>JASDDO010000019.1:689533893-690146952 GCA_030015575.1 Agapanthus africanus | reverse complement strand
GTGACCGTCGATTGACGAAGAGCTAGCACCCGCTTGGGGATGCCTTTTATCATTGTGCATGTATTATTCATGTTGTACCCCGTTCGGGGCCAGTATTTACAAAGGAAACTCTGTCGAAATTTTCAGAAATGACTTGATGTTTTAAAAATGCATAATTCGGCTTATGCTATTAAAACCACTTGCTTTTAATCAAGTTTTCCTTTATTTATTATTTAAAATGGTTTTAGATTTCTGGGCTTTTGGTTTACATGAATTAGATGGGGTCCTATAGACTTCATATGATTCAAGGGCCAGTCACGTGCCATTTTGGGTCGTGACAAAGTTGGTATTGTTAGTTATATGTATGCCCTAGAGGCCATTACTGTACATAGAATGTATATTGTAGTGGATGCTGGGACATATATAGGGAGGACTTTCTTGCTCGACATGATAGTATGCTATCTGGTTACTCTTTACCTTAACGTGTGTACTGATTGTCTCTCTGTTACATGTTGGTAAAGCCCTTAGGATGTGTACTTGACTACCTGGACTATGATGCGGTTCATACTAGTGGGGACATGGTAGTCTATAAGTACATCCTTCAAAGTCCCTAGTCGTGGGTGTATCGAGACGGGGCATCGATATACCAGAGTAGACTAGCGTATACCTTCTCGACCCATACAGATGGACGATGGATGATCCCATATCCATTGGTGTTTGACATCAGAGATGATATACGGGTGCTCAGTGGAGACTGGGTACACTGGACGGACTCGCCGAGAACTCCCTGATGGTATTATACCTTACGTCAGATGGCAGCTCTCTGGTGACACTGGTACAGAGTAGTCTGTTGACCCGAGATCGTCATAGAGTCTTGTGTGGTTCCCACTGTGCTTTGATTTCCACCTTACCACGTCCAAGAGGGCGTGCAAAACGGTGGTTTTTGGGTACAGTCCCGAGTCACATGGAGGCAATGAGCGATAGGAGGGGATTCGTCTCTTCCGGTATAGGGAGTTGATGTTGCGCTGTGTTCGATTGGCTATAACCGGAAATCCCTGGCCAGGGTTGCTGAGATATACTGGTAAGTGTTACCAGTAGTTTCTCGAATTGTTATAGACCTCATATCGACATGACTTATCGAGCTATTGGGGTCTGACGTTTACCACCCCTAGGCAAGATATGCGACATATCAGACGACGAGACCGGACTGTACGGTAGTGTTACTGGTTGGATTCACTGGAGTGTGAGCGGGCTTGCTCGTCGATCTTCTGATCGCTCAATACCCGGGTGGCCGTTACGTTTAGCAGACCGCTTGCGGCTTGTGGGTGTTTGATATGATCATCACCTGCTGCCGGCGTATTGACGAGTCTTTAGAGTCCTACACAGAGGTTTCCTGGCTCAAGCGAAACGAAATAGGAGTGCATATGAGATATGTACGGGACCGAGAATAATGCGTGTATGTGATACCGTATTCCATTCTCGCGATGAATGTATCGAATGGTTGTATGCTATATAACCTAGTTATCGATTCAAGCGTTGATTCGATAAGTCGATACATTGAATACTAGTCGGTTATGTTCGACATGACCGGATCATTGAATCAAGTGTTGATTTAATGATTTAATGCATAATTATATTTGATATATTACTTTGCAATAAGTAGTATCGGTTTACTTAAGATGGATTTTCTCACTCGCCTGTGCACATTGTATATGTGATATATTTTGTGCACTTGATTGTATCATGTTTGATGATATATGATAGCTAGGGTTTGTGTAAAGAGTTAAACCTTAGTTAAGTAAATGGTTAGGGTTTTGATATATTTATTAATTCTTTTATCTTTTAATTTGTATTAAAAAGATAAGAGATAAAGAAAACAAAATGTTGCTTTTCTTCATGAAGCTTGTTGAAGCTTCATGAAGCTTTGACCAAAGAAACCTTTTGTCCTCATCTCATTAACCCTAACCATTCATTGAACCATAGTTAGCTCTCTACACTTTACCATGGTTACAATTATGATAAGAATTCATTTTCTTTTCTATTCTTATTCTTATCATAATACTTATCATATTATCTTCTTCTTCTTCTTCATCTTCTTCAATGAAGAAAGCTTCACTTCATCAATGGTGATTGATGAAAATGAGTGAGAAATCCAATTCTAAAGTGAACCCACTTCCTATTTCTTCATCCTCTACCTCTTGCCAAGTAGTAGAGTGTGTTTTCTTCACAAGTTTCTTGACTTGGTGAAGTTGGAGCTTGATCTAGTGATGCCTCGACGTAGATCATCTTCGGCACGTCGTCGATGACCTAGCCCGCTTTTTCTCCGATGAAGCCGACGTTAGAGCCCGGGATTTGATATGGACAGCGAGGAGACTTCATTGCGGAGCTATGGAGGTGGAGAAATGGATCTACAAAGGTTGTATGTTCGTTTACTTTTAGTTAAAGTAGTTAACTAGTTGCTTTGTCGCCTAGAATTTTAGCCAATGATCCGTAGTCTAGGGTTTCTCGGCACCGGAATTTTGAAATTGGCATGGTTGATGCCTTGTGAGACCTCTTATGAGTGCCTAGGAACCCTACAGTGGTATCAGAGCCTAGCTAGAGCCTTAGGCGATGCGTAGACGAAGTTTGAAATCCGAACGAACCCGAAACCCTAACACAAACATGCTCTCTGGACTTTTTCTAAAATCTGATGTTTTTCGATATTAAAAATATGCAGAAAAATCAGCAGGTGATTTTAAGAGTTACTGTGAAGTTCGAGTGTCTAACTCCATCAACCTGCCGCGGTTCCGCGGCACGAGCATGGCTCGTGCGGCGGTTCCGCGGCCGTACGGCCACATTGTTCAGTGAATTTTACACAGTAACTCCTAATTGATAGTGCTGGATTTTCTGGGAATTTTTAATATTTATTCAAGAGTTGAATTTTCTGGGGTTGTCTTGGGGATTCGGTGTTTCGATCGGAGTATCAGATTTTGTCTATGTGGCTTTCCGGATAAATTTTAGAATATGTTAAAAAGTTCGACCGGATATAAATACCCAATTTTTCCCCTGTCGGGAAATTTCCAAGTGTTGGATTTTTCCGTAGTTTAACGACGTTCTAAGTAGTGCAAGTAACGCGATGGTCCCTCTAGAAGACAACAAACCTTAACTCGATTATGTGACCGTCTTGAACTGCCCTTTGAACCTTAGGGTTTGGGGCAGTACGGCATGCCACATGTGAGGCGTTGGCTTGACCCTTCTATGGCTGGACCATTGGTATTGAGGCACGAACTGAATATTTTTAGACTTGTTTCATGTGTTGATCTGTATCGGGAAAACTTGGGTGTTCGACTGTTCGATCGAAAAGTTTAACATTTTCTATTTTATCCGGAGTGTGATACAATAATTGGAATTCACAAGTAGTTATGAGATAACTGAATGAATGTTATAAACACAGCAGTTTAGTCTCACTTGATCGGTTGCCACGGAATTTTGATGTGATCAAAAGTCCGTCGCAATCACGTAGCATACGCGGATACTCGCCGGGTAAACTTAATAGACAGCTTCACTCCTTAGCCCCGACCAAGTGACTGTAGGAGAACCCCGTCGCCGAAAGCATCCGTTCGGGTGCTCGCGGTAGCGGTGTTTCGCCTTGGTGCACTTCGTCGATGGCGTCGGGGGTGCGGCCGCCTACTGAAGTTTGCGACGAGCATTCGATCAGGATTTCGGGAATCTTGTTGAATTGCCCGACTTGATATTGAAAAGAGTTTTCGATTTTGAGACTAAAATGCGGGGTTTATAATTGTTAGGCATGCGATGTCTAAGTAATTCATTTGGTCAGGCATGCGATGTCTATGGAGGTTGCGGATTCCAACTGTTGTAGTTTTACACTTTCTTTTCTGTGACCGTAAGTGTAGTATGTCGATATCGCCGGTTTCGTTGCTATATGTCAACGACAATTGGGGTATGCATACTTACTTACGTTGATGACATGTGATGTTATGTGTTGCTGGATATGTTATATTGGATTGTCGTGTTTGAATAGCCGGGGTTTTTTATGTGAGATGAGTGTTTTTCATTTTCATTCATGTAAAAAACTTGTATGTAATATTCTTTTATTGGGGCACTTCCAGGTTGCGGAAGTTGTCACCGTTGATGTATATTATTTACTTTTCCGCACTAGGATAGACCTAAGGAGGGGAGCACAAGTAACCGGGTTCTGGAGTCCAGTGGGAGACCAACTCGAGGAGTCGAGTCCCGGTCTCCTAACTCTAGAATTGGTAGGGTTGCTTGCCGCTCTCGTAGGGGTCTAGGGGTGTGGGTTTGGCTATTCATCGCGACCGTGGAATCCGTGTTTTATACTGGTTCGTATTGAAAACACGGACGTCCTAGTATATCCAATATTTCATATGATTCTTCTATTGTGATATCTGTGATGTGATCATGTGATGTTCTGTGATAGATACTGTATATAGTATATATGATATATTATATAGGCGTTACTTATGTTTTACACCCGTGCTAGCCCTACCCCGCTCTGCCGTTAGTTACCTAACCCAACGGTGCACGAGGGGACATCGAGGCGAATGCGGATGGCATAAGTGTACGTCGTATTTATCTGTGATGTTTAGGTACTTAAATGATGGGACTTCATTAATGAGATTAATGAAATTAAAAGAAACCTAAGATGTTGTAGAATCGAATTTCAAAATAAAACAGGTAGCTACAGTTCTTGCTTTGCACAGAGGTATATGTGATATATCCTGCACCTTATTCGATAAGGAAAGGACTGAGATCCCTTCACCGGGAGTGACTCCTTTAGCAATAACTGGCAGATGCTACACACTCGGTTTGTCTTTTGATAGCTTTTAAGAGTTCTTCTTTGCACAGTGATATATATGATATATCCCGCACCTCATTCGACGAGGAAAGGACCGACGATCCCTTCACCGGGAGTGACTCCTTTAGCAAAACTAGAAAAGCCTAAAAAACACTCCATTTCAAAATTATTCAATTCTACAATGATATCAAGTTCATTACGCAATAGGTTTTCAGAAAAACCTGTCGTAGCCCTCCGTCATTTCAGATATGTACTGGTTAGTATTCGTGCTGCGGTTGTTTGGCATGCGTCAAGGCGTAGTGTACGGTAGCTAACTAGTGCTTATCTGCTAGCATACGATGCGATTGGATTAGGGTATTCGTACGGCGTTGTTTGGCATGCGTCAAGGGTCGTGCGAGTGGGTTTAATTCAATCAAGAAATGTACGGGTTGAACTTGACTAGCGGACTATGGGTTGTTTGGCATGCGTCAAGGTCATAGCACGCTAGGGGCAAAATATTATCGGGAATTTCAAGTGTTGAAATTTGCAATGAGATTGCATACCTTCTATGAGATAGTTGGATCCCGATACCCGCTGCGAGTAAGAGTTACTCCTGGGAGAGTTTTATACATTACAATTAGCCGATCAAGTAGGTGTCTAGAAAGGTGTTAACGAGGTTACGCCTCTGGGAAAACGAGGTTTACAGTAATTAGGTTCGTGCGAAAGCACGGGGGACCTCCCTCAAAGTACCGACACTGGCCTGGCTGAAAGATTGGCGAACTTGTAGTGTGTAATTAATCCCGGCTAGTCTTTCCTTTTAGGGTTTGAAGGAAGATTTGATAAAAAGCAGTGGGAGCCATCCTGATTAGATAAAATAAAACCAATCTATTCTTGCAAAAGCGCACGCTGAGTGTTTTCTTCTCTCTCTCTCCTGGTAGCGACCATATCATGCCTTAATCAAGATAATAATACGGATTATTGACCGAACCAGCTTGTTATACTGAGCTGGGGAACGTTGGTCCCGCTCCAACTTATAATTGTTATAAGACAGAGCAGGAAATTGGGGAATACCAGATTTCCCGTGCCGCCCAAACGAAGAGAGTGCATGCTGATACATCATCTTCGGGTGTGTTCATTACAAAGAACTGTTTCTCAGTATCCTCCGCATCCTAGGTATATGATACCGGATCAGGATCCTAGATGTTTAATCTGTTACATAGGGCTACAAAAGGGTAGAAAAACTGAGAACGGGTGATAAGTTTCATGAGACAGAAAACGGGGCAAGAGTTGCAGCCAAGTCTGTTGGTCACTGTCACCCTGTATTACCAGAATACATTGATTCTGAACGAATGTTATTAGATACCGAACCTGATATACAAAATCATATCAATCTCTTTATTAGTAAAGAAAGGATATAATTTTGTATTGTTGGATAATATTTTGAACATTTCCTATATCAAAGGTTGATCGGTTCAGGCACGTTATCTAAAAGCATTGATGTTCTAAATCAAACTACAGTTCTTAGTATACAGAACACACACAAGAGGAAGAGTTCAGAAATGAACGAATCCTTCTTGAGGCATTGTAGACTAGGTCATATCAATGCGACCCGACTAGCTGAAGTTGTTAGTTATATGTATGCCCTAGAGGCCATTACTGTACATATGATGTATATTGTAGTGGATGCTAGGACGTATATAGGGAGGACTTTCTTGCTCGACATGATAGTATGCTATCTGGTTAATCTTTACCTTAACGTGTACACTGATTATCTCTCTGTTACATGTTGGTAAAGCCCTTAGGATCTGTACTTGACTACCTGGACTATGATGCGGATCATACTAGTGGGGACAAGGTAGTCTATAAGTACATCCTTCAAAGTCCCTAGTCGTGGGTGTATCGAGACGGGGCATCGATGTACCAGAGTAGACTAGCGTGTACCTTCTCGACCCATACAGATGGGCGATGGATGATCCCATATCCATCGGTGTTTGACATCAGAGATGATATACGGGTGCTCAGTAGAGACTGGGTACACTGGACGGACTCGCCGAGAACTCCCAGATGGTATTATACCTCACGTCAGATGGCAGTTCTCTGGTGACACTGGTACAGAGTAGTCTGTTGACCCGAGATCGTCATAGAGTCTTGTGTAGTTCCCACTGTGCTTTGATTTCCATCTTACCACGTCCAAGAGGGCGTGCAAAACGGTGGTTTTTGGGTACAGTCCCGAGTCACATGGAGGCAATGAGCGATAGGAGGGGATTCGTCTCTCCCGGTATAGGGAGTTGATGTTGCGCTGTGTTCGATTGGCTATAACAGGAAATCCCTAGCCAGGGTTGCTGAGATTTACTGGTAAGTGTTACCAGTAGTTTCTCGAAGTGTTATAGACCTCATATCGACACGACTTATCGAGCTATTGGGTTCTGACGTATACCACCCCTAGGCAAGATATGCGACATATCAGACGATCAGACCGGACTGTACGGTAGTGTTACTGGTTGGATTCACAGGAGTGTGAGCGGGCTTGCTCGTCGATCTTCTGATCGCTCAATACCCGGGTGGCCGTTACGTTTAGCAGACCGCTTGCGGCTTGTGGATGCTTGATATGATCATCATCTGCTGCCGGCGTATTGATGAGTCTTTAGAGTCCTACACAGAGGTTTCCTGGCTCAAGCGAAACGAAATAGGAGCGCATATGAGATATGTGCGGGACCGAGAGTAATGCGTGTATGTGATACCGTATTTCATTCTCGCGATCAATGTGTCGAATGGTTGCATGCGATATAATCTAATTATCGAATCAAGGATTGATTCGATAAGCCGATACATTGGATACTAGCCGGTTATATGCGATATGACCGGATCGTTAAATCAAGAATTGATTTAATGATTTAATGCATAATTATATATTTGATATATTACTTTGCATTAACTAGTATCGGTTCACTTTAAATGGATTTTCTCACTCGGGTGTGCGCATTGCATATGCGATATGATTTTGTGCACTTGATTGTATCATGTTTGATGATACATATCTTTTTTGTTAAGTGTAATGAATTAAACCTAGGTTAAGTAAATGATTAGGGTTTTCTTTTATTCTTTCATTTATCTTTTCATTTGCATTTAAAAGATAAATGAGAAAAGGAAAAGAAGTCAAAAATGGTGGCTAGTTTTGTTTTCAACATGAAGCTTCATGAAGCTTTCATTAAGTCACCATTTTTGTCTCATCTCGTTAACCCTAACCATTCTTTAACCTTAGTCAATTCTCTACACTTAACTTGGGTTATGTTATGATAAGAATGGTTTTTTCTTTTCTTTTTTAAATAACTTATCATAACTATTATCTTCTTCTTCCTCTTTTTTTTTTCTTCAAGTGAAGAAAGCAAGGTCATCAATGGTGATTGATGATAAAGAGTGAGAAATCCAATTCTAAAGTCTACCCACTTCCTATTTCTTCATCCTCTACCTCTTGCCAAGTAGTAGAGTGTGTTTCCTTCACAAGTTTTTAGGGCTTTGTGAAGGTGGAGCTTGATTTAGCGATGCCTCGACGTAGATCATCTTCGGCATGGACATCGACGACCTAGCTCGCTTTTTCTCCGACGAAGCCGACTCTAGAGCCCGGATTCCTTTTGGACAGCGGAGACGACTTCGTTGCGGAGCTATGGAGGTGGAGCACCGGATCTACAAAGGTTGTATTTCCAGTATCTCTTAGTTAAGTGTTAACTAGTTTAGCTTTTTCGCCTAGTTTTCTAGCAAACGATCCGTAGTCGGGTCTCTCGGCACCTAGATTTTTTGAAAATGGCATGTTCTATGCCTTGCGAGACCTCACTAGGGTGCCTAGGAACCTTACAGTGGTATCAGAGCCTAGCTAGAGCCTTAGGCGAAGTCTAGACGGATTTTGAACTCCGAACGAACCCGAAATCCTAACACACCCATGCTCTCTGTCCAATTTTTAAAAACAGGGATTTTTCAGTATTAAAAATATGCAGAAAAACATGCAGGAAAATCTAAGAGTAACTGTGCAATTCGTAGCCCTAATTCAATTAAAGCGCCGCGCTTCCGCGGCACGAGCATGGCTCGTGCGGCGTAAGCGCGGCCTGTTTGTCGTTTTCTGAGGTGACGTTTGCACAGTAACTCCTATTTAACTGTGCTGGTTTTCCTGGGTATTTTTGATATTTTTTCAAGAGTTGAATTTTCTGGAGTTGTATTGGGGGTTCGATGATTCGATCGGAGAATCAAATTTTGTCTGTGTGGCTTTCCGGATAAATTTTTGAATATGTTAAAAACTTCGACCGGATATAAATACCCAATTTTTCCCCTGTCGGGAAATTTCCAAGTGTTGGATTTTTCCGTAGTTTAACGACGTTCTAAGTAGTGCAAGTAACGCGATGGACCCTCTAGAAGACAACAAACCTTAACTCGATTATGTGACCGTCTTGAACTGCCCTTTGAACCTTCGGGTTTGGGGCAGTACGGCGTGCCACATGTGAGGCGTTGGCTTGACCCTTCTACGGCTGGACCGTTGGTACTGAGGCACGAACGGAATGTTGTTATACTTGTTTCATGTGTTGATCAGTATCGGGAAAACTTGGGTGTTTGACTGTTCGATCGAAAAGTTTAACATTTTCTGTTTATCTGGAATGGGATACAATAATTGGAATTCACAAAAGTTATGTGATAACTGAATGAATGTTATAAACATAGCACTTTAGTCTCACTTGATCGGTTGCCACGGAATTTTTATGCGATCAAAAGTCCGTCGCAATCATGTAGCGTACGCGGATACTCGCCGGGTAAACTTAATAGACAGCCTCACTCCATTGCCCCGACCAAGTGACTGTAGGAGAACCCCGTCGCCGAAAGCATCCGTTCGGGTGCTCGCGGCAGCGGTGTTCCGCCTTGGTGCACTTCATCGACGGCGTCGGGGGTGCGGCCGCCTACTGAAGTTTGCGATGAGTATTCGATCAGGATGTCGGGAATCTTGTTGAATTGCCCGACTTGATATTGAAAAGAGTTTTCGATTTTGAGACTAAAATGCGGGGTTTATAATTGTTAGGCATGCGATGTCTAAGGTATTCATTTGATTAGGCATGCGATGTCTATGCAGATTGCGGATTCCAACTGTTGTAGTTTTACACTTTCTTTTATGTGACCGTAAGTGTAATATGTGATATCGCCGGTTTCGTTGCTATATGTCAACGACAATTGGGATGCGCATATTTACTTACGTTGATGACATGTGATGTTATGTGTTGCTGGATATGTTATATTGGATCGTCGTGTTTGAATAGCCGGGGGTTTTTATGTGAGATGAGTGTTTTTCATTTTCATTCATGTAAAAACTTGTATGTAATATTCTTTTATTGGGGCGCTTCCAGGTTGCGGAAGTTGTCACCGTTTGTATATTATTTACTTTTCCGCACTAGGATAGACCCAAGGAGGAGGGCACAAGTAACCGGGTTCTGGAGTCCAGTGGGAGACCAACTCGAGGAGTCGAGTCCGGGTCTCCTAACTCCAGAATTGGTAGGGTTGCTTGCCGCTCTCGTAGGGGTCTAGGGGTGTGGGTTTGGCTATTCATCACGACCGTGGAATCCGTGTTTTATACTGGCTCGTATTGAAAACACGGACGCCCTAGTATATCCAATATTTCATATGTTTCTTCTGCTGCGATATCTGTGATGTGATCATGTGATGTTCTGTGATAGATACAGTATATAGTATATATGATATATTATATAGGCGTTACTTATGTTTTACACCCGCGCTAGCCCTGCCCCGCTCTGCCGTTAGTTACCTAACCTAACGGTGCATGAGGGGACATCGAGGCGAATGCGGATGGCATAAGTGTACGTCGTATTTATCTGTGATGATTAGGTATTTAAATGATGGGACTTCATTAATGTGATTAATGAAACCTAAGATGTTATAGAATCGAATTTCAAAATTAAAACAGGTAGCTACAGTTCTTGCTTTGCACAGCGGTATATGTGATATATCCTGCACCTTATTCGATAAGGAAAGGACCGAGATCTCTTCACCGGGAGTGACTCCTTTAGCAATAACTGGCAGATGTTACACATTCGGTTTGTCTTTTGATAGCTTTTAAGTGTTTTTGCTTTGCACAGTGGTATATATGATATATCCCGCACCTCATTCGACGAGGAAAGGACCGACGATCCCTTCACCGGGAGTGACTCCTTTAGCAAAACTAGAAAAGCCTCAAAGACACTCCATTTCAAAATTCATTCGATCCTACAACGATATCAAGTTCATTACGCAATAGGTTTTCAGAAAAACCTGTCGTAGCCCTCCGTCATTTCAGATAAGTATTAGTTAGTATTCGTGCTGCGGTTGTTTGGCATGCGTCAAGGCGTAGTGTACGGTAGCTAACTAGTGCTTATCTGTCAGCATATGATGCGATTGGATTAGGGTATTCGTACGGCGTTGTTTGGCATGCGTCAAGGGTCGTGCGGGTGGGTTTAATTCAATCAAGAAATGACGGGTTGAACTTGACTAGCAGACTATGGGTTGTTTGGCATGCGTCAAGGTCATAGCGAGCTAGGGGCAAAATATTATCGGGAATTTCAAGTGTTGAAATTTGCAATGAGATTGCATACCTTCTATGAGATAGTTGGATCCCGATACCCGCTGCGAGTAAGAGTTACTCCTGGGAGAGTTTTACACATTACAATTAGCCGATCAAGTAGGTGTCTAGAAAGGTGTCAACGGGGTTACGCCTCTGGGAAAACGAGGTTTACATTAATTAGGTTCGTCCGAAAGCACGGGGGACCTCCCTCAAAGTACCGACACTGGCCTGGCTGAAAGATTGGCGAACTTGTAGTGTGTAATTGATCCCAGCTAGTCTTTCCTTTTAGGGTTTGAAGGAAGATTTGATAAAAAGCAGTGGGAGCCATCCTGATTAGATAAAATAATAACCAATCTATTCTTGCAAGAGCGCACGCTGAGTGTTTTCTTCTCTCTCTCTCCTGGTAGCGACCATATCACGCCTTAATCAAGATAATAATACGGAATTTTGACTGAACCCGCTTGTTATACTGAGCTGGGGAACGTTGGTCCCGCTCCAACTTATAATTGTTATAAGACAGAGCAGGAAATTGGGAAATACCAGATTTCCCGTGCTGCCCAAACGAAGAGAGTGCATGCTGATGCATCATCTTCGGGTTTGTTCATTATACAGAACTGTTTCTCAGTATCCTTTACGTCCTGGGTATATGATACCGGATCAGGATCCCAGATATGTAATCTGTTACATAGGGCTACAGATAGGTAGAGAACTGAGAACGGGTGATAAGTTTCATGAGGCACAAAACGGGGCAAGAGTTGCAGCCAAGTCTGTCGGTCACTGTCACCCTGTATTACCAATACATTGATTCTGAACGAATGTTATTAGATACCGAACCTGATATACCAAATCATATCACTCTCTTTGTTAGAAAAGAAAGGGTATAATTTTGTATTGATGGATAATGTTTTGAACATTTCCTATATCAAAAGTTGATCGGTTCAGGCACGTTATCTAAAAGCATTGATGTTCTAAATCAAATTACAGTTCTAAGTATATAGAACACACACAAGAGGAAGAGTTCAGAAATGAACGAATTCTTCTTGAGGTATTGTAGACTAGGTCATATCAATGTGACCCGACTAGCTAGAGTTACATAAAGATGCATATTTAAATTAGTTTGAATTTACATCTTGTGAACCTCGCCAGTCATGCCACAAAGATAAGATGACCATAGCTCCGTTTACTGGAAACAGAGAAAGAGTTAGTGAACTCTTGGGATGATACATGTTGATGTATGTAAGTCCCCAGTCTACACATGCCAAGACCGGTTCTTTGTACTTCATTACGTTCTCTGATAATCTCTCAAGATTCAGTCATATGTTCCCGTTGAAACATGAGTCAGAACCTTTTGAGATATTCACAGAATATAAGTTAGAAGTAGAGAACCAAAATGCGGGTATAAGTATTATGTCCTATGATGAGATCAGGGAGGAGAATACTTGTGCAAGGAAATCCTGGACTATTCTAAAGGAGAATGAGATTCTCTCTCAGAATTACTCCTCCGTATACACCATAGCACGATGGTATATCGGGGCGGAGCAATCATACCCTATATGATATGGTGTGCTCTATGATGAGTAATACTGAGTAACCTATTTCCTTTTGGGAGTTATGCACTTATGAAGCTGCATACCTATTGAATAGGGTCACAATCAAATCAGCTGCCTACCGCTTTATATGTGATATGGAAAGGGAAGAGCCCATATCTTAAGTTAGTTAAGATTTGGGGTTGTCCGGCCTATGTCTAAAAGCAAAATCCGGACAAGCTCGAGGCAAGGTCTGTTATGTAGAACTGGAAATGTTCCAGCTATACAAACTACAGCAGATGATTTGGTACAACCAGAGGATTCAGTAGATACCAACGAGCCTCAACCTCTCCGCCGATCTAGTAGGGTTCCTCACCCACCTGAGAGAAACTTCGGTTTCTCTATGACAGTGGGAGCGAGGATTGCATCATGAGATGATGACCCAACTAGTCTCGAGCTGGCCATCAGGAGTAAGACTCTGTAAGAATGGCTGGATGCTTAGTGATCTGAGATGGAATCCTTATACACCAACAAAGTATGGACTTTAGTTGCTATAGGGTTAAATCCCCATCAGGAGCAAGTATATCTTGAGAAGATTACTTGGTGTACATGGAAAAGTTGAGACTTTCAAAGCTAGACTTGTTAAAAGTTTGCATCATTGACCAGGTGTGGATAATGATGAAACCTTTTTCCAAAATCTATGCTTAAGTCCATCCAGATACTACTTGCCACGGCTACATACCATGACTACGATATCTGGTGGTTGGGTGTCATGACTGCTTTTCTAAATGATGTTTTAGAAGAGTGCGTCTATAAGTACACAGCCAGAGGGCTTCGTAGACAGTGGGGGAAGCGGAAACGTGTGCAAGATGCTTTATAGGATAAAGCAGGCATCGCGGAGTTGGAACGTCTGTTTTGATGAATTAGTCAAAGAGTTTGACATCATCAAAATGGTAGATGAACCTTGTATAAACAAAAAGGTAGTATGGAGTATGGTGACGATCCTCGTAGAGTACGTGGATGACATACTCTTGATAGGGAAGGAGTTTCCTATGCTACGCTCGATCAATCTCCGGTTATCACAAGGATTCTCCATATAGGATCAAAATGATAACTCCTAAATCTTGAGTTTTGGATCTATGAGATAGATTTAATTGGATGTTAGGATTCTCACTAGTTGAAGTGAGATGGTATCACATGATCCTAGGGAGAATCACTGGAAGGGTTCCAGGGTGATAAGGACGACTGAATGTCAGTCACAGGCATTGTCTTTACCCTCAGTGGAGGGACGGTATGTTGGAAGAGTTCCAAGCTAGATACCGTGACATACTAGAAGATAAAGGCATCATACATCGCTACATAAGATGCTACCAAAGAGGCTGTTTGGATGTATATTGGTTCATGAGATGAACTATGTTCCTCCCATTGTGAGACAATGGAGTTGTGGTTTATGCCAAGGAACGTCCGTCCCATCAGTGATCCAGACAAATTCTAAGGCAGTATCACTTGATCATGGAGATGGTTGATCTCCAGGGAGATCGAGGTTAGGAGAGTAGACTCAGAGGACAACACAGCGGATCCACTCACAAAGGCCTGTTCCCAGAGAGAGACTTTTATGGGATGGTTGAGTATGAGATACTACAACCACTGCTACAGATGGCCCTAGTGCAAGTGGGAGATTGTTAGTTATATGTATGCCCTAGAGGCCATTACTGTACATATGATGTATATTGTAGTGGATGCTAGGACGTATATAGGGAGGACTTTCTTGCTCGACATGATAGTATGCTATCTGGTTGATCTTTACCTTAACGTGTACACTGATTATCTCTCTGTTACATGTTGGTAAAGCCCTTAGGATCTGTACTTGACTAACTGGACTATGATGCGGATCATACTAGTGGGGACAAGGTAGTCCATAAGTACATCCTTCAAAGTCCGTAGTCGTGGGTGTATCGAGACGGGGCATCGATGTACCAGAGTAGACTAGCGTGTACCTTCTCGACCCATACAGATGGGCGATGGATGATCCCATATCCATCGGTGTTTGACATCAAAGATGATATACGGGTGCTCAGTAGAGACTGGGTACACTGGACGGACTCGCCGAGAACTCCCAGATGGTATTATACCTCACGTCAGATGGCAGTTCTCTGGTGACACTGGTACAGAGTAGTCTGTTGACCCGAGATCGTCATAGAGTCTTGTGTGGTTCCCACTGTGCTTTGATTTCCATCTTACCACGTCCAAGAGGGCGTGCAAAACGGTGGTTTTTGGGTACAGTCCCGAGTCACATGGAGGCAATGAGCGATAGGAGGGGATTCGTCTCTCCCGGTATAGGGAGTTGATGTTGCGCTGTGTTCGATTGGCTATAACAGAAAATCCCTGGCCAGGGTTGCTGAGATTTACTGGTAAGTGTTACCAGTAGTTTCTCGAAGTGTTATAGACCTCATATCAACATGACTTATCGAGCTATTGGGGTCTGACGTATACCACCCCTAGGCAAGATATGCGACATATCAGACGATCAGACCGGACTGTACGGTAGTGTTACTGGTTGGATTCACAGGAGTGTGAGCGGGCTTGCTCGTCGATCTTCTGATCGCTCAATACCCGGGTGGCCGTTACGTTTAGCAGACCGCTTGCGGCTTGTGGATGCTTGATATGATCATCATCTGCTGCCGGCGTATTGACGAGTCTTTAGAGTCCTACACAGAGGTTTCCTGGCTCAAGCGAAACGAAATAGGAGCGCATATGAGATATGTGTGGGACCGAGAGTAATGCGTGTATGTGATACCGTATTTCATTCTTGCGATCAATGTGTCGAATGGTTGCATGCGATATAATCTAATTATCGAATCAAGGATTGATTCGATAAGCCGATACATTGGATACTAGCCGGTTATATGCGATATGACCGGATCGTTAAATCAAGAGTTGATTTAATGATTTAATGCATAATTATATATTTGATATATTACTTTGCATTAACTAGTATCGGTTCACTTTAAATGGATTTTCTCACTCGGGTGTGCGCATTGCATATGCGATATGATTTTGTGCACTTGATTGTATCATGTTTGATGATACATATCTTTTTTGTTAAGTGTAATGAATTAAACCTAGGTTAAGTAAATGATTAGGGTTTTCTTTTATTCTTTCATTTATCTTTTCATTTGCATTTAAAAGATAAATGAGAAAAGGAAAAGAAGTCAAAAATGGTGGCTAGTTTTGTTTTCAACATGAAGCTTCATGAAGCTTTCATTAAGTCACCATTTTTGTCTCATCTCCTTAACCCTAACCATTCTTTAACCTTAGTCAATTCTCTACACTTAACTTGGGTTATGTTATGATAAGAATGGTTTTTTCTTTTCTTTTTTAAATAACTTATCATAACTATTATCTTCTTCTTCCTCTTTTTTTTTCTTCAAGTGAAGAAAGCAAGGTCATCAATGGTGATTGATGATAAAGAGTGAGAAATCCAATTCTAAAGTCTACCCACTTCCTATTTCTTCATCCTCTACCTCTTGCCAAGTAGTACAGTGTGGTTCCTTCATAAGTTTTTAGGGCTTGGTGAAGGTGGAGCTTGATTTAGCGATGCCTCGACGTAGATCATCTTCGGCATGGACATCGACGACCTAGCTCGCTTTTTCTCCGACGAAGCCGACTCTAGAGCCCGGATTCCTTTTGGACAGCGGAGACGACTTCGTTGCGGAGCTATGGAGGTGGAGCACCGGATCTACAAAGGTTGTATTTCCAGTATCTCTTAGTTAAGTGTTAACTAGTTTAGCTTTTTCGCCTAGTTTTCTAGCAAACGATCCGTAGTCGGGTCTCTCGGCACCTAGATTTTTTGAAAATGGCATGTTCGATTCCTTGCGAAACCTCACTAGGGTGCCTAGGAACCTTACAGAAGTTACATCTAGATGCATATTTAAATCTGTTTGAATTTACATCTTGTGAAACTTGCCAGTCATGTCACAAAGATAAGATGACCATAGCTCTGTTTAATGGAAACAGAGAAAGAGTTAGTGAACTCTTGGGATTGATACATGTTGATGTATGTAAGGTCCCCTGTCTACACATGCCAGGAATGATTCTTAATACTTCATTATATTCTCTGATAATCTCTCAAGATTCAGTCATATGTTCCTGTTGAAACATGAGTCCGAACCTTTTGAGATATTCACAGAATATAAGTTAGAAGTAGAAAACCAATACGGGTAGAAGTATTATGTCCTTTGATGAGATCAAGGAGGAGAATACTTGAGCACGGAACTCTTGGACTTTTCTAAAGGAGAATGTGATTCTCTCTCAGAATTACTCCTCCGAATACACCATAGCACGATGGTATATCGGGGCGGAGCAGATACACCCTATTTGATATGGTGTGCTCTATGATGAGTATTTCTGAGCTACCTGTTTCCTTTTGGGAGTTATGCACTTGAGAAGCTGCATACCTATTGAATAAGGTTCAAATCAAATCAGTAGCCTACCACTTCATATGTGATATGGAAAGGGAAAAGCCCGTATCTTAAGTTGGTTAAGATTTGGGGTTGACCGGGCTATGTCTAAAAGCAAAATCCGGACAAGCTCGAGGCAAGATCTGTTATGTAGAACTGGAAATGTTCCAGCTATACAGACTGCAGCTGATGATTTGATAAAACCAAAGGATTCAGTAGATTCCAATGAACCTCAGCCTCTCCGCCGATCTAGTAGGGTTCCTCACCCACCTGAGAGTTACTTCGGTTTCTCTATGACAGTGGGAGCGAGGAATGCATCATGAGATGATAACCCAACTAATTTCGAGCTGGCCATCAGGAGTGGGACTCTGTAAGAATGGCTGGATGCTTAGTGATCTGAGATGGAATCCTTATACACCAACAAAGTATGGACTTTGGCTGCTATATCTGAAGGGTTAAATCCCCATCAGGAGCAAGTATATCTTGAGAAGATTACTTGGTGTACATGGAAAAGTTGAGACTTTCAAAGCTAGACTTATTAAAGGTTTGCATCATTGACCAGGTGTGGATCATGATGAAACTTTTTCTAAGGATCTATGCTAAAGTCCATCCAGATCCTACTTGCCACGGCTACATACCATGTCTACGATATCTGGTGGTTGGGTGTCATGACAGCTTTTCTAAATGATGTTTTGGAAGAGAGCGTCTATAAGTACACAGCCAAAGGGCTTCGTAGACAGTGGGAGCAGCGGAAACGTGTGCAAGATGATTTATAGGATAAAACAGGCATCACGGAGTTGGAACATCTGTTTTGATGTGGTAGTCAAAGAGTTTGACTTCATCAAAATGGTAGATGAACCTTGTATATACAAAAAGGTAGTAGAGAGTATGGTGGTGATCCTCGTAGAGTACGTGGATGACATACTCTTGATAGGGAAGGAGTTTCCTATGCTACGCTCGGTCAATCTCCGCTTATCACAATGATTCTCCATATAGGATCAAAGTGATACCTACTAAATCCTGGGTTTTGGATCTATGAGATAGATCTAATTGGATATTAGGATACTCACTAGTTGTAGTGAGATGGTATCAATCGATCCTGAGGAGAATCACTGGAAAGGTTCCAGGGTGATAAGGACGACTGAATGTCAGTCACAGGCATTGTCTTAACCCTCAGTGGAGGGACGGTATGTTGGAAGAGTTCCAAGCTAGATACCGTGACATACTAGATGATAAAGGCTGGATACATCGCTACTTAAGATGCTACCAAAGAGGAAGTCTGGATGTATATTTGTTCATGAGATGAACTTAGTTCCTACCATTGTGAGACAATGGAGCTGTGGCTTAAGCCAAGGAACGTCCGTCCCATCAGTGATCCAGACATATTCTAAGGCAGTATCACCTGATCATGGAGATGGCTGATCTCCAAGGTGATCGAGGTTAGGAGAGTAGACTCAGAGGACAACACAGCGGATCCACTCACAAAGGCCTATTCCCAGAGAGAGACTTTTATGGGATGGTTGAGTATGAGATACTTCAACCACTGCTACAGATGGCCCTAGTGCAAGTGGGAGATTGTTAGTTATATGTATGCCCTAGAGGCCATTACTGTACATAGGATGTATATTGTAGTGGATGCTGGGACATATATAGGGAGGACTTTCTTGCTCGACATGATAGTATGCTATCTGGTTACTCTTTACCTTAACGTGTGTACTGATTGTCTCTCTGTTACATGTTGGTAAAGCCCTTAGGATGTGTACTTGACTACCTGGGCTATGATGCGGATCATACTAGTGGGGACATGGTAGTCTATAAGTACATCCTTCAAAGTCCCTAGTCGTGGGTGTATCGAGACGGGGCATCGATATACCAGAGTAGACTAGCATATACCTTCTCGACCCATACAGATGGGCGATGGATGATCCCATATCCATTGGTGTTTGACATCAGAGATGATATACGGGTGCTCAGTGGAGACTGGGTACACTGGACGGACTCGCCGAGAACTCCCAGATGGTATTATACCTTACGTCAGATGGCAGTTCTCTGGTGACACTGGTACAGAGTAGTCTGTTGACCCGAGATCGTCATAGAGTCTTGTGTGGTGATTAGTGTCAAAAATTTGTAAGTTACCGCAATCAGAAACGGCGTCGCTTCGCAGCTAGCCGGTGAGTACGGGTCGATCCACAGAGACGGGTAAATTCCTTTTATGTGTTTTAACGAGTTGATTCTATTTGTCGTTTTGGTTGGTTTATAAAAATCTATAAAAACTAGATCTAATTAATCTAATTTAAAGTCTTGCTAGGGTTAGGCTTAGGGGAAGTTTTGGAGATTAATGTTTCCTTCACCGCTTTCAATGCCTTCTTTTTTAGATCTATTAGGTGTTACGTTAATTATCAATAAAGTGGATACGAATCTTTTGGGAAGATGTTTCTTCCTCTAGATTTGTATCCTTCCTTTGTTGATAATTACCCTAACCCCCATGGAAAACGCGTGCAACCGGCCCTTTATACTATGGTTCACCGTTACTTCGAGAGGTAGGGTGCCGTAGGGAGCGGATGTGTGCGTATGCATGGAGTTCTAACTCTAAAGTGAAGATGGCATTGAAAGGGGTGAGAGATCTCATCTCTCAACCCTTTCGCTAAGGCTAACCCTAACAAGCGAGGAGACTACTCGCTCATTAGGGGATGATAAATTATACTAGAAAATAAAAGTAAGGAAATAAATTACCTACAGATTTGATGGCTCCCTCCAAGTAGAAGACAGAATAGATCTGAATGTCACTCCCAGAAATTCTGAACTTTTATTTATTGAAAAGAGGCATACATTTTTCAGATCTAAGATTACAATTTATAGGAAAATAGAAAAACTAGGGTTACAGACTCTCGCACACGTGAATTTACAGATTTGACCCCTGAGAATCCCAACACCAGAACCGTCGCGGCAACAGAAGAAAAATCCACCGACACGTGTTCCTAACGGCAGCGGAACCGCGGCGCCAGCATGGGTTTGGCCGCGGTTCCGTGGCCAAAGAAGGGATGTGGGCTATGAGCTTTTGTGGGCTTTCTTCTGGGCTTCTTGGCTTTCTGTTTCTATGTGTATTTTCTCTGTTGGGCTTCTAGGTCTTTTCCAGATCTTCAGTGAAAACTTGTTCGTATCTTTCGACCGTTCACATGACATGTTTGGACCTTACACCGTTCTTCGTCTAGGCTTGACTAGGATCCGTCTAATTGTTGGTCAAAAGTCCCTTTTACTGTTGTTTTGTGTCTTTTTCACTGTATTTGCTCCAGAAACCTGTATCCTGCAATATGCAACAAACGTGCGTCAAGAGTACCTGTTTATTTATAAAAGAGTAAGAAATAGGGGAATGAATAATGCAATATTATAGTCTGAACAAATACCCCCAAACTTACCTTTTGCTCGTCCTTGAGCAAACTTAATATTTATTCACTAAAATCCTAACCGCACTTTCGCAGGGAAACGCGATTGCACTGAGCACGTGCAACAAGCCGTTAAACCTCTAGGTGTCCCTAGTAGGAGAAGTGTTGTCTCCTGAGGGTTTTCAGCGGATTACACCCACAAAATCCTATCAACTCGGCCCATTGACTTTTGTTCTCCAATTAGGTTTTCTAATAAGGAATTCTATTATCTTATACTTGTAAATTATCCACCCACATTCTTCACACTTCCTCATCATTTAACTTAAGATTATATATATCCTATAGACTTACTTAGCTTTCGGCATTTTCTAAGTTTTCCTTCTAGGGTTTCATCTCCACTTAGGAATTTCTATCAACCCTATTAAAGATACAAGTTCTATTCTTCACTCCTCTCTCTTATCTAAATTCCAATCACATACCCCTACGTGTGTATATAGATCACCCCTACACTTGGAAATTCAAATCAAGCAATCGTACTCTCGTCCATTGTCCAAAGCACTTATTAGTGAATTTGTAAATGAAATTTTGCTTACACATCCTTCATGCGACCGTTAATACTTCTTGAGGTACCAACGACCGATTACAAAATGCGTTTGCACTTTAAAGCATACTTCCTAGTCTTTGCAACACCCAAGGCTTAGCAGTGACTCCCAAACCAGTTGGTCTAAGGCACTAGGTGATGAAGCACCCTCGCTAAATATTTTTCTATTTTTACAGCCTTAAGTAATCACAAAAACCAGTGTCCATTTTTTTTCTTTATTCACTTTTTGTGCTAAGGACTTTAGACAAGAGCATTTCAAGGTCTCTTCTACTATTCCAAGTTTCAAGGTGTGTGATTGTGCAATTTGTAGGGCATACATTTTCAGAATCTAGACTTAAGCTAGGAACTATTTTTCAAACTTATACTTTAATTAGAACATCAATACTCTTCCATTGTTTCGACTTAGCCCAAGAAGTGGACCCAAAATTTGCCTATTTCTAAATAAACTACAAGGCATATACTTTCTACTGTTAAACTTTAAGGAAGGTTATTTTTAGGGTTTTTAATTTACGAAGTCTAAGATCTAGTTGTTCCTAACCAGTTAACCTATTTGTCAAACTCAAGTCAAATAAGCCAAAATTGAATACAATAATTTTTATAATTTTTCAAATTTTTCAAATTTTTATGGATTTTCAAATAGGTATGCAAATGCAAAAATATGTACAAATGAATGCGAAGAAAGAAGACGTACCGAGCGTACCCCCAAACTTGAACTTGACAGTGTCCTCACTGTCATGCTAAACCAAGAGGGTCAAACTACCTGCACTCCCCTGTTTATTTATTTATAGTTTTTTAATGTTTTGAATTTTTTTTTTATTTTTTAAAGAAAAAGAAAAGGATATATACATATATACAAAGGTTCCCCCCAAACTTAAGCTTGGCCTTACACAAGCCAAAGGTTAGCACCAACCATTCAAAGATCTTATCGTGGTAATGGTATAGTTGGTGCAAGAATAGCGTGTGGAGGAAAGAAATGAGAAACACGCGAGACCGTGTGGGAAGAGGGGTAGAATACGGTCTCGGTGGAGGAGAAGAATGGCGAAAAGGAGAAAGAAGTGGAGTACGATCTTGAGGGTGTAAATCGAGTGAATAAATTAGCGCAATATTTGATGAACGATGTGTTAAAAGCGATTGCGCTAACCTACCAACTCGTCGTGCAATGGGGTCAAATCCCTCAAGATCCGCAAGAAAACATGGGTACGCAGAACTTGGTATAGCAGATGAAAGCGTAACGGTCATTTGTTCGGTCGGAACAATAGGAAGGAGGGAGGGTGATATGACAGTCAAAGGTTCAGGAGGCTGAATTGGAAAATCCGACACATCAAATAAAAATGGTTCAACCTCGATATTATCCTCAAGACTCTCCTTAGTACTATCCTCAATATTTAATTCATCCATGCCATTATCATCAAAACCTAGACGCATATGAGATTCGGGGGAAACATTTAATAACTCAGGATGATGATTTGAACATAAAATTTCAAGCAAATCGACAGGTTCATCATCCGAAATATTCCCGGCGTCTATATCCTCAATCAAGTGAAAATCAATTTCTTTAGACACTTCATCCACAGCATGGATATTTATCAATGTAGGTTCTAGAGTGGAGGTGTAAAGATCAAAAGGATTAGGTGCGGTTTCACTCGAAAGGGGTTCCTCACAATTTGGCAAATCAAACACTACAAAATCGCACAACTCATTTTTATATTCAACTGGTGAATCATTTGGAACAATCGATAGAAAACCGGAGTTGTGGGTTTCAATTGGGTAAGGGTAGGTTTGATTTGAAAATCCTCTCTCATTCTCACTCTGTCCAACTGCCGCCTTATACATTGAAAAATTCGGAGCTAGCGGGGCACTAGCTACCGGTTCACTAGGTTGCATAAGGGCGGCCATGGATGCTTCCACATTCCTCATCATTTTATTTGTTGCAGCAATATATGCTTCCAACGACTCTTCCAAACTAGACTTAGGTGGTGAGGGGGTTTCAGTAAAAGATTCAAAATTGGTTGGGTATGTGAAACTCCCTAATGGCTGTGTCGAAACAGCGTCTAGTGAAGGTGGGAAGGTCGGGTATGATTGGTAGGAAGTGGGTGGTAAGACAGGAGTAGGGTCAACATATGGATAAGAAGGTGAATAATCATGCGGATCCCTAAAACTAGATGAGTGGAGAGGGGTGAAAGATCGACTGCGAGATTGAGCAATATGCTCAGCAATGGACATCGGCCTAGGAGTGACAGAAGGACTTGAAGAAGTGGTATCAACATATGTAGGTTGTAAAGGTTGACTCGGTTGACACGAAGTGGGTTGAAAAGTCAAACTATTTCTCCTAGACGCCTCTATTTGATCTTTCAACGAAATTTTTGGTAAGGAGGGATCGTTTTTAAATTGACCGAAACAATTGACGAACGACGCAAAGTTAGGTTCGGGATACCAAGATTCGGCAAGAGATTTATGATGTGGGGTACCCATGATAGAAGAATGCAAGGATTTCTTAGCGACAAAATTTTTTTGCAAGTTTTTTTTAAAAGATTTTTCTTTAATTTTTTATTGGAGAGTTTTGCAATAAGGCTTTAGAAAATGGGATTCGTGACACAAATGTATCAACCACACATGCACAATCAGGCCTAGATCTAGGGTTGCCTAGGTCTGCTAGACAGCTCCTAACTAGGGCTAGAAATAGGACCTCAAACCGCTTCCTCACGGACAAATACGGCCAGGTAAGTGGGAAGGAACCACCACTACAGTGGGCCTAATTAATAA
Source organism: Agapanthus africanus (assembly GCA_030015575.1). Taxonomy (NCBI): domain Eukaryota; kingdom Viridiplantae; phylum Streptophyta; class Magnoliopsida; order Asparagales; family Amaryllidaceae; genus Agapanthus; species Agapanthus africanus. The sequence goes on along the minus strand of JASDDO010000019.1, from coordinate 690,122,856 downwards.
CCACTAGCCTAGACACCGCAATGTCGGTTAGGATAAACGGCCGATGCCTATACTAGTCCTTTTCCTATTGAGCTCGATGTCCTTAGGTCTGAGTCTAATCTTTTTTTAATTAATTGTGGTCGATGCAAAATGCTTTAGGTGTTTTCTGGGGTCCTGGGAAGGGTGATGAAATCCCCACCCAATCTGAGTTTGGTCAAATAGCCCCTTAGAGTCCGGTTAAATTATGCAAAACAAATAAAATCACTTGCAATCAATTTTAGCGCGGCGCAAAGAAACCTGCAGAAATCTGTTATTTAGAAGGGGGAGAAAGACTTTTTACGCAAAGAATTCCTGCAGAAATTTTTACGGTGGAGATATGGAGGTTACAGAGGAGAGGGAGAGAAAACAAACCACACAAATTTTTAGGGCTGACGTGGCAATGTAAGCGCGGAACCGCGGCAGATGGCCTAGTTGTGCGGCGGAAGCGCGGCTCCTTAGTGGTCTCAGCCTCTGGAAAATTTTCTGCTGTTCTGTGCTTGTAATTCTTCTCTGTTCTTATGTGTATTTTTCTGTTTTTCCCTCTGTAAAATTCCAGATCCACGATTCTTCGCTGTTCCTGCAAGATTCAAAAGATACACCCTTCAAACAGATCAAAGTTGATAATTTTTGTATTTTTTTTATATTTTCAGATTTTTATAATTTTTAAAATTTATATCAACCCGAAAATTCACAAAAAGAAAAATTACGCCGTCCCCGGCAACGGCGCCATTTGATTAGTGTCAAAAATTTGTAAGTTACCGCAATCAGAAACGGCGTCGCTTCGCAGCTAGCCGGTGAGTACGGGTCGATCCACAGAGACGGGTAAATTCCTTTTATGTGTTTTAACGAGTTGATTCTATTTGTCATTTTGGTTGGTTTATAAAAATCTATAAAAACTAGATCTAATTAATCTAATTTAAAGTCTTGCTAGGGTTAGGCTTAGGGGAAGTTTTGGAGATTAATGTTTCCTTCACCGCTTTCAATGCCTTCTTTTTTAGATCTATTAGGTGTTACGTTAATTATCAATAAAGTGGATACGAATCTTTTGGGAAGATGTTTCTTCCTCTAGATTTGTATCCTTCCTTTGTTGATAATTACCCTAACCCCCATGGAAAACGCGCGCAACCGGCCCTTTATACTATGGTTCACCGTTACCTCGAGGGGTAGGGTGCCGTAGGGAGCGGATGTGTGCGTATGCATGGAGTTCTAACTCTAAAGTGAAGATGGCATTGAAAGGGGTGAGAGATCTCATCTCTCAACCCTTTCATTAAAGGCTAACCCTAACAAGCGAGGAGACTACTCGCTCATTAGGGGATGATAAATTATACTAGAAAATAAAAGCAAGGAAATAAATTACCTATAGATTTGATGGCTCCCTCCAAGTAGAAGACAGAATAGATCTGAATGTCACTCCCAGAAATTCTGAACTTTTATTTGTTGAAAAGAGGCATACATTTTTCAGATCTAAGATTACAATTTATAGGAAAATAGAAAAACTAGGGTTACAGACTCTCGCACACGTGAATTTACAGATTTGACCCCTGAGAATCCCAACACCAGAACTGTCGCGGCAACAGAAGAAAAATCCACCGACACGTGTTCCTAACGGCCGCGGAACCGCGGCGCCAACATGGGTTTGGCCGCGGTTCCGCGGCCAAAGAAGGGATGTGGGCTATGAGCTTTTGTGGGCTTTCTTCTGGGCTTCTTGGCTTTCTGTTTCTATGTGTATTTTCTCTGTTGGGCTTCTAGGTCTTTTCCAGATCTTCAGTGAAAACTTGTTCGTATCTTTCGACCGTTCACATGACATGTTTGGACCTTACACTGTTCTTCGTCTAGGCTTGACTAGGATCCGTCTAATTGTTGGTCAAAAGTCCCTTTTACTGTTGTTTTGTGTCTTTTTCACTGTATTTGCTCCAGAAACCTGTATCCTGCAATATGCAACAAACGTGCGTCAAGAGTACCTGTTTATTTATAAAAGAGTAAGAAATAGGGGAATGAATAATGCAATATTATAGTCTGAACATGTGGTTCCCACTGTGCTTTGATTTCCACCTTACCACGTCCAAGAGGGCGTGAAAAACGGTGGTTTTTGGGTACAGTCCCGAGTCATATGGAGGCAATGAGCGATAGGAGGGGATTCGTCTCTCCCGGTATAGGGAGTTGATGTTGCGCTGTGTTCGATTGGCTATAACCGGAAATCCCTGGCCAGGGTTGCTAAGATATACTGGTAAGTGTTACCAGTAGTTTCTCGAATTGTTATAGACCTCATATCGACACGACTTATCGAGCTATTGGGGTCTGACGTTTACCACCCCTAGGCAAGATATGCGACATATCAGATGACGAGACCGGACTGTACGGTAGTGTTACTGGTTGGATTCACTGGAGTGTGAGCGGGCTTGCTCGTCGATCTTCTGATCGCTCAATACCCGGGTGGCCGTTACGTTTAGCAGACCGCTTGCGGCTTGTGGGTGTTTGATATGATCATCACCTGCTGCCGGCGTATTGACGAGTTTTTAGAGTCCTACACAGAGGTTTCCTGGCTCAAGCGAAACGAAATAGGAGTGCATATGAGATATGTACGGGACCGAGAATAATGCGTGTATGTGATACCGTATTCCATTCTCGCGATGAATGTATCGAATGGTTGTATGCTATATAACCTAGTTATCGATTCAAGCGTTGATTCGATAAGTCGATACATTGAATACTAGTCGGTTATGTTCGACATGACCGGATCATTGAATCAAGTGTTGATTTAATGATTTAATGCATAATTATATTTGATATATTACTTTGCAATAACTAGTATTGGTTTACTTAAGATGGATTTTCTCACTCGCCTGTGCACATTGTATATGTGATATATTTTGTGCACTTGATTGTATCATGTTTGATGATATATGATAGCTAGGGTTTGTGTAAAGAGTTAAACCTTAGTTAAGTAAATGGTTAGGGTTTTGATATATTTATTAATTCTTTTATCTTTTAATTTGTATTAAAAAGATAAGAGATAAAGAAAACAAAAGGTTGCTTTTCTTCATGAAGCTTGTTGAAGCTTGATGAAGCTTTGACCAAAGAAACCTTTTGTCCTCATCTCATTAACCCTAACCATTCATTGAACTATAGTTAGCTCTCTACACTTTACCATGGTTACAATTATGATAAGAATTCATTTTCTTTTCTATTCTTATTCTTATCATAATACTTATCATATTATCTTCTTCTTCTTCTTCATCTTCTTCAATGAAGAAAGCTTCACTTCATCAATGGTGATTGATGAAAATGAGTGAGAAATCCAATTCTAAAGTGAACCCACTTCCTATTTCTTCATCCTCTACCTCTTGCCAAGTAGTAGAGTGTGTTTTCTTCACAAGTTTCTTGACTTGGTGAAGTTGGAGCTTGATCTAGTGATGCCTCGACGTAGATCATCTTCGTCACGTCGTCGATGACCTAGCCCGCTTTTTCTCCGATGAAGCCGACGCTAGAGCCCGGGATTTGATATGGACAGCGAGGAGACTTCATTGCGGAGCTATGGAGGTGGAGAAATGGATCTACAAAGGTTGTATGTTCGTTTACTTTTAGTTAAAGTAGTTAACTGGTTGCTTTGTCGCCTAGAATTCTAGCCAACGATCCGTAGTCTAGGGTTTCTCGGCACCGGAATTTTGAAATTGGCATGGTTGATGCCTTGTGAGACCTCTTGTGAGTGCCTAGGAACCCTACAGGTATCAGAGCCCTAGGTTAACCTTGGTTCGAGTTTAAGTTTGACTATGCAGAGCCTAGACCGTTTATATATATTCGGAACTTAGGATTGACCTTACGGAACTTAGACTTAGTCGAGGGGGTATTAGACCCGAACTTTCGTCGCATAGGTTGACCTTGATTGATGGAGTAGGTGACTTAAGGAGAGTGACGTACCGTGTGTATGTTCCGCGGCATACTTACGATTCGCTACTCCGCTTAAGGAGCCTTAGGTTGTACATTTCCTTACACAGTATTATATTCATTCCTATGATCTATCCTCATTGATATTGGTTATGATTTTGCTGCCACGATTGCACGGGCAGAGAGAGCTACGGCTAGAGTTGCGTCAGGATGAGCTCGTCACAGACGAAGACTGACCGGGGCGTGATTCCAGGGACATACGATTGCATAAAGGCATCGTTTCATTGTGTTTTCGCGCCATGAGCATTGACAGATCGCTTTTACGAGATTTCTCGGATATGCAGATCAGCACCAGAGAATTGAGCCACTGATAGAGGCCGGCCAGATTTTTGATGACCATCAATGCACAGATTATTCCTGATGATTGAGGCACTGTTCAGCATACGGAAAATGAGACAGTTGTTGCTGCGAATGACGAGATATCGCCCCAGATGTTTGGAGCTATTGCCGTACGAGTTGTACTTAGAGATATGATAGAAGATCGCTAGTCACCTATGGAGGAAGGAATAGAACATGTGATTCGTTGCCTACCCCGATGCGAGGTCATCAGATTGATTGATTCCAGCTAGAGCCGACTTCACGCAGGTACGTTGGGAGTCGATAGAGACGATCGAATGCCAGAAGCCCATTTTCCAAGTTTAAAGTATTCAGAGACAAATGCAAGTAATGCTATGGACCCTCTAGAAGAATGAAACCCTAACTCGACGTAATGAGCATGGAACGCCTTTGAAACCTTAGGGTTTGTGGCAGCTCAGCGGTGCCATTAGTGAGGCTTGGGTTTGCCCTTCTACGGTTGGTCCATAGGTGCTGTGGCATGTACTCGATATTATTAAACTGTACTCAAGATGTTGAGCTCTTGGGGGATTATGAGGTTTTGACGAATCGATCGAATGTTCTGACATCTTTCGGATAGCATGTGATGGGATGCATTGCTTGGGAGACTCCAGATACGAGTATAGCCGTTGGAGCACAGTCCATGCAGCCACGAAGAGACGAGTCCGAAGCAGTCGACATTAGAGAAAAAGTGGAGTAAAGAGTTCGCACGAGATTTCGACGAGATGGCGTTCTACTCCGCTGACATCAGAGATGCGATACGCATGCAGAGGCGTTCATTATTGATCTATCTTCAAGAAGGAGTCGCGATGAGAATGTAGCCGTTTCGGAACAAGAAAACAGAATTAGAAAAGGGTGATAACTTCCGGACAGTTCGGCAGAAACAAGATTTGAGAGAGACCTCGACAGGATCTTTCTGGAATACTATACGAGAAGACTTGGACCCAGGAGCCGTCATATTACGCACACCCAGCAGGCCAGAGTTCGGCATCATCGATGAGATAGTTGGCCAGAGATCTTTAGAGGATGTGTCAGAGTGGGACTGTTTTCGTCGCCATTCCATATCGAACCGTTGAGCCGAGGAGCTATATATCTAGAAATGCACAGTGAGAGACAAGAGCCTAAAAGCACCAGGCCAGACCATGAACAGGAGGCAAGTAGATATCTTGGTCTGCTAGTATTGGATGCACCAACACCTTCTCGACTTTGAAGGAAGAAATATCGACGACGGTATTTATAATTTGTGATTTGGTGATTAGATTATCGCGTATCCGTCACCTTGGATTTCAGTATTTTGGACGATCTATTCGCATGATTTAGTTTTGATGACTGAATTTCATGATATTTGTTTTCATGCACCTACTGGGTATTTATATTTTGTGCATAGTTATTACCCTTGAGATATGCTTTATACACCGTTGTGTTGATTTATGATTTGTGCACAGTGATTGCACTTAATATCGTTTTGTGCCTTGGTCGCACATGTTTATGATTTCATGGATTTCATACAGTTGGGTTGATTTTGTGCACCTGGTATGCACACTATTTGGTTTTTGCACTCGGTATAGCTTATATGTGCTTGTAGTGCATTGATATGTGTTTTGTGCACGGAGTTGAACACGTTTATGATTTTTACACCTTGGTACACTCGGTGTTGCTATTTACGCATTTGAGTTGTTGCTTTGTATTTTGTGCACTAGATGCGCTGGATTGGTATTTTGTGCACAGGTTGCACTGTATTGGTATTTTGTGTACTAGATGCATCGGATTTGTGTTCCATGCAGTTGTTGCACTAGATTTTCGTTTAGTGCGTTTGTCGCACCAGATTTATATTTCGTGCATCTGTTGCGCCGGATTTATATTTCGTTCATCTGTTGCACCGGATTTATATTTCGTGCGTTTGTTGCACTGGGTTTACATTTTGTGCGTTGGTTGCACCATATCGGTATTTCGTGCATTGGTTGCACTAGATTTACATTTCGTACCTTGGTTGCATCTGATTTAAGTTTTTGAGCATTTGTGTTACCAGATTTATGTTTTTGTGCGCTTTACCGCACTGGGCATTTATATGGACTGACGCGCTTGGATTGGATTTTGCGCATGTTCGGCGCTTGATATTGGATTTCGTGATTTCGTGCATGTTGGATGCACATGATTTAGATTTTATTCATATATGATGAATGCACCTGATTTGGATTTTCACGCATGTTGGGCGCATGTTATGAGATGCGATTTTAGTGCACACTAGATGCACTAAATCGAGATTCTTCGTGCATATCAGATGCACCTGATATTGCTGTTAGGCACACCCGTTGCCTTTGACAGATATTTCGTGCACACCCGATGCGCTTAGATGTTGTTTCTGTGCACATGTATGGCACATTCATGGGTTTCGATTTCCGTGCGCACCAGACGCACGTATCATTCATATGCACATTTTTGGATTGATTTCTTATGTAGCAGTACGTTTTCATGATATTTGCTATTTGTTTTCGTAGTGAGCAGGACTAGTCAGAGGACAGTACCTGGATATATTTTGCATGTATTGATAGTTATCGAAGGGATTTCCAAAAAGGGAGCTATAGTCTCAGTATTTACCTACGTGTCTGATATGACACGTAACGTTTAAAACGAAGGAAACCCTTCTAAATTGTTTTCAAAACGGCGGAACGTATATATTAAACAAAAGATATATACATATATGGTTATTTTCTTACAATAGACGTCCGCCACTGTGCAGTGTTTTGCGCATCGCACAACTTAAAAAGGTTTGGCATGCATTTCCTTCAGATATTTACACGTATAAAAATTTGATGTTTACATGTATAGATTTAATGTATATCACGTTGGGTTTCGTATTGGATTTGACATTGGTGTCTTCACCATGACTCCGATGATTGCGGGATGCTTGACGGAGTTCTGATTTTGAGTTATCTGCTCATTGTTCATGCGCATGCATTGCGCTATGATGCGTTTTTTTTTGTATTGATGATTTCGGAGCCCCGGCGACTTGGACTTTTTACTGAAATATTTTAGTATTGAGGGGTTTAAATTTAAATTCGGGGACCGAATTTCTTTAAGGAGGGAAGATTGTAACATTTCAGAAAAATAAAATATTATTATTAGGAATTTTTATAATTAAATAATATTATATTGAATATTATAATAAGGCGGTATGATTAAATACCGACAAATTGGGAAAAATTAGGAAAAATTATAGAAATTAGTAAAAAGTGGGTGTTTTATATGAATTAAGCAATTTTAAGTTAATTGTGATTTATTATACACTATTTTAGTGCTAATCGCGATTAAATATCGCTAATCGCTCATTAAGCTTGTTTTGTGCACATGACATGCACTAGGTCATTTTAGCACTTGTTACGTTTTTCATTCATGCTTTCTCTTTTATCATGCATGGTATTGGTTTTAAATTGAGAAGAGAAAAGATAAATAAAATAGAAAAGAAAAGAAAACAATAAAGAATGAGAGGTATGGGCATGAGAAAGAGAGAGAGGTGAGGGGTCAAACCTAAGTCTTGGTATTCTCCTCTTCATTTCTTCCTTCATTTTTTCCTCTCACTCATCCTTAAGGCTACTGCCCTCTCTCCTACCTCCACTTCTTCACATCAAAACATCTCAAAAACTACACCAAAACATCTTCCCCACTTCACAAAAATGATGCACAAGCTCACAAGCTACACTATGGACCAAGAAAGTTTTCATTTGGTGCTCTAGGGGATTCATGAGTGCTAAATGAGGTATTCTCTTAACCTTTAGCATAGTATTTCCATTGCTTTTACATCCATGTTTGTTTAGAACTGATTTAGTATCGTTTAGGGAGGTTTGGAAATTTCTAATTAGGGTTTGAGGGAAACATGATTTGAGATAGTGCAATTGAGGTTAGTGGAGATCATACAACCCTTGTAGTGATGTTAGTTTGGACTAAAACCATAGACAAACCCCAAGTTGCGAACTTTAAATTTTGCAGATACGGAAATTGTCGAATTTGTATAGGGAAAATGAAATCTGCAATCACTCGGGGACCTGAAAAATTATTTAGCAAAGACTGGGATACAGGCAGGAACATAGGAAGCACCACCCAAGACACGGGCCCCCAACTCCATTCCCTAGCCGCAAATAAAAGCAATCTGGCCGCAAATTGAGGCCAGGACTTGGCCATTGGGTCTCGTTCTTGTTCTGTAGTTCCGACATCTGTAAACTAGACCCCCCATATGTGCAAAATTGACTAATTTCACCTAGGTAAAATCCGGGACCATTTTCAAGAGTTGCTGTTTTGATTTGGGGTTTCGTTTTACGTATTTTGAATTCTGGATTTTTGTGATTTGTGTGGTATTCGATCACTTGACGTTTGTACGTCGAAATCGAGTGTTATTTGGTGGTTTTGAAAGTGTAGTCCATAGGTTCTAACCTATTGGCTTTTAGCGTGTCATTTTGGTTTTGAATTGGATTTTAATGCGACACGATACGTTATGATGTGTAGGTACTCCATGAAGACTTCGAGATGACAAGCAAGCGTGTGGCGACGTCGGCAACGGAAACTGAAGAGGAAGGTGAGTACATTATATCTACGGGGGAAGTCGGGTGGATGGCGTATAGCACCCCCGCAGTTCGATATTTAGTATGCTATATATACTATATATATATATATGTATATGATAGCTTTATGTGTGACATGGATATTCAAGATATGATTAGGTGTTCAATGGTTAGATTAGGGTTATTAGAAGTGAACTAGTATAGCTTCTTAGTCGCGAACCCTAGAATAGGCTTACACCCACACGCACACACATGCTTACTTTGTTATACTTGTGCGTATATAGGGATACGTATATATATATACACACACACATAGGTATGGGACGACGTATATATATACACGTATACCTATACATGGATGATGAGGATAGCGGGATACATTTGGAGATGAGTCGATGAGTTTGGGCATGGTGCCTTGAGATCGGTGATATGATGTAGTTCGTATTATGAGATACGACATGAGTTATAGCGGGCCTTTAGGCGTGTGTTTTCATACACGCACATATATATAAATATCGATGGTATTAGTTTGTACTAGACTTAGATCAGTACCCCAGTTCATGAGATATGACGATAAGGGTACCAGATAATTGATGAGAAAAATATGAGATTCGACCAGTATCCAGATTTGTGATACGATGGATTTACCGTACGAGCTTTATATTGATGATAGATCCGCACTATTGACTCGAGTTTGTCATATGATATATTGTATCGTACGCGGTACTATTGAGGCAAGATCACCGACTATTATATGTGTGTGTGTGTGTGTGTGTGTGTGTATTGACTCAGATTTAGGTGGTTTACCTACCCCTTCGATTAGCTTGTTAGTTAGATCTATAGTTTACTTAGTAGATATTAGACTAGACCCGAGTCATACCTATTTCAAAACTAACGAATCGTGAGTATTCTAAAGATAGGCCAAGGGATTCTACGGATATTTTCAAAAGACGCATCTTTTCTTAAAAACACCGTAGCCATTATTTTTCTAAACACCATGATTCGTGTTATTTCAAATGGCAAAACTGTATGACATATATACATATTGATGTAAATTCTTCACTGTTGCGTTTATTATTCGATTTCCGCATTTCTTGCTATTTGCATCGCATTGCATGTGTAAATGTGTTCATTGTTATATTAAACCCATGCTGTCAGGACACCAGCACTATTATCGATAATGCGTAAGTTCCACGTACACCTGCTAGCCGGCACACACACTTCATCATCGATAATTGCCATGTCACTACACAGTTGGATTGTTACATCAGGATATGACTCCTTGTATGGCATATTATACACTCATACTTGCGTATATACCTACTTGTACACCCATATTGGCACGCAGGCATATTGTACACTCATACTTGCGTATATACCTACTTGTACATCCATATTGGCACACAGGCATATTGTACACTCATACTTACGTATATACCTACTTGTACATCCATATTGGCACACAGGCATATTGTACACTCATACTTGCGTACACACATATTGTACACCCATCTTGCATACAGACGTATTTGCACATACATAGATGATTCTGGCTTGATTTTGGAGATTTGGGAACCGCAAGATATATTGTAAAACTGGATTCATTTTAAAGAGCGGTTTTCCCTTGATATGTGCATATTACTATTCCATGTTGCATGATATACGGATATACTTATATTTCTTTTATATGTTGCATACATCATGTTTTACGATTATACGCATTAAGATATACTGTTTTCATGAGATTTCTGGATTTGAGAACCGTGGGTATTTCAAAAGAAAGTATGTACTTTTTTAAAAACCCAGTTTCTCTTGATATGATATTTCGGTACATCCACCATGCGTTTTCTCGGTTCTGAGACGTGTGATATGTGAAACCCAATTCGAGGAGGCGAATAATTTCGTTTGCGGGTACATGGTGGGCCCGGTATGGTTCCCCGGGGCAAGAAAGGGATGCTGTGTATACATACTGTAAGCCTGGCATAGGGACTACTACCTACCGGTGATAGTATTTAGGCTCGGCGGATATCCGGAGGATACCGACCGGAGTAGAGAGATGATACGAGCCGATCCGGACCGATGGAGCCCGTGGGCCTATCCGAACTGACGGAGCCCGATATATATGAGGATTTACATGCCAATGCTGGGCACGGGTTTCATGATGTTTTCGAGTGTCAATGCTAGATACTCAGGTTCCATGATTTTGATGTGTCGCGAGAGACACATGTTGATTTATATACTCATACTTTCATGCATATGCTTTTATGACTTTTACATGCATGATGTTGTTATGTCATTGGTTGACAGGTGGACGATATCCACATGCATACAGACATTGATTACATAGTTGGATGATATCCATATACTCATAGACTTCATGATATAGTTGACACTGATTACATTGATCATACCCTATATTTATGATATGTTGATACCTAAGGCACTGACACGAGCACTTGGTACTACACTTATGTATAGATGTTTACCCTTTGCCACCTTTTCATGCTTAAGACTTTATCATTTGAGGTTTATATATATATTTGATCGTATTGACCTAGGATGAGTCATACATACAATTTCTGCTCTGTAATGTTTTCTACTCACGAGTTGGCAACTCACCCCCTTTGTGCCACAGTTTCTTGCAGGTTTTGCCGTACAGGTTTCGTTACGGCTTTGTTGGCACATTACTTCATTCCGGGTGATTGCTTTGGTGGGTGGGTTCACTCGCATCGTGACCACAATTGTACTTATTCATTTTCAGTTGTATCTAGTAAAATTCCATCAACCAGACTTGTATATTGTTTCAGATTTAGAAAACCAGTGTATTATTCTTTCGACCGTAGAGTCGCGCTTGTATTATTATGGTTTTCTTGATGACTTTGAGTTTTGATCCTCGCCCTTCGGCGTTGTATATTATATTGCTTGTGTGGTTGTGACCGTCGATTGACGAAGAGCTAGCTCCCGCTTGGGGATGCCTTTTATCTTCGTGCATGTATTATTCATGTTATACCCCGTTCGGGGCCAGTATTTACAAAGGAAACTCTGCCGAAATTTTCAGAAATGACTTGATGTTTTAAAAACGCATAATTCGGCTTATGCTATTAAAACCACTTGCTTTTAAACAAGTTTTCCTTTATTTATTTAAAATGGTTTTAGATTTCTAGGCTTTTGGCTTACTTGAATTAGATGGGTTCCTATAGACTTCATATGATTCAAGGGTCAGTCACGTGCCATTTCCGGTCGTGACAGGCATCCAGTTCGCTAGCCATCGTTGGCAGAAGTTTCAGGAAGCCTTGGGAACTGGTTGAGCTTTAACTCTGCTTTTCCATCTGTAGGCCGATGGTCAGTCAGAGCGTACTATACAGACTCTGGAGGATATGTTTGTGCGTTTGTACTAAGTGGTTGTTGTTTAGGATCGTCACTTGCCATTGATGGAGTTCTCTTACGATAATGGTTATCAGGAGACGTTTCAAATGGCAACTTTTAGGCATTGTGTGGTAAGTTGTGTCGATCGCCAGTCTATTTTACTGACTCCGTGAGAGCAGGATTTTTGGACCCCAGCTAGTCCAGAGACTTCGGAGAAGATCCAGTGGTTCAGGTCAGGATGAGAGCAGCCCAGTGCAGATAGAGTCGTATGCCGACCGTAGTTGTCGCAGACTTTAGTTCGCAGGGGAGATCATGTATTCCTACGGATTTTTCCGATGAATGGCGTGTTGAGTTTTAGGAATCTTAGTCTCAGATTGTAGGTCCTTTTGAAATCCTCGAGCGAGTTAGTTCTGTTGCCTATTAGTTGGCACTTCCGTCCAGATTTTTGATTCTTCATCTCGTATTCCTAGTATTGATACTTTGCAAATACCTTCATGACCTTTCTCACATGATTCAGCATCAGACTATTTAGCTTGGACGCGATCTTTTCGTTCATCGGCAGCCGATAGTGTTAGTGGATCAACAGGTGGAGAAACTTCGGTCAAGGGTCTTGCCATCTGTGGAGATTTCTTTGGCATAGCTGTATAGTGAGGAGATCACTTGGGAAGCTGCGAGCGAGATGTGGAAGTTTTGCACTCATCTCTTTGAAGGTACGCATAATAAGAATTTTTAATTCGGGGACAAATTTTCTTTAAGCGGGGAGATTGTAACACCTTAGAATGCGATTAATATTAATTAAGCGATAATGCGGGTTTTCTGTAAAAAGTTTACCAATTTGGGTTCCTCACATTTTATAACAACTAATTAATATTTTTTTTTGTTTTGTCTTGCACACACGTGTGCACGTTAATGTGAGGGTTTGTTTGTATTAATCTTGTTAGTGATCATGGCAACCTTAAGTTAAACCCTTAACCTAATCATAATCCTTGCTTTGTTTTAACCTTAACCTTTCCCTAGATTTTTGTGGTGAGGGAGATATTTCTTTTGGAGTTTTGGATTGGGAGGAGGTGGCTTGGTGAGTCATGAGAGAGTCATGGCTTGCATTAATGAGGAGAGTTAATCCTTGGTAAACTTACCCTTTCACCATTTCACTCACCTCTCTCTCTATAACTCACTCATTCACTCTCATTCTCTCTCACTTAATCTCATTCTCATTTCTCTTCATTTCCCTCAACCCTCAACTGAACACTTACCTTCCAATCACAAAACCTTCACTAAACTTCACAAAATCTCACCCAAATCACTTCTCAAGACTTGTTTTGCCTCTAGGATCCCTTAGAGCTTGGAAAGCTAGGATCTTTGAGCTTGTATGGTTAGGTAATGATCTCTATCTGTTAAATAGGTATTTTTAGTGTTGTGTAGCTTTTTCGTTTCAGTTTAGAACACGTAAAGTTTAGTTTCGTGCAAATATCGTATTTTTAGTGTAGTTTTGGATCTCGGATGATCTGCTATCAAACCAAGTGTTTGTTGGAAAAGTTCCCATCACAGTGACCTAGTGTGGTGACCTAGAAGATACCCTCAAAACCCGAGCCCATTCCCTTTGAAACTGGTCGCAGATTTATTTCTTCTGGCCGCAATTTGCGGCCAGAGTAGGGGCTGGGATGTTGTGTTTTGGTGTAGGGCTCTCTGGGGTTGTATTTGGTCTCGTGACACTTGCAATTTTCACCAATTGTTGGTGTAGCAAAATCTGGGATCACTTTGCATGTTTCTAGTGTTTCGACTACACGCGTTACGTTATCCGACACGGTTTGTATTCTTGTTTTGTTGTTGCTCTTGAGTTAGTTTCGTAGTGTCGCTACGCACGTTAGCCGCTAGACGAACACTTGAGAGTATGTTTGGAGTAATTGCGTCGGTCAAACGTAGTTTGTACGTATTATTGGTCGATTGCTAATATACACTTGTTATTATTATTTTATGATCTTAGGGTCGCAGGCGAGGACTTCGGACGCGGCGAAGAAGGGAAAGCGAGTGGTTGGCTTTACTTAGCCTAAGATCATCAGTGAGTAGATTTAACATCTACTGGGGAATCGCTCACATGGCGTTATGCGTCTGGGCTAGATATGATATGATATTAGCCGCATGTTTATATTGCACATATAGAGTTTGCGCATAAACTTCATTGCATATTATTACATGATTGTGCTTAGACTTGTACCCATTGGACACTGCACTATTATTGACGGTTCATGTTGCACGAGCACTGATTGTATGCCACACATACCGTCGATAATTGCCATGACACGCACAACACACATAAAAATGTGATATTGTATGTTTAGTAACATTTAGACATTGATTCATGTTCTTTCGTGCATATGACATATAGCATACTTGTATACCTACATGCTTACACATATGCCTTGCCATACATACATGTACACACATATATCTATATGGTAGGGTGTTAGTGTATATGCCCTAGAGGCCATTACTGTATCATACTAGTTTGTATATTACTTAATGGATGCTTGGGATATTCACCTTGTATATACAATCTTGCTCAAAATAGTAGTATGCTACTTGGTTTGTTTCTACTTCAATGTGTACATGTGTTTATTTTTGTATATCGCCTATACACATTAGTAGAGCCCTTAGGATCTTTGCTTGATTACCAGCGATGTGATGGCCGTCACACTAGTGGGGCTGGGTAATCTATAAGCACATCCTTATGCAGGTCCCTGGTCGCAGGACTATCGAGACAGGGCATCGATACTCCGGAGTAGACCAGCGCATGCGCTTCTCATCCCAGTGTGGGAGACGGTCTGTCCCACAGCCGTCAGTACGTCGTACTTGAGATAGTATGCGGGTGCTCGTTAGGTTACGGGTACACTGGACAAGACTCGTCGGGAACTGACTAGTTGGTATTATACCTATCGTCAGTTATCAGTTCCCAGGTGACATGAGTACAGCTTAGTCCGCTGACTTGACACTGTCACTTCGCCTCGGGTGTGTTCCCACTGTACTTTGATCACTACCCTACCACGGCTTAAAGGAGTCGTGCAAACAGGTGGTGGTTGGGTGCAGTCCCGAAGCACTTGGAGGCAGTGACGGTTAGACAGGATTCGTCTCTCCCGGTATTGGGGGTTGACATCGCGCTGTGTCTAGGAGAGCCATTACACGAGTAGTCCCTGGCCAGGGCAAACGAGATATACTGGTAGGTTTCCAGTGTTATCTCAGGGTGTATTGGGCTTCACTCCGGCACGACTTGTACCGCTATTGGGGGACTGACGTTTACCGCCCCCTAGGCCCGCCATGCGATGTATCAGACGAACAGACCGGACTGTACGGAGAATGTCACACTCAGGCTCAGTAGGAGTTCAGATGGGTTTCGCCTCGTCGGTCTTCTTGTCGGCATTACCTGGGGACCGTTACGCACAGCTAGTGCCGCTTGCGGTCTGTGGTTAAACCCACTGCCAGCGTAGTGTCGAGTCTTTAGAGTCCCACACAGAAAGCTTTTCGCCTTTAGGCAAAAGAGTAGAGGTCGCATGGTATTGCGACAGGTCGCGTGGTTTTGCGACAGGGTTCGGTCACATCCGTGCACTTGTGAACGTACAGTGTCCGGACAGTTTACACTAGCGGGCTTTGGTTTAAGCCAGATCTTAGTGTACCTTATGGGATTGGATTTATCCAGTTTGCATTCGTGTTCCTCGGAACGCGGATGCGGGTGTGTATGCACAGTTGACAGGGAGGCAGAGGCTGCGGATTCTCATTAGGGTTGTTGACAGTTGACCGTTGACTATTTGACTTTATGCTCAACCCTAATGAGAATATGATATGTGATTAACTATTATATTAATTAAGTATTATGGTGATATGGTTGTTGATTTGTTGACTTTGTTGACTTGTTGACTTTTGTTGACTTGTTGACCGGTTGACTAGGCTTGACTAGTTGACCATCATGATAACCATGGTTATCATTTCATGCCAAAGACTTTTTCTTGCTTGCTCATTTGAGTAAAATGAGTGCATGACATGATAAGGTTATGGTTGCTTCTAACCATCACATAAGACTTTTTTTGATATGATGAGTTATGATCACTTTGGATTATGAGAGGGTGAAAGACAAAAGAGTTGCTCATTTTCCTTCTTGCTCATTCTCTCTCTTGTTCTTGAGCTCTCCTCTTGCTCTCACCCTCAACCTCTTGCTCCCTCTCTTGATCTATGGTTCTCTTGTCTCATGAGTTGAGAATCAAGAACCATAGATAAAATCCCATTCTAAATCATCTCTACTCATTCTAGTTCATTAGGTTTAGCAAACCAAGTGAACTAGTTTCTTCAAAGAACGAAGAAGGAGCTAAAGGTTGGAGTTTTCAAGTGGATCTATCTTCGGCGTACGGAGACAACGAGAAGGAGCCATCGAACCACCATCGGAGCTTGAAGAGAAGGAGTTCAAGTTTAGGTATAACCATCTTCATCCGAGTAGCTAAATATCTTTAGCTTAGTATGCTAGTTTTAGTTTAGGTAAAGATCCCGACCTAGCTTAGTCCATGTTGCCTCTTGCGTTAAAATTTTGATTTTATACCGTTTCCGCCTCCCCGTAAGAACCGGGGGTCGCAACGTGGACTTACAGTGGTATCAGAGCCTAACTAAACTTAAACTAGCTTGGTAGTGAAGTGTAACGAAGTTCGGAACCGGAAAAATCCAAAAACCAAACTTTTACAAAAACTGAGTTTCTGTTGAAATATTTTTGGCTCAAAATGAAAAACTTTACACTTGTAAATTCGGCTCAGGGTTTTGTGTGAACACCCAAGAAAAACGATACAGTAATTCGTCCAAACCGCCGCCCTTCCGCCGCGCGAGCTAGGCAACCGCCGCGGAACCGCCGCGCTTTGTCGTCTTCTGTGCATCGTTTTTCGTGCAGTGTGTGTCTGTGTTGGTTTTGGGATTTTTGGAATATATTATATGTGCCCAGATTTTCCAGAAAAGAAATTTCCTTTTGGGGTCCTATAATTCCGTATTTTTTCCGAACTTCACTGCACTTTGACTTTGATGGTTATATCTGTGATGTTTGCATGTATTGAACGTCGGCTAATCGCTATAAGTCGATTGGTCGGGGTTATACATGATCTGTAATGTGCTGGAATGTGTATATAAATATGTTGGATTGTCGCGGGTGAATAGCCGGGGGTTGTGAGACGAGAGTTTTCTTTTCTTGCAATTCATGTAAATTTGTAAATTGATGTAATAATTATTTGTATGGCCGCACAACCGGGTCGGGGTTGTAGCCGTCATTGTATAATTTCTTTTTACTGTTTTTGCTCCTAGGATAGACCCATGGAGGGGTGCACAAACTACCGGGTATGCCGAAGTGTCGAGTGGCCTACTCATGGAGATGAGGGAGGTTGCTACGCTTCGGGTACTTGGCGGGTAGTTTGCCGCACCCGTAGGGGTCTTGGGTGGGGTTTTGGCTATTCACCGCGACCGTGTAATCTGTTTTTGTTACAGGCTCGTACAAATTACAGATTCCTAGTATATCCAATGTATTTATCTGTGATCTGAAATGTTTATCATTGCAGTATATCTATATATGATATTATTTAGGCGTTGCTTATGTTTTACAGACGCGCTAGCCCAGCCCCCGCTCTGTCGTTAGTTAAGTAACCTAACGGGTAATGACGGGGCCCCGTGGAGAATGCGAATGGCATAAGCGTACGTCATATTTTGGTTGTTTTCTGCAATGGTAGGATTAAATGATGGGACGCATTAAAAGAACTAATGCAAGAATATCACGCATTAAAAGAACTAATGCAAGATAATAAACCAAGTTAAAGTCGTTGGAACACTTTCGAAAAACCACTCGGTTCTTTTCAAAACAAACTTTTAAAATACGGAGTTTGAGCCACTCCATTTAAAAGCTATCTCGTTCCATCGACCAAATCAAGTTCACTACGTTCACGGTTTTGCCAAAACCATTCGTAGCCCTCCGTCGTTTCGTATGAATATTCAATAGTATTCAAGCTGTGTTTGTTGACCTTCGTCAAGGCATAGTGATTGGTAGCTATTGGGTATTCATATGTAGCATAGATAGATGCGTTGGTTTGGGACATTCGCATTACCTTGTTGACCTTCGTCAAGGGTATATACGGATGGATTCAAATTAACCTGGATAATGACGGGCAGAACTTGACATGTGACTTATGATTTGTTGACCTTCGTCAAGGTCATAAGAGCATGGGGCAAAAATCCACATCGGGAGTTTCATAAGTACTGAAACTTGCTAGATTTGCATACCATTTGGAGTGTGATGATTCTGGTAGGATTCCTTCAGTTTCGTCACGCGATGATATTTGGATCCCGATCCTACTGTGAGTATATGCTACTCCTCGGGAAATTTCTCACTTAACGATCAATGCTATAAACCTAGTAGGTGCCTAGAAAGGTGTTAGCGGGGCTACGCCCCCAGGGAAAAGAGGTTCTCTAATTAAGGAACTTCGCGAAAGCGTTGGAAAACCTCCCTCGAAGTACCGACACCGGCCTGGCTGAACGGTTAAGCAAGTATTGTACGGTGGGATTGATCCTGACTAATTCTTCCTTTATGGTTTGAGGAGGGATTCGAGAAACAGTGGGAGCCATCCTGTTTAGACAAACTAAAAACCACTCTAAACTTGCAAGAGCATCATGCTGAGTGTTTCTTCTTCTCTCTCCTAATTGCAGCGACCAATCAACATGACTGGACTGAAGTTACTCCTAGATAAAAACAAACTGACAGGGCCAAACTACAAAGATTGGCTCAGGAATGTCAAGATAGCAATCACTTATGACAAGCTGGGGTATCTTCTTACCACCAAAGCTCCCCCTGTCCCTGGTCCAACTTCCAGTGTCGCGGATAAGGAAATCCGCAAGACTTGGGAGATTGATAGCGCGAAGGCCAAGTGCCTCCTGCTTGCCTCGATGGACAACGAACATCAGAGGAGGCATGAGAATATGGACATGGAGTCCATATTGCTCCATACAAAAGAACTGTATGGAGAGCAATCACGTATCGCAAGATACGAAGCGTCGAAAAAGTTGTTTCCGACAAGAATGGCCGTCGGATCATCAGTAGCCGAGCACGTGCTAAAGATGATCGGCTTCATTGAGGAGCTCGCTGACCTAGGGATCACATTGGAGAGTGAGCTATATACGGATATAGTTCTCCAGTCCCTTCCTTCCACTTACGCCCAGTTTATACTGAACTTCAACTTACAAGAAAAAAAGGTTGAACTTTCAGAGCTCCTCAACATGCTGAGGAGCGCAGAGGGCACCCTACAGAAAGGTAGGGATACATCCACTTTGTTTTTAGGAGGATCATCTTCTTCTAGGTCCAAGGCGAAAGCCAAGGGAAAGAAGAAGAAGGCCCCCGCCAAACCAAGGGGCGGTGTTAGTAAAATGGATACGAAGGGAAAAGGTAAAGCAACAAAGATAGCGGGGAAGCTTGTGGATAAGGAAGAATGCTTCTATTGTCATAAGAAAGGACACTGGAAGAATGATTGCAGGGCCTGGAAGGCCAGAACACAGGAATTGAAGCAGGTTGCAGCTTCAGCTTCAGGTGTGTATGTTATTGAAAACTGTCTTTCAATAAACTCTACTTCCTGGGTATTGGATACCGAATCAGGATCTCATATCTGTAATTCTTTGCAGGCGTTGAGAAACCGTAGGGTTTTGAAGGCAGGTGACATGACCCTCAGAGTTGCGAACGGAGCTAGCATGGATGCTAAAGCCGTGGGGGACTATCACCTGGGAATGTCAGATGGACATGTTTTGGTTTTGCGTAATTGCTTTTTTGTACCCAACGCAACTTGTAATATCATTTCTGTATCTTTAGTTTCTAAAGAAGGTTATGAATTTGCGTTTGTAAGTAATGTTGTAAACATTCACCTTAATCAAGTTTTGATTGGGTCAGGTACATTGAGTAATGGTATATACGTGTTAAACCAACCACAGATTTTCAACGTCCAGAATACACACAAAAGAAAGTCTCCAGAACTAAATCAGACTTTCTTATGGCATTGTAGATTGGGTCACATCAATGAGAGAAGGTTGACTAAGTTACATACAGAAGGATATTTGAATGCGTTCGAATATCAATCGTATGCCACTTGTCAATCTTGTCTCAAAGGAAAGATGACAAAGACTCCGTTTACTGGACAAGGAGTAAGAGCGAGCGAGCTTTTGGGACTCGTACACAGTGACGTGTGCGGTCCAATGTCTACACATGCCCGAAGCGGACATTCTTACTTCATTACTTTTACGGATGACTTCTCAAGGTACGGTTATGTCTTCTTAATGAAACATAAGTCCGAGGCCTTTGGAAAATTCCAGGAGTATAAGAATGAAGCAGAGAAACAGACCGGCAAAAGTATTAAGATTCTAAGATCGGATCGAGGTGGAGAATACTTAAGTGCCGAATTCCTGAATTACTTAAAAGAGAATGGTATTCTCTCTCAGCTTACTCCTCCATACACTCCGCAACATAACGGTGTATCGGAGAGACGGAACCGAACCCTATTGGATATGGTTCGGTCCATGATGAGTAACGCTGAGTTACCGCGATCATTCTGGGGATATGCACTAGAAGCAGCTGCGTATCTCTTGAACAAGGCTCCCACCAAGACTGTGCCTACCACCCCATATGAGATGTGGACTGGGAAGAAACCCTGTCTTAAGTATCTTAAGGTATGGGGATGTCCAGCTTTTGTAAAAAAGCAGCATGCGGAAAAACTTGAGGCACGTTCAGTACAGTGTAAGTTTGTGGGATACCCAAGGAACTCCAGGGGGTATCTTTTCTATTCCGCTGAGGAGCAAAAGGTCTTTGTTTCTCAGCATGCCCGCTTCTTGGAAACTGAGTTTTTAGAAACCCAGATAAGTGGGAACACAATAGAACTGGAAGAAGTTCCAGAACCACAGACTGTTACTGAAAGCTTAGTGGAACCAGAGGGTTCAACAGAACAGGACATTCCTGCGCCACTCCGCAGGAGTAGTAGGCAGTCTCATCCGCCCGAGAGATACTACGGTTTTCTCATAGACGGGGATAGAGAGGATTGCATCATAGATTATGATGAGCCTACTAGCTTCCAGCAGGCCGTTCAGAGCGTTGACTCAGTGAAATGGCTGGATGCAATGCGGACCGAAATGGAGTCCATGTACACCAACAAGGTATGGACGTTGGACATTGCTCCAGACGGGGTAAAACCCGTAGGATGCAAGTGGATCTTCAAAAGGAAGATTGGTGTAGATGGACAGGTTGAGACCTATAAAGCTAGGCTGGTAGCAAAGGGTTTTCGTCAAAGACCTGGCTTGGACTACGACGAAACCTTTTCTCCAGTAGCCATGCTGAAATCCATTCGGATCCTTCTTGCCATTGCTGCCTTCCACGATTATGAGATCTGGCAAATGGACGTAAAGACAGCTTTTCTAAATGGAAATTTAGAGGAGTGTGTCTATATGGACCAGCCAGAGGGTTTCATTCAGAGTGGGAGCAGCGGAAAGGTGTGCAAGTTGCTTAAGTCCATCTATGGACTAAAGCAGGCATCGCGGAGTTGGAACATCTGCTTTGATGAGACGGTCAAAGAATTTGGCTTTATCAAAAATCCAGATGAACCATGCATCTATAGTAGATTTGTAGCGAGAACTGTAGTATTCCTCGTTTTATACGTGGATGACATTCTCTTAATAGGAAATGACATTCCTATGCTACAATCTGTCAAGGGGTTCTTGTCACACAGGTTCTCCATGAAAGACCTGGGTGATGCCTCATACATTCTGGGTATCCGGATCTACCGTGACAGATCCAAGAGGATATTAGGACTTTCTCAGTCCAGGTACATCGACACCGTGCTGAAAAGATTCAGTATGGAAGATTCCAAGCGCGGTAACCTGCCGGCTTGTCACGGGATCACCCTCTCTAAAGAGATGTCTCCCAAGACTGATTTGGAGAGGGATCGCATGTCTATTATACCCTACGCTTCTGCGGTAGGCTCTATAATGTATGCGATGTTGTGTACCAGACCGGATGTAGCTTATGCACTGAGTGTGGTAAGCCGGTATCAGTCTAACCCTGGGGAGAAACACTGGATAGCGGTAAAGAACATTCTCAAGTACCTGAGAAGGACTAAGGAGATGTTCTTGGTGTATGGCGGAAAAGACCTCCAGATCGAGGCCTTTGCTGACTCCAGCTTCCAGAGTGACAAGGATGATTCCAAGTCCATGTCGGGTTTTGTCTTTACCCTCAATGGAGGGGCGGTGTGTTGGAAGAGTTCCAAACAGGAAACCGTTGCAGACTCGACGATGGAAGCGGAATACATCGCTGCATCTGATGCCGCAAAAGAAGCTGTCTGGATGAGGAAGTTCTTGAAAGAACTTCAGGTGGTTCCGTCTATTGTTGATCCAATACCTCTGTATTGCGACAACAACGGGGCTATAGCTTTAGCGAAGGAACCCAGGTCCCATCAGAGATCCAGGCATATCTTAAGGCGGTATCACCTGATCAGGGAGATCGTAGATCGCCAGGAGATCGAGGTTCGGAGAGTCGCTTCAGAAGATAACACTGCTGATCCATTCACCAAGGCCCTGCCCCAGACTCAGTTCGAGCGGCTGATCGAGATGATAGGTCTTCGATACGCCAGTACATGGCCTTAGTGCAAGTGGGAGATTGTTAGTGTATATGCCCTAGAGGCCATTACTGTATCATACTAGTTTGTATATTACTTAATGGATGCTTGGGATATTCACCTTGTATATACAATCTTGCTCAAAATAGTAGTATGCTACTTGGTTTGTTTCTACTTCAATGTGTACATGTGTTTATTTTTGTATATCGCCTATACACATTAGTAGAGCCCTTAGGATCTTTGCTTGATTACCAGTGATGTGATGGCCGTCACACTAGTGGGGCTGGGTAATCTATAAGCACATCCTTATGCAGGTCCCTGGTCGCAGGACTATCGAGACAGGGCATCGATACTCCGGAGTAGACCAGCGCATGCGCTTCTCATCCCAGTATGGGAGACGGTCTGTCCCACAGCCGTCAGTACGTCGTACTTGAGATAGTATGCGGGTGCTCGTTAGGTTACGGGTACACTGGACAGGACTCGTCGGGAACTGACTAGTTGGTATTATACCTATCGTCAGTTATCAGTTCCCAGGTGACATGAGTACAGCTTAGTCCGCTGACTTGACACTGTCACTTCGCCTCGGGTGTGTTCCCACTGTACTTTGATCACTACCCTACCACGGCTCAAAGGAGTCGTGCAAACAGGTGGTGGTTGGGTGCAGTCCCGAAGCACTTGGAGGCAGTGACGGTTAGACAGGATTCGTCTCTCCCGGTATTGGGGGTTGACATCGCGCTGTATCTAGGAGAGCCATTACACGAGTAGTCCCTGGCCAGGGCAAACGAGATATACTGGTAGGTTTCCAGTGTTATCTCAGGGTGTATTGGGCTTCACTCCGGCACGACTTGTACCGCTATTGGGGGACTGACGTTTACCGCCCCCTAGGCCCGCCATGCGATGTATCAGACGAACAGACCGGACTGTACGGAGAATGTCACACTCAGGCTCAGTAGGAGTTCAGATGGGTTTCGCCTCGTCGGTCTTCTTGTCGGCATTACCTGGGGACCGTTACGCACAGCTAGTGCCGCTTGCGGTCTGTGGTTAAACCCACTGCCAGCATAGTGTCGAGTCTTTAGAGTCCCACACAGAAAGCTTTTCGTCTTTAGGCAAAAGAGTAGAGGTCGCATGGTATTGCGACAGGTCGCGTGGTTTTGCGACAGGGTTCGGTCACATCCGTGCACTTGTGCACGTACAGTGTCCGGACAGTTTACACTAGCGGGCTTTGGTTTAAGCCAGATACTAGTGTACCTTATGGGATTGGATTTATCCAGTTTGCATTCGTGTTCCTCGGAACGCGGATGCGGGTGTGTATGCACAGTTGACAGGGAGGCAGAGGCTGCGGATTCTCATTAGGGTTGTTGACAGTTGACCGTTGACTATTTGACTTTATGCTCAACCCTGATGAGAATATGATATGTGATTAACTATTATATTAATTAAGTATTATGGTGATATGGTTGTTGACTTGTTGACTTTTGTTGACTTGTTGACTTTGTTGACTTGTTGACTTTTGTTGACTTGTTGACCGGTTGACTAGGCTTGACTAGTTGACCATCATGATAACCATGGTTATCATTTCATGCCAAAGACTTTTTCTTGCTTGCTCATTTGAGTAAAATGAGTGCATGACATGATAAGGTTATGGTTGCTTCTAACCATCACATAAGACTTTTTTTGATATGATGAGTTATGATCACTTTGGATTATGAGAGGGTGAAAGACAAAAGAGTTGCTCATTTTCCTTCTTGCTCATTCTCTCTCTTGTTCTTGAGCTCTCCTCTTGCTCTCACCCTCAACCTCTTGCTCCCTCTCTTGATCTATGGTTCTCTTGTCTCATGAGTTGAGAATCAAGAACCATAGATAAAATCCCATTCTAAATCATCTCTACTCATTCTAGTTCATTAGGTTTAGCAAACCAAGTGAACTAGTTTCTTCAAAGAACGAAGAAGGAGCTAAAGGTTGGAGTTTTCAAGTGGATCTATCTTCGGCGTACGGAGACAACGAGAAGGAGCCATCGAACCACCATCGGAGCTTGAAGAGAAGGAGTTCAAGTTTAGGTATAACCATCTTCATCCGAGTAGCTAAATATCTTTAGCTTAGTATGCTAGTTTTAGTTTAGGTAAAGATCTCGACCTAGCTTAGTCCATGTTGCCTCTTGCGTTAAAATTTTGATTTTATACCGTTTCCGCCTCCCCGTAAGAACCGGGGGTCGCAACGTGGACTTACATAGGGTACCATTAGTGACAGGTATATACACATATGAGATATAGCTACATGTACATCTTGCATACATACTTACATGTACACCTACATACCTTGCTATAGCTACACATATACCCGTATGATATTACATCATTGTTGATAGGTACATACCTATACCTTGCTATAGCTACATGTTCACCTTTATATGATGTTGCGTTGGATTTCGGAGAAATTAGGAACCGCATGATATATATAATAACTTGTTGCAGTTAAATAGCGGTTTTTCCTTTATATGCTCACATTACTGTTTTATGTTGCATATATTATATTCAAGGATTTTCGCATTGAGATATGGATTTCCTATGGTGTTTTCTGGATTTGAGGACCGTGAAAGACCCGGTTTCTCTTGATATGATATTTCAGGGCGTTCACCATGAGATTTCTCGGTTCTGAGAAGATTCTGACTTGGGCCGATTCGGACTGACGGAGCCCAAGATATTGAGGTAGGGCCGATCTGGACTGACGGGGCCCCATGTACATGTCTAGAGATGGATAGGGCCGATCTGGACACTAGTATTTCACGATGTTTTCTGGATGTTTTACTCCTGATGATATATATCAGTGGTATGGGACGCTGTGATATATATATATATATATATATCAGTGGTATGGGAGGCTGTTATACATGCATATATATATATCATAATGATCTATGCAAGTATTCTTATTCTTAACTCGATATTTCGATGCTGGACACGGTTTTCATGATGTTTTCGGGTGTCGATATTTGACACTCAGGTTTCATGAGACTTACAGTGTCACGACCCGAAAGTACCGAGCGTTACTGGCACTTAAATTACAAACGTCTCGAGGCGTACGTAATCTAAGTAAGCCAAAACCCAGAAATCAAAACCAAGTAAAGCAGTAGAGTGAAGAAAAACCAATTTTAAAGAAAGAAGTTTAACAACATATGCCGAGGTATGCATTTTTAAAATCTCAAGTCTTTTCTGAAAATTTCGGCAGAGTTTCCTTTGTAAATACTGACCCCAAACGGGTGCAAATCTGATAAAGCATATATAATGAATAAAGGCATCCCCAAGCGGGAGCTTGCTCTACGTCAATTGACGGTCACAACCACACAAGCAATATAATATACTACGCCTAAGGGCGAGGATCAAAACACAGAATGAAAACCATCATCATCAAGAAAACCATAGGAAAACAATAATAATACAGCGCGCGACTCTAAGGTCGAAAGGATATACACTGGTCTTCTATGTCTATCAAATAATTACAAGTCTGGTTGATGGAGTTTACTAGATACAGCTGAAATAATAAATGTACAATGGTGGTCACGATGCAAGTGAACCCACCTACCAAAGCAATCATCCGAAATGAAAGCAGCATGCCAGCAAAGCCATCAAGAAACCTGTACGGCAAAACCTGCAAGAACTGTGGCATAACGGGGGTGAGTTGCCAACTCGTGAGTAGAAAATATCACAGAGAAGAAATCGCATGTATGACGCTATCCTAGGTCATATCAATTAATATCCTCAAATAAAATCCTGATCCCTCTACATATAAGTGCAATACCGCGTGCTCGTGTCGGTACCTCAGATAGCAACATATCAGAGATATATGATGTATGAATGCATTACGAATGAAAACAGAATACATCATGAGTGAGACAACTGTTTTCTTTATTTAATGAGATTTCTGTATGTATATATATCGAGTATCATCAATGAAATCAACAGAGAAATCAGTGTCAAGTATCGACACAAAACATAAATCTCAATATCTCAATATCTCAGGCTCCGTCTATCCGGAATGGCCTGTATCATCAAATCTCAATACCTCAGTGTCTCAAATCTCAATATTTCGATATCTCAATACCTTAGGCTCCGTCAGTCCGGATCGGCCCATATCATCAATCACACGACCACGAACGGTATCCTCCGGATATCCGCCGCGCCAGACAATCACCAGTAGGCAGTCTGCCCCTGCCGGGCTCATCGTCTACAACTCGAGATTCTTGTCCCGGGGTACCATACCGGGTCCACCATGTACCCGCAGACGGTTCATCCAACTCCTTGAATCGGGTCTCGAAAACCATCTCAGAACCGAGAAAACATCATGGTGGACAAGACTCATCATATCAAAGAAAACCGCATTTTTTCTCTTTAAAATAAATCATCAGTTTATAAAACTTTTACATGTGGTTTCCAAATCCAGAAAATCTCAAGGATCCGAAATCATCAAATCACCATGTTAATAAACAGTGAAAACCGGCATAAATCTCCATAATACTGCATGACCAATGAATATATGAATGCATCTGATCTCATGCAATGAATGCAATAGTTAAACTAGCATATGAAAGCTATAACATATTGCAACTATTAGCTAGCAAGCTATGTCAATGAAATAATATTCTCTAAAGTGTACGTGACATGGCAATTACCGATGATGATGTGTGTGAGCCGGCAAACAGGTGTACACGGAACATACGCATCATCGGTAATGGTGCTAGTGTCCTGATAGCAGGGTTTCATAATAGTTACAGACAACAAATGTACAAGCATGCAATGCGATGAAACATCATGAAAATATGGAAAGTATGTAGTAATAGCAATACTGAAGAATATACCTATCCAATATACGAGTCATACAGTTCTGGGTAATTAAAATACTCACGATTCTCCACTTTAGAAAACGAGTATGACTCGAGCCGAGTCAAAAGGGTAAGGGAATCCACCTAAGTCTGAGTCGATCTATATATATATATATATATATATATATATATATATATATATATATCTAGTAGTCGGTGATCTCGCCTCAATAGTATCACGTACGATACAATATATCAAATGACATCCTTGAGTCAAGTGTGCGGATCTATCATCATAATTATATCTCGTACGGTAAATCCACTGTACAGCATCCCAAATCTGGGTACGGGTCAAATATCATGTTTATCTCATTACTTATCTGGTATCCTTGTTATCATCACTACTAGAATAGGGGGTTGCCCCTACGGATATTGAAATCCTTAGGGGCATATTTATTTTGGCCCAACGGACTAATCCGTAGGGCCATAAGGTTGTCCCTACGGTCCAAGACGCACCAACGTAAAAATATTAAATCTTAATTTGTTATTTGCCCCTACGGTGCCGCAAACCAAGGACCTACGGACAAATCCGTAGGGGCAGCTAAATATGGATTTAATAGAAAAGAAACATAATTTCCCTACGCGCTGATTATCCTCCTCCTCGATCGAGCGCGCGAAACCTCGTAAATCGCCTTTTCTCGTCGCCGCGTCACCGACCTCGCCGATCTTGTCTCCGACCTCGCCGATCTCACCGATCTCGTCGCCGTTCTCTCTCTGTCGTTCCCGATCTCGACGCCGTTCTTCCTCGTCACCGATCCACCGAACAGGTAAGTAATTAAATCTTCAATTAAAGAGATTTTTGATTATTTTAGGGGTTGGGGTTAGGGTTGTGGTTGCGGTTGGGGTTCGGCTAGGGTTGCAGCTGGGGTTGGGTTCGGCTAGGGTTGCGGTTGGGGTTGGGGTTAGGGTTAGGGCTGGGGCTGGTGCTGGGGATGCGGTTGGGGTTGGGGTTGGGGTTAGGGTTGGGGTTGGGGTTCGGCTGGGGGGCGCATAACTGTTGGGGTTGCGATTTGGGTGGGGTTGGGTTGGGGTTGGAGTTAGGGTTAGGGTTAGGGTTGGGGCTGGGGCTGGGGCTGGTGCTGCGGTTGCGGTTGGGTTGGGGTTGGGGTTAGGGTTAGGGTTGGGGTTCGGCTTGGGGGGGCGCATAACTGTTGTCTTTCATGGTAAACTATGAAGGGGGTTTGTGCAATAAACCCTGATTATTGCACTGCGCTTGCAATGAGTACTTATCCATGTTATGCATGTTGATTCCCACTTTTGTTCGCTTGCTTGCATATATTGTAGATATGAGCTTATTTGTTTGTTGGGTTTTTTTTGTTTCTTATTCCATTGATGGGCACATCCAAGCAGAATGAAATTGCATCTTCCTTTTGCTACCAACGATTAGCTAAGTTAGATTACGCAGTTGTGCATTTCTTTCTAGATTTTGGATAGATTTTCCACTTTACATTTCTATCCATAATTGATTGGATAATTTATCGACCAAAGCTCTCTACTTGAGAAACCGAGCGGCATTAGTGTGACAATGTCATCATGTGAAACTTCCGTTGACCGCCTAAATTCACAAATTTCTTTTTCTATCTGTTAGTTTAGGGGCATGCATAATTTGTTTTTAGCCGTAAATGGTTCTAGTTATATATTTCTCCGTCATGTTTGAATTGTGTATCACAAAATTTGCCTAAATGGTTCATTATATGTTCCCTCATTCATGCATGTATAACACACACACACACACACACATATTAGCTTTTATGCCAGATACTTTTGGAAATCAAACTTTCAACACTAATTTTTGATCTGAGAGCCGTGTCATGTAGCATTAATTATGAATTTATATTATATTCATCTTGTTTATTGATTTCTTTTCTATGTTAAAGGTATGCATCTCAATCCCAAGTCTAATGCATCTTAGTTCTTTAATACTAAATTCTTCATATATCTTATTCTCAAGTTGCAATTTGCAAGTAACTAGGCAAGTATTATTTCATAAGTTTAAAATCATGTTACATCTACATACAACACGAATGCACAACAAACGCATCATTAGAGAGTGATTCAAGATGTTCAAGTTAAAACCAATATATGATACTCGATGATAATATGAAACCTTCATATTCTCATCGATACTCATATATGAAACTAAAAGCGCCACTTAGTCCCCGTCTATCGGTTAACATACGTGTGATGTTCGTCGTGACATAGAACTATACGAAAGTTGTTAAATATCGGACGGTATAGCTCGATACTAACAACCGTCGTATAGTCTACGCGATGAGAAAATTCAATCGTATGGTAACCGATAGATTTGTCCCGTGTGGACAAGTTAAGAATGTATAAAGCAAACACCTTCATTCACCTGTGTTTTCATCCGTTTCGAGATATTTCGTCGGTACCTTTCCGCTGGTTCTCCGTGTACAAAGATAGATTAGATGTTCATTTCAACGTTGTTTCACAGCTTTGAAATGATTATCTATTCTATTACAGTGTACTCGGAGAACAGCGGGGAGGTGCTGCCGAAATTTACTTAAAACGGTTGAAAGCACAAGTGATGGGTGTTCGCTCTATACATTCTTAATGGGATAGAAGCCTACCCCCGACAGCCGGAACACACACATACAACAAGAATACACAACAAACACATAATTAGAGAGTGATTCGATATGTTCAAGTTAAAACCAATATATGATACTCGATGATAATATGAAACCTTCATATTCTCATCGATACTCATATATGAAACTAAAAGCGCCACTTAGTCCCCGTCTATCGGTTAACATATGTGCGATATTCGTCGTGACATAGAACTATACGAAGGTTGTTAAATATCGGACGGTATAGCTCGATACTAACAACCGTCGTATAGTCTACGCGACGAGAAAATTCAATCGTATGGTAACCCATAGATTTGTCCCGTGTGGAAAAGTTAAGAATGTATAAAGCAAACGCCTTCATTCACTTGTGTTTTCACCCGTTTCGAGATATTTCGTCGGTACCTTTCCGCTGGTTCTCCATGTACAAAGATAAATTAGATATTCATTTCAACATTGTTTCATAGCTTTGAAATGATTATCTATTCTATTACAGTGTACTCGGAGAACAGCGGGGAGGTGCTGCCGAAATTTACTCAAAACGGTTGAAAGCACAAGTGTTGGGTGTTCGCTCTATACATTCTTAATAGGATAGAAGCCTACCCTCGACAGCCGGAACACACAAATACAACAAGAATACACAGCAAACGCATAATTAGAGAGTGATTCGAGATGTTCAAGTTAAAACCAATATATGATACTCGATGATAATACGAAACCTTTATCTTCTCATCGATACTCATATATGAAACTAAAAGCGCCACTTAGTCCCCGTCTGTCGGTTAACATACGTGCGATGTTCGTCGTGACATTGAACTATACGAAGGTTGTTAAGTATCGGACGGTATAGCTCGATACTAACAACCGTCGTATAGTCCACACGACGAGAAAATTCAATCGTATGGTAACCCATAGATTTGGCCCTGTGGACAAGTTAAGAATGTATAAAGCAAACGCCTTCATTCACTTGTGTTTTCACCCGTTTCGAGATATTTCGTCGGTACCTTTCTGCTGGTTCTCCATGTACAAAGATAGATTAGATGTTCATTTCAACGTTATTTCACAGCTTTGAAATGATTATCTATTCTATTATAGTGTACTCGGAGAACAGCGGGGAGGTACTGCCGAAATTTACTCGAAACGGTTGAAAGCACAAGTGATGGTTGTTCGCTCTATACATTTTTAATAGGATAGAATCCTACCCCCGACAGCAGGAACACACACATACAACAAGAATACACAACAAACGCATAATTAGAGAGTGATTCGAGATGTTCGACTTAAAACCAATATATGATACTCGATGATAATATGAAACCTTCATATTCTCATCGATACTCATATATGAAACTAAAAGCGCCACTTAGTCCCCGTCTATCGGTTAACATACGTGCGATGTTCGTCGTGACATAGAACTATACGAAGGTTGTTAAATATCGGACGGTATAGCTCGATACTAACAACCGTCGTATAATCTACGCGACGAGAAAATTCAATCGTATGGTACCCCATAGATTTGTCCCGTGTGGACAGGTTAAGAATGTATAAAGCAAACGCCTTCATTCACTTGTGTTTTCACCCGTTTCAAGATATTTCGTCGGTACCTTTCCGCTGGTTCTCCATGTACAAAGATAGATTAGTTGTTCATTTCAACGTTGTTTCACAGCTTTGAAATGATTATCTATTCTATTACAGTGTACTCGGAGAACAGCGGGGAGGTGCTGCCGAAATTTACACGAAACGGTTGAAAGCACAAGTGATGGGTGTTCGCTCTATACATTCTTAACGGGATAGAAGCCTACCCCCGACAGCCGGAACACACACATACAACTAGAATACACAACAAACACATAATTAGAGAGTGATTCGAGATGTTCAAGTTAAAACCAATATATGATTCTTGATGATAATATGAAACCTTCATATTCTCATCGATACTCATATATGAAACTAAAAGCGCCACTTAGTCCCCGTCTATCGGTTAACATACGTGCGATAATTTATTCTTTTCAACGACAAACGCACAGACAAAGCATATACACGGATTTTCGCCTTTGTCAGTAACTATCCCGTTCTTATATTTCTCAATATAGTCAGCATAACCTACAATTTATATGTTATACAGTCTAACATGGCCCATGAGTACGTCAGAGTTAAGGACTGGATGTATATGGATTGGCAACAACGTATGCAACTTAAGTTTGTCACAGGAGTTGCTGCTTTCCTTGAATTTGCACGCGCACATAATAAGATCATAATAGAGAAGATTCTGTGTCCGTGCGATAGATGTGGCAAGAAGTACTGGCAGAAGGTAGAATTGGCAGAGCTTCATATTGTAAAACATGGGTTTACTAGACTTTATACAACTTGGAAATATCACAGGGATGGAGAAGAATGCAGTACTGCGGCAGAAGAAGAAGGAGAACATGATAATGCGGCAGGAGAAGAAGAAGAATTCGGTAATGAGGTAGAAGGAGAAGACGGTAATTTATTTCCATCAGAAGAAATGGAGGATATGGTAAAGGCTGCCCTAGGTGAATCTATTCGTACCGAAGATGACATTCCTTCCGGTCAAGGACCGCGTGCGGATAAATATGAAAATTTCATGAATGATGCTAGGAAACCAATTTATAAGAATGCGAAGTATTCCACCCTCTCATGGTTCGTCCAACTTTTCCAGATTAAGTGCCTAAATGGATGGGGCAACAAGTCATTCACAATGCTTCTTTCATTCTTGAAAGATTCTATGCCTCCTGGAAATAACGTGCCCGACAGCTGGTACGGAGCCCAGATGATGATGTCTGATTT
This sequence comes from Agapanthus africanus, assembly GCA_030015575.1. Taxonomy (NCBI): domain Eukaryota; kingdom Viridiplantae; phylum Streptophyta; class Magnoliopsida; order Asparagales; family Amaryllidaceae; genus Agapanthus; species Agapanthus africanus. Next base: position 690,089,717 of record JASDDO010000019.1, on the reverse strand, counting down.
GGGTCTAAAGTGAGAGAAGATTCAAGCATGTCCTAAAAATAGCGTGTTGTACCGAAAAGAGAATTCAGATTTGAAAGAGTGTCCAACATGCGGAGAGGCCAGGTATAAGCCGAAAGATTCTGATAAGAAGCCCGATATACCTGTCAAGATAGCACGATAGTGTTGGATATATATGCCCTAGAGGCCTACATAGTATAGGATACTTGGGATATGTATGTACATGACAGTCTTGCTTGATATGATAGTACGCTATTTGGTTTGACTTTGTCTTAACGTATGATATATTTTACTTGGTATTTATATATATATGTTGATAAAGCCCATAGGGTGTTTTGTCTGACTACCGGCATTGTGATGGCAGTCATACTAGTGGGAGCTGGATAGTCAATAGGCACACCCTTAGATGTCCCTGGTCGCAGGAGTATCGAGATTGGGCATCGATACTCCGGAGTAGACTAGTGTATACATATCTAGACCCTGACGAGGGGCAATGGATTGGTCCCGCAACCATTGGTAGTGTTCACCTAAGATTGTATACAGATGCTCACTGGGTGTGAGTACACCGGACAGGACTCGCCGAGAATTGACTGGATGGTATTATACCTAATGTCAGATAGCAGTTCTCAGGTGACATGTGTGCAGATAGTCCGTTGACTTAAGGTCATCATTTGTCTCGTGTGAGTTCCCACTGTGCTTTGATTATTACCCTACCACGGCTCAAAGGAGTCGTGCAAACAGGTTTTAGTTGGGTACAGTCCCGAGCCACGTGGAGGCAGTGAGCGACTGTTAGGGATTCGTCTCTCCCGGTATAGGGAGTTGATATCGCACTGTGGTCGGTTGGTCATTACCATAAGTCCCTGGCCAGGGCTGATTGAGAATTACTGATGGACTGATCAGTAGATTCTCGGGTGGTCTTGAGCCATACCGAAACGACTTGTATGGTTATTAGGGGTCTGACGTCCACTACCTCCCTAGACCATACATGCGATACTCTTAGACGAACAGACCGGACTGCGCGGATATTGTCACAGACAGGCTCAGTAGGATTTCAGATAGGTTACCTCATCAGCTTTCTTATCGACAACTACCTGGGGACCGTTACGTACAGCTAGTGCCGCTTGCGGTCTGTGCTTAAACCCACTGCCAGCGTAGTAGTTGAGTCTTTAGAGTCCCACACAGAGATTTCCCAAACCCAGGCGAAAAGATATAGAGGTCGTATGGTTTTACGACAAAGGTTCGGACGCATACGTGTTTGAATGCACGTACGACATTCGGACAGTTTTTACTAGCAGACTTTGGTTTAAGCCAGATTCTAGTATCAGGTTATTTGATTTATACAGTCTAAAGTTTTTCCGTATTTTCACGGATGAGAGGGGCGTTCTCGTAATTTTCCGAGAAGCTTCTAGAAGGATGTGACATGGAGGGAGAGGTGGCATTTTCATTTAATGATTTAGTGACTCATTGTGAGTGATTCATCATGTCATTAATGCATTATTAAATGCTTAATGACTCACATAATGAATCACCCACTTGCATTAATGAAACATGATGAATAATCTCATATTATTCATTTCTTTTTATTCATTATGTTTCATATATCTAGTGAGAAGCTTTTTCATTATCAATTATTATTATCATTATCATCTTCTCACTCTCTCTCTTCAAGTTCTCTCTCCTTCACCAAACCCTAAACCTACCCTCATGAGTTGAGAACAAGGATTAGGAAAGACTAATTACTCCATAACCTATCTCTACATCACCTTAGTTACTCTAATTAGCAACTAGAGAAACTAAATAACCTCAAATTTAGAGGTTATAGCTTGGATTAGGGTTCTCGGGTGGATCGTCTATCACGGAAGAAAGCCGAAGAGGACGTGGAGATCCAAAGAGGCCGTAGATAACATTAAGACGAAGGACTAGAACCGTTTGGTATAATCTCTTAACATAGTCGTTTAGAACTCTATAACTTTTGTTAAAACTTGTTTAGCAAACGATTCATACGGTTGTTCGATGTTTAACAATAGAACAAGATTGTTATTCATATTTCCGTCTCCCCATAAGTATTGGGGTGTTGAACATCGACTTACAGTGGTATCAGAGCCTAGTTAAACAATATTTAACACACTTGCAAATTTGTATGAATTTCGAACGGAAAAATAAACCGGAAAAACCCCGATATCATGTACTTTCTGTCGAATTTTAAATGAGGTCCAAAAATTTTTCAGGGACCTTCAGAATGACCTAAATGAATGTATTAGAACACCCAAGAAAATTGGGCTCATGAATCGGCCATAGCGCCGCGGAACCGCGGCCGATCCCACCGATCCGCCGCGATTCTGCCGCGCTTTGGACGATTCATCATCCCAAGTTTCTTGTGTTGATTCTCTGTGATATTTGGTGTTTTCTGGTAATTTTTATTTTTGCTCAGGTTTCAGATTTACAGAGAAGTATTGGAGAAAAATTAAATGTGTTTAATCAATCGAAATTATACGGTATTTGCTTGTTTGATTATATCTGTGAAATGTTTTATGTGTTCGTAAACCTCCCCTAACTGCTAGTATGTCGGTTGGCAGGGGGTTGCACATATCTGTGATCTTATATATAACTGTTTGTGTATATAAACTGTATTGGACTGTTGTGGTGATTAGCCGGGTTTTGTGATGGGTTATTGTGTTAATTCATTTGATGTAAATGTAATAAGTTGTAATATTATTTTGCGGGGCACATCCAGGTTACGGTTGTAGCCACCGTTGTATTATTTCCTTTTACTGTTTTTGCTCCTAGGATAGACCCAAGGTGGGGTGCACAAACTACCGGGTATTTTGAAGTGTTGGGGCAGACCGCTTCACTTCTGGTACTTGGCGGGTAGTTTTTCCGTACCCGTAGGGGTCTGGGGTGGGAAAATGGCTATTCATCACAACTGTGTAATCCGTCTTTCATTGCAGGTTCAAAAGAAATGCGGATTGCTTGCAAATCCAATATTGTTTATCTGTGATCTGGAATGCCTATTATTGCGTCTGACGAATGTACAATATCTATATATGATAGCTATTTAGACGTCGCTTATGTTTTACACCCGCGCTAGCCCAGCCCCCGCTCTGTCGTTAGTTAAGTAACCTAACGGGTGATGACGGAACCCCGTGGCGAATGCGGATGGCATAAGAAGACGTTGTATTTTCGTTGTTAACTGTAATGATAGGTTAAAGATGGGACGCATTATTATTAATGCAAAGAAAATAAAACCTAATCTGAATCGTTGGAACAATTTCTAAAAACCACTCGGTTTTCTTGAAAAAGCAAATTTTAAATGCGGAGCTTAAACCACTCCTTTTAATAAAAGCTATCTTAGTTCCTTCGATCAAATCAAGTTCACTACGTTAACGGTTTTTTGCCAAAAACCAGCCGTAACCCTCCGTCGTTTCAGATAGACAGCACATCGTATTCATGCTATGCTTGTTGGCCTATGTCAAGGTATAGTGAATGGTAGCAGTGTGTGTGCCTATTTGTTGCATAGATAGATGCATTAGTTTAATACAGACGTACACCTTGTTGGCCTACGTCAAGGGCTTGTACGATGTATTTAAATTGATCAGGACAACGACGGGTGGAACTGCGTCTTATGACTTGTTGGCCTACGTCAAGGTCTATAAGAGCTTGGGGTAAAAATCACATCGGGAGTTTCAAACATAAAGGAAACTTGCAGATTCAACTTACCTTCTGGAGTGTGGTGACTAGAGTGGCTTCCATCTAGGGCATCATGCAATGATAGTTGGATCCCGATCCCACTGATGAGTAGGATTACTCTCGGGAATTTCTCTCACTTAACAATCAATGCTATAAACCAAGTAGGTGCCTAGAAAGGTGTTAGAGAGGCTACGCCTCCAGGGAAAAGAGGTTCTTTAATTAAGGAACTTCGCGAAAGCGTTGGAAAACCTCCCTCGAAGTACCAACACCAGCCTGGCTGAAAGGTTAAAGCAAGAATTGTAACGTGTGATTAAATCCTGACTAGTTCTTCTTTTAGGTTTTGAAGAAGGATTTGAGGAAACAGTGCGAGCCATCCTGTTTAGATAAATTAATAACCAATCTAAACTTGCAAGAGCATACGCTGAGTGTTTCTTTTCTCTCTCTCTGGCAGCTACCATGACCGGACTTAAACTATTACTTGAAAAGAATATACTGACCGGGCAGAACTATAAAGATTGGCTAAGGTACGTCAATATTGCGCTGACTTATGACAAAGTTGCATATGTTACCACCGCTGTTCCTCCCTTTATCCCAGGACCAGATTCCTCAGTTGCGGACAAGGAAGTTCGCAAAACCTGGGATCTAGACTGTGAGCGAGCTAAGTGTATCGTGCTGGCGTCCATGAATAATGAATTCCATAAACAGCACGAGAGTGGATATTGTATCCATATTCCTCCATTGCAAGGAATTGTATGGTGAACACTCCCGTATCGCGAGGTACGAAACCTCAAGGAAACTCTTCCAGATGAGGTTAGCTCCAGGATCATCTGTTGGAGAGCACGTCCTCAAAATGATCACCCTCATTGAAGAACTCGCAAACCTGGGATGCGTGCTAGAGAATGATTTGTCTATCGACTTGATTTTGCAGTCCCTTCCCCACACCTTCTCTCAGTTCGTGCTGAACTTCAACATGCACGAAATGGAAGCGGATCTTCCAAAGCTCCTCAATATGTTGAGGGTAGCAGAGACCTCCTTGAAAAAGGAGAAGACCCCCATTCTGTATGTTGGCCAATCATCTTCTTCTAAATCTAAAGCGAAAGCTAAAGGGAAAAAGAAGATAAAAGCCACCAAACCGAAGGGTGGGGTCAAGAAGGTGCAAGGAACGAACAAGGCAGGAAGGGTGAAGACAGAAAAGAACGAGTGCTTCTATTGTCACAAGCAAGGGCACTGGAAGAAGGACTGTTTGGCCTTTAAAGCCAAGGACATGAAGCAAGCTGTAGCTTCTGCTTCAGGTGTGTTCGTAATCGAAAATTGTCTTTCAGTAAACTCTACTTCATGGGTACTTGATACCGGTTCTGGTTCTCACATCTGTAATTCTTTGCAGGATCTGAGAAATAGTAGAGTACTGGGGGCAGGTTTTATGACTCTCCGGATGGGCAATGGAATGCACGTAGATGCAGTTGCAATAGGGGAATATCACCTAGGGTTGAATAGTGGACACATTTTGGTATTGTACAGCTGTTTTTGTATTCCCAGTATGTTGTGTAATATTATATCAGTATCTTTGTTGTCTAATAAAGGATATAATTTTGTGCTTGAAAGAAATGTCATGAACATTCTCCTAAATCAAGAACTGATTGGGTTTGGCACACTGGAAAACGGAATATACATACTTAATCATCCTCAAATTTTCAATATTCAAAACACGCGTAAAAGAAAGGCTCTAAATTCGAATCAAGCCTTCCTATGGCATTGTAGACTTGGTCATATAAATGAAACAAGGTTGACTAAGTTACATAAAGATGGATATCTAGATCCGTTTGAATATTCATCATATGCAACCTGTCAATCATGTATCAAAGGAAAAATGACCAAATCTCCGTTCACCGGACACGGAGAAAGAGCCACTGAACTCTTGGGACTAGTACACAGTGATGTATGTGGTCCGATGTCTATACATGCACGAAGTGGTCACTCCTGCTTCATCACTTTTACTGATGACTTCTCTAGGTATGGACATGTGTTCTTAATGAAGCATAAATTCGAGGTTTTTGAGAAGTTTAAGGAGTATAAAAATGAAGTAGAGAAACAAACTGGTAAAAGCATCATGACACTTCGATTTGATCGAGATGGAGAATACTTAAGTACCAGTTTCCTTGAATACTTAAAAGAGAATGGAATTCTCTCTCAGCTTACTCCACCTTATACACCTCAGCATAATGGTGTATCAGAAAGGAGGAATCGCACGCTATTAGATATGGTGCGTTCAATGATGAGTAGTGCTGAGTTGCCACTTTCCTTCTGGGGATATGCTCTAGAATCAGCCGCATACCTATTGAATAGAGTTCCAACTAAGTCTGTACCTACCACTCCATATGAAATGTGGTGTGGGAAGAGACCATATCTTAAGTATATCAAGATATGGGGGTGTCCGGTATATGTTAAGAAGCATAATCCGGACAAGCTCGAGGCACGATCGGTTTTGTGCAAGTTTGTAGGATACCCCAAGCATTCAAGAGGGTATATGGTCTACCACACTGAAGAACAAAAGGTGTTTGACACTCGCCACATTGTCTTCTTAGAAAGCGAATTTCTTGCAAAAGAAATTAGTGGGAGCGCGGTAGAACTGGAAGAAATTCCAGAACCTCAAACTGCAACCGAGGACTTAGAAGAATCTCAGATTTCAATAGAACATGATGAACCAACGCCACTCCGCAGATCTAGTAGGTTTTCTCATCCTCCTGAAAGATACTATGGTTTTCTTCTTGATGGGGATCGAGAGGATTGCATCATCGATGATGATGAGCCTACTAGTTTTCAGCAGGCTATCATGAGTAGCGACTCAATGAAGTGGCTGGATGCAATGAGATCCGAAATGGAATCCATGTACACCAATAAAGTATGGACTTTAGAAGTTGCTCCTCCTGGGGTAAAACCAGTTGGGTGCAAATAGATCTTCAAAAAGAAGATTGGTACATTTGGACAAGTGGAAACCTACAAAGCTAGACTAGTAGCAAAAGGTTTTCGTCAAAGACCAGGATTGGACTATGATGAAACTTTTTCACCAGTAGCTATGCTTAAATCCATTCGGATCATACTTGCCATTGCTGCCTTCCATGACTATGAAATCTGGCAAATGGATGTAAAAACAGCTTTTCTAAATGGACATCTAGAAGAGAGTGTTTACATGGATCAACCAGAAGGTTTCTTAGACAGTGGGAGCAGCGGAAGAGTGTGCAAATTGCTTAAATCCATTTATGGGTTAAAGCAAGCATCGCGGAGTTGGAACATCTGCTTTGATGAAACAGTCAAGGAATTTGACTTTATCAAAAATATAGATGAACCATGTATTTATAGGAAGATTGTAGAAGGAGCAGTAGTCTTCCTCGTTTTGTACGTCGACGACATACTACTGATAGGGAATGATATCCCTATACAACAATCAGTAAAGCTCTTCTTATCACAGAAATTCTCCATGAAAGACTTGGGAGATGCATCATACATTCTGGGCATTAAGATCTATCGTGATAGATCTAATAGAATATTGGGACTTTCACAGTCCAGGTATATAGACACTATACTAAAGAGATTTAGTATGGAAGATTCTAAGCACGGCAATATGCCCGCTTGTCACGGAATCACCCTCTCCAAAGAGATGTCTCCAAAGACTGATGAAGAGAGGGCTCGCATGGGCATTATACCCTACGCTTCGGCGGTAGGATCAATAATGTATGCGATGTTATATACTAGACCGGATGTAGCTTACGCACTTAGTGTAGTAAGCAGGTATCAGTCTGACCCAGGTGAGAAACATTGGAGAGCGGTGAAGAACATTCTCAAGTACCTGAGAAGGACTAAGGAGATGTTCTTGATTTACGGTAATGGGGACCTCCAGGTAGAGGCTTTTACCGACTCCGGCTTCCAAAGTGATAAGGATGATTCTAAATCCATTTCGGGTTTTGTGTTTACCCTCAATGGAGGGGCAGTATGTTGGAAGAGTTCCAAACAAGATACCGTCGCAGACTCAACTATGGAGGTTGAGTATATAGCTGCTAGTGAAGCCGCGAAAGAGGCTGTCTGGATGAGGAAGTTCATTTCTGAACTTCAGGTGGTTCCGTCCATTGCCAATCCAATACCTTTGTATTGCGATAACAATGGCGCTGTAGCTTTAGCGAAGGAACCAAGGTCCCATCAGAAATCCAGGCATATCTTAAGGCGGTTTCACCTGATCAGGGAGATCGTGGATCGTCGGGAGATCGAGTTACGGAGAGTGGACACAAAAGACAACACGGCAGATCCATTCACCAAGGCCATTCCTCAAGTACAGTTCGAGAGGCTATTTGAGATGTTGGGCATGCGGTACGCAAGCAACTGGATCTGGTAGAGACAGTGGGTACTCATTGCGCCAATTATAGGCCTTAGTGCAAGAGGGAGATTGTTGGATATATATGCCCTAGAGGCCTACATAGTATAGGATACTTGGGATATGTATGTACATGACAGTCTTGCTTGATATGATAGTACGCTATTTGGTTTGACTTTGTCTTAACGTATGATATATTTTACTTGGTATTTATATATATATGTTGATAAAGCCCATAGGGTGTTTTGTCTGACTACCGGCGTTGTGATGGCAGTCATACTAGTGGGAGCTGGATAGTCAATAGGCACACCCTTAGATGTCCCTGGTCGCAGGAGTATCGAGATTTGGCATCGATACTCCGGAGTAGACTAGTGTATACATATCTAGACCCTGACGAGGGGCAATGGTTTGGTCCCGCAACCATTGGTGGTGTTCACCTAAGGTTGTATACAGATGCTCACTGGGTGTGAGTACACCAGACAGGACTCGTCGAGAACTGACTGGATGGTATTATACCTAACGTCAGATAGCAGTTCTCAGGTGACATGTGTGCAGATAGTCCGTTGACTTAAGGTCATCATTTGTCTCGTGTGAGTTCCAACTGTGCTTTGATTATTACCCTACCACGGCTCAAAGGAGTCGTGCAAACAGGTTTTAGTTGGGCACAGTCCCGAGCCACGTGGAGGCAGTGAGCGACTGTTAGGGATTCGTCTCTCCCGGTATAGGGAGTTGATATCGCACTGTGGTCGGTTGGTCATTACCATAAGTCCCTGGCCAGGGCTGATTGAGAATTACTGATGGACTGATCAGTAGATTCTCGGGTGGTCTTGAGCCATACCGACACGACTTGTACGGTTATTAGGGGTCTGACGTCCACCACCTCCCTAGACCATACATGCGATACTCTTAGACGAACAGACCGGACTGCACGGATATTGTCACAGACAGGCTCAGTAGGATTTCAGATGGGTTACCTCATCAGCTTTCTTATCGACAACTACCTGGGGACCGTTACGTACAGCTAGTGCCGCTTGCGGTCTGTGGTTAAACCCACTGCCAGCGTAGTAGTTGAGTCTTTAGAGTCCCACACAGAGATTTCCCAAACCCAGGAGAAAAGATATAGAGGTCGTATGGTTTTACGAAAAAGGTTCGGACGCATACGTGTTTGAACGCACGTACGACATTCGGACAGTTTTTACTAGCAGGCTTTGGTTTAAGCCAGATTCTAGTATCAGGTTATTGGATTTATACAGTCTAAAGTTTTTCCGTATTTTCATGGATGAGAGGGGCGTTCTCATAATTTTCCGAGAAGCTTCTAGAAGGATGTGACATGGAGGGAGAGGTGGCATTTTCATTTAATGATTTAGTGACTCATTGTGAGTGATTCATCATGTCATTAATGCATTATTAAATGCTTAATGACTCACATAATGAATAACCCACTTGCATTAATGAAACATGATGAATAATCTCATATTATTCATTTCTTTTTATTCATTATGTTTCATATATCTAGTGAGAAGCTTTTTCATTATCAATTATTATTATCATTATCATCTTCTCACTCTCTCTCTTCAAGTTCTCTCTCCTTCACCAAACCCTAATCCTACCCTCATGAGTTGAGAACAAGGATTAGGAAAGACTAATTACTCCATAACCTATTTTTACATCACCTTATCTACTCTAATTAGCAACTAGAGAAACTAAGTAACCTCAAGTTTAGAGGTTATAGCTTGGATTAGGGTTCTCGGGTGGATCGTCTATCACGGAAGAAAGCCGAAGAGGACGTGGAGATCCAAAGAGGCCGTAGATAACATTAAGATGAAGGACTAGAACCGTTTGGTATAATCTCTTAACATAGTAGTTTAGAACTCTATAACTTTTGTTAAAACTTGTTTAGCAAACGATTCATACGGTTGTTCGATGTTTAACAATAGAACAAGATTGTTATTCATATTTCCGCCTCCCCATAAGTATTGGGGTGTTGAACATCGACTTACAGATAGTTTCCCATAACACAGAGGCTACAGAGGCTATTCAGGTGCAAGAAAATAGCCTAGGAAATGATTTGGCATCACCATGCTCCTCCAAGTGAAGACGGAAAAATGAGACATCCAACAGATTCACCGACATGGAAGGATTTCGATAGGAGGCACGCAATATTCAGTAGCGATCCTCGCAATGTCCGGCTCGGACTGGCTACTGATGGCTTCTGCCCATTCAACTATATGGCTGGAAGTCACAGCACATGGCCCGTTGTAATGATAATTTATAATCTGTCGGCTTGGTTGGCTATGGACCAATCATACTTTATGATGCCTCTTCTTATCGATGGACCAAACTCACCGGGGAACAATATTGACGTCTATCTCCGACCTCTGATCGAGGAGTTGAAATCTTTGTTCATTGATGGTGTAGAGACATATGATGCAAACACAAATACAACCTTCATACTACGTGCGGCTCTAATGTGGAAAATTAATGACTTTCCTGCGTATGGAATGTTATCAGGTTGGTCCGTACATGGTCACAAAGCATGTCCTCATTGCCATGAACACACAACATCGAAATTCTTGAATTTTAGCAGGAAGGTTTGTTATTGCGGCCATCGACGTTTCCTTCCTCCAGACCACCCCTATAGGTTAGACATGGTTCACTTTGATGGTCATCAAGAGCTTCTTGGACCTCCAACCCCGTTGTCCAGAGAGGACGTGACTGCTAAATGGGATGGTTACAATAATGTGACCTTCGGGATGAATCCGACGAAACAGGTCAAACCACCATTTTAGAACAAGTTAAGCATTTTCTTCGAGCTTCCGTACTGGTCTACAAATTCAGTGTGTCATTGTCTGGACGTCATGCATATAGATAAGGGAGTATCAGAGCACATACTTAACTTGCTTCTTTGTAAAGACGGGAAATCGAAAGACAACCTGAATGCTCGGATGGATCTACAAGAGTAGGGAATAAGAAGTGAATTGCACCCTAGACCGGTAGTGGGTAAACCGGGCAAGTTTTTACTTCCCAATGTCGCTTATCATATTCCACAACCGGAGAAGAAAAGATTCCTGCAAGTGTTGCATGATTTGAAAGTTCCCACAGGTTTCTCAGGATCATTCAGCAAGAAAATAAAAATTGTGAAGGGCAAGATCGATGGGCCGAAAATTCATGATCACCATGTTATCGAGGAGCACCTTCTTCCATTAGCCCTCATGACTTCTCTCCCCGAATCGGTTGGTCTAGTAATCAACGACCTATGTTGTTTTTTCAGGGAGTTGTGTGCTAAAACTCTGGAGGTTATGACGCTGGATAAACTAGAAAATTCTATTGCGTTGATACTTTGCAAGTTTGAGCGTATTTTCCCACCGTCATTCTTCGATATCACAATACACTTGACGGTTCATCTTGCAACTGAGGCGAAGTTAGCCGGACTGGTACAATATTGATGGATGTATCCCGTCGAGAGGTACGTGTAATTTTTCGTTTCGCGCAATTTATAAATTTATTGTTGTCCTGCATGCCCGTATTTATTTATTCAACATATTTTCATTAGGTACCTCTACACTCTTAAGAAGTATATACGCAATAAAAATCGACCAGAGGGTTCTATCATGCAAGGTTATCTTCTTGATGAAGCAACCACATTTTGTTCCCGCTATCTGGACGAGAACATTGAGACAAGGCTTAACCGGCCACGTAGAATTCAAGACGGGCCATATGGTAAAGCCGAGTATAAGAGGGTAGACACTATATTTATCAACAAGATATACCAGTTTATCTTGCTTAATTGCGCATGTCTTGAACAAATTAGAGAGTAAGTTTTTTTTGATTAATTGTTATATCTGTGTTTGTGTGTGTATAAAATGATATAATATTAATGTCACCGTTATTTATCGAAAACAGAATTCATTTTAACGAGATACGTAAGGGGCATCCTGATTGGAACGAAGAACGATTGGAAAAATATCATCAGGATAATTTTTGTGATTGGATCACAGATCATGTAAATTATTCGAATAACATTTAATTGCTATCAGTTTTAATCTAAACTTGTATCGTTATGTATTTGTCGTAAAATTTGTTTTGTTAGATCCACGATCCGAACTTGTCTGCATCATTTGAGAGTGATTCAAGATGTTTAGCTCAATTTCCTAGTATGGAGGTTGCATATTACAAAGGATTTGGTGTCCTTGGATACAAATTCGAAGTTAAGGACATAGAAACATCTAGTACCACTCAGAATAGTGGGATTGCGATGGTAGGATCGGACGGTGTGATTTATTATGGGTACTTAACTTGTATACTCGGCATCCACTATCCCGGACGATCAGAACCCTTTTATATTTTCCAGTGTACTTGGTACGATATGCGAACCGATACGGACAGGTAGAGAAGCAATCTTGGGACTTGGAAAGATGAATATGGATTGACCAGTGTGAACACACTTCGATTTTACGGTCAGGAAGATCCGTTTATCTTTCCGAACCAAGCATTCCAAGTATACTACTCACAGTGTTTGAAGCATCCGGGATGGAGTGTTGTATGCCGATGGAAACCCAGAGATGTCTACGATGTCCCAGAATTCGAGGACAGCGATGAGGACGAAGAAGAGAGAAGGCTTAAAGTGCTCCGACCGTCTGTTTTGAAGGACGGGTTGTCTTCGACCGATCATGAAGTTACGTGGGTTAGAAATGACATCGACGATGAAATCCAAGTAGATATGTATAATGCGCCCACGAAATGAAAAAGGTTATCGGTAATGTTATATTACTTCACATTTTACGCTCTATACATATATAGTCAATACTTTTAATGATTGTCTAATGCATCCACGAACCGTTTATCTAGATTTGATGACGATGTCGGGAGCAGCGAGGGGTGGCAGGAGCTCCAGCCGCGGCAGAGGCAGAGCTGTTTTGCCGCCCGGAGAGCTGCATAGGAAGCTTCAGAGGGCCGGTCTTGCACCCAGATTGGAGACCCCTTCGGATGCCTCCTTCCGTGTGGATTTTGCCATACCTCCAGGTATACTGCACGCATATCCATTTTGAATGTAATATTACAGATATTCATGCCTGTTTATGTCAAAATTACTTATATTGTCAATGTTTGATTGTCTAGATGTTGGTGATGCGTCCACATCTTGGACAGAGGCCACTTCCGCTCTTCCAGGTATGTTTATATATCATATAGTGCATGTATATTGATTTAGAATGCTATATCATAAATACACACACATTCCTTTTGCTCTTACTTAGCAATTTTTATTATTTTCTAGCTGTAGGTGGTGACACCACCGCACCTGCGGGTATGTTTATATATCCTATAGTGCATGCATATTGATTTAGAACGTTATATTATTGATCTACACATTCTTTTTGCAATTGCTTATATAATCTAATTTTAATTGTCTAATTATAGGTGGTGCGTCTACATCTTCCGCAGGGGCCACTCCTGCCGCTTCTATACCCTCCGCATCGTCTGCAGGTTAGTATGAATAAATATAAAATATTTATTTATTTTACATATGCTCTATAGAATAAATATGAACTTCTTGGAAATTTAGCGTCAATGTTTATTTTCTAGTTGGAGGGGATGCGTCCGCATCCGGGACCCCGGTTGTTCCTCACCGGAGGAACTATCGTCCCGCTCGTGCTGCTGCCCGGGCCCAGGCTCGTGCGATGGTCACCGGAGGTATATATCACACTTCAATTTTCGTTTAAGCTTGATTTCTTAATACAACTTTGTCTTAATATTGATTGTCTTGATATTTCGTGCAGACGCAGGGCCTCCCCATCCCCAGAGGGGGACTCGAGGCCCGAATCAGTCCCATAGGCTGAGGCCTGACAGAGCTAGGGGGGAGGCAGCATTCCCCCTCTTTTTTACCCTTGACTATCGCTATACCGGTCCTCATGCCGAGAGGTTCGGTCGGTATATGGGGGACGAGAGCCGGCTCGTGAAGAACTATCCACTTCACGTTGAGTGGGGCGAGCAGCACCGGCGCTCATTCGCCCTCTTCTTTGATCAGGCTCGGGTACGTATTAATATATACTTTCATTTGATTTATCCAATATATTTATTATTAACACTTGCAATCTAATAACAATGTTTTTTTTTGTATTTTCAGTCGGATTACGATTTTCAGCCTGTACCCGACCCTGATCACCCTGGGAGGGTGCTCGACCTTCATGCTCTGTACAATGGCTTGATGAAGAACATGCAGACCAAGGTCCGATACAACAGGAATGAGCTGAAGGCCGACTGCTACTCCCTGTGGATGGCGACTCCCGAGGCAGAGAGAGCGGCCCTCCTATCTACTCCGGCGTTTGCGAGAGTCGACGTAGAGACATGGCCTCTATTGTGCGAATATTTCAACTCCCAACGCAAACAGGTATGTATTTTAAATGTAATTCATTGTTTAGGATATAATTTTTTTTGTGTTCCTTAATTAGAAAACTAAATGTTAATGCGTTGTGCAGAAACAGGCCGCTCAGAATACAGAGAACAGGAAGTCGGCGAAGAGGGGTCGCCCCACTTACATAGGTGGCTCGAGGAATATTACTCGAGCCATGGAGTTATCGGTAAATTACAATAGACCGACCTTTGTGATATTCTGCAATATTAAGAGTTATTTTCTAATATTTCTAATATTAAGAGTTATTTTCTAATATTCCAGACAGCTCAGACCGTGGCGCAAGGTGGTACACCGAGCGTGCTGTCCGCATATCTTGCCGTCCACGGCACCTCGACAGATCCCGCCACGGGCGAGCTTCGATATCCCGACGTCGCTACCCAGGAGTATTGCATAAGTGTTAATATTTATTCTACCCATATTTGAAATTTTAGTTTTGGAAGGTTCAAGTTTAAATTTTATACTTATACTTTACTGCTTAATGTGGGTGTAGGAGCGGGTGGTTGAGCAGGCCGAGGCCTCGGGGATCGATTTTACCGGACAGAGCGATCCGAGGCTGCTGACCCCAGTTCTGGATGCCGCACACGGAGGGCACCACGGAGGTTGGGAGAGAGGCCGGGGACTGGGCCCTAGCAGGGCCTATATGAGGTTGGACTCCACCCCGGCGGTTACTTCCTCCGTCTTCAGTGAGCGACGTGTCCAGCAGGAACTGGAGATCTTGAGGGCCACCGTTCAGGAGTTGAAGGAGATGCTGGTATGTATACTACTTTATAGTAAAATATCATGTCATATTATAGATATCAACATATCCATAATTAGTACGTAGCTTGAGCTTATTTGGTTTTAGACTTAGGCTTGATTAATCATACATACATATGTAATTAAAATAAACAACGGTTTTCCAAACTAGATATCCAAATGGGGTTTCGAAATAACTTGATAATGATACGAATTCAAATAATACACAGTTCTTACACGCTTCTTACACATGTTAGGTCCAGACGTGACAGGGTACATCGGCCGAGCCTCCACATGCATCTCCTTCGGCTACGGCTCCGCAAGCCACTACATCGGCTGCGGTTCCGCAGACAGCTCCTATAGCTCCACCGCCAGCTCAGACTCCCGCAGCCGCGGTTCCGCAAGCTACTACCTCGACGGCGGCTGCGCAGACCACATCGCCAGCTCCACAGGCCGCTCAGACTCCCGCACGCGCCGAATTGCATGGTTTATTGACCGAGGAGCAGGCGCGCTTGATTCTATCGTTTATCAGAGGTGGAGCTGGACCGAGCTAGGATAGCTTTTTGATTCTTATTTTTTGAAACATGTATTTATTTATATCATATATATTGTACTACATTTTGAAACGATATTGATATTGGTTTATATTTATATCATATTCAGTTTTTGGGTTTCTTTTGTATATTATATGCGTGAGATGTGATTATGAATACTGCGATATATGTTGTGTGATGATTAATTTTATATTTTATTGATATATATATTATTGTGCACAGGGCGGGAAAAAATGAGGCAGCCCTTTTTAAAAAAAAAACAGATAATGTGTACCTACGGATTAATCAGTAGGTACACATGTTAACCGTAGGGGCAAAATATCAGCATTAATTGATATTTCCCCCCTGATCTCAGTATCAGGGGGTTGGGCTTGCCCCTACGGATATATCCGTAGGGGCAAACAAACGCCCCTACGGAGTTATCCGTAGAGGCAAAATATCAGGATTTCTGATATTTTGCCCCTACGGATAAGTACCTACGCATATATACGTAGGGGATAGTACTTGGCCCTACGGATATCGCCGTAGGTATAGTTAATATATTTAAAAAAACCGTAAATAAAATAACTTTTTTCCCCTACGGCCTACTCCGTAGGTGAAACTGGACCTACACAGAACTCCGTAGGGGCAAGTTTTTGCCCGTAGGGGCAAGTTCAGGGCTTCAACTTGCACCTACGGCGTTTGCACCTACAGGTTATTTTTTCGCCCCTACGGAGTTATCCGTAGGGGCAACCCTTATTTGTAGTAGTGCATATAACATGAACTGGGTACTGATCTAAGTCTAGTACATACTGATACCATCAGCAAAAATATGTGCGTGTGTCTGAAACACATCGCCTAAAGATCCGCTATACTATCATGTCGTATCTCCTAATACGAACCAAATCACATCACCGATCTTATGGCACCATGCCCAATCACATCGAATCATCTCCAAGTATCATATACTATCCTCAATCATCCGTGTATACTTATATGTGTGTGTGTGTATGTGTGTGTGTGTGTATATAAACCCACACATCCATATCTATCTATATACATATAACATATACACCCAAAACCATATCCCGTGCATGCATGTGTATGTGTAACAACCTTACTCTAGGTTTCGCGACTAAGAACCCAACTAAATCACTTCCTCCAAATCACGCTAACATTAACCCATGATCTCCTAAAGCCTTTCTTGCTAAGTGCTCATCTCTCTCAATAACACATAAATGTACATCTATATCACATCACATCATTTCTTACGACTTTGCGGGGGTGCTATATGCCATCCACCCGACTTCCCCCGTAGATATAAATCTACTCACCTTGATTTTCGCTTGCCGAAGTCGATGTCGCCATCTTCTTCTTCATCATCCGCAGTCCACGTGGGGGTACCTACATATATACACATATAACATCTTAAACGAAAATCACGCACGAAAATCAAAATGTCACACAAATCACACATAGGTCAAAACCTATAGTTTACGCATGCAAAATACAACCAATTAGCCCTCGTCGTTGACGTTCGAACGCCACACGACGGAATTAAAACCAAATACAAAACTAAAGTCTCACAATCGCAAAATACGGAAACACCAACTAAGGAAAACCACCTCCAGATTTCGTCTCAGGTAAAATTAGCAAATTTTGCATATGGGGTTGCCCTAGATATCAGATAACAATTCCACAGACAAAAAATCACAAGTTTTCATCCCAACATGGACGCAATTTGCGGCCAATACGAATAAATCTGCGGCCATGTTAATGAATTAAGGGCTAAGGTTTTAGGGGTAGTCTTCTGGTCACTTGCACAACTCGCAGTCTTCGCTAAAAAATTTTCCAGGTCCCCGAGTCACTCCAGATTCCTAAATACCATCACAATTCTCATAATTTCCCGATGTCGGGGTTTCTAAGTTCGTTTTCCGGGGTTTAAGTCTCATATTTTGTCCAAAATACTAACATTACAGGGGTTATATGGCCTCTACTAGCCTCAATTACACAATCACAACTCAATAATCCCTCAAACCCTAACTTGAAATTTCCAAACCTCATTAAACAACATCTAAACACTTCTAAACATGCAAGGATACTAAAGTGAAACAAATACAATGCTAATGGTAAAGAAAATACCTCATTTGGGCAACCCAAAAAAAACTTAGCTTATCCAAGTCATCAAAATCAAACTTTTCTTGGTCCAAAATGTAGAGGGTGAAGAGGGGATCACTTTTAATGAAAGGGTTTAGGGTTTTGATGGAGATTTGGGGATGATTTCTTGGGGTGAAGGTGGAGGGAGATGAGGTTGAAGAAGGATAAGAATATGATGTAAAATAAATGGGGGAATGAAATTAGGCAGCCTCTCTCTCTCTCTCTCTCACTTATTCTCACACACTCTCTCTCCAATCATTCTAAAATTTAACCTTTTTCTCTTTTGCTTTTCTATTTAAAACCTAAACCATATAATACCCATAAAACAACACAAATGCGACAACATGTAACCAAATGCAACATGAAATGGTGCACTAGCCACGGAAAACTGTAAAAACACGAATTTGGCTTAGTCGCGATTAGCAGTGCACTAATCGGGTTTTTATCCAAATTGCATATAATAAATTATAAAGATGCCAAATCCGATAAATATCTTTTTAAATGAATAAATCATTTTAATTCCCAATTATTTCACAATTATTGGTATATATTTATACCCGTTTTCGAAAACCCCAATTTCGCAAATCGGGCAGTTTTTGGGAAATATATTATTTTAATATTAAAATCCAAAAATAATATTTTATATTTTCTGAAATGTTACAATCTTCCCCCCTTAAAGAAATTCGGTCCCCAAATTTAAATTTAAACCCCCAAATTCTAAAACATTTCAATAATCAGATCAATCAATGGGGCTCCGGAATCATAAATACATAAAACACATCGTAGCGCAATGCATGCACATGAAAAGAGTGTACAACTCAAAAATCAAAACTATACCAAGCATTCCGCAATCATTGGAGTCCTTGGGATGACGTCAATGTCAAAGCCCAATACGAAAACCAACATGATATACATCAAAACTATACATGTAAACATCTGAGAGAAATGCATGCCAAACCTTTTTAAGTCGATGTGCGATGCGCATAACACTGCACAGTCTATTGTAAGAAAATAACTATATATATATATATATATATATATATATATCCTTTGTTTAATATACACGTCCCGCCGTTTTGAAAAATAATTTTAGAAGGGTTTCCTTTGGTAAATGTTTTGTGTGATCTCGGATACATAGGTAAATACTGAGACTATAGCTCTTTCTTTGGAAATCCCTTCGATAACTATCAATGCACACAAAATATATTCAGGTACTGTCCTCTGACTAGTCCTGCTCAGTCACTATATCCAATAGTAAATATCATAAAAATGTACTGCTCCAGCAGAAATCAAATCCAAAATGTGCATAAGAATGCTGCGTGCGTCTGGTGCGCACGGAAAATTGAAATCCATAAATGTGCCATACATGTACACAGAAACAAAATCTAAGTGTAACGGGTGTGCACGAAACACCTGTCATAGGCAACGGGTGTGCCGGACAGCAATATCAGATGCATCTAATATACACCAAAATCCCGATTTAGTGCATCTGGTGTGCACCAAAATCGCATCTCATATCATGCGCCCAACATGCGCGAAAGTCCAAATCAAGTGCATCCATCATGGACAAAATCCAATATCAAGCGCCGAACATGCGTAAAATACAATCCAACTATATGAAATCCATGAAATCATAAACATGTGCAGCCAAGGCACAAAAATGATATCAAGTGAAATAACTGTGCATAAATCATAAATCAACACAATGGTGTAGAAAGCATATCTTAAGTGTAATAACTATGCACAAAATATAAACACCCAGTAGGTGCAATCATGGTGCACGAAAACAAATATCATGAAACTCAGGCATCAAAACTCAATCGTGCGAATAGATCGCCCAAAATACCAAAATCAAGTATGGCAGAATAGTCCCGCTTGAGCACATCATCTAAGAATCTCTGGCCAACTGTCGTGGTCACTCATAACATGTCTCGTCGACGGGGCCGAACTCTGGCCTGCTGGGTGTGCATAATATGACCGCTCCTGGGTCCAAGTAGCCTCGTATAGTATTCCAGAAAGGTTCTGTTGAAATCTCTCGCAAATCTTATTTCTGCCGAGCTGCCCGGAAGCCATCGTCTTTTACTAAATCAATTTCTTGTTCTGGAACGGCTGCATACTCATCGCGACTCCTTCTGGAAGATATATTCATATACAACGCCTATACATGCGTATCACATCTCTGATGTCAGCAGAGTGGAATGCCATCTCGTCAAGATCTCGTACGAACCTCTTACTCCACTTTTCTCTAATGTCGACTGATTCGGACTCGTCTCTTCGTGGCTGCATGGACTGCGCTCTAATGGCTATACTCGTATCTGGAGTTTCCCAAGCAATGTATCCCATCACATGATATCCGAATGATGTCGAACATTTCGATCGATTCGTCAAAGTTCCATAATCTCCCAAGAGCTCAACATCTTGAGTACAGTTTAATAGTATTCCAGTACATGCCACAATACCTATGGACCAACCGTAGAAGGGCAAACCCAAGCCTCACTAATGGCACCGTTGAACTGCTGTAAACCCTAAGGTTTCAGAGCGTTCTCATGGTCATTCTATCGAGTTAGGGTTTCATTCTTCTAGAGGGTCCACGGAAATACTTGCATGTTTTTCCGAATACTTTAAACTTGGAAAATGGTTTTCTGACCTTCCATTGTCTTCTATCAACTCTCAACGTACCTGCGCGAAGTCGTCTCTAGCTGGAATCAATCAATCTGATGACCTCGCATCGGGGTAGGCAATGAATCACATATCCTAGTCCTTCCTCCTTGGGTGACTAGCGATCTTCTATCATATATCTAAGTACGACTCGTGCGGCAATAGCTCCAAACATCCGGGGCGATATCTCATCATTCGTAGCAATGGCTCATTCGTCTGCACGCTGAACAGTGCCTCAATCATCAAAATAACGGTGCATTAACGGTCATCACATTCTGGCTAGTCTCTAGCAGTGGCCCAATCCTCTAGTACTGATCTGCACATCCGAGAAATCTCGTAAAAGCGATATATCAAACGCTCGTGGCGCGAAAACACAAATAAAATGACACCTCTATGCAATCATGTGTCGTCGGAATTACGCCCTGGTCAGTCCTCGTCCATGACGAGCTCATGCTGACCGCAACTCTAGCCGTAGCTTTCCATGCCCGTACAACCGTAGAAAAAAAACCATAACTGATATTGATGAGGGTAGATTATAGGAATGAATATAATACTGAGCAAAGAAATGTACATCCTAAGGCTTCTTAAGCGGAGTATCGTATCGTAAGTATGCCGCGGAACATACCCACGGTACGCCACTCTTCTTAAGTCACCTACTCCATTTACGCTTTCTAAAAGATAGATCAAAAATATTTGTAACCGCAATCAAGAACGGCGTCGCTTGGTAGCTAGCCGGTGAGTACGGGTCGGTCCACAGGGATGTTGTGAATCTCCTAGTCGTGCTTACGAGTTAATTCCGAAGGGTGTTCGGATTGGTTATTAAATCTAAAAATCTAATTCTATCTAAAAACTAAATTAATCTAGATCTAAATCTTGCTAGGGTTAGGTTTAGGAATGGTTTGGAAATGTAAATAAATCTCAACGCTTTCTATACCCAGATTAGGATCTAAGAGGAGTTATGGTAATTATCAATAAAGGGGATTGGATCCATTCGGGAAGGTGTTCCTTCCTCTAGGTTCTTGTCCTTCCTTTAAAGATCCTTACCCTAACCTCCATGGAAAACATCACACCCGGGCTTTTATACTACGGTATCACCGCTACCTCGAGGGATAGGGTGCCATAGGGAGCAGTATGTGCATGTATGCATGGAGTCCTATAGATTCTATGTGATGGGTAAGAAAGGGATGAGAGATCTCATCTCTCAAAAGCCTTTCCCAAAGCTAACATCTAAGGCAAGGAATTAAAATCTAAACTAGAGCAATTAAATAAAACTACTTACAGATGTATCCCTCCAATCATCCATGCAGGGTTGTCAGATCTGAATTTCTGAATGGAAAAGAAACACCGATGCTCTCCAAAAGAATTTCTGAATTTTTATTAAAAAGAGGCATAAAGAATTACAATGATTAGAGTTCCTATTTATAAAGAATAGGAAACCCTAGGGTTACATTTGTTTCGCATGTCCACAATTACACAAATAGCCCTAGAAAGACTTAGTCAACGCCGCCACAAATTAATATAAAAAATTCAGCTTCTGATTGCTCTGTATGGCCGCGGAACCGCGGCCCAATGCCCTGTTTGGCCGCGGTTCCGCGGCCCAATAGTAGCTTTGGAATATCATTTTTCTTGGGATAGCTCTTATTGACTTGGTCTTCCTGTTTCCATATGTCTTTTTCCATTTGGGCTTTTAGGTTGGTTCCAGATTTCCAGTGAACAATTTGCAATGGCTTTTTAACCGTTCGCTTGTAATCTTGGACCTTGCGTTGCCTTGTACTTTGTGAATTTTATCTTTGATGTAGGCTTGACTAAGGTCCTCCCATTTGTTGGTCAAAAGTCCATATTTTCATCGTCTTTACATCGTTTTCACTGTTTTTCTGTCCAAGAACCTGTAACCTGTAACATGTAGCAGACATGCGTCAAAAGCACCCGTTTATTTATAAAAAGAATAAGAATGGGGAATATAATAATGCAATATTCTGGTCTAAACAAATACCCCCAAACTTATCTTTTGCTCGTCCTCGAGCAAACTTATTTTTATTCACTAAAATCCTAACCGCACTTTCGCAGGGAAACGCGATTGCACTGAGCACGTGCAACAAGCCGTTAAACCTCTAGGTGTCCCTAGTAGGAGGAGTGTTGTCTCCTGAGGGTTTTCAGCGGATTACTCCCACAAAATCCTATCAACTCGGCCCATTGACTTTTGTTCTCCAATTATATTTTCTAACAAGAAATTCTATTATCTTTTGACTCGCAAATTATCCACCCACATTCTTCACACTTCCTCATTATTTAACTTAAGATTATATATGTTATGTAGACCTACTTAGCTTTCGGCATTTCCTAAGTTTTCCTTCTAGGGTTCCATCTCCACTTAGGAATTTCTATTAACCCTACTAAAGATATAAGTTCTATCCTTCGTTCCTTTCTCTCCTCTAAACTCTAATCATATATCCCCACGTGTGTGTAAATATCACCCCTACACTTGGAAATTCAAATCAAGCAATCGTACTCTCGTCCATTGTCCAAAGCACTTATTAATTAGTGAATTTTTAAATGAAATTTGCTTACACATCCTTCATGCGACCGTTAATACTTCTTGAGGTACCAACAACCGATCACAAGATGCGTTAGCACTTTAAAGCGTACTTCCTAGTTTTGCAACACCCAAGGGCAGTGACTCCCAAACCAGTTGGTCTAAGGCACTAGGTGATGAAGCACCCTCGCTAAATATTTTTCTATTTTTACAGCCTTAAGTAATCACAAAAACCAGTGTCCATTTTTTTTATTCTTTATTCACATTTTAATAAAAAAAAATTCGTACTAAGGACTTTAGACAAGAGCATTTCAAGGTCTCTTCTACTATTCAAGTTTCAAGGTGCGTGATTGTGCAAATTGTAGGGTATACATTTTCAGAATCTAGACTTAAGCTAGGAACTATTTTTCAAACTTATACTCTAATAAAAGCTTCAATATCTTTCCTTCGTTTCGACTTAGCCCAAGAAGTGAATCCAAAATTTGCCTATTTCTAAATAAACTACAAGGCATATACTTTCTACCGTTAAACTTTAAAGAAGGTTATCTTTAGGGTTTTTAATTCACTAAGTCTAAGATTTAGTTGTTCCTAGCCAGTTAACCTATTTGTCAAACTTAAGTCAAATATGGCCAAAATTGAATACAATTATTTTTATAATTTTTGAAATTTTTCAAATTTTTATGGGTTTTCAAATAAATATGCAAATACAAAAATATGTACAAATGAATGCGAAGGAAGAAGACGTACCGAGCATATCCCCAAACTTGAATTTGACAGTGCCCTCACTGTTATGCTAAACCAAGAGGGTCAAAATACCGGCACTCCCCTGTTTATTTATTTATAATTTTTATATTTTTAATGTTTTGAAATTTTTTTTATAGAAAAGAACAAAAATATATACATGTATACAAAGATTCCCCCAAACTTAAGCTTGGCCTTGCACAAGCCAAAAGTTAGCACCAACCATTCAAAAATCTTATCGTGGAAATGGTATAGTTGGTGCAAGAAAATGAGAAGCACGCGAGACCGTGTGGAAAGAAGAATGGTAGAATATGGTCTCGGTGGGGGAGAAGAATGGCGAAAAGAAGAGGGAAGTGGTGTACGATCTTGAGGGTGTAAATTTAGTGAATAAATTAGCGCAATATGTGATGACCGATGTGTTAAAAGCGATTGCGCTAACCTATCAACCCATCGGGAAATGAGGTCAAATCCCTCAAGATTCGCAAGAAAACATGGGTACGCCGAACTTGATATATGAGATGAAAGCGTAACGGTCATTTGTTCGGTCGGAACAATAGGAGAGACGAAAGGGAGTGAATTAGGGATAGTATCTTTCTCACCGTAGTAAACTGTTTCGAACTTGAAACATTCCATTAATGGTTCGAAACTACTATAATCAACCGAGTCTGATGGCTCATCTGAAAATGTAAAGGACTCAAACTCGGGCGGTGAGTTATCAACATCGTCCGAAAAATTGAAACACTCGTAGGTGTTATCGTCTGTGAGAATTGTGTCAGATTCAAAGGAAAAGGTTTCAAGCTCATAGTCTTCAAGCGGGGTCGGAACGATGGGAAGGAGGGAGGGTGATATAACAGTCAAAGGTTCAGGAGGATGAATTGGAAAATCAGACACATCAAACAAAAATGATTCTACCTCAATATTATCCTCAAGACTCTCCTCAATACTATCCTCAATATTCAACTCATCCATGCCATTATCATCAAAATCTAGACGCATATGAGATTCGGGAGAAACATTTAATAACTCGGGATGATGATTTGAACATAAAATCTCAAGTAAATCGACAGGTTCATCATCCGAAATATTCCCGGCGTCTATATCCTCAATCAAGTGAAAATCAATTTCTTTAGACACCTCATCAAAAGCATGGATATCTATCGATTTAGGTTCTAGAGTGGAGGTGTAAAGATCGAAAGGATTAGGTGCGGTTTCACTCGAAAGGGGTTCCTCACAATCTGGCAAATCAAACACTACAAAATCACACAACTCGTTTTTATTTTCAACTGGTGAACTATTTAGGGCAATCGATGGAAAACTGGAGTTGTGGGCTTCAATTGGGTAAGGGTAGGTGTGATTTGGAAATCCTCTCTCATTCTCATTCTGTCCAACCGCCTCCTCATACATTGAAAAATTTGGTGCTAGCGGGAAACTAGCTACCGGTTCAGCAGGTTGCATAATGGCGGCCACGGACGCTTCCACATTCCTAACCATTTTGTTTGTTGCTGCGATATACGCCTCCAACGCCTCTTCCAAACTAGACTTGGGTGGTAAGGGAGTTTCGGTATAAGATTCGAAATTGTTTGGATATGTAAAACTCCCTAATGGCTGTGTAGAAACATTGTCTAGTGACGGTGGTGAGGTCGGGTAGGACTGGTAGGAAGTGGGTGGTAGGACAGGGGTAGGGTCTACATGTGGATAAAAATATGAATAATCT
This sequence comes from Agapanthus africanus, assembly GCA_030015575.1. NCBI lineage: Eukaryota > Viridiplantae > Streptophyta > Magnoliopsida > Asparagales > Amaryllidaceae > Agapanthus > Agapanthus africanus. Next base: position 690,064,187 of record JASDDO010000019.1, on the reverse strand, counting down.
TGTGGATCCCTAGAACTAGATTGTGGAGAGGGGTGAAAGATCGGCTGCGAGATTGAGCAATGTGCTCAGCAATGGACATCGGCCTAGGAGTGTCAGAAGGACTCGAAAGAGTGGTATCAACATATGAAAGTGGTGAAGGTTGACTTGGTTGACACAAAGTGGGTTGAAAAGTCAAACTGTTTCTCCTAGACTCCTCTATGTGATCTTTCAAAGATTTTTTAGACATGGAAGGATCGTCTTTAAATTGACCGAACACATTGACATATGACGCAAAATTAGGTTCGGGATACCAAAGTTCGGCTAATGATTTATTGTGTGGGGTACCCATGTTAGAAGAAGAAAGGTGACAAGAAGGAAGGTTGGGTGGTGCAAGGATTTATTTGGGGCAAAAAAATTTTGCAAGTTCTATAAAATATTTGTCCTTTTTATTTTCATTTTTCATTGATTTTTTTCTTTCTCTTTATTTGGAAAAATTTTGTTGCAAAAAGATTTTAGAGAAAAGATATGCAACAGCAAAATATTTTATAGAAAAGATATGCAACAGCAAAATATTACTTGCAATTGGTTATTATTTGAAGCATATCACAAGAATCTTTATTTGGAAAAAATTGTTGCAAAAAGATATTCGAGAAAAGATATGCAACAAAAAAGATTACTTGCAATCAATTTCAATTTTGAGCGTGGCCCAAAAATCCTGCACAAAACTTGTTATATGGAAGAGAATATATTTTTAAAGCACACAAAATCTTGCAGGCATTATTCAGAAAATATATTAAAATTTGCAGACGAGAAATAACAGAGAGCTTACAATGCAAATTTCGTAGGATGATCTCACCAAAAGAGCGCGGTTCCGAGGTATAAACGCGTTATTGTCGCGTTTTTGCGGCAGTCTAATCAGCACGAATCCCCAAAAAAAATTTGACGCTCTGATTCCACTAGAAGGCCGCGGTTCCGCGGCCTAAGGTGGGTTTTGGCCGCGGAATCGCGGCGGGATGAGGGAATTGGGTCTCCAAAAAATTTTCACTGTTCTGTTATTTGATTCCCCTTCTGTTTCGATCTTCTGATTTCTGTTTCGCCTTCTGGAAATTTCCAGATCGTCTTTGTATATTCTGCAAAATTAAAACAACAAAGTATCCCTACCAAAAATAACAAAATATATATATATTTATATTTTTTTTGGAATTTTTAGATTTTTACGAATTTTTTTAATTTTGATTAACCCGAAATTGCGAAAAGGAAAGTTCTACGCCATCCCCGGCAACGGCGCCATTTGATTGAATTGATTTAGCGTGCTTGCGCTTTCTAAAAGATAGATCAAAAATATTTGTAACCGCAATCAAGAACAGCGTCGCTTGGTAGCTAGCCGGTGAGTACGGGTCGGTCCACAGGGATGTTGTGAATCTTCTAGTCGTGCTTACGAGTTAATTCCGAAGGGTGTTCGGATTGGTTATTAAATCTAAAAATCTAATTCTATCTAAAAACTAAATTAATCTAGATCTAAATCTTGCTAGGGTTAGGTTTAGGAATGGTTTGGAAATGTAAATAAATCTCAACGCTTTTTAAACCCAGATTAGGATCTAAGAGGAGTTATGGTAATTATCAATAAAGGGGATTGGATCCATTCGGGAAGGTGTTCCTTCCTCTAGGTTCTTGTCCTTCCTTTAAAGATCCTTACCCTAACCTCCATGGAAAACATCACACCCGGGCCTTTATACTACGGTATCACCGCTACCTCGAGGGATAGGGTGCCGTAGGGAGCGGTATGTGCATGTATGCATGGAGTCCTATAGATTCTATGTGATGGGTAAGAAAGGGATGAGAGATCTCATCTCTCAAAAGCCTTTCCCAAAGCTAACATCTAAGGCAAGGAATTAAAATCTAAACTAGAGCAATTAAATAAAACTACTTACAGATGTATCCCTCCAATCATCCATGCAGGGTTGTCAGATCTGAATTTCTGAATGGAAAAGAAACACCGATGCTCTCCAAAAGAATTTCTGAATTTTTATTAAAAAGAGGCATAAAGAATTACAATGATTAGAGTTCCTATTTATAAAGAATAGGAAACCCTAGGGTTACATTTGTTTCGCATGTCCACAATTACACAAATAGCCCTAGAAAGACTTAGTCAACGCCGCCACAAATTAATATAAAAAATTCAGCTTCTGATTGCTCTGTATGGCCGCGGAACCGCGGCCCAATGCCCTGTTTGGCCGCGGTTCCGCGGCCCAATAGCGGCTTTGGAATATCATTTTTCTTGGGCTAGCTCTTATTGACTTGGTCTTCCTGTTTCCATATGTCCTTTTCCATTTGGGCTTTTAGGTTGGTTCCAGATTTCCAGTGAACAATTTGCAATGGCTTTTTAACCGTTCGCTTGTAATCTTGGACCTTGCGTTGCCTTGTACTTTGTGAATTTTATCTTTGATGTAGGCTTGACTAAGGTCCTCCCATTTGTTGGTCAAAAGTCCATATTTTCATCGTCTTTACATCGTTTTCACTGTTTTTCTGTCCAAGAACCTGTAACCTGTAACATGTAGCAGACATGCGTCAAAAGCACCCGTTTATTTATAAAAGGAATAAGAATGGGGAATATAATAATGCAATATTCTGGTCTAAACAGGTGACTAGCGATCTTCTATCATATATCTAAGTACAACTCGTGCGGCAATAGCTCCAAACATCCGGGGCGATATCTCATCATTCGTAGCAATGGCTCATTCGTCTGCACGCTGAACAGTGCCTCAATCATCAAAATAACGGTGCATTAACGGTCATCACATTCTGGCTAGTCTCTCGCAGTGGCCCAATCCTCTAGTACTGATCTGCACATCCGAGAAATCTCGTAAAAGCGGTATATCAAACGCTCGTGGCGTGAAAACACAAATAAAATGACACCTCTATGCAATCATGTGTCGTCGGAATTACGCCCTGGTCAGTCCTCGTCCATGACGAGCTCATGCTGACCGCAACTCTAGCCGTAGCTCTCCATGCCCGTACAACCGTAGAAAAAAAAAACCATAACTTATATTGATGAGGGTAGATTATAGGAATGAATATAATACTGAGCAAAGAAATGTATATCCTAAGGCTTCTTAAGCGGAGTATCGTATCGTAAGTATGCCGTGGAACATACCCACGGTACGCCACTCTTCTTAAGTCACCTACTCCATCAACCAAGGGTTATCCTACACTCAGAAGGTAAAACCTAACGCTCTGATACCAATATCGTCCTGACCCGAAAGTACCGAGCGTGACTGGCACTTAAATTACGAACGTCTCGAGGCATACGTAATCTGAGTAAGCCAAAACCCAGAAATCAAAACCAAGTAATGCAGTAGAGTAAAGGAAAAACCAATTTTAAAGCAAGAAGTTTAACAACATAAGCCGAGGTATGCATTTTTGAAATCTCAAGTCTTTTCTGAAAACTTCGGCAGAGTTTCCTTTGTAAATACTGACCACAAACGGGTACAAACCTGATAAAGCATATATAATGAATAAAGGCATCCCCAAGCGGGAGCTAGCTCTTCGTCAATTGACGGTCACAACCACACAAGCAATATAATATACAAGGACGAAGGGAGATGATCAAAACACAGAATGAAAACCATCATCATCAAGAAAAACAGAGGAAAACAATAATAGTACAGCGCGACTCTAAGGTCGAAAGGATACACACTGGTCTTCTATGTCTATCAAATAATTACAAGTCTGGGCGATGGAGTTTACTAGATACTGTAGGGTTCCTAGGCACTCTTGTGAGGGTTCATAAGGCATCAACCATGCCCGAATAAAATTTTAGACGTGCCGAACAACCCAAAGCCGGGATCTTTACTAGATAATTAGGGTTTCACATGCAAGTAAACATCTTTACTACTAAAAGTGAGGGATTACAACCTTTGTAGTCCGCTCCTTCGCTTCATAAGCTCCGAGTAGAAGTCCCTTTGCCGCGATCCACAATCTCCCGGACTCATGAGAGGCTCCACAACTCGAACGATCCATGCTAGCTTGTAGTCTTCTTTTTCTCCGATGATCTACCTTGAAGTTTCTATAACTCATGTTCTCTCTCTCTCTTAAGAGTTGAACACCCTAATCTAATTGGCTAGATTAGATGAGGATGATGGAGTAGGAATATTTCTCTCTTTTGTTTTCAAATTCTCACTTTTATTCACCACAAAATGAAAAACTAGAAAGCTTTCACAAAGCTTAAGGTTCAAGAAGAAGAAGAATGAAAAGGTCATTCCTTTTGTGATGAACAATGAATTATTGTAGTGGTTAAAAATCTAACCATGAGTTAAGCATGATAGAGTTAACTCATGTAGAGAATTAACTAGAGGCTGAGGTTTGGATTGGGTTAAATAATATCTTCACAAAATATCAAGCTCAAGGATAAAGTCAAAGCTTCATGAAGCTTCATGCAAAAGCTAACCCTAATCCAAACCCTAACCAAGTTTAAACCCTAAACCATTGTTAAATTTGTAACCCTAACATGTTACTATATTATATATCACATATACAATATATTTTGTAACAATAGAAAATAATACAATTAACATATATTGCATATATATCAATATATTATCCCGTGAGAAAATGAATCAATAAAGAGAGCTTATATTAGTTAACGTAACGTAATATATCACATATATAATTATACATTAAATTATCGAATCAACACTTGATCCAATAACCCGGCTATATTGCATATAATCGACTAATATAACATGTACCATTTCATCGAATCAACACTTGATCCGATGACCCGGTTATATCACATATACCCGGCCGATATCTCATATCGTGAGAATAGAATACGGTATCTCATATCGTATTATTCTCGGTCCCGCACATATCACATATGTGCTCCTACTCCGTTTTGCCTGAGCCAGGAAACCTCTGTGTAGGACTCTAAAGAATCGTCAATACGCCGGTAGCAGGTGATGATCATATCAAACACCCACAAACTGCAAGCGGTTAGCTAAACGTAACATCCACCCAGGTATTGAGCGATCAGAAGATCAACAAGCAAGCCTATACATTCTCCTGTGAATCCAATCAGTAACACTCCCGTACAGTCCGGTCTCTTCGTCTGATATGTTGCATATCTAGTCTAGGGGTGGTATACGTCAGACCCTAGTAACCGATAAGTCGTGTCGATATAAGGCTCATAACGGGTCGAGAAACTACTGATAACTCTTACCAGCAGCACTCCATATCAGCCCTGGCCAGGGACTTCTAGTTATAGCCAATCGAACACAGCACAACATCAACTCCCAATACTGGGAGAGACGAAACCCCTCCTATCGCTCATTGCCTCCATATCATTCGGGACTGTACCCAAAAGCCACCATTTTGCATGCCCTCTTGGACGTGGTAAGGTGGAAATCAAAGCACAGTTGGAATGACACAAGACTCTATGATGATCTCGGGTCTACAGACTAACCTGTACCAGTGTCACCGGAGAACTGCTATCTGACGATAGGTATAATACCATCTAGGAGTTCTCGGCGAGTCCGTTCAGTGTACCCAGTCTCCACTGAGCACCCATACACCATCTTTGATGTCAAACACCGATGGATATGGGATCATCCATCGCACATCATATGGGTCAAGATGCGTATACGCTAGTCTACTCTGGTGTATCGATGCCCTGTCTCGACACACCCTCGACTAGGAACAGTTATAGGATGTACTCTTTGACTACCCTAGCCCCACTAGTGTGATCTCATCACAGTCCCAGTAGTCGAGTACATATCCTAAGGGCTTTATCAACATGTGAGAGCAAGACAGTAAACTAATACAAGTCAACATGTTAAGATAAAGTGAAACCAAATAGCATACTATCATGACGAGCAATAAAGTCCTCTCTCTATATATATCCAAGCATCCATTATAATATACATCATATGTACAACAATAGCCTCTAGGGCATATATATAACTAACAGATACAACTGAAATAATAAATGTACAATGGTGGTCACGATGCAAGTGAACCCACCTACCAAAGCAATCACCCAAAATGAAAGTAGTGTGCCAGCAAAGCCGTCAAGAAACCTGTACAGCAAAACCTGCAAGAACTATGGCACAACGGGGGTGAGTTGCCAACTCGTGAGTAGAAAATATCACAGAGCAGAAATCGCATGTATGGCGCTATCCTAGGTCATATCAAGTAATATCCTCAAATAAATTCCTGATCTCTCTACATATAAGTGCAATACCACGTGCTCGTATCGGTGCCTCAAATAGCAACATATCAGATATATGATGTATGAATGCATTACGAATGAAAACAGAATACATCATGAGTGAGACAACTGTTTTCTTTATTTAATGAGATTTATGTATGTATATAAATCGAGTATCATCAATGAAATCAACAGAGAAATCAGTGTCAAGTATCGACACAAAACATAAATCTCAATATCGCAATATCTCAGGCTCCGGCTATCCGGACTGGCCTGTATCATCAAATCTCAATACCTCAGTGTATCAAATCACAATATCTCAATATCTTAATACCTCGGGCTCTGTCAGTCCGGATCGGCCCATATCATCAATCACACGACCACGAATGGTATCTTCCGGATATCCGCCGTGCCAGACAATCACCGGTTAGCAGTCTGCCCCTGCCGGGCTCATCGTCTACAACTCGAGCTTCTTTTCCCGGGGTACCATACCGGGTCCACCATATACCCGCATACGGTTCATCCAACTCCTCGAATCGGGTCTCGAAAACCATCTCAGAACCGAGAAAATATCATGGTGGACAAGACTCATCATATCAAGGAAAACCGCATTTTTTCTCTTTAAAATAAATCATCAGTTTATAAAACTTTCACATGCGGTTTCCAAATCCAGAAAATCTCAAGGATCTGAAATCATCAATTCACCATGTCAATAAACAGTGAAAACCGGCATAAATCTCCATAATACTGCATGACCAATGAATATATGAATGCATCTGATCTCATGCAATGAATGCAATAGTTAAACTAGCATATGAAAGCTATAACATATTGCAACTATCAGCTAACAAGCTATGTGAATGAAATAATATTCTCTAAAGTGTACGTGACATGGCAATTACCGATCATGATGTGTGTGAGCCGGGAAGCAGGTGTACGTGGAACATACTCATCATCGGTAATGGTGCTGGTATCCTAACAGCAGAGTTTCATAATAATTACACACAACAAATGTATAAGCATGCAATGCGATGAAACATCATGAAAATATGGAAAGTAATGTAGTAACAGCAACACTGAAGAATATACCTATCCAATTACGAGTCATACAGTTCTGGGTAATTAAAATACTCACGATTCTCCGATTTTTGAAAATGAGTATGACTCGAGCCGAGTCAAAAGGGTAAGGGAATCCACCTAACTCTGAGTCGATCTATATATATATCTAGTAGTCGGTGATCTTGCCTCAATAGTATCACGTACGATACAATATATCAGATGACATCCTTGAGTCAAGAGTGTGGACCAATCATCATAATTATATCTCGTACGGTAAATCCACCGTATGGCATCCCAAATCAGGGTACGGGTCAAATATCATGTTTATCTCTGTCACGTCCCGAAAGTACGGAATATGACCGGCACTTAAACTACGAACGTCACAAGGCGTACGTAATCTAAGTAAGCCGAAAACCCAGAAATCCAAACCAAGAAAAGTAGTAGAGTGAAGGAAAACCAATTTAAAACAAGTAGTTTTAATAGCATAAGCCGAATTATGCGGTTTAAAAAAAATCGAATATTTCCCGAAAATTTCGGCAGAGTCTCCTTTGTAAATACTGGCTCCCAAACGGGATACAACATGAATAGTATACGAAATCAATAAAAAGGCATCCCCAAGCGGGAGCTAGCTCTTCGTCAATCGACGGTCACAACCACACAAGCAATATAATATACAACGCCAACGGCGATGATCAAAATTCAAAAGGAAACTCAAAACCACAAGAAAACCACAGAAATAAAACGCGCGACTCTAAGGTCGAAGGATAACATCACTGGTCTCTATCTCAAAAATAAATACATGTTTGGTTGATGGAACTTCTAGATACAATAGAGTAATAATATACAAGTTATAATGATGGGTACGATACAAATAAACCCACCTACTAGCAAGTCACCCGAACGAAACTGTACCCGCAAAGCCGTAAAGAAACCTGTATGGCGAAACCTGCAAGAAACTGGGGCACAACGGGGGTGAGTTGCCAACTCGTGAATAGAAAAACATCTACGAACAGAAACCGCATGAACAACGCAAACCTAGGTCAACGATCATAATATACCCTCAAATATATAACATGCAGCCTATAACAATGGCTAGGATAAATATCTAACCCGAGTGTAATCCCAGGTGCCCGTGTCAGTGCCTCAGGTAGCAATATATCATATGGATGATGTATGAATGCATGAAACAGAATGCATGTACTGATGAAAACTGTTGTCATAAATTAGTGAGATTTCTGTATCTTTTTAAAAAAAATGAGGTATCATAAATGAAATCAGCATAAACAGTGCCTAGCATCGACACAAAAAAAGTATCCAAATCTCTCGATATCTCTGTATCGCAATCTCTGTACCTCAATATCTCAAAATCTCTATAAGTCAATCTCACTATCTAGGGCGCCGTTAGTCCAGACCGGCCCCTACCATCCATCTCAAGACCACGACGGTATCCTCCGGATATCCGACGCATCGGGTAAAATCACCGGTAGGTAGTGCTCCCCTGCCAGGCTCACATCGTCATCATCACGCGCTTCTTGCCCCGGGGTACCTTACCGGGTCCACCATGTACCCGAAACGGTTCATCCGTCTCCTCGAATCGGGTCTCGAAATCCATCAGCAAACTCATGGTGGACGACTCATACATCATGGGAAAACCGCACATTTTATTTAAAAGAGAGGGAAGAAGCTTATACAAGTTTTGCGATTTTCCCCCAAATCCAGAAAATCTCATAGAAATCCGAATCATCAAAAGCATGTAAAACCATGAATATAAGCATGAGCATCCATGAATATGGCATATAATGAATAACAGTATGCACGAAGTGACAAGTAACAACTACAATGTTTAAAACTAGCATATAATGCAAGCAACTAATCATCATGTCAAAACTACTAGTTAACAAGCTACATTAGGCGATAATATTTTCTAAGGTGTGCGTGATATGGCAATTACCGATGAAGATGTGTGTGAGCCGGCAAGCAAGTGTACGTGGTACATACGCATCATCGGTAATGGTGCTGGTGTCCTAACAGTATGATATCAACAATACAATAAGAAATTATAATATAAATATGCGATGCGGAGCGAGCAGCCAAAATGAGCGGGAGCTAAATATTAAACAATGGTGCCATTTGAAATAACACGAATCGCGGGGTTTTGAAAATAGGGGCTACGGTGGTTTTTAAGAAAGGATACGTCTTTTGAAATATCCGTAGATCCCTTGACCTATCTTTTAAAATATCCACGATCCGCTAGTTTTGAAATAGGTAGGAGTCTAATCTAATCTAACAACTACAGTAAACTATACGGCTGAACTAACAAGCTGAACTACAGGTAAGGAAGCCGCCTATCATCTGAGTCGATACATATACATACCTGTATATATACAGTCGGTGATCCCGCCTCAATAATATCATATCCGATACCATATCTATAAGCAGGCATCCCAAGTCAAGAGTGCGGATCAATCATCAATATAGCTCGTACGTAAATCCGTCGTACGGCATCCCAAATCTGGGTACGGGTCAATATCACATTCATCATACTATTCACCTGGTATCCTCTTTATCAAATATCATGATCGGGGTACTGATCTACGCCTAGTACGATACCGATACCGCCTAAGTATGCATGCACGTGTGTGAAACACTACGCCAAGGACCCGCTACAACGTCATGTCGTATCTCAAATACGAACCCTGCTATATCACCGATCTCACGGCCTCAAATCAAATCTCATCGACTCATCTTAAATCCCAAGTACTATCCTCATTATCCATGCATGTGTATATGAATGTACATATGCATAGTCCCATACCCACGCATATATACATATATACACATCCCAATCTGCGCACAAGAAAGTAAAGTATGCAAGTCTGTGTGTGCGTATGTGGGTATAACAACTACTCTAGGGTTTCGCAACTAACCCAAAGCTAATCCATGAACACCTAATCATAACATGAATAAACATTCTCGTATCATAAAACACCTATATAAACATATATATAAGCTACACTACGGACTGCGGGGGTGCTATACGCCATCCACCCGACTTCTCCCCGTAGATATAAATCTACTCACCTGGTCCTGCTAGCCGGTGCCGACGTCTCCACGCGCTTGCTTGTCGTCTCGAAGTCCACATGGGGTACCTACATATCATAACGCACCGTGTCATATTAAAATCCGACTCATGACCCAAAACGACACGTGAATCCCACATAGGTCAAAACCTATGGTTGCTCTCACAAACCAACCCAAAAACCCTCGACGTCGGCGTGCAAACGCCCGACCATCGAGAAAAACCCAAGTACACTCATTTGCACATTCACGAATACTAATTTAAATATAGAATAGGTTAAAATTCACAAAAACCCCAAATTCACTTTAGAAGCCATTTTTCCGAAAATCTAGCAAGCAAAAATTACCCGTTTTAGTACAAAACTCGACGTTTAAATGAATGTAGCGGCCAATATACTTATTAAATATCTTAAATAAGTCATATAAACCATTCCTATAATTTATTCTCATCAATTTCCATAAATTCCAAAATTCTAGTTTACAATATACACAAATTTTAACAATTTTATAGCAAAAATGCACAAATAACAATTTAGCTTGGATTTTCATGAACTAAATACATTAAACCACTCAATATAATATTAATAATGACATGAAACCTTAATTTGAATTTTATCTCACAAGAATATAATTATTTTAAAAACCTAGTTTACAAATTAGCATAATTAACACAATTTTTAAACTAACCATTAACAACTAGCTACTAATCTTGTTTTAACATGTCATAAGAGCCTAAAAACATCACACAACTATAGTCTCACAACACAAAACCCTAATTAGATTTTCACAAACCCTAATCTAAATCTTCTCTTGCAAACCCACATCTTTCAATTAAACCATAAATTAGCACCTAATAAGCTTCATTAAGAAATTAAACCAATAATTGAACAATGGGTCAAAAGTTATACCTCACAACCATGAATCAAACTTGAAATCTAAACCTCCAATTTGAAATCCTTGCACCAAGATCCATGCTAAAGAAGATGAGGGAAAATGGGTAGGAGTCGGATTTGGATTTTAGCTTGATTTTTGATGGAATTTGGACATTTTTTTGAGGGGAAATGAGGTGGGGTTATGGGGGAAAAATCTGGACAGAAAGAAGGGGGGCTCGGCTGCATGTAGAGGGAAAGTGGAGAGAGAGGGAGGTGGGGAAAATGATGCCTAGTCAACCTAGTCAAAGTCCACTCTCATTTCTACATTTCCTTTTTCTTTTCTTTTCTTTTCTTTTGCAACACAAGTGGGGAAAAGATTGAGAGAGGGGCTGCTGAATTCAGCCAAGAGAAAAGATAAATGAGGATGTGTGAGTGTTGGTATGGGTGTGGGGTGATGGAAAATGATAAATACTATACCCCCAAACATCCATTTACACTAATTTCACCAAAAAAGCCTTTTTTCTTCATTAATTTCTAACACCGTTTGGCAGTTTCATTTCATTTCAAAAACCACATGATAAAATTTTGTTTAATGTATTATGATGCAAAAAATTTGTTTCAACTCATTCCAATTTGTAATTTTCCCTAATTAAATGTATTAGTGACGGCTTAAAATAATATTAAAATAATTAATTTCGGAAAATTTTTCAGAAAATTTGAAATTTCACCAGTGGCTCAATAAACACCAAATACTAGCAATTACATAGCTAGAATATGTATATTTAATTTTATAATAAAGATATTTGCATTTTGACTTTTTACAGAAAACCCCCTTATTTTACCGTTTTTTCGAAATTTCACCGAAACGATTTTCAAAACGTTACAATCTTCCCCCCTTAAAGAAATTCGGTCCCCGGATTTAAATTAAAAATCCCCTCCCAAATACTAAAATATTTCAGCCAAAACCATCAAATCACCGGGGCTCCGAAATCATAAATACATAAACACATCATAGCGCAATGCATGCGCATGAGTAATGAGTAGATAACTCGAAATCAAAACTCCGTCAAGCATCCCGCAATCATCGGAGTCAAGGTGAAGACACGAATACCAAATCTCAAGCAAGACCGATATGCTATAAATCGGAACTATACATGCAAATATCAGGAGGAAATGCATGCCAAATCCTTTAAGTTGCTGTGCAATGCACATAACACTGCACAGTGGCGGACGTCTATCATAAGAAAATAACTATATACATATATACCTTTGTTTGAAATGTACGTTCCGCCGTTTTAGGAAACAATTTAGAAGGGTCTCCTTATTTTAAACATTTCGTGTCATATCAGACATGTAGGTAAATGCTGAGGCTATAGCTCGCTTTTTGGAAATCCCTTCAATAACTATCAATGCATGCAAAATATATTCAGGTACTGTCCTCTGACTAGTCCTGCTCCATACAAAAACACATAGCCAATATCATAAAAACGTACTGCCCCATAAGAAATCAATCCCAAAATATGCATATGAATACTACGTGCGTCTGGTGCGCACGGAAATCAAAATCCATGGATGTGCCATACATGTGCACAAAACAATATCAAGGTGCAACGGGTGTGCACGAAACATCTGTCATAGGCAACGTGTGTGCCTGACAGCAAGATCAGGTGCATCTGACAAGCACTAAAAATCTCGATTTAGTGCATCTGGTGTGCACCAAAATCGCATCTCAAAACATGCGCTCAACATGCGCGAAAATCCAAATCCGGTGCATCCATCATGCACGAAATCATGAAATCCAATATCAAGCGCCGAACATGCGCAAAATTCAATCAGGTGCACATGGTGCACAAAACAAATATCGAACATCACAATCGTAGTCGAAATCCAGTGCATCTAAGTGCACCAAATGCGAATCACTGCACTGCAAGTATATGTGAATCATACCGAGTGCAAAACCAAATCGTGTGCGTGCATATGCACAAAATCAACTCAAATGTCTAAAACCGTAAAATCACAAACATGTGAAACCAAAGCACGAAAACGGTATCAAGTACAACACTGTGCAAAGATCGTAAATCCTCAATCATCAAAATCAAATCATGCGAATAAATCACCCAAAACATCGAAATCAATAATAGCGGAATAGTACCGCTCAAGCGCATCCTCTAAGAATCTCGGGCCAACTGTCGCGGTCACTAGTGGGACGTCTCGTCGATGATCATGAACTCTGGCCTGCTGGTGTGCGTAACAATGACCACTCCTGGGTCAAGGTCTTCACTGTGAATTACCAATCTCTCGGTCCATCGGCTCATCGGCCCAGTCAGGTGTGCTAACGGGGATGATCCCGTTCTGGCACTTCTCTGGTCATCTCTCGGTCAATCATCGCGACCACTCGTAAGACAGCATATCACTGGCGTCGGCCTCTGGCTCTCTGAATGTACGTGACACATCTGATCCTGGGTGCAAGTATCCTTGCAGCAGTGTCCTGGAAGGAATCCTGCTCACGGTCTCTTCCATGTCTCGTCTCTGCCAACTGTCCGGAAGTCATCGTCCCTTCCTATATCTGCATCTTGCTCTGGAACGACTGCATACTCATCGCGACTCCTTCTGGAAGGTAAATCCAAGTACCATGCCTCGGCATGCGCATCGCATCTCTGATGTCGGCGGAGTGGAACGTCTTCTCATCTAGATCCGGTACGAACCTCTTACTTCACTTTTCTCTAATGTCGTCAGCTTTGGACTCGTCTCGTCGCGGCTGCATGGACCGAGCTCCAATGGCTATCCTCGTATCGGGAGTCTCCCAAGAAATGCATCTCACCACCTAGAATCCGAATTAAGTCGAGCCATCCGATCGAGTCGTCAAGACCTCATAATCCCCCAAGAGCTCAACATATTGGGCATAATTTAATAGTATCGAGTACATACCACAACATCGGTGGTCCAGCCGTAGAAGGGCAAACCCAACCCTCACTAATGGCGCCGTAGAACTGCCGCAAACCCGAAGGTTCAAAGGCTTTCACACGGTCATTAAGTCGAGTTAGGGTTTCATTCTTCTAGAGGGTCCATAGAATTGCCTGCATACCCTTCCGAATACTTTAAACTTGGAATAATAGGTTTCTGACATTCGATCGTCTGTGTCGACTCCCAACGTCTCCACGTGAAGTCGTCTCTAGCTGGAATCAATCTATCTGATGACCTCTTATTGGGTAGGCGAACGAACCACATGTCCTAGTCATTTATCCTCGGGTGACTAGCGACCTTCTATCATCTCTTAGTACAACCTGTACTGCAATAGCTCCAACATATGGGGCGATATCTCGTCGCTCGCAGCAACAACTGGCTCACTCGTCTGAACGCTGAACAGTGCCTCAATCATCATGAGTAAGCAATACACCAACGGTCATCAAAATCTGGCTGGCCTCTATCATTGGCTCAATCCGCTGGTGTTGATCTGCATGTCCGAGTAATCTCATAAAGGCGATCCGCCAAACGCTCGTGGCGCGGAAACACAGTAAAAAGACAAATCACCGCAATCGTGTGTCGCCGGAATTTCGCCCTGGTCAGTCCTCGTTCGTGACGAGCTCGTGCTGACCACAACTCTAGCTGTAGCTCTCCCTGCCCGTAATCGTGGCAGCAAAACCATAACTGGTACTGATGAGGCTAGATCGGAATGAATATAATACTGAGCAAAGAAATGTACATCCTAAGGCTTCTTAAGTGGAGTAGCGTATCGTAAATATGCCGCGGAACATACCAACGGTACGTCACTCTACTTTAGTCACCTATTCCATCAACCAAAGGTCATCCTACGCTCCGAAGGTAAAACCTAACGCTCTGATACCAACTTTGTCACGTCCCGAAAGTACGAAATATGACCGGCACTTAAACTACGAACGTCTCAAGCCGTACGTAATCTAAGTAAGCCGAAAACCCAGAAATCCAAACCAAGAAAAGTAGTAGAGTGAAGGAAAACCAATTTAAAACAAGTAGTTTTAATAGCATAAGCCGAATTATGCGGTTTAAAAAAAACATCAAATATTTCCCGAAAATTTCGGCAGAGTCTCCTTTGTAAATACTGGCTCCCAAACGGGATACAACATGAATAGTATACGAAATCAATAAAAAGGCATCCCCAAGCGGGAGCTAGCTCTTCGTCAATCGACGGTCACAACCACACAAGCAATATAATATACAACGCCAACGGCGATGATCAAAATTCAAAAGGAAACTCAAAACCACAAGAAAACCACAGAAATAAAACGCGCGACTCTAAGGTCGAAGGATAACATCACTGGTCTCTATCTCAAAAATAAATACATGTTTGGTTGATGGAACTTCTAGATACAACAGAGTAATAATATACAAGTTATAATGATGGGTACGATACAAATAAACCCACCTACTAGCAAGTCACCCGAACGAAACTGTACCCGCAAAGCCGTAAAGAAACCTGTACGGCGAAACCTGCAAGAAACTGGGGCACAACGGGGGTGAGTTGCCAACTCGTGAATAGAAAAACATCTACGAACAGAAACCGCATGAACAACGCAAACCTAGGTCAACGATCATAATATACCCTCAAATATATAACATGCAGCCTATAACAATGGCTAGGATAAATATCTAACCCGAGTGTAATCCCAGGTGCCCGTGTCAGTGCCTCAGGTAGCAATATATCATATGGATGATGTATGAATGCATGAAACAGAATGCATGTACTGATGAAAACTGTTGTCATAAATTAGTGAGATTTCTGTATCTTTTTAAAAAAAATGAGGTATCATAAATGAAATCAGCATAAACAGTGCCTAGCATCGACACAAAAAAAGTATCCAAATCTCTCGATATCTCTGTATCGCAATCTCTGTACCTCAATATCTCAAAATCTCTATAAGTCAATCTCACTATCTAGGGCGCCGTTAGTCCAGACCGGCCCCTACCATCCATCTCAAGACCACGACGGTATCCTCCGGATATCCGACGCGTCGGGTAAAATCACCGGTAGGTAGTGCTCCCCTGCCAGGCTCACATCGTCATCATCACGCGCTTCTTGCCCCGGAGTACCTTACCGGGTCCACCATGTACCCGAAACGGTTCATCCGTCTCCTCGAATCGGGTCTCGAAATCCATCAGCAAACTCATGGTGGACGACTCATACATCATGGGAAAACCGCACTTTTTATTTAAAAGAGAGGGAAGAAGCTTATACAAGTTTTGCGGTTTTCCCCCAAATCCAGAAAATCTCATAGAAATCCGAATCATCAAAAGCATGTAAAACCATGAATATAAGCATGAGCATCCATGAATATGGCATATAATGAATAACAGTATGCACGAAGTGACAAGTAACAACTACAATGTTTAAAACTAGCATATAATGCAAGCAACTAATCATCATGTCAAAACTACTAGTTAACAAGCTACATTAGGCGATAATATTTTCTAAGGTGTGCGTGACATGGCAATTACAGATGAAGATGTGTGTGAGCCGGCAAGCAAGTGTACGTGGTACATACGCATCATCGGTAATGGTGCTGGTGTCCTAACAGTATGATATCAACAATACAATAAGAAATTATAATATAAATATGCGATGCGGAGCGAGCAACCAAAATGAGCGGGAGCTAAATATTAAACAATGGTGCCATTTGAAATAACACGAATCGCGGGGTTTTGAAAATAGGGGCTACGGTGGTTTTTAAGAAAGGATACGTCTTTTGAAATATCCGTAGATCCCTTGACCTATCTTTTAAAATATCCACGATCCGCTAGTTTTGAAATAGGTAGGAGTCTAATCTAATCTAACAACTACAGTAAACTATACGGCTGAACTAACAAGCTGAACTACAGGTAAGGAAGCCGCCTATCATCTGAGTCGATACATATACATACCTGTATATATACAGTCGGTGATCCCGCCTCAATAATATCATATCCGATACCATATCTATAAGCAGGCATCCCAAGTCAAGAGTGCGGATCAATCATCAATATAGCTCGTACGTAAATCCGTCGTATGGCATCCCAAATCTGGGTACGGGTCAATATCACATTCATCATACTATTCACCTGGTATCCTCTTTATCAAATATCATGATCGGGGTACTGATCTACGCCTAGTACGATACCGATACCGCCTAAGTATGCATGCACGTGTGTGAAACACTACGCCAAGGACCCGCTACAACGTCATGTCGTATCTCAAATACGAACCCTGCTATATCACCGATCTCACGGCCTCAAATCAAATCTCATCGACTCATCTTAAATCCCAAGTACTATCCTCATTATCCATGCATGTGTATATGAATGTACATATGCATAGTCCCATACCCACGCATATATACATATATACACATCCCAATCTGCGCACAAGAAAGTAAAGTATGCAAGTCTGTGTGTGCGTATGTGGGTATAACAACTACTCTAGGGTTTCGCAACTAACCCAAAGCTAATCCATGAACACCTAATCATAACATGAATAAACATTCTCGTATCATAAAACACCTATATAAACATATATATAAGCTACACTACGGACTGCGGGGGTGCTATACGCCATCCACCCGACTTCTCCCCGTAGATATAAATCTACTCACCTGGTCCTCGCTAGCCGGTGCCGACGTCGCCACGCGCTTGCTTGTCGTCTCGAAGTCCACATGGGGTACCTACATATCATAACGCACCGTGTCGTATTAAAATCCGACTCATGACCCAAAACGACACGTGAATCCCACATAGGTCAAAACCTATGGTTGCTCTCACAAACCAACCCAAAAACCCTCGACGTCGGCGTGCAAACGCCCGACCATCGAGAAAAACCCAAGCACACTCATTTGCACATTCACGAATACTAATTTAAATATAGAATAGGTTAAAATTCACAAAAACCCCAAATTCACTTTAGAAGCCATTTTTCCGAAAATCTAGCAAGCAAAAATTACCCGTTTTAGTACAAAACTCGACTTTTAAATGAATGTAGCGGCCAATATACTTATTAAATATCTTAAATAAGTCATATAAACCATTCCTATAATTTATTCTCATCAATTTCTATAAATTCCAAAATTCTAGTTTACAATATACCCAAATTTTAACAATTTTATAGCAAAAATGCACAAATAACAATTTAGCTTGGATTTTCATGAACTAAATACATTAAACCACTCAATATAATATTTATAATGACATGAAACCTTAATTTGAATTTTATCTCACAAGAATATAATTATTTTAAAAACCTAGTTTACAAATTAGCATAATTAACACAATTTTTAAACTAACCATTAACAACTAGCTACTAATCTTGTTTTAACATGTCATAAGAGCCTAAAAACATCACACAACTATAGTCTCACAACACAAAACCCTAATTAGATTTGCACAAACCCTAATCTAAATCTTCTCTTGCAAACCCACATCTTTCAATTAAACCATAAATTAGCACCTAATAAGCTTCATTAAGAAATTAAACCAATAATTGAACAATGGGTCAAAAGTTATACCTCACAACCATGAATCAAACTTGAAATCTAGACCTCCAATTTGAAATCCTTGCACCAAGATCCATGCTAAAGAAGATGAGGGAAAATGGGTAGGAGTCGGATTTGGATTTTAGCTTGATTTTTTATGGAATTTGGACATTTTTTTGAGGGGAAATGAGTTGGGGTTATGGGTGAAAAATCTGGACAGCAAGAAGGGGGGCTCGGCTGCATGTAGAGGGAAAGTGGAGAGAGAGGGAGGTGTGGAAAATGATGCCTAGTCAACCTAGTCAAAGTCCACTCTCATTTCTACATTTCCTTTTTCATTTCTTTTCTTTTCTTTTGCAACACAAGTGGGGAAAAGATTGAGAGAGGGGCTGCTGAATTCAGCCAAGAGAAAAGATAAATGAGGGTGTGTGAGTGTGGGTATGGATGTGGGGTGATGGAAAATGATAAATACTATACCCCCAAACATCCATTTACACTAATTTCACCAAAAAAGCCTTTTTTCTTCAATAATTTCTAACACCGTTTGGCAGTTTCATTTCATTTCAAAAACCACATGATAAAATTTTGTTTAATGTATTATGTTGCAAAAAATTTGTTTCAACTCATTCCAATTTGTAATTTTCCCTAATTAAATGTATTAGTGACGGCTTAAAATAATATTAAAATAATTAATTTCGGAAAATTTTTCAGAAAATTTGAAATTTCACCAGTGGCTCAATAAACACCAAATACTAGCAATTACATAGCTAGAATATGTATATTTAATTTTATAATAAAGATATTTGCATTTTGACTTTTTACAGAAAACCCCATTATTTTACCGTTTTTTCGAAATTTCACCGAAACGATTTTCAAAACGTTACAATCTCATTACTTAGCTGGTATCCTTGTTATCATATATCATGAACTGGGTACCGATCTAAGTCTAGTACATACTAATACCATCAACAAATATATGTGCATGTGTCTGAAACACATCGCCTAAAGTTCCGCTATACTATCATTTCGTATCTCCTAATACGAACTAAATCACATCACCGATCTCATGGCACCATGCCCAATCACATCGACTCATCACCAAGTATCATATACTATCCTCAATCATCCGTGTATACGTATATGTATATATATATAAACCCACGCATCCACATCTATCTATATACATATAACATATACACCCAAAACCATATCACGTGCGTGTATGTGTATGTGTAACTATCTTACTCTAGGTTTCGCGAATAAGAAAACAACTAAATCACTTCCTCCAAATCTCGCTAACACTAACCCATCATCTCCTAAAGCCTTTCTTGCTAACTGTTCATCTCTCTCAATAACACATAAATGTACATCTATATCACATCATATCATTTCTTACGATTTTGCGGGGGTGCTATACGCCATCCACCCGACTTCCCCTGTAGAGATAAATCTACTCACCTTGATCTTCGCTTGGCGAAGTCGATGTCGCCATCTTCTTCTTTATCATCCGCAGTCCACGTGGGGGTACCTACATATATACACATATAACATCTTAAACGGAAATCACGCACGAAAACCAAAATGTCGCACGAATCACACATAGGTCAAAACCTACAGTTTACGCATGCAAAACACAACCAATTAGCCCTCGTCGTTGACGTTCGAACGCCACACGATGGAATTAAAACCAAATACAAAACTAAAGTCTTAGAATCTCAAAATACAGAAACAACAACTAGGGAAAACCACCTCCAGATTTCGTCTCAGGTTAATTTAGCAAATTTTGCATATGGGGTTGCCCTAGATATGAGATAACAATGCCACAGACCAAAAATTACAAGTTTTCATCCCAACATGGCCGCAATTTGAGGAAAATAGGAATAAATCTACGGCCATGTTAATGAATTAGGGGCTAGGGTTTCAGGGGTAGTCTTCTGGTCACCTGCACAATTCTCAGTCATCGATAAAAAAAATTCCAGGTCCCCGAGTCACTCCAGATTCCTAAATACCATCACAATTATCACAATTTCCCGATGTCGGGGTTTCTAAGTTCGTGTTCCGGGGTTTAAGTCTCAGATTTTTTCCAAAATACTAACATTACAGGGGTTATATGGCCTTTACTAGCCTCAATTATACAATCACAACTCAATAATCCCTCAAACCCTAACTTGAAATTTCCAAACCTCACTAAACAACATCTAAACACTTCTAAACATGCAAGGATACTAAAGTGAAACAAATACAATGCTAATGGTAATGAAAATACCTCATTTGGGCAACCCAAGAAAAACCCTAGCTTCTCCAAGTCATCAAAATCAAACTTTTCTTGGTCCAAAGTGTAGAGGGTGAAGAGGGGATCACTTTTATTGAAAGGGGTTTATAGTTTTGATGGAGATTTGGAGATGATTTCTTGGGGTGTAGGTGGAGGGAGATGAGATGGAAGAAGGAGAAGAAAGTGATGTAAAATAAATGTGGGAATGAAATGAGGCAGCCCCTCACTCTCACTCTCACTTATTCTCACTCTCTCTCTCTCCAATCATTCTAAACTTTAACCTTTTTCTCCTTTTCTTTTCTATTTAAAAGCCAAACCATATAATACCCATAAAACAACACAAATGCGACAACATGTAACCAAATGCAACATGACATGGTGCACTAGCCATGGAAAACTGTAAAAACACTGATTTGGCATAGTCGCGATTAGCAATGCACTAATCGGGTTTTTATCCAAACTACATATAATAAATTTTAAAGATGCCAAATATTATAAATATCTTTTTAAATAAATAAATCATTTTAATTCCCAATTATTTCACAATTATTGGTATATATTTATACCCTTTTTCAAAAACCCCAATTTCGCAAATCGGGCAGTTTTCGGGAAATATATTATTTTAATATTAAATTCCAAAAATAATATTTTATATTTTCTGAAATGTTACATACAGATTATGAGGTCCGATCTGAGGGCCGATCTGAGGAATTTAGGATTTGGATTGTCTTGATGGACACTGGTCCTGCCACGATGAGGATTCCATGAGGATGACATGTTTTATCCCATATTCCGCATTTATTTGATATGCATTGCTTCATGTATTAGTAGTACCTGATAGAGTAACTTTCGTGACTGTTGCATATACCTATTGACATTTATTGCTATCAGCTTGCATGTGATAGATTATCGCAGTACGTGCATACTTGCGATTACCTGCATATGTTATTTACTATTCACGAGTTGGCAACTCACCCCCGTTGTGCAACAGTGTTTTGCCGGTAGTCCCTCAGGGCAGTCGCGGCAGGGCTTCTTCTTCCTATCGTATCATCTTTTGCAGTGGATACCGCTACGGCTGACTGGGTGCAGTTTTGCTATAGGTGGGGTTTTGCGATTATCCGATGTTGCTCATTGTATATTCGTTGTATCCAGTACTCTCCATCTACTACTTCATGTATTGACTTAGAGACGAGTTGTGAGGACGATATTTTATATTATTTTGTGACTTGGGTTGTCTTTTATGCTGTTGTTGTTAGTTATATGTATGCCCTAGAGGCCATTACTATACATGAGATGTATATTGTAGTGGATGCTTGGACATATATAGGGAGGACTTTCTTGCTCGACATGATAGTATGCTATCTGGTTACTCTTTACCTTAACGTGTACACTCATTGTCTCTCTGTTACATGTTGGTAAAGCCCTTAGGATGTGTACTTGACTACCTGGACTATGATGCGGATCATACTAGTGGGGACATGGCAGTCCATAAGTACATCATTCAAGGTCCCTAGTCGTGGGTGTATCGAGACGGGGCATCGATATACAAGAGTAGACTAGCGTATGCCTTCTCGACCCATACTGATGGGCGATGGATGATCCCATATCCATTGGTGTTTGACATCAGAGATGATATACGGGTGCTTAGTAGAGACTAGGTACACTGGACGGACTGCCGAGAACTCCCAGATGGTATTATACCTTACGTCAGATGGCAGTTCTCTGGTGACACTGGTACAGGTTAGTCTGTAGACCCGAGATCGTCATAGAGTCTTGTATGATTCCCACTGTGCTTTGATTTCCACCTTACCACGTCCAAGAGGGCGTGCAAAACGGTGGTTTTTGGGTACAGTCCTGAGTCACACGGAGGCAATGAGCGATAGGAGGGGTTTCGTCTCTCCCGGTATTGGGGGTTGATGTTGCGCTATGCTCGATTGGCCATAACAGGGAAGTCTCTGGCCAAGGCTAGTTTAGAGATTTACTGGTAAGTGTTACCAGTAGTTTCTCGACTCGTTATGAGCCTCATATCGGCATGACTTATCGGTTATTGGGGTCTGACGTTTTACCACCCCTAGACCTGATATGCGACATATCAGACGAGGAGACCGGACTGTACGGTAGTGTCACTGTCAGGCTTTTTGCAGGAGTTGAAGCGGGCTTGCTTGCTGATCTTCTGATCGCTCAATACCCGGGTAGCCGTTACGTCCAGCTAGTACCGCTGACGGCTTGTGGGTGCTTGATATGATCATCACCTACTGCCGGCGTATTGACGAGTCTTTAGAGTCCTACATAGAGGTTTTACTGGCTCAGGCAAAACGAAATAGGAGCGCATATGTGATATGTGCGGGACCGAGAATAATGCGAGTATGTGATAAAGTATTCTATTCTCGCGACTATTGTATCGGACGGTTATATGAGATATAGCCGGGTTATCGAATCAAGTGTTGATTCGATAAGTTGGTACATTTTGATGTTAGTCGGTTATATGTGATATAACCGGATTATTAAGTCAAGTGTTGATTTAATAATTTAGTGTATAATTGTATATGTGATATAATAATTCACATTAACTAACATTGGTTCACTTAAGCATTTGTTTTTCTCACTTGTGCACAAGTTAATATATATATATATATCTATATCTATATATATATATGTGATATATATTTATTAGTGTACAAATTGTATCATGGTTGTTGATACACTTGACATGGGTGTATGAGACATACACCATACTAATTATATTGGTAGGGTTTTAATATACAAAGTAAATACAAAATTACTGGATAAAAGCTCATATGCATGAAGCTTCATGAAGCTTATGGTTGCATTGACTTAGTCCACTAGTTTTGTTTTACTTAAGATATTAGTTAACCTAACCACTATAATTAGCCATGGTAATGTCTCTACATGAGTTAGTATATGATACTCACTCACCATGGTTAGCTCTCTCACTCTCTTGATTAGTTTCATTCTCATTTTGAGCTCATCTTCTTCCTCCTTGAAATTCTTGCTAGGGTTTGAAAAAGAGTGAGATACAAAGTGAGAAAAGAAATTCTAAAGTGTACCCATTTCCTATTTCATTATCCTCTACTAGACTAGAACTTTAGTTTAGGGTGTTTGCTTCACTAATTCTCTAGTTAGTGAAGTAGAAGCTTGAGTCCGTATTCTCTCGACGTAGATCATCTTCGGCTTCGAAGACTTCAAGCAATACCGTTGCCTCTTCTCATGGAGCAGTCCGAGTGTTTGATGATCGCAGCGAAGGGACTACAACAAGGAGCTTTAGAAGTGAAGGACCGATCTACAAAAGTTTTATTTCGTATTCACTTAGCGATAATGGTTATTTGCTACAAAGATCTTGTTTAGAGTTATTCGGCACGGCTAAAATTTTAATCGGGCATGGTTTGTTAGGTTTACCTAGCACCCTATGAGAGGTTTGGAAGCATCACATGTCACAAAGATCAAATTTTTATGGTGCTAAGTAAGCATACAAAGGATCTATCCTAGAAAATTAGGGTTTCTAAACATTACAAGTAGCAAAGACTAGGGTTTTGAGAGTACAACCTTTGTAGCTCCCTATGCTAGACTTATTGGACACTTGAGGGTTGGAGGAGGGTTCGCTTGAGGTCTCCTAGTGTCCACGACGATCCACCCGAAGCTCCTTGTCCAAGCTAACAACTTCACTAGATCAAGTGGAAGAAATGAAGCTAACACTCTAAACAAGTGGGCTAGACTTGTGTAGAATGATGTTGTGGTGGCTTTTCTCACTTCAAAAACCTATCTTGATAAGTGTTTTGCTCACTATAGAAAACTAGAAAGCAAAGGAAGAAGGGGGAAGAAGATGATGGCTTTTCTTTTAACAAGAGCAAAAGACTAACCCATAAAAAGAAAATGAAAATATATGTATATATATTTATCACTTCTCATCTCAAACAATGGTTAAATGTTTAAGATATTATTTAATTTGAGTTAAAACACAAAGAGAAGGTTAATCCATGGTTTAGAAGTAGGTGAGCATGGTTAGGTTAATGAAGAGACTAGAAACAAACCATGAATTATCCTTTCTTTCTTTTCTTTTGTTTTAACTTAAATAGAAATAATTATCCATACATATAAACATGGTGTGAGTCTTATATTGCCACCATTTTCAATGTATAAGCAACCATGAAGGATGATGTATGTATGTATGTGTTTATGCACATCCATATGTGCATGAATCTAGAAAGAAAACATACATGCATGCATACATCCATCAAATACAAGAAAGGATTTCTAGTGAGAAAATAATGGTTAAATGATAAATCAACACTTGATTTATCAATCCGGCCATATCACATACGACCCCACCAAAAGCAAGCCGCCCGATCAATATACGGTATCTTATACGCGCATTTTAACCGGGTCCATGCGCATATCGCATATGCGCACCACAACGTTTCGCCTGGACTAGACAACTCCTTTGTGGGACTCTAAGACTCATCAATACGCCGGCAGTGGGTGATGATCATATCAAGCACCCCCAAGCCGCAAGCGGTCAGCTAAACGTAACGGCCACCCGGGTATTGAGCGATCAGAAGAAAACAAGCGAACCTGCTACAACTCCCATCGAGCCAACCTGCAATACTACCGTACAGTCCGGTCTCTTCGTCAGATATGCTGCATATCGAGTCTAGGGATGATAACGTCGACCCCAATAACTCAATAAGTCATGCCGGTGAATGGTCTATAACAGATCGAGAAACTACTGATAACACTTATCAGTAAATCTCAGCAGCCCTGGCCAGGGACTTACTGATATAACCAGTCGAGCACAGCACAGCATCAACTCCCAATACCAGGAGAGACGAAACCCCTCCTATCGCTCATCGCCTTCGTGTGTCTCGGGACTGTACCCAACGGCCACCTGTTTGCACGACTCAGTAGAGCCGTGGTAGGGTGGTAATCAAAGTACAGTGGGAGAGCACACAAGACTCTATGACGATCTCGGGTCTACAGACTAACCTGTACCAGTGTCACTTGAGAACTGCTATCCGACGATAGATATAATTCCATATAGGAGTTCTCGGTGAGTCCGTCCAGTGTACCCAGTCACCACTGAGCACCCGTATATGATCTTGATGTCAAACATCGATGAATATGGGAACATCCATCGCCCATCACATGGGTCTAGTATCATATACGCTAGTCTACCCTGGTATATCGATGCCCCGTCTCGATACACCTCCGACTAGGGACATTTCAGGATATGCTTATAAACTACAGATGTCCCACTAGTATGATCTCTATCATAATCACTGTAGTCAAGCCAATATCCTCAGGGCTTTATCAACATGTATGAATGAGTAAAAGCATGATCAAATCAACATGTCAGATAAAGAAGAACCAGATAGCATACTATCATGTCGAGCAAGAATGTACACTGAATATATATATATATATATATATATATATATATATAAACATGTATAAATACATCAACTATCATATAATGGCCTCTAGGGCATACATATATCCAACAATCTCCCACTTGCACTAAGGCCAATTATTGGCGTATCTCATACCCAACATCTCAAAAAGTCGCTCATGCTGCGGCTGAGGGAGGGCCTTGGTGAGTGGATCCGCGGCGTTATTCTTTGTGTCTACTCTCTTAATCTCGATCTTGCGGTGATCTACAATCTCCCGGATCAAATGAAAGCGCCTCAGGATGTGTTTGGACCGCTGATGGGACCTGGGCTCCTTGGCTAACGCCATAGCCCCATTATTGTCACAATACAATGGTATTGGATCAATAATGGTTGGAACTACTCCTAGCTCCGAGACGAACTTCTTCATCCAGACGGCTTCCTTGGCGGCATCATTTGCAGCAATGTACCGAGCCTCCATCGTAGAGTCTGCAACGGTATCCTGTTTGGAACTCTTCCAACTTACCGCCCCTCCATTGAGGGTAAATACAAACCCTGAGATAGATTTGCTGTCGTCCTTATCGCTCTGGAAGCTCGAATCGGTAAAGGCTCCATTTGGAGATCTGCATTACCATACACCAAGAACAATTCTTTAGTCCTTCGTAAGTATTTAAGAATGTTCTTCACAGCTGTCCAGTGGTTCTCCCCTGGGTTGGATTGATACCTGCTTACAACACTAAGTGCATAAGCTACATCTGGACGTGTACATAACATCGCATACATTTTAGATCCTACTGCCGAAGCATAGGGTATGATGCTCATGCGAGCTCTCTCTTGATCGGTCTTTGGACAAGAATCCTTGGAGAGAGTGACTCCATGGCAAGCGGGTAATGTACCCCGCTTGGAGTCTTCCATACTAAACTTTTTTAGGATGGTGTTGATGTACCTGGTTTGGGACAATCCCAATAACTTTTTGGATCTATCCCTATAGATCCTTATGCCCAGGATGTATGTGGCATCACCCAGGTCCTTCATGGAGAACCTTAGTGATAAGAAAGATTTGACCGACTGTAGCATAGGAATATCATTTCCTATCAGAAGAATGTCATCTACGTACAATACGAGGAATGTGACAGCTCTTCCTACAGCCTTCTTATAAACACAAGGTTCATCTGGATTTTTGATGAAATCAAACTCTTTGATAACATCATCGAAACAGATGTTCCAATTCCGAGATGCCTGCTTTAACCCATATATGGATTTAAGCAATCTACATGCTTTCCCGCTGCTCCCACTGTCAATGAAGCCCTCTGGCTGATCCATATAAACGCATTCTTCTAAATCTCCATTTAGAAATGCTGTTTTATCGTCCATCTGCCAGATTTCATAGTCGTAGTGAGCAGCAATAGCAAATAGGATCCGAATGGATTTAAGCATGGCTACGGGCGAAAAAGTTTCGTCATAGTCCAAACCTGGTCTTTGACGAAAACCTTTCGCCATAAGTCTTGCCTTATAGGTCTCTACCTGCCCATCTACACCAATCTTTCTTTTAAAGATCCATTTGCATCCCACAGGTTTTATCCCAGAGGGTACAATGTCCAAAGTCCATACTTTGTTGGTGTACATAGACTCCAATTCGGACCTCATGGCATCCAGCCACTTCACAGAGTCACCACTCGTGATAGCTTGCTGAAAACTGGTAGGATTATCATCATCCATGATGCAGTCTTCTCCGTCACCTTCAATGAGGAAACCGTAGTACCTCTCCGGTGGGTGAGAAGTCCTACCAGACCTTCAGAGTGGCCGAGGTTCCTCAGTTTCTATTGCAACAGCCGGTTCAACCAAATCGTCATTTGTAGTTTGTGTCCCTAGAACCTCTTCTAGATCCACCACTTTGCCATCATCTTTATCTGTGAAAAACTCTTTTTCCAAGAATGTGGCATATTGAGAAACAAACACCTTTTGTTCCTCTTTGTGGTAGAATAGATATCCATAAGAATTCTTTGTATACCCCACAAAATTACACATGACTGACTGTGTCTCGAGTTTGTCCGGATTCTGCTTTTTAACATAGGCCGGGCAACCCCAAATCTTAATTCTCTTAAGAGATGGTCTCTTTCCATGCCATATCTCATATGGCGTGGTAGACACGGTTTTGGTTGGAACCCTGTTCAGTAGAAACGCTGCAGTCTCCAAAGCATGCCCCCAAAATGAGACGGGTAACTCAGCATCACTCATCATGGATCGGACCATATCTAATAGAGTCCTATTCCGTCGTTCAGACACACCGTTGTGCTGTGGTGTGTAAGGAGGAGTGAGCTGAGAGAGATTCCTATTCTCTTTTAGGAAGTTTGCAAATTCTGTACTAAGGTATTCTCCACCTCGATCTGATCGAAGTATCTTGATACTCAAGCCGGTTTGTTTTTCTACTTCTTGTTTATATTCAATGAATTTCTCGAAAGCTTCGGACTTGTGCTTTAATAAAAATATATGACCGAATCTTGAGAAATCGTCAGTGAAAGTAATGAAGTATGAAAAACCGCCTCTAGCCTGTGTAGACATTGGCCCGCATACATCACTATGTATAAGGCCTAAGAGCTCAGTAGCTCTTTCTCCGTGTCCGGTAAACGGAGTTTTGGTCATTTTACCCTTGATACAAGACTGGTAAGTCGCATAAGATTTATATTCAAAAGAGTTTAAATATCCATCTTTGTGTAACTTGTTTAGTCTTGTTTCGTTAATATGACCAAGTCTACAGTGCCAAAGAAAAGCTTCATTTAATTCTGAAAGTTTTCTTTTATTAGTGTGTTGTATACTGAAAACTGTGTGTTGATTTAGGACGTATATCCCGTTATTAAGTGTACCATACCCAACCAACATTTGATTCAGGTGAATGTTCATAACATTGTTCTGCAATATAAAGTTATATCCTTCATTGTCTAACAAAGAAACTGATATTATATTACATAGCATACTTGGTACAAAATAACATGGGTTCAAAACCAATATACACCCAGATGGCAACCCCAACTGATACTCTCCCACTGCGACTGTATGTACATTGGAACCATTTCCAACGCGGAGAGTATGGTCACCTGTCTTCAAAACTTTGCTATTTCTCAGTCCCTGCATAGAATTGCAAATGTGAGAACTTGAACCGGTATCTAATACCCAGGAAGCAGAGTTTATTGAAAAACAGTTTTCTGTCACAAACACACCTGAAGCGGAAGCATCCCCATGCTTCTTCTTGAGGTTCAAGTACTTCGTACAGTTGCGCTTCTAATGTCCTGTCTTGTGGCAATGAAAACATTCACCTTTCCCCGAGTCTCCAGCTTTGGACTTTTCCTTTCCCTTCACCTTTTTAACTCCACCCTTAGGATTGGTGGGCTTCTTTCCTTTTCTTTCCTTTGGCCTTAGCTTTTGGGCAAGAAGAAGAAGATTGCCCAATAGTCATAACGGGAGTTTTCATTGATTTCATAGTGCTCTCTGCACTCCTTAACATATTAAGGAGTTCAGGTAGCTCCTTCTCCATGCCGTGCATGTTGAAGTTAACTATGAACTGAGCAAAGGTGGAGGGGAAGGACTGCAGAATAATATCTGTATATTGTTCATTGTCCATTGTTCATCCTAGGTCCTCAAGCTCTTCTATAAGAGCTATCATCTTCAGAACATGGTCTCCTACTGGTGTGCCAGGGGTAATTCGCATCTAAAACAATTTCTTTGATGCTTCGTATCGTAATACGCAGGATTGCTCTCCATACAACTCCTTTGTATGGAGGAATATGGTTTGAATATCCATATTCTCGTGCTGCTTTTGATGTGTATTGTCCATCGATGCAAGCGCGAGGCATTTGGCCGTGGCACAGTCACCGTCCCATGTCTTGCGGACTTCAATTTCTGCAACTGAGGATTTTGGACCTGGGGTGGGCGGGGCTGAAGCCGTGAGGACATATGATACTTTATCATAAGTCAAGGCTATTTTCAGATTCCTCAGCCAGTCTTTATAATTGGTCCCATTCAGTTTGTTTTTATCTAGTAGAAGCTTGAGTCCAGTCATTGGTATCTGTCATTAAGAGAGAGAAAAGAATACACTCAGCAAAAGCTCTTGTATAGATCAGATTGGTTATTATCTTGTCTAATCGATGTCTCCCACTGCTTTAATCAAGTTTTTCTTTCAAACCTTAAAAAGAAAACTAGCCAGGATTAATTACAGTCTACAACTTCGCTAACCGTTCAGCCAGGCCAATGTCGGTACTTGAGGGAGGTTCCCCGTGCTTTCGTACGGACCTAATTAAAGTAAACCTCGTTTTTCCAGAGGCGTAGCCCCGTTAACACCTTTCTAGACACCTAATAAGTTAGCTAATTGTAAACTGCAAAACTCTCCTAGGAGCAACTATTGCCCACAGTGGGATCGGGATCCAACCATCATATGGAAGGTATGCAATCTCATTGCAAATCTCAACACTTGAAATTCCCGATGTGATTTTTACCCCTAGTACTTATGACCTTAACTATGGTCAACAAATCATAAGTACCGGTCAAGTTCTACCCGTCATTTCTTGATCAATTAGACCCACCCATATGACCCTTAACTATGGTCAACAAAGTCGCATGAATGTCCTAATTAATCTGCATCATATGCAGTGTAGGAAGACATCACTTAGCTACCGTACACTACGCGTTAACTAAAGTCAACAAACGTAGCACGAATACTAAGTACTCTACTTCCTAAAATGACGGAGGGTTGCGGATGATTTTTAAGAAAATCTTTAACGCTTTGAACATGATATCGTCGTAGAATCAAATGGTTTTCAAAAGGAGTGGCTTGTGCTCCGCGGTTTTGAAATATAGCTTTTTCATAAAAAGCCGAGTGGTTTTCAAATCTGATTCTACAACATCTATTTAGGTTTATTTTCTTTACATTAATCATATTAATGTAATCCCATCATTTAAGTCCTTAAGCCAATCACAGAAAAGAAACGAAAATAACACGTACGCTTATGCCATCCGCATTTGCCGCAATGTTCCGTTATGCACCGTTAGGTTACTTAACTAACGGCATACCGGGACGGGACTAGCGCGGGTGTAAAACATAAGCAACGTCTACTATATATCTCATATATAATATATCATCCGTCTCAGATATCACAGAACACAGGCAGCAAAAACAAATATATAATGTGGGATATACTAGGACGTCCGTATTTAGTATTTAGCCAATAATAGAAAATACGGATTCCACAGTCGCGATGAATAGCCAAGCCCACACCCCTAGACCCCTACGAGAGCGGTAAGCGACCCTACCAATCCTGGAGTTTAGGAGACCCCGTCTCGACTCCTCGAGATGGCCTCCCATTGAACCCCAGAACCCGGTCACTTGTGCTCCCCTCCTTGGGTCTATCCTAATGCGGAAAAGTAAATAATATACAACACTGGTGACATCAACCTCAACCCGGAAGTGCCCCAAATAAAAGAATATTACATTACATTTGAATTTACATGAATGAAAATATAAAACTCTCATCTCACATAAAAAAAAACCCGGCTATTCGATCGCGACAATCCTGCACATCATATCTCAGCACCACATAATATCATATATCATCAACGTAAGTAAGTATGTGTACCCCAATTGTCGTTTATGTATAGCAACGAAACCGGCGATATCGAACATACTACACTTACGGTCACAGAAAAGAAAGTGTAAAACTACAATATTTGGAATCCATATTCTCTTTAGACATCATAAATGCGAAATATCACATACTTCGTATTTCATGCCTAAACTATATGAATTCCACATATTGTATCACATTCCAGATAAATAGACAGTATTAAAGTTTTCGACCGAATGTTCAAATACCCTAAATTCCCTAAAGCTCAACACTTGAGCGGAGTTCAAAAAAATCCGGAGTGTGACACAGTAGTAGCGGTCCAGCCGTAGAAGGGTCAAGCCAACGTCTCACATGTCGCACGCCGTACTACCCCAAACCCTAAGGTTCAAAGGGCAGTTCAATACGGTCACATAATCGAGTTAAGGTTTGTTGTCTTCTAGAGGGTCCACCACAAAACTTGCACATTTGTCCGAAAGATTTAAACCCCGTGAAAAGTGAGCAAACGACACTCGTTCGAACAATTCAATACTTTCTAATTTACCCGGAAAGACAAGAAGTTAAAATTCTGATCGAATCAATGAACTCAAAACAATCTCCAGAACTAACAGTACTAAATTCAGATTAAAAATACCCCAAAAAATATACAAGCAGACATAAGCATTACAGTATAAAAATCATGCACTGACTCACCTGTACGGCCGCGGAACCGCGTCCCAAGCAAGCTTTGGCCGCGTTTCTGCGGTGGGATTGACTGTTCACTGCATCGTTTTTTACACTGATTCTTATATTTACCTGCTGAATTTTTTGCATACTTTTAATTCTGAAAAATATCAGTTTTCAAAAAATGTCCAGAGAGTGTCCCGTAATTCCGCATTTCGGTTCGATCGGAGTTTATACTTCGCTAAAGTATCCCCTAATGTTCTAGGTCGGCTCTGATACCAATGTTAGGTTTACCTAGCACCCTATGAGAGGTTTGGAAGCATCACATGTTACAAAGATCAATTTTTTATGGTGCTAAGTAAGCATACAAAGGATCTATCCTAGAAAATTAGGGTTTCTAAACATTACAAGTAGCAAAGACTAGGGTTTTGATAGTACAAACTTTGTAGCTCCCTATGCTAGACTTCTTGGCCACTTGAGGGTTGGAGGAGGGTTCGCTTGAGGTCTCCTAGTATCCACGACGATCCACCCGAAGCTCCTTGTCCAAGCTAACAACTTCACTAGATCAAGTGGAGGAAATGAAGCTAACACTCTAAACAAGTGGGCTAGACTTGTGTAGAATGATGTTGTGGTGGCTTTTCTCACTTCAAAAACCTATCTTGATGAGTGTTTTGCTCACTATAGAAAACTAGAGAGCAAAGGAAGAAGGAGGAAGAAGATGATGGCTTTTCTTTTAACAAGAGTAAAAGACTAACCCATAAAAAGAAAATGAAAATATATGTATATATATTTATCACTTCTCATCTCAAACCATGGTTAAGTGTTTAAGATATTATTTAATTTGAGTTAAAACACAAAGAGAAGGTTAATCCATGGTTTAGAAGTAGGTGAGCATGGTTAGGTTAAGGAAGAGACTAGAAACAAACCATGAATTATCCTTTCTTTCTTTTCTTTTGTTTTAACTTAAATAGAAATAATTATCCATACATATAAACATGGTGTGAGTCTTATATTGCCATCATTTTCAATGTATAAGCAACCATGAAGGATGATGTATGTATGTATGTGTGTATGCACATCCATATGTGCATGAATCTAGAAAGAAAACATACATGCATGCATACATCCATCAAATACAAGAAAGGATTTCTAGTGAGAAAATAATGGTTAAATGGTAAATCAACACTTGATTTATCAATCCGGCCATATCACATACGACCCCACCAAAAGCAAGCCGCCCGATCAATATATGGTATCCTATACGCGCATTTTAACCGGGTCCATGCGCATATCGCATATGCGCAGCACAACGTTTCGCCTGGACTAGGCAACTCCTTTGTGGGACTCTAAGACTCGTCAATACGCCGGCAGTGGGTGATGATCATATCAAGCACCCCCAAGCCGCAAGCGGTCAGCTAAACGTAACGGCCACCCGGGTATTGAGCGATCAGAAGAAAACAAGCGAACCTGCTACAACTCCCGTCGAGCCAACCTGCAACACTACCGTACAGTCCGGTCTCTTCGTCAGATATGCTGCATATCGAGTCTAGGGATGGTAACGTCGACCCCAATAACTCAATAAGTCATGCCGGTGAATGGTCTATAACAGATCGAGAAACTACTGATAACACTTATCAGTAAATCTCAGCAGCCCTGGCCAGGGACTTACTGATATAACCAGTCGAGCACGGCACAACATCAACTCCCAATACCGGGAGAGACGAAACCCCTCCTATCGCTCATCGCCTTCATGTGTCTCGGGACTGTACCCAACGGCCACCTGTTTGCATGACTCAGTAGAGCCGTGGTAGGGTGGTAATCAAAGTACAGTGGGAGAGCACACAAGACTCTATAACGATCTCGGGTCTACAGACTAACCTGTACCAGTGTCACCTGAGAACTGCTATCCGACGATAGATATAATTCCATATAGGAGTTCTCGGTGAGTCCGTCCAGTGTACCCAGTCACCACTGAGCACCCGTATATGATCTTGATGTCAAACATCGATGAATGTGAGAACATCCATCGCCCATCACATGGGTCTAGTATCATATACGCTAGTCTACCCTGGTATATCGATGCCCCGTCTCGATACACCTCCGACTAGGGACATTTTAGGATATGCTTATAAACTACAGATGTCCCACTAGTATGATCTCTATCATAATCACTGTAGTCAAGCCAATATCCTCAGGGCTTTATCAACATGTATGAATGAGTAAAAGCATGATCAAATCAACATGTCAGATAAAGAAGAACCAGATAGCATACTATCATGTCGAGCAAGAATGTACACTGAATATATATATATAAACATGTATAAATACATCCACTATCATATAATGGCCTCTAGGGCATACATTTATCCAACATGGTTGATGCCTTGTAGAACCTCTTTATAGTGCCTAGTAACCCTACAGTGGTATCAGAGCCTAGCTAGAGCATTAAGCGATGTGTTTATGAAGTTAAAACTCCGAACGAACCCCGATATGTCAAATTATACCCCTCTCTGGAAAATTTTTTAAAAATGTGATTTTTCTGAATTAAAAATACCTAAAAAAATCAGCAGGCAATTATAAGAATTACCATGAAAAACGAGCCCCCAAATCTTCCACTTGGCCGCGGAACCGCGGCAATAACCCACTTTTTGCGGCGGTTCCGCGGCAAGAAAACTGTATTGGGGACGGTTCTTTATGCTGTAATATCGGTTACTATTCCTGCATCTTTCTGGGTAGTTTTTAATGTGACTCAAGTGTTGAGTATTCTGGGGTTTATTTTGTAATCGTTGATTTGATCGGAATATTTAATTTCGTTTTGTTTTCGGGATATTTAGAACGTGTTAAAAAGTTCTAACGGATATCAATAACTCATTTTTTCCCGACCCGGAAAATTTCCAGGTGTTGGATTTTTCCGTTGTTTAAGAACGTCTAAATCGTGCAAGTTATGCGATGGACCCTCTAGAAGACAACAAACCTTAACTCGATTATGTGACCGTCTTGAACTGCATTTTGAACCTTAGGGTTTAGGGCGGTACGGCGTTGCCACATGTGAGGCGTTGGCTTGACTCTTCTACGGCTGGACCATTGGTACTGTGGCATGTGATGGATGTTTTTAAACTCCCCTCAAGTGTTGAGAACTATTTGGGAAATCTTGGGTGTTTGATTATTCGATCGAAAAGTTTAACATTGTCTATTTATCTGGATTGTGATACAATATTTGGAATCCACAAGTAGTTATGAGATAACTAATTTGGATGTTATAAACATAGCAGTTTAGTCTCAAATGATCGGTTGCCACGGAATTTTGATGCGATCAAAATTCCGTCGCAATCACGTAGCGTACGCGGATACTCGCTGGGTAAACTTAATAGACAGCCACGCCCAAATCCCTGACCAAGTGACTGTAGGAGAACCCCGTCGCCAAAAGCATCCGTTTGGGTGCTCGCGGCAGCGGTGTTTCGCCTTAGTGCACTTCTTCGACGGCATCCGGGGGTGCGGCCGTCTACTAAAGTTTGCGACGAGCATTCGATCAGGATGTCGGGAATCTTGTTGAATTGCCCAACTAGATATTGAAAAGTGTTTTCGATATGGAGACTAAAATGCGGGGTTTATAATTGTTAGGCATGTGATGTCTAAGGAGGTTGCGGATTCCAACTGTTGTAGTTTTTGTAAGTCGATGTGCAACACCCCACGACTTGCGGGGAGGCGGAAATATGAAAAACGATCTTGTTCTTTGCTTAAACATCGACTAACCGCATGAATCGAAGCTAAACGATAACTAACAACTATCATAGAAGTTCTAAACTACTATGTGAAGTGATTATACCTCAAGAACCGTGTCCTTCGGGACTTCATCGCTGTCCTCCACTCCTCGTAGGCTCCTTAGAACATCGGCAACTTCACGGCCTCCTAAAATCAAAGACGATCCACCCGAAAGCTTCTACGCCAAGCTTAATCTCAAACTTGAGATAACTAGTTGCTTAAAGTGCTAATCTAAGCTACCTAGAGCATATAGAATGAGGTTATGGATGTTTTAGTCTATCTAACCCTTGATCTCAACACATGAGAGGTTAGGGTTAGGGTTTCAAGAGAGAGTGAGCTTGAGGAGAGAGAAGGTGAGAATGATAATGAGAACAAAAAATCCTTCTCATTTGAATATATGATACATAATGAATTATTAAATAATATCAATTAATTGATTATTCACCATGTTTCATTTAATCAAGGAGAGTGATTCATCATGTGAGTCATTAGATCATTAATGAAGCATTAATGATATGATGAATCATATAAATGAGTCACACAAAGCAATTAATGAAAAAGCCACCTCAACCCCTCATGTCACCACTCTTCTAGAACCATCTCGACAAATTACGAGAACGCCCCTCCAATCCGTGAAAACACGGAAAAACTTTAGACTGTATAAATCCAATAACCCGATACTAGAATCTGGCTTAAACCAAAGCCGGCTAGTAAAAACTGTCCGAAAAGTCGTACGTGCGTAAACACACGTATGCATCCGAACCCTTGTCGTAAAACCATACGACCTCTATATCGTTTCGCCTGGAGCAGGGAAACTCTCTGTGTGGGACTCTAAAGACTCGACACTACGCTGGAAGCGGGTTTAACCACAGACCGCAAGCGGCACTAGCTGTACGTAACGGTCCCCAGGTAGATGTCGATAAGAAGGCCGATGAGGTAAATCATCCGAACTCCCATTGAGCCTGATGTGACAATCTCCGTACAGTCTAGTCTGTTCGTCTAAGACTATCGCATATCAAGCCTAGGAGGCGGCAAGCGTCAGTCCCCTAATAGCTGTATAAGTCGTATCGGAGCGAAGCCCATTACGCCCTGAGAAGCTACTGGAATCTACCAGTATATCTTGCTTGTCCTGGCCAGGGACTTTGCGTAATGGCTCTCTGACACAGCGCGATATCATCTCCCAATACCGGGAGAGACGAATCCTATCAACCACCACTGCCTCCAAGTGCTCGGGACTGCACCCAACTGCTACCTGTTTGCACGACTCCTTTGAGCCGTGGCAGGGTAGCAATCTAAGAACAGTGGGACACACTCGAGGCAAAGTAGCAGTGTCAAGTCTGCGGACTATGCTGTACTCATGTCACCTGGGAATTGTTAACTGACGATGGGTATAATACCAACCAATCAGTTCCCCGGCGAGTCCTGTCCGGTGTACCCGTAACCTAACGAGCACCTGTATACTATCTCCAGTACGACGTACTGATGGCTGTGGGACAGACCATCTCCCCAACTGGGATGAGAACTGTATACACTTAGTCTACTCCGGAATATCGATGCCCTATCTCGATAATCCAACGACCAGGGACCTATATAGGATGTTGCTTACAGACTACCCAGCCCCCACTAGTGTGACTGCCATCACGACGCTGGTAATCAAGTAAAGATCCTATGGGCTCTACTAATATGTATAAGTGATACGTTACAAGAAACATATGCACATATTAAAGTAGACACAAACCAAGTAGCATACTACCATTTTTAGCAAGACTGTATATATATAACTGTGAATATCCCAAGCTTCCATTAAGTAATATACAATCTAGTATGATACAATAATGGCCCCTAGGGCATATACACTAACAATCTCCCACTTGCACTAGGGCCATGAGCTGGCATATCGTAGACCTATCATCTCGAATAGCCTCTCGAACTGCGTCTGAGGAATGGCCTTTGTGAATGGATCAGCAATGTTATCCTTCGTCTTTACTCTCTTTACCTCGATCTCCCGGCGATCTATGATCTCACTGATCAGGTGATACCGCCTTAAGATGTGTCTGGACTTCTGATGGGACCTGGGTTCCTTCGCTAAAGCTATAGCGCCGTTGTTGTCACAATACAGAGGTATTGGATCAACACTGGTAGGAACCACCTGAAGTTCTGTGAGGAACTTCTTCATCCAGACTGCTTCTTTTGCGGCATCGCAAGCAGCTATGTACTCTGCTTCCATCGTTGAGTCAGCAACGGTCTCCTGTTTGGAACTCTTCCAACAGACCGCCCCTCCATTGAGGGTAAAGACATAACCCGACATGGACTTGGAGTCATCTTTGTCACTCTGGAAGCCGGAGTCGGCAAAGGCCTCCATCTGAAGGTCTTTTCCGCCATAAACCAAGAACATCTCCTTAGTCCTCCTCAGGTACTTGAGAATGTTCTTTACTGCTATCCAGTGATTCTCCCCTGGGTTTGCTTGATACCGGCTTACTACGCTTAATGCGTATGCTACATCTGGTCTGGTACATAACATTGCATACATTATAGAGCCTACCGCAGAAGCGTAGGGTATAATCGACATGCGATCCCTTTCCAAATCAGTCTTGGGAGACATATCTTTGGAGAGGGTGATTCCGTGACAAGCCGGTAGGTTACTGCGCTTAGAATCTTCCATACTGAATCTCTTCACTATGGTGTCTATGTACCTGGACTGTGAAAGTCCCAATATCCTCTTTGATCTATCACGATAGATCCGGATCCCCAGAATGTAGGTGGCATCACCCAAGTCTTTCATGGAGAATTTATATGACAAGAATCTTTTGACTGACTGTAACATAGGAATATCATTTCCTATTAGGAGAATGTCATCCACGTACAAGGCGAGGAATACTACAGCTCTCCCTACAATCTTACTGTATATGCATGGTTCATCTGGATTTTTGATAAAGTCAAATTCTTTGACAGCATCATCAAAACAGATGTTCCAACTCCGTGATGCCTGCTTTAGTCCATAAATGGACTTAAGCAACTTGCATACTTTACCGCTGCTCCCACTCTGAATGAATCCTTCTGGCTGATCCATATAGACGTTTTCTTCCAAATTTCCATTTAGAAAGGCTGTCTTTACGTCCATCTGCCAGATTTCATAATCGTGGAAGGCAGCAATAGCAAGAAGGACACGAATAGATTTAAGCATAGCCACTGGAGAAAAGGTTTCGTCATAGTCCAAACCAGGTCTTTGACGGAAACCCTTTACAACAAGTCTAGCCTTATAGGTTTCAACCTGTCTATCTACACCAATCTTCTTTTTGAAGATCCATTTGCATCCTACGGGTTTTACCCCATCTGGAGCAATGTCCAAAGTCCATACTTTGTTGGTGTACATGGACTCCATTTCGGTCCGCATTGCATCTAGCCATTTTACCGAGTCACCGCTCTGAATGGCTTGCTGGAAGCTAGTAGGCTCATCATATTCAATAGTGCAATCCTCTCTATTCCCTTTTATGAGAAAACCGTAGTATCTCTCAGGAGGATGAGATTGCCTGCTACTCCTACGGAGTGGTGTCGGGATGTCCCTTTCTTCTGAAACTTCTGGTTCTACCATATCTTCAGTAGTAGTTTGTGTTTCTGGAATTTCTTCCAGTTCTATTTCGCTCCCACTTGATTCCTTTTCTAAAAATTGATATTCTAGAAAATGGGCATTACGAGAAACAAAAATCTTTTGTTCCTCTGCGTAATAGAAAAAATACCCCGTGGAGTTCTTTGGGTATCCCACAAACTTACACAGTACTGAGCGTGCCTCGAGCTTATCCGGATGCTGCTTTTTTACAAAAGCTGGACATCCCCATGTCTTTAGGTACTGAAGACAGGGTTTCTTCCCACTCCACATCTGATATGGTGTGGTAGGCACAGTTTTGGTTGGAACCTTGTTCAAAAGATATGCAGCTGATTCTAGTGCATAACCCCAGAAAAATCGCGGTAACTCAGCTTTACTCATCATGGAACGAACCATATCCAATAGGGTTCGATTCCTCCTTTCTGATACACCATTGTGTTGTGGTGTGTATGGAGGAGTAAGTTGAGAGAGAATTCCATTCTCTTTTAAGTAACCCAGGAACTCGGCGCTTAAGTATTCACCACCTCGATCAGATCTCAGTGTCTTGATACTTTTGCCGGTTTGTTTTTCCACTTCATTCTTGTATTCCTGGAATTTCTCAAAGGCCTCGGATTTATGCTTCATTAAGAAGATATGTCCATACCTAGAGAAATCATCCGTAAAAGTAATGAAGTAGGAATAACCACCTCGCGCATGTGTAGACATTGGACCACACACATCACTGTGTATGAGTCCTAAGAGCTCGCTTGCTCTTTCTCCGTGTCTAGTGAACGGAGTCTTTGTCATCTTTCCCATGAGACAAGATTCACAAGTGGCATAAGACTGATACTCGAACGGATCCAAGTATCCCTCTCTATGTAACTTTTTTAATCTTCTCTCATTGATGTGACCCAGTCTACAATGCCATAAGAAAGCCTGATTTGTTTCCGGAGACTTTCTCTTAAGTGTGTTCTGGACACTAAAAATCTGAGCTTGATTTAATACGTATATTTCGTTTTCTAATGTACCTGACCCAATCAAAACTTGATTTAGGTGGATGTGAACCACATCTCTTGCAAAAGTAAAATCATATCCTTCCTTAGAAAGTAAGGGTACAGATATGATATTACATGTCGTACCTGGTACATAAAAACAGTTACGCAGAATCAATATCTGCCCAGTTGTCAGTCCAAGATGATATTCCCCTACGGATTCAGCGTCCATGCTCATTCCGTTAGCAACTGTGAGGGTCATATCACCTATCCCGATAACCCTACGGTTTCTCGGAGCCTGTAAAGAATTACAGATGTGAGTTCCTGACCCGGTATCAAATACCCAGGAAGTAGGGTTAACTGACATACAGTTTTCTATCATAAACACACCCGAAGATGAAGCCACAACATGCTTCGAATCCTGGCTACTGGCTTCTAAAGCCCTGCAACCTTTCTGCCAATGTTCATTCCTGTAACAATAGGAACGTCCCTGTTTTACTATATCCTGTCCTGAAACTTTTTCCTTTCTCTTTCCTTCTCCCTCCCTGGTTTCCTTCAGGGTAGGAGGCAGAGACTGTAGAATCAAGTCAGTATTTGACTCGTTCCCCAACGCGGTCTCCAGGTCCTGGAGCTCATCAATACAGCTAGTCATTGTAAGGACGTTGTCCCCTACAGATGACCCGTCAGCTAACCTCGCTTGAATTAATTCGTTTGAGGTTTCATATCTAGTGATATGAGATTGCTCTCCATATAAATGTTTATTATTATGGAGAAAGATGGAAACTAAGTCCATCTTCTCGTGCTGCTTCTGGTATACACCATCAACTGAAGCTAACACGAAGCACTTAGCTTTCGCTTTATCTTTTTGCCTTGTCTGACGGATATCCATATCCGTGACAGTGGAAACTGGACCTGGGACGGCGGGATCTTGAGTAGTAATAGGGTGGTCCAGCTTGTCATAGGCAATGGACATCTGAACAGACTTTTTCCAGTCATATAAGTCAGATTCGGTCAATTTATTATCTAGATGTAACCTATGTGTGGTCACAAGGTCGCTGCATTTTTAAGAGAGAGAGAAGAAAACACTTTAGTATGATGCTTTTACAATCTTAGATTGGTTTTAA
Organism: Agapanthus africanus; assembly: GCA_030015575.1. Taxonomy (NCBI): domain Eukaryota; kingdom Viridiplantae; phylum Streptophyta; class Magnoliopsida; order Asparagales; family Amaryllidaceae; genus Agapanthus; species Agapanthus africanus. Next base: position 690,022,112 of record JASDDO010000019.1, on the reverse strand, counting down.
TTTATCTAAACAGGATGGCTCCCACTGTTTCTCGAATCCTTCCTCAAACCATAAAAGAAGAATTAGCCAGGACTATTCTCACTGTACAATTCTTGCTTAACCATTCGGCCAGGCTAGTGTCGATACTTCGAGGGAGGTTTTCCAACGCTTTCGCGAAGTTCCTTAATTAAAGAACCTCTTTTCTCTGGGGGCGTAACCCCGCTGACACCTTTCTTGACACCTACTTGGTTTATAGCATTGATCGTTAAGTGACGAATCTCCTGATAAGTAACATGTACTCAAAGTAGGATCGGGATCCAAAATATCATCGTATGATAATGTTGAAGGAATCCTACCAACATTCATCAAACTCCAAAATGGTATGCATCTCTCTGCAAATTTCAGTTTCTTTAGAAATTCCCGATGTGGATTTTTGCCCCATGCTCTTATGACCTTGACGAAGGCCAACATATCATAAGTCACATGTTAAGTTCTACCCGTCATTATCCAGGTTAATTTGAACCCACCCGTACATACCCTTGACGAAGGCCAAAATAGTAGTACGACTGTCCTAAACCAAAGCATCTATCTATGCTACAGATAAATATCCAGCAGCTACCAATCACTATGCCTTGGCGAAGGTCAAAATACATAGCTTGATTACTACTGAATATTTAACTGAAATGACGGAGGGCTACGACTGGTTTTGGCAAAACCGTGAACGTAGTGAACTTGATATAATCGAAGGAACCTGATACTTTTTAAAAGGAGTGGTTAAAACTCCGCAATTTTTTTAAAAATCTGCTCTTTTAAAATAACCGAGTGGTTTCTTTTAAATTTGTTCCAACGATTTAAACTTTGGTTTATTTTCTTTGCATTATAATAATGCGTCCCATCATTAACCTATCATTGCAGAAAACAACGAAAATACAACGTCCTCTTATGCCATCCGCATTCGCCATGGGGTCCCGTCATTACCCGTTAGGTTACTTAACTAACGACAGAGCGGGGGCTGGGCTAGCGCGGGTGTAAAACATAAGTGACGTCTAAATAGCTATCATATATAGATATTGTACATTAGTCAGACGCAATAATAAGCATTCCAGATCACAGATGAACTTTATTGGATTTATTAGCAATCCGCATTTGCTTTGAGCCTGCAATAAAAGACGGATTACACAGTTGTGATGAATAGCCATTACCCCACCCAAGACCCCTACGGGTATGGCAAACTACCCGCCAAGTACCAGAAGTGAAGCAGTCTGCCTCAACACTTCAAAATACCCGGTAGTTTGTGCACCCCACCTTGGGTCTATCCTAGGAGCAAAAACAGTAAAAAGAAATAATACAACGGTGGCTACAACCGCAACCTGGATGTGCCCCACAAAATAATATTACAACAAATTGCACTTACATCAAATGAATTAAATAATAACCCATCACATAACCCTGACTATACATCACAACAGTCCAACACAGTTCATATACACAAACAGATAAAATCCATTACAGAAATGTGCAACCCCCTGCCAACCGACATACTAGCAGTTAGGGGAGGTTTACGAACACATTATACAAACACAGATATAATCCAACAAGCAAATACCGTATAATTTCGATCGATTAAACACATTTAATTTTGCTCCAATACTTCTCTGTAAATCTGAAACCTGAGCAAAAATTAAAAAATTCCAGAAAATACCAAATATCACAGAGGACTCACACAGGAAAATTGGGATGATGAATCCTCTAAAGCGCGGCGGAATCGCGGCGGATCGGTGGGATCGGCCGCGGTTCCGCGGCGCTTTGGACGATTCATGAGCCTAAATTTCTTGGGTGTTCTTATACTATCATTTTGAGCTTTCTGAAGGTCCCTGAAAAATTTTTGGACCACATTTAAAAATCGACAGAATACCATGATATCGGGGTTTTCCGGTTTTGTTTTTTCCGTTCGAAATTCATACAATTTTGCAAGTGAGTTATTTATTGTTTCGCGAGGCTCTGATACCACTGTAAGTCGATGTGCAACACCCCACGACTTGCGGGGAGGCGGAAATATGAAAAACGATCTTGTTCTTTGCTTAAACATCGACTAACCGCATGAATCGAAGCTAAACGATAACTAACAACTATCATAGAAGTTCTAAACTACTATGTGAAGTGATTATACCTCAAGAACCATGTCCTTCGGGTCTTCATCGCTGTCCTCCACTCCTCGTAGGCTCCTTGGAACATCGGCAACTTCACGGCCTCCTAAAATCAAAGATGATTCACCCGAAAGCTTCTACGCCAAGCTTAATCTCAAACTTGAGATAACTAGGTTGCTTAAAGTGCTAATCTAAGCTACCTAGAGGATATAGAATGAGGTTATGGATGTTTTAGTCTATCTAACCCTTGATCTCAACACATGAGAGGTTAGGGTTAGGGTTTCAAGAGAGAGTGAGCTTGAGGAGAGAGAAGGTGAGAATGATAATGAGAACAAAAAATCCTTCTCACTTGAATATATGATACATAATGAATTATCAAATAATATCAATTAATTGATTATTCACCATGTTTCATTTAATCAAGGAGAGTGATTCATCATGTGAGTCATTAGATCATTAATGAAGCATTAATGATATGATGAATCATATAAATGAGTCACACAAAGAAATTAATGAAAAAGCCACCTCAACCCCTTATGTCACCACTCTTCTAGAACCTTCTCGACAAATTACGAGAACGCCCCTCCAATCCGTGAAAACACGGAAAAACTTTAGACTGTATAAATCCAATAACCCGATACTAGAATATGGCTTAAACCAAAGCCGGCTAATAAAAACTGTCCGAAAAGTCGTACGTGCGTAAACACACGTATGCATCCGAACCCTTATCGTAAAACCATACGACCTCTATATCATTTCGCCTGGAGCAGGGAAACTCTCTGTGTGGGACTCTAAAGACTCGACACTACGCTGGCAGTGGGTTTTACCACAAACCGCAAGCGGCACTAGCTGTACGTAACGGTCCCCAGGTAGATGTCGATAAGAAGGCCGATGAGGTAAATCATCCGAACTCCCATTGAGCCTGATGTGACAATCTCCGTACAGTCCGGTCCGTTCGTCTAAGACTATCGCATATCAAGCCTAGGAGGCGGCAAGCGTCAGTCCCCTAATAGCTGTATAAGTCGTGTCGGAGCGAAGCCCGTTACGCCCTGAGAAGCTACTGGATTATACCAGCATATCTCGCTTGCCTTGGCCAGGGACTTTGCGTAATGGCTCTCTGACACAACGCGATATCATCTCCCAATACCGGGAGAGACGAATCCTATCTAACCGCCACTGCCTCCAAGTGCTCGGGACTGCACCCTACTGCTACCTGTTTGCACGACTCGTTTAAGCCGTGGTAGGGTAGCAATCTAAGAACAGTGGGACACACTTGAGGCGAAGTAGAAGTGTCAAGTCTGCGGACTATGCTGTATTCATGTCACCTGGGAACTGTTAACTGACGATGGGTATAATACCAACCAATCAGTTCCCCGGCGAGTCCTGTCCGGTGTACCCGTAACCTAACGAGCACCTGTATACTATCTTCAGTACGACGTACTGATGGCTGTGGGACAGACCATCTCCCCAACTGGGATGAGAAGCGTATACACTTAGTCTACTCCGGAATATCGATGCCCTATCTCGATAATCCAACGACCAGGGACCTATATAGGATGTTGCTTACAGACTACCCAGCCCCCACTAGTGTGACTGCCATCACGACGCTGGTAATCAAGCAAAGATCCTATGGGCTCTACTAATATGTATAAGTAATACGTTACAAGAAACATATGCACATATTAAAGTAGACACAAACCAAGTAGCATACTACCATTTTTAGCAAGACTGTATATATATAACTGTGAATATCCCAAGCTTCCATTAAGTAATATACAATCTAGTATGATACAATAATGGCCCCTAGGGCATATACACTAACAGTTTTACACTTTCTTTTCTGCGACCGTAAGTGTAATATGTGTTATCGCCGGTTTCATTGCTATATGTCAACGACAATTAGGATGCGCATATTTACTTACGTTGATGACAAGTGATGTTATGTGTTGCTGGATATGTTATATTGGATCGTCGCATTTTGAATAGCCGGGGGTTTTATGTGAGATGAGGGTTTTTATTTTCATTCATGTAAAATTCATTGTATGTAATATTCTTTTATTGGGGCACTTCCGGGATGAGGTTGATGTCACCATTTGTATATTATTTACTTTTCCGCACTAAGATAGACCCAAGGAGGAGAGCACAAGTAACCGGGTTCTGGAGTCCAGTGGGAGACTAACTCGAGGAGTTGAGTCCAGGTCTCCTAATTCTAGAATTGGTAGGGTTGCTTGCCGCTCTCGTAGGGGTCTAGGGGTGTGGGTTTGGCTATTCATCGCGACCGTGGAATCCGTGTTTTATAGAGGCTCAAAATAAAACACGGACGTCCTAGTATATCCAATGTTTCATATGTTTCTTCTGCTGCGATATCTGTGATGTGATCATTTGATATGTTGTGATAAATACTGTATATAGTGTTGGAGATAGTGCCCTCAAAGTCAATTATTGGATCACAGGCACGTGATTGCAATGATTGAGGGAGGACCTATACCGGTAGGACAGTCTTACTCAAGATGATAGTATGCTATCTGGTTTATCTTTATCATCGTGTACTGCTTTAGGTGACATTACTGATCACTATTGCACGTTGATAGAGCCCCTAGGATTCTTGCTTGACTACCAGCAGTATGAGGGCGATCATATACGTGGGAGCTGGGGTCTATAAGCACGTCCTTAAAAGGTCCCTAGTCGTGGGAGTTTCGAGACAGGGCATCGATACTCCAGAGTAGACTAGTGTATACAGTCGAGACCCCGACGAGGGGCGGTGGCCGGTCTCACAAGCAACTTGTGTCAGTTGGTTCACCTAATATGTATACAAGTACTCATTGGGTTATGAGTACGCCGGACAGGACTCGCCGGGAACCTGCTAGTTGGTATTATACCTGACGTCAGATAGCAGTTCCGTGGTGACATGTGTACAGGTTAGTTCATCGACCTGAGATCGTCATTTGTCTCGTGTGAGTTCCCAATGTGCTTTGATTACTACCCTACCACGCTCAAAGGAGACGTGCAAATAGGTTTTAGTTGGGTACAGTCCCGAGCCACATGGAGGCAGTGAGCGGATCTGCAGGGGTTCGTCTCTCCCGGTATTGGGGGTGAGGTCGCGCTGTGTCTAGGAGAGCCAGTACATGAAAGTCCTTGGCCAAGGCAGGAGATTTACTGGTAGGTATTCCAGTAGTATCTCAGGGTGTTCTGGGCTGCACTCCGACACGACTTGTACCGCTTTTGGGGGTCTGACTTTTACCAACCCCCTAGGCCTTCCATGCGATGCTCATAGACGAACGGACCGCACTGTACAGATATTGTCACTGACAGGCTCAGTAGGGTGTCAGGATGAGTTCGCTCATCGACGTCCCTTTTGGTCAATAACTGGTAGCCCGTCACGTATGGCTAATACCTCTGACGTGCTAGTGGTTAAATCCACAGCCATAGTATTGACGAGTCTTTAGAGTCCACCACACACAGTTACTCAAGTTTCGAGCGAAACGCTGTAGAGGCCGTATGGAGATATGGCAGGGTTCGATCAGATACGTGCGGTATTGTACGGATCAAGATCGGACGGATAATACTAGCAGGCTTTGGTTTAAGCCAGATCCTAGTATTGTACAGTGTAGATTTTGTCTCTTTACATTTGTATTCAGTGGGAATACAAATGCGGGTATGTATATACAGTCGCGGGGTTTTCCTGTAATTTATTACAGGATCAGTTTTCTGAAGTTTCCAGTTTGCATTCCGTTTCGGCCAGTTTTCCTTTGTTCCTTCCCGGCCGGACTTTTTCTGATGGAGGGGTTATTTGCAAGTGTGCAAATTATCTTTTGTGGAAGGGTTTCTTGTAAATTGTGGCTTCATGATACTTCTTTCATCATGAGATTCTTTTTGAGCCTTTTCCTTTGCAATTATTGGATGAGGATTGATTAGAAATGGGGGTGACCATTTTATTCTCATATTCATTCATTTTCTTCTCTTGAAAAATCATTTTTTTCCCTCCACCATGGAGAGAGGGGCCGGCCACTTTTGAGAGGAGAGAGGGTGTGAGAAATTTGATCATCTCATTTCTTATCCCTTGCTAGAAAAATGAGAGCAATATATTTTTCCTCAAAAGTTCCTTCTTTCTTCACCTCCATCAATGGCAACTTCAAACCCCATGAGACATACCTCTCTACACTTGCCTACAGCAATTCTTGAGCACGTCGGTTCGCCAACTTCGTGCCCGAGTTGCCTCAGTCCAGAGGTGGGAGCCCGTAAAAGAACCCGGCGATGTGGTGCCCGTTTCGACGAGGAGGTGACGACCGGAGATTCCGCGAGGAGATCGGAGTGGAGGCGAAGACCGAAGGACACGTATCGCTTGGTATAGCTTCTCTACTCTTATTCTAGTTTGCTAGAGTTAGGTTAACGGCCCGATCCGGGATTTTTGTGCGCGGTGTGTAGGGTTCCTAGGCACACCCATGAGGTTCTACAACTGATCAAACATGTCCAATTCAAAATTTTCCATGTGCTAAAGAACCCTAAACTAGATCGTTACTAGAGGTAAGGCGAAAAACATACAAGTAAACAACTTTACTAGAAAGTGAAAGTGACTACAACCTTTTTAGATCCGGTCCTCCACTTCTTTAGCTCCGTGTTGACGTCCCTCCGTGTTGACGTCCCTCCGCTGCGATCATCGGGATCCCGGACTCTAGCGATGGTTTCGTCGGAGAAATGATCGGTCGTTGACTTCGGTGCTGAAGATGATCTACGTCGAGGCGACTCAAACCCAAGCTTCATCTTCACTAGGTCATGAAACTTGTGAAGATAACACACTCTACTACATGGCAAGTGGTAGAGGATGAAGAAATAGGAAGTGGGTTCACTTTAGAATTGGATTTCTCACTCTTTTTCTCATGGCACCATTGGAGGTAGCAAGGTTTCTTCTTCTTGAAGAAGAAGAAGAAGAAAGAATATGATAAGAATAATAATTGAATAAAGAATGAAAACTTATCCTTTTAATTATGGTACCATGGTCAAGTTAAGCCCTCATGCTTAACTTGTGTAGAGAATTAACCAAAGACTTGGGTTAAGGGTTGGGTTAACTAGCATCCTAAGGAAATGACAAAAGAAGTTGACTTTCTCAAAGTTTCTTCAAGCTTCATGAAGCTTGATAACTTTGAACAAAGTTTTATTTCTTTTGTTATTTATTAGGAAATTAGTAAACCCTAATTTAACCTCAATTTGGTTTAAGTCTCATACACACAACTTGTATGTATCATCAAACATGATACAAACATATGTACACAAATATATATCATATATACACTTATGCACAAACCAGTGAGAAAACAATTTTAAGTGAACCAATACTAGTTAATGTAAAGTAATATATCAAATATATAATTATACATTAAATCAATAAATCGATACTTAATTTAATGATCCGGTCATATCGCATATAACCGACTAATATCAAGTGTATCGATGTATCGAATCAACACTTGATTCGGTAACCCGGCTATATCTCATATATCCGTCCAATGATACAAATCGCGAGAATAGAATACAGTATCACATACTGGTATTATTCTCGGTCCCGCACATATCTCATATGCGCTCCTATTTCGTTTCGCTTGAGCCAGGAAACCTCTGTGTAGGACTCTAAAGACTCGTCAATACGCCGGCAGTAGGTGATGATCATATCAAACACCCACAAGCCGCAAGCGGTCTGCTAAACGTAACGGCCACCCGGGTATTGAGCGATCAGAAGATCAACGAGCAAGCCCGCTCACACTCCTGTGAATCCAACCAGTAACACTTACCGTACAGTCCGGTCTGTTCGTCTGATATGTCGCATATCTCGCCTAGGGGTGGTAAACGTCAGACCCCAGTAGCTTGATAAGTCATTCCGATATAAGGTCCATAACAAGCATGAAACTACTGATAACTCTTACCAGTAAATCACTGCAACCCTGGCCAGGGATTTCCAGTTATGGCCAGTCGAGCATAGCGCAACATCAACCCCCAATACCGGGAGAGACGAATCCCCTCCTATCGCTCATTGCCTCCATGTGAATCGGGACTGTACCCAAAAACCACCTGTTTGCACGACTCAGTAGAGCCGTGGTAGGGTGGAAATCAATGCACAGTGGGAGACACACAAGACTCTATGACAATCTCGGGTCAACAGACTAAGCTGTACCAGTGTCACCAGAGAACTGCCATCTGACGTGAGGTATAATACCATCTGGGAGTTCTCGGCGAGTCCGTTCAGTGTACCCAGTTATCACTGAGTACCCGCATACCATCTCTGATGTCAAACACCAATGGATATGGGATCATCCATCGCCCATCACATGGGTCGAGAAGATATACGCTAGTTTACTCTAGAATATCGATGCCCCGTCTCGATATTCCCATGACTAGGAACATTGAAGGATGTACTCATGGACTACCCAGGCCCCACTAGTATGATCTACATCATAGTCCTGGAAGTCGAGCACACATCCTAAGGGCTTTATCAACATGTAATAGAGAGACTGCAAGTATACATGTTAAGATAAAGAGCAACCAGATACCGTACTATCATGTCGAGCAAGAAAGTCATACCTATATATGTCCCAGCATCCACTACAATACACATCCTATGTACAGTAATGGCCTCTAGGGCATACATATAACTAACAATCTCCCACTTGCACTAGGGCCATCTGTAACAGTGGTTGCAGTATCTAATACTCAACCATCCCATAAAAAGTCTCTCTCTGGGAAAAAGCCTTTGTGAGTGGATCCGCCGTGTTGCCCTCTGAGTCTACTCTCCTAACCTCGATCACCCTGGAGATCAACTATCTCCATGATCAGGTGTTGCTGCCTCAGAATATGTCTGGGTCACTGATGGGATCGGGGTTCCTGGGCCAAAGCCACACTTCCATTGTCACGCAATGGTAGGAACCTAGTTCATCTTATGAACCAATATACACCCAAACTGCCTCTTTGGTAGTATCTTTGATAGCGATGTCACCAGCCTTTATCGTCTAGTCTGCCACGGTATATAGCTTGGAACTCTTCCAACATACCGTCCCTCCACTGAGGGTAAAGACATTGCCTGTGACTGATATTCAGTTGTCCTTATCACCCTGGAACCTTTCCAGTGATTCTCCCCAGGATCGATTTATACCATCTCACTAAACCTAGTGAGAAGCCTAACATCCATTTAGATCTATCTCATAGATCCAAATCCCAGGATTTAGGAGGTATCACTTTGATCCTGTATGGAGAATCCTTGTGACAAGCGGAGATTGACCGAGCGTAGCATAGGAAACTCCTTTCCTATCAAGAGTATGTCAACCACGTACTCTACGAGGATCATCACCATACTCCATACTACCTTTTTGTACATACAAGGTTCATCTACCATTTTGATGAAGTCAAACTCTTTGACTACTACATCAAAACAGATGTTCCAACTCCGCGATGCCTGCTTTATCCTGTAAAGCAACTTGCACACGTTTCCGCTGCTCCCACTATTTACGAAACCCTCTGGCTGTGTTCTTATAGACGTTCTCTTCTAAATTATTATTTAGAAAAGTAGTCATGGCCCCCAACCACCAGATATCGTAGTCATGGTATGTAGCAATAGCAAGTAGGATCCGGATGGACTTAAGCATAGCTACTGGAAAAAGGTTTCATCATTATCCACGCCTGGTCGATGACGAAAACCTTTAACAAGTCTAGCTTTGAAAGTCTCAACTTTTCCATCTACACCAAGTAATCTTCTTAAGATATACTTGCTCCTGATGGGGATTTAACCCTTCAGATATAGCAACCAAAGTCCCTACTTTGTTGGTGTACATGGATTCCATCTCAGATCGCAAAGCATCCAGCCATTCTTACAGAGTCCTTACTCTTGATGGCCTGCTCGAAACTAGTTGGGTCATCATCTCATGATGTAATCCTCGCTCCCACTGTCATTGAGAAACTAAAGTATCTCTCAGGCGGATGAGGAACCCTGCTAGATCGGTGGAGAGGCTGAGGTTCGTCGGGGACTATTGAATCCTTTGGTTCTGTCAAATCATCAGCTGCAGTTTTGTATAGCTGGAACCTTTCCAGTTCTACAGAACTGACCTTGCCTCGATCTTGTCCGGATTTTGCTTTTGACATAGGCCGGACAATTTCAAATCCTAACTTACTTAAGAGATGGGCTCTTCCCATACCATATCTTATATGAAATGGTAGGCACTGATTTGATTCGAATCCAATTCAATAGGTATGCAACTTCTCAAGTGCACAACCCCAAAAGGAAATAGGTAACTCAGTAGTACTCATCATAGAGCACACCATATCTAATATGGTGTGATTGCTCCGCCCCGACACACCGTTGTGCTGTGGTGTATTCAGAGGAGTAACACCGAGAGAGAATCTCATTCTTCTTTAGAATAGTCCAAGAATTCCATGCACAAGTATTCTCCTCCCTGATCTTATCATAAGATATAATACTTATACCCAGTTTTTGGTTCTCTACTTCTAACTTATATTCTGTGAATATCTCAAAAACTTCGGACTTATGTTTCAACAGGAACATATGGTTGAATCTTGAGAGATCATCAGAGAATGTAATGAAGTACAAAGAACCGGTCCTGGCATGTGTAGACAGGGGAACTTGCATACATCACTATGTATCAGTCCCAAGAGTTCACTAACTCTTTCTCTGTTTCCAGTAAACAGAGCTATGGTCATCTTATCTCTGTGACATGACTGGAAAGTTTCACAAGATGTAAATTCAAATTAATTTAAATATGCATCTAAATGTAACTTCATCCAGTCGGGTCGCAATGATATGACCTAGTCTACAATGCCTCAAGAAGGATTCATTCATTTCTGAACTCTTCCTCTTGTGTGTGTTCCGTATACTAAGAACTGTAGTTTAATTTAGAACATCAATGCTTTTAGATAACGTGCCTGAACCGATCAACTTTTGATATAGGAAATGTTCAAAACATTATCCAACAATACAAAATTTTATCGTTTCTTTACTAATAAAGAGACTGATATGATTTTGTATATCAGGTTCGGTATCTAATAGCATTTGTTCAGAATCAATGTATTGGTAATACAGGGTGACAGTGACCAACAGACTTGGCTGCAACACTTGCCCCGTTTTCTGTCTCATGAAACTTATCACCCGTACTCAGTTCTCTACCTTTCTGTAGCCCATGTAATGGATTACATTTGCGGGATTCTGATCCGGTATTAAATACCCAGGACGTAGAGGATACTGAGAAACGGTTCTTTATAATGAACACACCCGAATGAGATGCATCATATGCACTTTCTTCGTTTGGGCGGTATAGGAATTCTGGTATTCCCCTATTTCCTGCTCTGTCTTATAAAAATTATTAGTTGGAGCGGGACCAACGTTCCCCAGCTCAGTTTAACAAGCGGGTTCGGTCAATACATCCATATTATTATTTTGATTAAGGCGTGATGTGGTCGCTACCTGGAGAGAGAGAGAAGAAAACTGTCACGACCCGAGAGTTTCGACTCGTGACCGGCACTTAACCACGCAACGTCTACAGGCGTAACGAGGCTAAGTAAGCCGAACCCAGAAATCAAAACCAAAAATTAAAGAGTGATTAAAACATTTTTATAAAAACAGTCGTACTTGTCTAGAAAACTTTAATTAATTTAGTAGAAATCCTTTTTAAGTTCAAGAGTTATAACTTTTATAATTTTGACAACATTTCCATTTTAAAAATTTGTCCCGCAAGTCGGGTAAAAGTAAGGTGTAGCAGAAATAACAAGTGAAATGAATAGAGCATCACAATATGATATACGACGCCGTAGCGAAGAATACACAGTAAGGCAAGGACAACTATCATAAAAGGTAAGACTGCATAAAATAAAGTCGGCTCACATGCGAGCTCGACACCAGAGTACCAAATCATACACATCGTCCTCACAACTGTCTCTAAGTCAATACAGAAAGGTAGATGGAGAATACTAGATACATTAATATACAACTGAAGGATAACAGATACCGTACAAAAACCCACCTAACAGCAAAAGGCTAACTCGCCTCAGCAATGGTATCTGTGCCAAAAGATGCGGTAAACAGCCAGCCGCGACTACTCCCAAGGGCAACCTGCAAATACTGTGGCACAACGGGGGTGAGTTGCCAACTCGTGAATAGAGATAACATATAAAGGTAATCGCGAGCATGCACATACAGCGTGGCTCTACTAATGCCAGCAGATGATATCCATGCATGACAATCAGTGGATGCAATAGTAATGCAAGTGCTCTATCAGGTAAATACTACAGGACGAGAAATATAGTAATCAATAATGAGCATGGGATAAATAACATCTACATGGATATGTCAACATGGAAAACAATAATCGGTGCCTCAGGCTGCACCCAGATCCTAAATACACTCAGGCGCCGGCACTCCTATCGGCCCTCAAATCCTGTACATCGCTGAGAAATCACGAGTGCCCAACATCGGCACCCAAATATCATAAAATACCCGTGTCTAGCATCGACATGCAAATCCTCGTATATCGGGCTCCGTCAGTCCGGATCGGCCCATGGGGTCCGTCTGCGGTGTCGGCCCTCGGCCCCGGCGGTACGGATCATCCCGCATCCATCTCTCGACTCTGGCCAGTATCCTCCGGACAAATGCCAGGTCTAACCAATCACCGGTAGGTAATAGTCCCTTCGCCGGGCTCACCGTCTACTGCACAGCGAAACCGTTCTCGCCCCGGGGTACCATACCGGGCCCACCACGAACCCGCAAATGGATCATCCATCTCCTCGAATCGGGTTTCAAGCACACGTCTCAGCACCGAGAAAACGCGTGGTGGACGCACCAAAATATCATATCACGAGGTACCGGGTTTTCAAAATAGTGCATCTTTTCTTAAATAATTCCACGGTCCTCAAAACCAGAAATCACATGAAAATCCAATACCAATAAGTAAATCCAATGCGAGGTACAATGTAAATCAATCCATGGTATGGGTATAAGGGAAAACCGCTTTTAAAAATAGTTCCCGTTCTTAAAGATGTCATGCGGCTCCCAATTTCTAGAAAATCATAACCAATCATATGTAAGATGAACTACAGTAATATAATCATGGCAGCTCTACAGTGAGTGTGGCATGGCAATTACTAACGGTGTGTGTGTAGCATGCAAATAGTGCCCGTGCAACATAAACCGTTAGTAATAGTGCGGTGTTTTATCAGTTCTAAGCATATATATATAAATACAGCAGGGAATGCAATATGCGATGACAGTCCATGGGGTAAATGCAATAAATAATAATAAGGTCCTATCAGCCCTGACGCATAACGCCATGCGGGCGATATCCCCGTAGATGTGAAATCTACTCACCGAGTCTCGCGCTAAGTGTAGCCGACGACTTGCTTGCCCTTCTTCGCAGCGTCCGTCTCACTGGCCTGCGAACCTAGAATCACATAACATATATCATACATAAGCTCAACTTCACAAAAACGTGGTATTATGGTCCAACTAGAAACCCGTGTCGCAAACCAATCGCGCGTGTGCGCGATACGCTAAAACGTGTGATCACGCGCCTGAAACTACCCCGACGCGTCGCGATACGCAGAAACCCCAAACCCACTCACGTATCACGCGTGTCGCGAAGGTTTAGAAAAACGACAAAATAGGTATTTAGTCCCAGATTTTACTACAGAACTAAACTTACAAAAATATATATATCACAACACCCTACACACCAGCAGACACCTACAGGACCAAACCCTAACCCAAACCCTACCCATCTGGCCGCAATTGGCGGCCAGAATGAATTAATTGGCGGCCAAATGTAGGAGTTAGGGGGTCGGGTTAAATCTAGGGTATCAGCACCTATCCACTATACTGCAGTCTTCTCAATTTCATTCTGAACTCATCGGGTCAAAAGCAGTTCCAGAAAACTCAGTTTGGCACAAACACGATGAATTCGCATCAATTTGGGAAACTGGTGGTATTTTAGTGCAATTGGGGTTAAACTAGGTTAATATGGTCTCAACAAACCTCTATCATCCTACTGAAACCAAATCACACCTCACTAGCTCAAAGTTCCCATTAAACACCTCATATCGCACTAAAACGCACTAAAAACCACTAACCGATGCAAAACTACACTAACCAAGCAAACTAGGGAATAAGTTTAGGAAATATACCTCATACTTAACCCTAGGGAGCTGGAGGAAGAAGAAGAGGTGCAAGGAAGAGGCTGTGGTCGAAGCTGCTGCTGTTGCTGCACACTGGTGCTGCTGCTACTGCTCTCTGCTGCTGCTGCTACTGCTCTCTGCTGCTGCTGCTGCTGCTGCTTCTGGCTGCTGCTGCTGCTTGCTATGCTGCTGGGGTTCTGGAGCTGAGAGGTAAGTGTGTGTGTGAGTGTGTGTGAGATTTGAGAGGAACAAAGAAATGAGAGGAAACAAAGCATCACCCAATGTCAACCCTCCTCTCTCTCTCTTCATTAATTGCAAGCATGGCCTAAAGCCATGATGCACTCTCTCTCTCTCACAAGTCAACACCCATAAACAAATTCAAATTAAAGTAACTATTACTTAACTAACTAACTTAATTTAAACCCAAAAGACTTAATCCCATGATTAACCCACCATGGTCACTAATCATGGTAATAACTCATTTAAAAACCCTAGTTTACATGCACATGTGTGTGCAAGCCTAGGAAAATTTTGGAAAAATATTTATTAAATTAGGAAAAATATTTAAAACACAATTTGGTAAACTTTTTATTAAAAACCCTTTATTTAAATATAATTAGTCACTAACACATCCTAAGGTGTTACAATCTCTCCCCCTTAAAGAAATTCGTCCCCGAATTTCAAAATCTAAGTAAACGCACCTTCAAAAAGATGGGGATACGTCTTCATCATCTCGCTTTCGGTCTCCCAAGTGACCTCCTCACAGTTCTGACCACGCCAAAGTACCTTAACTGATGGAATGTCCTTCGATCTCAATTTCTTCACTTGTCGATCCAAGATCATCACCGGCTGCTCTGCATAGGAAAGGTCGCGCTCAAGCTGGATCGTCGGATGCTGAATCGCATGCGAAGGATCATGAAGATATCTGCAGAGCATCGAGACATGAAATACGGGGTGCAGATCTGGAAAGCTGGGCGGAAGGGCTAAACGGTAGGCTACTGTACCAACACGTTCAAGGATCTCGAAGGGGCCCACATACCTGGGACTGAGCTTTCCCTTCTTCCCAAACCTCATCACACCTTTCATAGGGGAGACCCTCAAGAAAACATGATCACCAACAGAAAACTCAAGTCTGCGTCGCCGACGGTCCGCATAAGATCTCTGCCTACTCTGGGCTGCTCTCATCCTATCGCGAATCAACTGGATCTTCGCTGTCGTCTCCTCAACAATCTGTGGCCCTAAGATACTGCTCTCACTGAGCTCTGTCCAACAAGTGGGCGACCTGCATCTCCTCCCATAAAGAGCCTCAAATGGTGCCACCTGAATGGTCTCCTGGTAGCTGTTATTGTAGGAGAACTCTACTAAGGGTAAGTGATGATCCCAGCTACCTCTGAAATCCAATACACAAGCTCTGAGCATGTCCTCGAGAGTCTGAATGGTCCGCTCTGACTGTCCGTCGGTCTGCGGATGAAATGCTGTGCTGAAACTCAAGCGAGTGCCCAAAGCCTCCTGAAGCCTCTGCCATAGTCAACTGGTAAACTGGGTGCCTCTGTCGGACACAATACATATCGGGACTCCGTGCAGTCGTACTATCTCGTCAATGTAGATCTGGGCATACTGAGTAAATCCGAAAGTCGTCTTCACCGGTAGGAAGTGAGCCGCTTTCGTCAAACGATCCACGATCACCCAGATAGAGTCATACCCCCGACTAGTCCTGGGTAGACCCACCATGAAATCCATCGAAATCTGTTCCCATTTCCACTTCGGAATGGGTAACGGCTGTAGCTCTCCCGCGGGCCTCTGGTGCTCAGCCTTGACTTGCTGACAAGTCAGGCATCTCGATACAAAATCTGCGATGTCCCTCTTCATTCCGTCCCACCAGTAAACACCTTTCATATCGTGATACATCTTGGTGGAACCGGGATGGACGCTATAAACCGATCGATGTGCCTCCCCAAGAATCTCGCGCCTCAGTCCCTCAGCATCTGGTACGCACAGTCTGACTCCAAATCGTAGTACCCCCTGACCATCAATCACGAACTCGGAAAATCTGCCCTGTCCAATCTGTGCCATGATCTCTGAACATCGGTCATCACTGAGCTGTGCCTCACGTATACGATCGATCAACTGTGGGAGTGCACGGACATGCGCTATCTGTCCTCCAATCAGCATGAACTCGAACTGTATCCGGCTGTCACATAATATCTGCCAGTCTGCGGATGACTGCTCCTGTACTGCGCTCAACCGAGATAGACTACTCCCGGGCCTCCTGCTCAAAGCATCTGCCACTACATTCGCCTTGCCCGGGTGATATAAGACCTCGCAGTCGTAATCCTTCACTAACTCCATCCATCGGCGCTGTCGAAGGTTCAGGTCCCGCTGCTGGAATATGTATTTCAGACTCTTGTGATCCGTGAATATCTGGCACGACTCACCATATAAGTAATGTCGCCAGATCTTAAGTGTGAAGACCACTGCAGCCATCTCCAAATCGTGAGTGGGGTAGTTCTGCTCATGTTTCTTCAATTGTCACGAGGCATACGCGATCACCCTATCATGCTGCATCAGTACGCACCCCAGCCCCACTTGAGAAGCATCACAAAAGACCACAAATCCGCTCGATCCGGAAGGTAAAGATAACACCGGTGCCGTCGTCAGCCGAGTCCGCAACTGCTGAAAACTGTGCTCGCACTCCTCCGTCCAATCGAAAGGGATTCCCGTCCGGGTCAATCCGGTCAAAAGGGTAGCAATACTGGAGAAGTCCTGCACAAATCGCCTATAGTAACCGGCCAACCCCAAAAAGCTGTGAATCTCCGTCACCGATGTGGGTCTGGGCCAACGCTGAACGGCCTCGATCTTTCTCGGGTCTACACATATACCGTCTCGTGAAATCAAGTGCCCCAAGAAATCTACGCTGTCTAGCCAGAAAGCACACTTGGAGAATTTGGCATAAAGCTGGTGCTCCCTCAAGGTCTGCAATGTAATCCGCAGGTGCTGCTCGTGCTCCTCACTACTCCGGGAATACACCAAGATATCGTCGATGAAGACTATAATGAACAGATCCAAAAATGGCCGGAAAATACGGTTCATCTAGTCCATGAAGGCTGCTGGCGCATTGGTGAGTCCGAACGACATCACCAAAAACTCGTAGTGGCCGTAGCGCGTACGGAAAGCCGTCCTGGGAATGTCCTCCTGTCGAACCCGCAGCTGATGATAGCCCGATCGTAAATCGATCCTCGAAAAGTACCCTGCCCCCTGAAGCTGGTCGAACAAATCGTCGATACGCGGCAAAGGATACCTGTTCCGCACTGTCACCCTGTTCAGCTGGCGGTAGTCGATACACAGACGCAAACTGCCGTCCTTCTTCTTGACGAACAGGACTGGAGCACCCCAAGGAGAAACACTGGGTCGAATAAGTCCCTTATCCAGCAAATCTTGCAACTGACCCTTCAACTCTCGAAGTTCCGCCGGGGCCATCCGATAAGGCGGTATGGAGATAGGCCCCGAGCCAGGAACCAAATCAATACAGAAAGAAATGTCGCGCTCGGGCGGTAACCCAGGAAGCTCGGCAGGGAACACATCAGGAAACTCGCTAACAACCGGAACCTGATCCAATGGAACCTCTGTAGCGCGAGCATCGCAAACATAAGCGAGAAATCCCTGACATCCCTTCCTCAAAAGCTGTCCATCGCGAAAAGAAGAAATCACACTGTGCGGGGCGGCACCACGGTCCCCCAACACAACAAACACCGACTCGCCGGGAAAGCAGAATCTAACTGTCTTCTCACGGCAGTCCACAGAAGCATAGCACGTGGCTAACCAATCCATGCCCAAAAGAACGTCGAAGTCCAACATCTCCAGAAGGATCAAGTCGACAAGCAACTCTCTCTCGCCAATACAGACGATACAGGATCGGAACACGTGCCTAGCAACAAAAGACTCTCCCACAGGAGTGGTCACCACAAGCGGCTGATCAAGCAAACCGGACTCTCTACCCAAACTCGGCACAAAGTGTGTGGATACGTACGAGTGCGTGGATCCGGGATCGAACAAAACGTGTGCATCAACTGTACATACAGGAAGGATACCTGAAACCACTGCGTTGGACGCCTGCGAGTCCTGATGTGTCAAAGCAAAAACCCGCGCCTGTCCACCACCTGCGACTGACTTCCCTCTGCCTCGGTCATATCGCCCCCTCTGAGCAACTCCTCCACGCCCACGACCTCTCTGTGCATGAGTCTGGCGCGGAGCAACGGTAGGTACAACAGGCAACGCCCTCTGGGGTGGTGAGGGTGGTAAAGTAACATGCGGTGCTGCTGCCTCCCTCCGGTGTGTCTCTGGACAATCTCGCACACGATGATGAGAACTCCCGCAACGGAAACATCCCGATAATGGTCGCTGACCCTCCTGTGGATAAGAGCTGAACAATCGGGCTCGCCTCGAATCTCTGCCACCTGCTAGGTATCTGTCACGGCGTCGAAAAGGCCGTCTCTGCACCGATGTACCTGCACGAACTCTCTTCGGCTCTGGTGTCACGACCCAAAATTGGCCCGTGACGGCCCTAATACTACGCAACGCCTAAAGACGCAACGTAGTAAAAGGAAGCCAAACCCAGAAATCTAAACCATGAAAAATACGGAAAAGATAATATAAGTTTTGAAACAATTGAAATCGCAACCCAAATTCTTTAAAAGTCTTACTTTCTTTCTTTAAATTTTTAGCAACACCCCATTTGTAGAAACCAGCCAAAATGAATACAACAGAAAATAATAACAGTAGAGAAAGAAGCTGTATATATAAAAGACCTCAAATCCACAATAATACACACTAACGTCCTCACCAAGTCTCTATGTCAATAATACAATAGTAGATGGAGAGAGAGTACAATATACAACGAAGGTACAATATGAAATACAGATAACCGTCTAACCCACCTAAGCAAAATGGTACTGTGAGCTGATGCGGTATCTGTAGCAAAAGGTGGTAGCTGGATAGCTGAATGGGGGAATAGCCTGCCTCGACTACTCTGGGGAAAAACCTGAAACACCTGTGGCACAACGGGGGTGAGTTGCCAACTCGTGAATAGTATAAAACATATGCAGGTAATCGCAGGAATGCACGTACAGCATGAATCTAAGATATGCGATTACAATAATAATATGTCATGCAATGCTGAAATAAGGAGAGTACGCTAGCAGGTACAATCAATATATGAAGTAATGATGGCATGATAATAGTGTGCAATGACTATGCAATAGAGATATGAGAAGGCAATATGCAACCATCATAAGGGTACACTACAAGTACTACCAATATATGAATCCGTGCATGAAGTAGGTAAAAGTGAGGTATGAGGTGGAATATGTCATTTCCCACGGAAACCTGACGTCGTGGCAGGATCACAATCCAACAAGATACTCCAATCCTAAATCCTCAAACCAGCCCCCACATTGGGCACTCACATCATATAAGTCTCACATCTCCTCAATGTACAATATCGAGTAATCTCCTATATCCCGAATGTACAAATCACCAATCACATAGGTATATCCAATGTTCAATCCCAATGAATCACCTAGTATCCCAAGTCCAATCTCAAATAAGTTTCTAGCATCCTAAAGGTATATATATGTACAGAAATAAATATGATGGGGGCAATACACATATATTAGCGTCCCATTCCACTAATATTGGTGTAAGGGTATATATAACAACGGCTAAATCCCCTGTTATATATACAAAAAAGGGGTTAAAGAAATATCATGAAACCGTGTGCCAAGCATCGACACAGAAATCCTCGTATATCGGGCTCCGTCAGTCCGGATCAGCCCACGGGGTCCGTCTGCGGTATCGGCCCTCGGCCCCGCCAGTACAGATCCTCCCGCATCCATCTCTCGACTCTGGCCAGTAGCCTCCGGACAACTGCCAGGTCCAAACAATCACCGGTAGGTACTCGCCCGCCTCCAGGCTCAATCGGCAAACCCATCGATCTTCTTGCCGAGGGGAACTATACCGGGCCCCACCATGTACTCTCATACGGCAACCACACCTCGTATGGAGTAGATAATCAGCACCGATAAAACTCATGGGGGACACTCAAATATCATATCAAGGAAACCGGGTTGTTCATGTATGCATAATTTCATGAACTCCCGCGACTCCCAAATCCCGAAAACATCATATAAAATCCAGATAAACAATGCGCAATCCAAGAATAAATATATGAGATATATCTGAATGCGAGCAGGTAAACACAAGTATATAGCTGAACCAGATGTATGCGAAATCAAGATGAGGTACAGCTAAGTAACATCAGTAAATGTAAATATGCGACAACAACTGAATATGTGTCTAACATACAGGTGTAGCAATGTATAGGTATCTACCTATAGGAACTGATGTCGTATACCCCCCTGGGTATAAGTAACATATGTAGGAAATCCCTCCCGGTATAGGTAAAATGTGTAGGAGATATACCTGTAGCTGTATCGCAAAGTGAAAATATACCTATCACTAAAGGTATGATACACTATAGGTATACCGATATGCTAGATGTCATGTATGGCAGGCAATAGTAGCTAAAAGGGGTAGTGTGTGACATGGCAATTATTGACGGCGTGTGTGTAGCATGCAATCCGTGCTCGTGCAACATGAACCGTCAATAATGTGTGCAGTGTCCTACGGCTGCTAGTCACAGTATATTACTATATCAAAGAATGCAGTAAATGCGCAATTCTACAATGACGTAGAACGTGCGACAGGAAATTGAATCCTAGCCCAGACGCATAACGCCATGCGGGCGATTTCCCTGTAGATGTTATATCTACTCACCTAAACTCCACGCTGGGTGAATCCTATCATCTGCTCCCCCCGTAGCCGTGTCCGTAGCTCCTGTCTGCAAACCTGCAATTACGACATGAATATCACATATAAGCCAAAATATTCCGCGAAACGCGATATCGAATCGAAACGAGAAACTCGCGTCGCGAACTAAACGCGCGTGTGCACGATACGGTGAATCGTGTGTGTACGCGTCTAAAACCATCGCGACACGCCGCGATACGCTGGATCACAGAACCCACTCACGTATCGCGCGTATCGCGCAAACACAACTAAACACAAAACCGACATATAGTCCCAGATTTTCCTACAGGGCAAATATTACAAAACTAGACATGCCAAAACACCACAAAACACTGCAGACTACCCTACACAAAACCCCATCACCCCACTCCCCTTCCTGGCCGCAAATTGCGGCCAGATTGATGAAATTGGCGGCCTGGGTAGGGGTAGGGTGGCTCGTGTTCTGGTGGTGTGCTCTAGACCTAACAAGCATGTTCCAGTCCTCTCAATTTTATTCTGTAGGCATCGGGTCACCAGCAGATCACAAATATCCAATATATCGCTTAAAAACGACAATTTGCACAATACACTAACCCTATGGTATTTTAGTGAAATCCAGGGAAATTCTCAGTGTGAGTGACCCTACTAACACTAAATTTACCTAAGGTAGCTAACACAATCCACCATTTACCACCATTCCACTCAAACACCATAAACTAGCACTAAACTTAGCTATTTAGCACTAATCGACACAAAACTTAAGCACACACGAAATGGGGTTCAGAAATTACCCTATTGGACCTTAAAGAGCCCAAGAAAGCAGGTGAAGAGGTGTGTGGAGCTACTGCAAGTGCTGGGGCTGCCTGCTGCTGCTTCTACTACCTGCTGCTGCTGCTGTTGTTGTTGTTGTAGTTGATGTTGCTGATGGTGATGAAGGTGATGAAGATCTGTTGTTGCTGTTGCTGCTGCTTGCTCCAGGTGAGTGTGGGTGTGTGTGTGGATGAAGCTGCTGCTGCTAATGATAATGATGTTGCTGGGGCTGCTGATGATGATGATGAGGATGCTGCCACTGCTGCTGATGGTGTGTGTGTGTGTTTGAGAGAGAGATAATGAGAGAAAGAAAAGAAAAATGAGATAGAGAATGAGCACACACTCAAGACCCCTTTCCCACTCTCTCTTTCCTCATTAAATGAGCATGGCATGAGCCATGATGCCCATGCTTTCTCTCTCCCTCTCTCTCCCAAGGTCAACACAAAACAATTAATAAAACCCTTAATAAAATTCATTTAATTAACAACAACCATGACACTTAAACAAAGCTAAAAGCTAGATAAGAGAAAATGGTTAGTTAACCATGTTGCTAATCATGGTTAAACCCCTAAAACAACCCTAGTTATCATGCACAAGTGTGTGTGTGCCTAACAAAATTCTAATAAAATACACAATAAATAGGATAAAATATTTAAAACTTAATTTGGTAAACTTTTTATTAAAACCATACATTAAAATATAATTAGCTACAAAACACCTTCTAAGGTGTTACAATCTCCCCCCCTTAAAAGAAATTCGTCCCCGAATTTAAAAATATTCCGATACGCATACCTTCAAAGAGAAGATTAAAATCCTCAAATCTCGCTCGCAGCCTCCCAAGTGACTACCTCACTATACGGCTACGTCCAAGAAAACCCTTCACAGATGGCAAGACCTTTGACCGACGTTTCTCCACCTGTCAAGCCATTAACACACATGGCTGCGGGTGAACGAAAGATCGCGTCCAGCTAAATGGTCTGGTGCCAAATCATGTGAGAAAGGTCAAGAAGGTAGTTGTAAAATATCATCACAAGGAATACGGGGTGAAAATCCAATAATCTGGGCGGAAGTGCCAAATTGAAGGCAACGAAACTAACTCGCTTATAGGATCTAAAAGGACCTAAAATCCTGGGATAAGCTTCCCAACATACAACACGTCATTCGTCGGAAGGTCCATAGGAATACATGATCTGTCCTACGAACTCGAGTCTATGACCAACATCGTCGTCATAAGACCTCAGTTCGAAATGGACAATCCCCATCCTGTCCTAACACAACTGGACCGTCTCCGAAATCTCAAGACTAGTTGGGGTCCAAAGTCCTACTTACGCAGAGTCAGAAAACAACAGGTTGGCGATCGACACGACCTAACCCTTAAGCCTAAGGGTGGCCAATTGGAGTGTCTCCTGATAACTGCTATCGAAGGAGAACCCTAACAATGGCGAGTGACGATCCCCAAGCTGCCGACGACAAACAACACAAACACACAGCTTTAACAAAACAACTGAGCAAACTGAGTATAACCGGACGACAAGAATCCGAATGGAGTCACACCCTATCCAAACTTCGTAGAAACCATAACGAAGTTTGTGGAGATCTGCTCCCATTCCTTCATCGGAACGGTAAAAGGATTGCAATTCTCCAGCCGGCCTCAGATGCTCGACTTAAGCACACAACAAGACTGACACCTTGAAACGAAACCTGAACTTCTCTTTACATCCCTGTCCACTCGTAACTATCTCACAAGTCACGCCAAAACTGGTGGAACTTGAATGCATACTGAGAGTTGACTGATGTGCTTACTCTAGGATTGCACGTCCCTACCTGATAATGTCAGGTACACAAACGTGTCCCTAACTTAGCACGTCATTGTCACAATTCAAGGTCTCCGAATCATTACCCAGCCGAATATGCTCAAGTACCTCTGACGTACGAGCTTCGACGGGCAGTGTCTCGCGAAAACGATTCAAGGGAAATGGTCGGGCGCGGACATGAGCAAGCTGTCCCCTCCGTAGAGACGAACTAAGCTATACTCGACGATCACACAAGAACTGTAAATCTGCAGAAGACCATCACAACAATCCAAATCTGCTGCAGGAAGATGTACATTAAGGTCTAGTGGTCCGTGGAAAAATCTGGCACGACTCTCAAGCAAGTAGTGTCTCCAAATCTCCAACGCAAAACCACCGCGGCCATCTCCAGATCATGAGTGGAATATCCTTCTCGTACTTCCTCCAAACGTAGGGAAAGCAAAAGCGATATCTCTATAGTGTCGCCTCAGTACACCCTCGAGCCCACTCAAGAAACATTACAGTTAAACAACGAAGTCGCCCGAACCAAAAGCAAAGAAAGACTGATGCAGTTGCTAACTGGATCTTCAACTGCTGAAAACTCCGTACACATGCCTCAGTCCAAAGAAAAGAAACCTCCTTTTGGTCAATTCAGTTACTGGTGCAGCACCACTCTAGCAATCCTGCCTGAAACGGTGGTAAAACCTGCTAAGCCCAACAATCTGCGGATCTCCGTCCTGCACACAAGTCTGGGCCTAAGCTGTACGGCCACGATCTCCCTCGGAACCATACGAAACCGTCTCCCGTGACTACAAGACCTAGGAGTCAATACAAACAAGCCTGAAGAAACACTCTGAGAATTTAGCAACTGCTGGGGCTCTCCCAGTATCTGCATAACAAATCCTCAAGTGCTACTACTGTCCCTCAAGACACATTAAGTAGACCAGAGTGTCGTAAGTAACACAACAGAAACTGGTTGAGGAACGGCCTGCAGAAATCTGGTTCATCATATCTACGAATGCTGCTAGGGCGACAGGGAATCTAACGACTCACAAAAACACACCAAGCCCGTAGCACGCACAAGGCAGTCTTCGGAATGCCGTCACTCCGAACCCGCAATAATGATGACCTGATCCCAAACACACTAAGAAAAAGTCTCGCACTTTGGAGCTGATCGAAGAAATCGCCACGGCAAGGTGAAGGATACCTACCCGCACCGTAAGCCGGTTCAATTGACGATCCGTCGATACGCAACCCTAAACTGCCGTCTTTCTCCTCGACGAACAGAAATAGGAGTTTCCAAAAGCGAAACACTCAGACGCACAAAACTCCCCAAACCAAAACTCTGCAGCTGATCCTTTAAGCTCCCTCAGTTTCGCCGGCCCATCCGGAACAACGTCGGAGAAACTCTCGCACGAAAGGAATCCGGTCCAACAATCCCACTGTGGCTCCGGTATCACGAATGAACGCCAAGAATCCACGACATCTCCTCAGTAGCCGACTAGCGAAAAAGGCTGAATTCAAGCTGTGAAAGGCGGCACAACTATCCACCTGCACAACAAGAACTGACTTGCCGGGGAAAACAAACCTGACTGTTTCCTCACGGTAGTCCACAGACGCCTAACACGTTGTTAACCAGTCCGTGCCCAGGAGAACGTCAAATCCAACATCTCTAGAAGGACCAAAACGACGGACGAATCTCTATCTCCTATCCGATTGGCACAAAACTGAAATACGTGTCGCGCAACAAAAGAATCGCTGACAGAAGTTAAAACAACCACGACTAATCTACCCAACCACAGTACAAGCATGAATAACAAACAAATATACCAAGAGAACATAAAACTCAAGGTACCTGAAAACTCCACATTGGACGTCTGCGCGTCCCGATGAGTAGAAGCAAACTCCTGTGTCTGCACTCTACTCGCAGCTGGATGAACTCCTCTGGTAAACTGAGCCCTCTGAGCGAATCTTCCACGTCCACGGCCTCTCTGAAAACGATCATGACGAGGTACTAAGGAACAGTCCCTGACGAAGTGCTGAAGGCTCCCGCATCGAAAACATCCACGTGCTGACTGCTGACCATCCTGGGGGTAAGAGCTGAACGACTGTCCTCGTCCTAAGCCTCTGCTACTCCCGCGACGGCCACGAAATCTGTCTCGACGACCAAACCTCTGTCTCTGGGCTGGTACGCTGGTACGAGTCCTCTACTGTCCTGGAATATGTGTCTCGTCAACTGGAGCTGCAACCACTGGTGCTATGTAGGTGACGGACTGTTGCATGCTGACTGTAAGGGACAGCTGAGTAACAGGGGTGACAACCTCCTGTCGTAGCTCCCGAACGACGTCAACTAAAGAACTCATCGTCTGGCGGAACTCCTGCATCTCTACCAAAAGTCTATCCATGGTATAGGTCGTAGGCTGATCCGTCTGCACCTGTGCAACTAGAGTGCCATCCTGGTCAGTACTCGACTCACCCGAGCCAACTCTGACCTCGGCCCTCGCTGCATCGCTCTGAATCCCCATAGTCATCGGCGGCAAGGCTACAAATGGATATAAGATGAGATTCGATAAGAATGAGGAATTCGAATCTCAAAGATATGAATCATCAAGGAAGGAATGTCAAGCAAATTGTACTTAGGTCACTTAATGCGAAGTACCGCGCTGTGGGTATACTGCAGACATACACACACTACGTTACTCTGCTTAAGCTACCTACTCCATCATACTAAGGTCATCCTACACTCCGAAAGGTAAAACCTAACGCTCTGATACCAACTTTGTCACGACCTAAAATTGGCCCGTGACGGCCCTAATACTACGCAACGCCTAAAGACGCAACGTAGTAAAAGGAAGCCAAACCCAGAAATCTAAACCATGAAAAATACGGAAAAGATAATATAAGTTTTGAAACAATTGAAATCGCAACCCAAATTCTTTAAAAGTCTTACTTTCTTTCTTTAAATTTTTAGCAACACCCCATTTGTAGAAACCAGCCAAAATGAATACAACAGAAAATAATAACAGTAGAGAAAGAAGCTGTATATATAAAAGACCTCAAATCCACAATAATACACACTAACGTCCTCACCAAGTCTCTATGTCAATAATACAATAGTAGATGGAGAGAGAGTACAATATACAACGAAGGTACAATATGAAATACAGATAACCGTCTAACCCACCTAAGCAAAATGGTACTGTGAGCTGATGCGGTATCTGTAGCAAAAGGTGGTAGCTGGATAGCTGAATGGGGGAATAGCCTGCCTCGACTACTCTGGGGAAAAACCTGAAACACCTGTGGCACAACGGGGGTGAGTTGCCAACTCGTGAATAGTATAAAACATATGCAGGTAATCGCAGGAATGCACGTACAGCATGAATCTAAGATATGCGATTACAATAATAATATGTCATGCAATGCTGAAATAAGGAGAGTACGCTAGCAGGTACAATCAATATATGAAGTAATGATGGCATGATAATAGTGTGCAATGACTATGCAATAGAGATATGAGAAGGCAATATGCAACCATCATAAGGGTACACTACAAGTACTACCAATATATGAATCCGTGCATGAAGTAGGTAAAAGTGAGGTATGAGGTGGAATATGTCATTTCCCACGGAAACCTGACGTCGTGGCAGGATCACAATCCAACAAGATACTCCAATCCCAAATCCTCAAACCAGCCCCCACATTGGGCACTCACATCATATAAGTCTCACATCTCCTCAATGTACAATATCGAGTAATCTCCTATATCCCGAATGTACAAATCACCAATCACATAGGTATATCCAATGTCCAATCCCAATGAATCACCTAGTATCCCAAGTCCAATCTCAAATAAGTTTCTAGCATCCTAAAGGTATATATCTGTACAGAAATAAATATGATGGGGGCAATACACATATATTAGCGTCCCATTCTACTAATATTGGTGTAAGGGTATATATAACAACGGCTAAATCCCCTGTTATATATACAAAAAAGGGGTTAAAGAAATATCATGAAACCGTGTGCCAAGCATCGACACAGAAATCCTCGTATATCGGGCTCCGTCAGTCCGGATCAGCCCACGGGGTCCGTCTGCGGTATCGGCCCTCGGCCCCGCCAGTACAGATCCTCCCGCATCCATCTCTCGACTCTGGCCAGTAGCCTCCGGACAACTGCCAGGTCCAAACAATCACCGGTAGGTACTCGCCCGCCTCCAGGCTCAATCGGCAAACCCATCGATCTTCTTGCCGAGGGGAACCATACCGGGCCCCACCATGTACTCTCATACGGCAACCACACCTCGTATGGAGTAGATAATCAGCATCGATAAAACTCATGGGGGACACTCAAATATCATATCAAGGAAACCGGGTTGTTCATGTATGCATAATTTCATGAACTCCCGCGACTCCCAAATCCCGAAAACATCATATAAAATCCAGATAAACAATGCGCAATCCAAGAATAAATATATGAGATATATCTGAATGCGAGCAGGTAAACACAAGTATATAGCTGAACCAGATGTATGCGAAATCAAGATGAGGTACAGCTAAGTAACATCAGTAAATGTAAATATGCGACAACAACTGAATATGTGTCTAACATACAGGTGTAGCAATGTATAGGTATCTACCTATAGGAACTGATGTCGTATACCCCCCTGGGTATAAGTAACATATGTAGGAAATCCCTCCCGGTATAGGTAAAATGTGTAGGAGATATACCTGTAGCTGTATCGCAAAGTGAAAATATACCTATCACTAAAGGTATGATACACTATAGGTATACCGATAAGCTAGATGTCATGTATGGCAGGCAATAGTAGCTAAAAGGGGTAGTGTGTGACATGGCAATTATTGACGGCGTGTGTGTAGCATGCAATCCGTGCTCGTGCAACATGAACCGTCAATAATGTGTGCAGTGTCCTACGGCTGCTAGTCACAGTATATTACTATATCAAAGAATGCAGTAAATGCGCAATTCTACAATGACGTAGAACGTGCGACAGGAAATTGAATCCTAGCCCAGACGCATAACGCCATGCGGGCGATTCCCCTGTAGATATTATATCTACTCACCTAAACTCCACGCTGGGTGAATCCTATCATCTGCTCCCCCCGTAGCCGTGTCCGTAGCTCCTGTCTGCAAACCTGCAATTACGACATGAATATCACATATAAGCCAAAATATTCCGCGAAACGCGATATTGAAT
Organism: Agapanthus africanus; assembly: GCA_030015575.1. Lineage (NCBI taxonomy): Eukaryota > Viridiplantae > Streptophyta > Magnoliopsida > Asparagales > Amaryllidaceae > Agapanthus > Agapanthus africanus. The sequence goes on along the minus strand of JASDDO010000019.1, from coordinate 689,993,169 downwards.
CGAAACGAGAAACTCGCGTCGCGAACTAAACGCGCGTGTGCACGATACGGTGAATCGTGTGTGTACGCGTCTAAAACCATCGCGACACGCCGCGATACGCTGGATCACAGAACCCACTCACGTATCGCGCGTATCGCGCAAACACAACTAAACACAAGAGCGACATATAGTCCCAGATTTTCCTACAGGGCAAATATTACAAAACTAGACATGCCAAAACACCACAAAACACTGCAGACTACCCTACACAAAACCCCATCACCCCACTCCCCTTCCTGGCCGCAAATTGCGGCCAGATTGATGAAATTGGCGGCCTGGGTAGGGGTAGGGTGGCTCGTGTTCTGGTGGTGTGCTCTAGACCTAACAAGCATGTTCCAGTCCTCTCAATTTTATTCTGTAGGCATCGGGTCACCAGCAGATCACAAATATCCAATATATCGCTTAAAAACGACAATTTGCACAATACACTAACCCTATGGTATTTTAGTGAAATCCAGGGAAATTCTCAGTGTGAGTGACCCTACTAACACTAAATTTACCTAAGGTAGCTAACACAATCCACCATTTACCACCATTCCACTCAAACACCATAAACTAGCACTAAACTTAGCTATTTAGCACTAATCGACACAAAACTTAAGCACACACGAAATGGGGTTCAGAAATTACCCTATTGGACCTTAAAGAGCCCAAGAAAGCAGGTGAAGAGGTGTGTGGAGCTACTGCAAGTGCTGGGGCTGCCTGCTGCTGCTTCTACTACCTGCTGCTGCTGCTGTTGTTGTTGTTGTAGTTGATGTTGCTGATGGTGATGAAGGTGATGAAGATCTGTTGTTGCTGTTGCTGCTGCTTGCTCCAGGTGAGTATGGGTGTGTGTGTGGATGAAGCTGCTGCTGCTAATGATAATGATGTTGCTGGGGCTGCTGCTGATGATGATGAGGATGCTGCCACTGCTGCTGATGGTGTGTGTGTGTGTTTGAGAGAGAGATAATGAGAGAAAGAAAAGAAAAATGAGATAGAGAATGAGCACACACTCAAGACCCCTTTCCCACTCTCTCTTTCCTCATTAAATGAGCATGGCATGAGCCATGATGCCCATGCTTTCTCTCTCCCTCTCTCTCCCAAGGTCAACACAAAACAATTAATAAAACCCTTAATAAAATTCATTTAATTAACAACAACCATGACACTTAAACAAAGCTAAAAGCTAGATAAGAGAAAATGGTTAGTTAACCATGTTGCTAATCATGGTTAAACCCCTAAAACAACCCTAGTTATCATGCACAAGTGTGTGTGTGCCTAACAAAATTCTAATAAAATACACAATAAATAGGATAAAATATTTAAAACTTAATTTGGTAAACTTTTTATTAAAAACCATACATTAAAATATAATTAGCTACAAAACACCTTCTAAGGTGTTACATCTGGGCTGCCGAAGTCTCAGCAAGGTGCTCCTCTACTAATAAGGCTGCATCTACAGCTGCTGCATAGGTCTCGTAGTGCTGTGCGCTGATCGCACGGAACAGTGGTGTAAGCAGGCCTCGAATAAATCTCTTAACTCGTAACTCCTCGGTAGCCACTAAATACGGGGCATAGACTGCCAACTCTGTAAACAGCACGTCATACTCTGCCACTGTCATCCCTGGCGTCTGGCGCAAGGACTCAAATCTGCGTGCTCGGGCATCCCTAACACTCTGGGGAAGGAAACGGGCTAGAAATACTGTCACGAACTCTGTCCAGGTCATAGAAGGAAGACCTGCTGCTCTGCCCTTCTCAACTGAGTCACACCACTTCTGTGCAAGACCTTCCAGGCGAAAGCTCGCGAACTCGACCCATCTCGCATCTGCGCATCTGAGGGAACGGCATATCCGGGCCATCCTGTCGATGAAAGACTGGGGGTCCTCGGCCGTATCGGTGCCTGTGAAGACCGGAGGCTTCAGCCTCATGAACTCTGATAGCGATACCGTAATCACCTCCGTGGCTGTAGGGGCAACTGGCTGTGCGGTAGGTACCATCGCGGTCTCCGGAACGGGTGGAGCTACCTCTGGTCGCTGCGCTCGAAGCGTCTCAACTAGCGATCCTATCATCTGGCGCATCTCCTGCATGCTGGATCCCACCGTCTGGCGCATCTCCTGCATAACAGCCCCTATCATGGCGATCTGGTCTGTCACGGAAGGAACAGTCTGCTCGGGTACGACGGGTACACTGCACGGATTAGTCCTCGTCTCGGACGAGTCAACATGAATCTCGGCCCTCGCGGCCGCTCTCTGTGCCCTCGTAGTCTTTGGCGGCATAATGGCTGAAAGAAAATTTGGATTCGATAAGAACACGGAAATCGAATCGCAGGAATGTATGTATTCGAGAAGGAATTTAAATCAACAAGTCCTAAGGTCGCGTAGGCGGAGTACCGTGTCGCGAGTATGCCGCGGAACATACACACGCTACGCTACCCTGCTGCAGCTATCTACTCCATCATACCAGGGTCATCCTACACTCCGAAGGTAAAACCTACGCTCTGATACCAACTTTGTCACGACCCGAGAGTTTCGACTCGTGACCGGCACTTAACCACGCAACGTCTACAGGCGTAACGAGGCTAAGTAAGCCGAACACAGAAATCAAAACCCAAAATTAAAGAGTGATTAAAACATTTTTATAAAAACAGTCGTACTTGTCTAGAAAACTTTAATTAATTTAGTAGAAATCCTTTTTAAGTTCAAGAGTTATAACTTTTATAATTTTGACAACATTTCCTTTTTAAACATTTGTCCCGCAAGTCGGGTAAAAGCAAGGTGTAGCAGAAATAACAAGTGAAATGAATAAAACATCACAATATGATATACGACGCCGTAGCAAAGAATACACAGTAAGGCAAGGACAACTATCATAAAAGGTAAAACTGCATAAAATAAAGTCGGCTCACATGTGAGCTCCACACCAGAGTACCAAATCATACACATCGTCCTCACAACTGTCTCTAAGTCAATACAGAAAGGTAGATGGAGAATACTAGATACATCAATATACAACTGAAGGATAACAGATACCGTACAAAAACCCACCTAACAGCAAAAAGCTAACTCGCCTCAGCAATGGTATCTGTGCCAAAAGATGCGGTAAACAGCCAGCCGTGACTACTCCCAAGGGCAACCTGCAAATACTGTGGCACAACGGGGGTGAGTTGCCAACTCGTGAATAGAGATAACATATAAAGGTAATCGCGAGCATGCCCTTACAGCGTGGCTCTACTAATGCCAGCAGATGATATCCATGCATGACAATCAGTGGATGCAATAGTAATGCAAGTGCTCTATCAGGTAAATACTACAGGACGAGATATATAGTAATCAATACTGAGCATGGGATAAATAACATCTACATGGATATGTCAACATGGAAAACAATAATCGGTGCCTCAGGCTGCACCCAGATCCCAAATACACTCAGGCGCCGGCACTCCCATCGGCCCTCAAATCCTGTACATCGCTGAGGAATCACGAGTGCCCAACATCGGCACCCAAATATCATAAAATACCCGTGTCTAGCATCGACACACAAATCCTCGTATATCGGGCTCCGTCAGTCCGGATCGGCCTACGGGGTCCGTCTGCGGTGTCAGCCCTCGGCCCCGGCGGTACGGATCATCCCGCATCCATCTCTCGACTCTGGCCAGTATCCTCCGGACAACTGCCAGGTCCAACCAATCACCGGTAGGTAGTAGTCCCTCCGCCGGGCTCACCGTCTACTGCACAGCGAAACCGTTCTCGTCCCGGGGTACCATACCGGGCCCACCACGAACCCGCAAACGGATCATCCATCTCCTCGAATCGGGTTTCAAGCACACGTCTCAGCACCGAGAAAACACGTGGTGGACGCACCAAAATATCATATCACGAGGTACCGGGTTTTCAAAATAGTGCATCTTTTCTTAAATAATTCCACGGTCCTCAAAACCAGAAATCACATGAAAATCCAATACCAATAAGTAAATCCAATGCGAGGTACAATGTAAATCAATCCATGGTATGGGTATAAGGGAAAACCGCTTTTAAAAATAGTTCCCGTTCTTAAAGATGTCATGCGGCTCCCAATTTCTAGAAAATCATAACCAATCATATGTAAGATGAACTACAGTAATATAATCATGGCAGCTCTACAGTGAGTGTGGCATGGCAATTACTAACGGTGTGTGTGTAGCATGCAAATAGTGCCCGTGCAATATAAACCGTTAGTAATAGTGCGGTGTTCTATCAGTTCTAAGCATATATATATAAATACAGCAGGGAATGCAATATGCGATGACAGTCCATGGGGTAAATGCAATAAATAATAATAAGGTCCTATCAGCCCTGACGCATAACGCCATGCGGGCGATATCCCCGTAGATGTGAAATCTACTCACCGAGTCTCGCGCTAAGTGTAGCCGACGACTTGCTTGCCCTTCTTCGCAGCGTCCGTCTCACTGGCCTGCGAACCTAGAATCACATAACATATATCACACATAAGCTCAACTTCACAAAAACGTGGTATTATGGTCCAACTAGAAACCCGTGTCGCAAACCAATCGCGCGTGTGCGCGATACGCTAAAACGTGTGATCACGCGCCTGAAACTACCCCGACGCGTCGCGATACGCAGAAACCCCAAACCCACTCACGTATCACGTGTGTCGCGAAGGTTTAGAAAAACGGCAAAACAGGTATTTAGTCCCAGATTTTACTACAGAACTAAACTTACAAAAATATATATATCACAACACCCTACACACCAGCAGACACCTACAGGACCAAACCCTAACCCAAACCCTATCCATCTGGCCGCAATTGGCGGCCAGAATGAATTAATTGGCGGCCAAATGTAGGAGTTAGGGGGTCGGGTTAAATCTAGGGTATCAGCACTGTTAGTGTATATGCCCTAGAGGCCATTACTGTATCATACTAGTATGTATATTACTTGAGGGAAACTTGGGATATTCACAGTTGTACAGACAATCTTGCTCAATATAGTAGTATGCTACTTGGTTTGTCTCTGCTTTAATGTGTACATGTGTGTTTATTTATTATATCACCTATACGCATTAGTAGAGCCCTTAGGATCTTTGCTTGATTACCGGCATTGTGATGGCGATCACACACGTGGGGGCTGGGTAATCTACAAGCACATCCTTATACACGTCCCTAGTCGTGGGAGTATCGAGATAGGGCATCGATACTCCGGAGTAGACTAGCGTATGCGCTTCTCATCCCAGCACGGGAGACGGTCTGTCCCACAGCCGTCGGTACGTCGTACTTGAGATAGTATGCGGGTGCTCGTTAGGTTACGAGTACACTGGACAGGACTCATCGGGAACTGATGGTTGGTATTATACCTATCGTCAGTTATCAGTTCCCAGGTGACATGAGTACAGCTTAGTCCGCTGACTTGACACTGTCACTTCGCCTCGAGTGTGTTCCCACTGCTCTTTGATTACTACCCTACCACGGCTCTACTGAGTCGTGCAAACAGTTAGTAGTTGGGAGCAGTCCCAAGCACTTGGAGGCAGTGACGGTTAGACAGGATTCGTCTCTCCCGGTATTGGGGGTTGACATCGCGCTGTGTCTAGGAGAGCCATTACACGAGTAGACCCTGGCCAGGGCAAGCGAGATATACTGGTAGGTTTCCAGTGTTATCTCAGGGTGTATTAGGCTTCACTCCGACACGACTTGTACTGCTATTAGGGGACTGACGTTTACCGCCCCCTAGGCCCGCCATGCGATGTATCAGACGAACAGACCGGACTGTATGGAGATTGTCACATACAGACTCAGTAGGAGTTCGGATGGGTTCACCTCATCGGCCTTCTTATCGACATCTACCTGGGGACCGTTACGTACAGCTAGTGCCGCTTGCGGTCTGTGGTTAAACCCACTGCCAGCGTAGTGTCGAGTCTTTAGAGTCCCACACAGAGAGTTTCCCTGCACTGAGCGAAACGTGTAGAGGCCGTATGGTTTTACGGCAGGGCTACGATCACTTACGTACACTTCTATACGTGTGGTGTTCGGGCAGGCAATACTAGTTGGCTTTGGTTTAAGCCGGATCCTAGTATTGCACGGATGGATTTGCTTTGTCTTCTGCGCATTCGCATTCTACGGAATGCGGATGCAGGTGTGTATGCACAGTTTTCCGGAGCGATGAAGGAGGAGGTGCCTCATTAGGGTTTTGGCAGTTGGTTCGGCCAAAACCGCTATGTGGCAGGCTCATTAGGGTTTTGACAGTTCGTTTGGTCAAAAACATTATGAGCCGGGGACGTTATTTACTAATCCTTTCATTGATAATTTTGTTATGGCTAATTACATTGACCATTTGACCATCTTGACTTTGTTGACCATTTGACCAAAGTTGACTTGGATCTTCTTAAAAGATCTAAAGTATTCTTTGGTTTTCTTTTTCTTTTGTTATGATAATGGTCATGTCATTTGTAGCCATCAAACTTTATCTTGATGGGATTAGTAATGATGTTGTTTTTTACATTATTGCAACCATGGTTACTTTTTCTTTGTATCATAATTTCTTTCTCATTCTCTCTCTTGATTATTCAAGTGAGAAGAAAAAGATATGAACCATGGTTGCTAGCTCCTCCTTCTTCTTCCTCCTCTTGATTCATCTTTTGATCTCATGTGTTGAGAGATAAAGATCCCACAAAGACAAAACCATCCATTGATCATTTCTACACAACCTAGGGCTTCTAGATTGGCAATCTCTTTGCCCTAGTTATCTCGGCTCGAGGTGGAGCTCGGTGCACATCTCTCGGGTGGATCGTCTTCGACTCAAGGAGGCCGCGGAGGTGACCAAAGTCCGGATCAATCCTTGGAGCAAGCAAGGAGAAAAACAACAAGAAGAGAAGGAGTTCAAGTTGAGGTATAACCCCTAACCGAGTAGATAAATCTCTAGTTAGCATGCTAGTGTATTGTTTAGCAAAGATCCGGCTTTTACGGTCCATGTTACCAAGTCTAGAAAATTTTTTGTTTTACCGTTTCCGCAACCCCGAAAGTACCGGGAGAGGTAACGTAGACCTAACAGTGGTATCAGAGCCTAACTAAACATAAACTAGCTAGGTAGTGAAGTGTATCGAAGTTCGAAACGGAAAAATCGAAAAACCGAGTTTCGAAAACCCTAAGTTTCTGTTAAAGTTTTTTCTGGTCAAAACAAAATTTGTCATACTCCAAAAATCATCTCAGGGTTTTTAGAAGAAAACCACCAAAAACGAGCCAGAGATCTGACCAAAGAACCGCGGTTCCGCGGCAATAGCAAGCTATTGCCGCGCAACCGCGGCCGTCTTGTCTCCTCTCTGCCTCGATTTTGGTGCAGTGTATTTGTGTCTTGGTTTTAGGATTTTTCATATGGTTTATTTGTGCCCAGATTTTCCAGAAAAGAAATTTATTTTTGGGGGCCTATAAATCCGTATTTTTTCCGAACTTCAATACACTTTGACTATAAAGGTTATATCTATGATGTTCATATGTATTGAACGTCGGCTAATGGCTATATATCGATTAGTCGGGGTTATACATATCTGTGTTATGTGATTGATGCTGATGGTTTGTGTATATGAACTCGTTGGATTGTCGCGGATGAATAGCCGGGGTGGATGTGAGATGAGAGTTTCTTTTTCTTTCATTCATGTAATAAATTTGTAAATTGATGTAATATTATTTGTATGGCCGCACAACCGGGTCGGGGTTGTAGCCGTCATTGTATAATTCTTTTTACTGTTTTTGCTCCTAGGATAGACCCATGGAAGGGGTGCACAAACTACTGGGTATCTCGAAGTGCCGAGTGGCCTACTCACGGCGTTGAGGGAGGTTGCTTCGCTTCGGGTACTTGGCGGGTAGTTTGCCGCACCCGTAGGGGTCTTGGGTGGGGTATTGGCTATTCATCGCGACAGCGTAATCCGCTTTTCGTTGCAGGCTCGAACGAATCGCGGGTTCCTAGTATATCCAAAGTGTTCATCTGTGATCTGGATTGGCTATCATTGCTGTATATCTATATATAATAACTATTTAGGCGTTGCTTATGTTTTACAGCCGCGCTAGCCCAGCCCCCGCTCTGTCGTTAGTTAAGTAACCTAACGGGTGATGACGGGGCCCCGTGGCGAATGCGAATGGCATAAGCGTACGTCATATTTTGGTTGTTTTCTGCAATGGTAGGATTTAAATGATGGGACGCATTAAAAGAACTAATGCAAGAAAATAAACCTAAAAGACGTTGTTGGAACAAGTTTTTCAAAAAGCTGTTATTGCAAGGACGTTCGATTTTTGTTTTGCATCGAGGTATTCGGTTATGAATGCCCAGCACCTCAGTCGACGAGGCAAGGGCCGAGATCCCTTCATCGGGAGTGACCCCTTGGACAAAAGTTTGCGTCAGGGTAATAACTTCACTATAGTCGATTATTCTTGCTTTGCATCGTGGTATTCAGTTTGGAATATCCTGCACCTCATTCGACGAGGAAAGAGCCGAGATCCCTTAACAGGGAGTGACCTCTTTAGCAAAAGTTTTCGCCGCTATATTTTCAAAAAGGGTGTATCACGTTCCTTCAACGATATCAAGTTCATTACGTTAACGGGTTTTCGCCAAAACCCAGCCGTAGCCCTCCGTCGTTTCAGATAATTAATACTTAGTATTCGTGCTGCGTTTGTTGATTATTCGTCAAGACACAGTGAACGGTAGCTGAGTAATAATTCTCTGTTGCACTGATAGATGCGATTGGTTAGGACGGTCGCATGATTTTTGTGATTATTCGTCAAGGATCATGCGGGCGGGTCTAATGCAATCCTGGATAACGACGGGTTGAACTTGACTAGGACCTTTTGATTTGTTGATTATTCGTCAAGGTCACTTGGGTCCTAGGGGCAAAAACCACATCGGGAGTTTCAAAAGAACTGAAACTTGCAGATTTAGCATACCTTCTGGAGTGTGGTGACTAGAGTGGATTCCATCTAGGTTATCACACAATGACAGTTGGATCCCGATCCCACTGATGAGTTGGATTACTCTCGGGAGATTATTTCACTTAACAATCAATACTATAAACCTAGTAGGTGTTTAGAAAGGTGTTAGCGGGGCTACGCCCCCAGGGAAAAGAGGTTCTTAAATTAAGGAACTTCGCGAAAGCGTTGGAAAACCTCCCTCGAAGTACCGACACTAGCCTGGCTGAAAGGTTAAGCAAGTATTGTGACGTGAATTAAATCCCGGCTAGTTCTTCTTTTAAAAAGGTTTTAAGAAGAATTTGAGGAAACAGTGGGAGACATCCTGGTTAGATAAATTAATAAACCAATCTAATCTTGCAAGAGCATATGCTGAGTGTTTCTTTTCTCTCTCTCCAGGTAGCAACATTTTCACGCCCTAATCAAGATAATAAAATGTATCGCTTGACCAATCCGAATTCTTATTCGGGGCTGGGGAACATTGGTTCAGCTCTAACTTGTGACAACAGTCATAAGTATGAGAAAGGGAAAGGGGATAGTATGGATTCCCATGATACCCAGTTGAAGAAGAAGCATGGTTTTGCATCTACTTCAGGTGTTCTTGTAATCCGAATTCAGATACGAATGAATCCTACTTGTGGCATTGTAGACTTGGTCATGTCGGAAAGAAAAGACTGAGTAAGTTGCATAAAGATGGACTCTTGAATGCGTTTGAGTTTTCATCTTATGAAACTTGTCAGTCTTGTCTCAAAGGGAAGATGACCAAATCTCCGTTCACCGGACATGGAGAAAGAGCAGCAGAGCTCCTGGGACTCAGACACAGTGATGTATGTGGTCCGATGTCTACACATGCAAAGGGTGGGTTCTCCTACTTCATCACATTCACTGACGATCTCTCTAGGTTCGGATATGTGTATCTGATGAAACACAAATCTGAAGCTTTTGAGAAATTCAAGGAATTCAGAAAGGAAGTAGAGAATCAGATTGGCAAAAGTATCAAGATCCTCCGGTCTGATAGAGGAGGAGAGTACTTAAGCACGGAATTCCTAGATTACTTAAAAGAGAATGGTATTCTCTCTCAGCTTACTCCTCCTTATACACCACAGCACAACGGTGTATCGGAGCGGAGGAATCGTACCCTATTGGATATGGTTCGCTCCATGATGAGTAGTGCTGAGTTACCTCTTTCATTTTGGGGACATGCGCTTCAGACAGCGGCATACCTTTTGAATCAAGTTCCATCCAAATCTGTGCCTAAAACTCCGTATGAAATATGGAGCAGTAAGAAACCATGTCTTAAGTTTATTAAGATATGGGGTTGTCCGGCCTATGTGAAAACACTGAAACCGGACAAATTAGAGGCACGGTCAGTTCTGTGTAAATTTGTGGGATATCCTAAAGACTCACTAGGATATCTGTTCTACCACACTGAGGAACAGAAGGTGTTTGTATCTCGCCACGCTACCTTCTTAGAAAGGGAGTTTCTTGCAAAAGAAACTAGTGGGAGTTCGGTAGAACTGGAAGAAATTCAGCGACCACAAAATGCAACTGAAAATTTGGAGGAACCGCTAGATTCAATAACCCCAAACGAACCTCAGCCACTCCGCAGATCTGGTAGGATTTCTCATCCGCCCGAGAGATACTACGGTTTTCTCATTGACGGGGATCGAGAGGATTGCATCTTGGAAGAAGATGACCCTACCAGTTTCAGGCAGGCCATTATCAGTAAGGACTCTGATAAGTGGCAGGAAGCAATGCAATCCGAAATGGAGTCCATGTATGCCAATAAAGTATGGACCTTGGATATTGCTCCACCTGGGGTAAAACCCGTTGGATGCAAATGGATCTACAAAAGGAAACTTGGTGTAGATGGGCAGGTGGAAACCTATAAAGCTAGACTCGTTGCAAAAGGTTTTCGTCAAAGCCCTGGTTTGGACTATGATGAAACTTTTTCTCCGGTGGCTATGCTCAAATCCAGTCGGATCCTACTTGCCATTGCTGCCTTCCATGACTATGAAATCTGGCAGATGGATGTTAAAACGGCTTTTCTAAACGGTTGTTTGGAAGAGTGCGTTTACATGGATCAACCAGAAGGTTTCGTAGACAGTGGGAGCAGCGGGAAGGTGTGCAAGTTGCTTAAATCCATTTATGGATTAAAGCAGGCATCGCGGAGCTGGAACATCTGTTTTGATGAGGCAATCAAGGAATTTGATTTCATCAAGAACGAGGATGAACCTTGTGTCTATAAGAAGATTGTAGGACGAACTGTCGTATTCCTAGTCTTGTACGTGGACGACATTCTTTTGATAGGAAATGACATTCCTATGCTACAATCGGTCAAGCTATTTTTGTCACAAAGGTTCTCCATGAAGGACCTGGGGGATGCCTCGTACATTCTGGGGATCAAGATCTATAGAGATAGATCCAAGAAACTATTGGGACTTTTGCAGTCCAGGTACTGAAAGGTTTGTTTAGCACCTTATGAAGAGTTTTGAAGCATCACATGACCCAAAGTTATAATTTTTATGGTGCTAAACTAACATGCAAAGGGATCGATCCTAGAAAATTAGGGTTATAAAACATTAAGCTAGTAAAGATTAGGGTTTGAAGGCTACAACCTTTGTAGCTCCCCTTTGCTAGACTCCTTGGTGTCTTGGGTGTTGAATCGAGGTCCTCTTGAAGTTCCCTTGCGTCCACGACGATCCACCACGGAGTACTCCGTCCAAGCTTGCTACTTTGGAAAACCGAAGGAAACACTCTAATCAAGTTGGCTAGACTTGAGTAGAATGATGTTGTGGTTTGGAATCTCACTTCAAAAACCTTTCTTTAGTTGTATTTAACTTACTAGAAAAGACTAGAGAGGAAAAGATGAAGGAGGATGAAGATGGTGGCTAGTTTAAACAAGAGGTGTAAAAAGATAACCTTGAGTTAAGAAGAAAATGAAATGTATATCACTATATATATTTATTTCCTTCTTAACTTCAACCATGATTAAATGATGGATAGTTAGTTTAACTTGGGTTTTAAATGATAAAGAGAAGGATAATCATAGGTTAGTGGTAGTTGAGATAGGTTAGGTTAGAAGAAGAGTGTAGAATCAAGAATGATTATCCTTTTCTTTTTCATTTTACTTTAAAACCAAAATTAAATAATAATCCATTATTTAATCTATGGTGTGAGTCTTATATTGCCACCATTTCCATATGCTAACAACCATGATGGATGGGTGTATGTATGTATGCATGTATGCACATCCACATGTGCATGAAACTAGCATGGAAGAAAGAAAGAAAAGCACACATGCATGCACACATCCATCATCCAAGAAAAGGTTTTAAGTGAGAAAACTAATGGTTAAATGATAAATCAACACTTGATTTATCAATCCGGTCATATCTCATATGACCCCACTAAAAGCAGTTCACCCGATCAATGTTCGGTATCATATACGCACATTTCAATCGGGTGCATGCGCATATCGCATACGCACACCACAACGTTTCGCCTGGACTGGGTAACTCCTTTGTGGGACTCTAAGACTCGTCAATACGCCGGCAGAGGGTAATGATCATATCAAGTACCCTCAAGCCGCAAGCGGTCAGCTAAACGTAACGGCCACCCGGGTATTGAGCGATCAGAAGACAACAAGCGAACCTGCTACAACTCCCGTCGAGCCATCCGGCAACACTACCGTACAGTCCGGTCTCTTCGTCAGATATGCTGCATATCGAGCCTAGGGATGGTCACGTCGACCCCAATAACTCAATAAGTTGTGCCGGTGAATGGTCTATAACAGATCGAGAAACTACTGATAACACTTATCAGCAAATCTCAGCAGCCCTGGCCAGGGACTTACTGATATAACCAGTCGGGCACAGTACAGCATCAACTCCCAATATCGGGAGAGACGAATCCCCTCCTATCGCTCATTGCCTTCGTGTGTCTCGGGACTGTACCCAACGGCCACCTGTTTGCACGACTCAGTAGAGCCGTGGTAGGGTGGCAATCAAAGTACAGTGGGAGAACACACAAGACTCCATGACGATCTCGGGTCTACAGACTAACCTGTACCAGTGTCACCTGAGAACTGCTATCCGACGATAGATATAATTCCATATAGGAGTTCTCGGTGAGTCCGTCCAGTGTACCCAGTCACCACTGAGCACCCGTATATGATCTTGATGTCAAACATCGATGAATGTGGGAACATCCATCGCCCATCGTATGGGTCTAGTATCATATACTCTAGTCTACTCTGGTATATCAATGCCCCATCTCGATATACCTACGACTAGGGACGTTCCAGGATATGCTTATAGACTACAGATGTCCCACTAGTATGATCTCCATCATAATCAGAGTAGTCAAGCCGATATCCTCAGGGCTTTATCAGCATGTATGAATGAATAAAAGCATGATCAAATCAACATGTCAGATAAAGAAGAACCAGATAGCATACTATCATGTCGAGCAAGAATGCAAACTGAATATATATACATGTATAGATACATCGACTATCACATAATGGCCTCTAGGGTATACATATATCCAACAATCTCCCACTTGCACTAAGGCCAGTTATTGGCGTATCTCATACCCAACATCTCAAAAAGTCGCTCATGCTGTGGCTGAGGGAGGGCCTTGGTGAGTGGATCCGCGGCGTTGTTCTTTGTATCTACTCTCTTAATCTCGATCTCGCGGCGATCTACAATCTCCCGGATCAAATGAAAGCGCCTCAGGATATGTCTGGACCGCTGATGGGATCTGGGCTCCTTGGCTAACGCCATCGCCCCATTATTGTCACAATACAAAGGTATTGGATCAATAATGGTTGGAACTACTCCTAGCTCCGAGACGAACTTCTTCATCCAGACGGCTTCCTTGGCGGCATCATTTGCAGCAATGTACTCAGCTTCCATCGTAGAGTCTGCAACGGTATCTTGTTTGGAACTCTTCCAACTTACCGCCCCTCCATTGAGGGTAAATACAAACCCTGAGATAGATTTGCTGTCATCCTTATCGCTCTGGAAGCTCGAATCGGTAAAGGACTCCATTTGGAGATCTGTATTACCATACACCAAGAACAATTCTTTAGTCCTTCGTAAGTACTTAAGAATGTTCTTCACAGCTGTCCAGTGGTTCTCCCCTGGGTTGGATTGATACCTGCTTACAACACTAAGTGCATAAGCTACATCTTGGCGTGTACATAACATCGCATACATTATAGATCCTACTGCCGAAGCATAAGGTATAATGCTCATGCGAGCTCTCTCTTCATCGGTCTTTGGACAAGAATCCTTGGAGAGAGTGACTCCATGGCAAGCGGGTAAGGCACCCCGTTTGGAGTCTTCCATACTAAACCTCTTTAGGATGGTGTTGATGTACCTGGTTTGGGACAATCCCAATAACTTTTTGGATCTATCCCTATAGATCCTTATGCCCAGGATGTATGTGGCATCACCCAGGTCCTTCATGGAGAACCTTAGTGATAAGAATGATTTGACCGACTGTAGCATAGGAATATCATTTCCTATCAGAAGAATATCATCTACGTACAATACGAGGAATGTGACAGCTCTTCCTACAGCCTTCTTATAAACACAAGGTTCATCTGGATTTTTGATGAAATCAAACTCTTTGATAACATCATCGAAACAGATGTTCCAACTCCGAGATGCCTGCTTTAACCCATATATGGATTTAAGCAATCTACATGCTTTCTCGCTGCTCCTACTGTCAATGAAGCTCCCTGGCTGATCCATATAAACGCATTCTTCTAAATCTCCATTTAGAAATGCTGTTTTAACGTCCATCTGCCAGATTTCATAGTCGTAGTGAGCAGCAATAGCAAGTAGGATCCGAATGGATTTAAGCATGGCTACGGGCGAAAAAGTTTCGTCATAGTCCAAACCTGGTCTTTGACGAAAACCTTTCGCCGCAAGTCTTGCCTTATAGGCCTCTACCTGCCCATCCACACCAATCTTTCTTTTAAAGATCCATTTGCACCCTACAGGTTTTACCCCAGGGGGTACAACGTCCAAAGTCCATACTTTGTTGGTGTACATAGACTCCATTTCGGATCTCATGGCATCCAGCCACTTCACAGAGTCACCACTCGTGATAGCTTGCTGAAAACTGGTAGGATCATCATCATCCATGATGCAATCTTCTCCGTTACCATCAATGAGGAAACCGTAGTACCTCTCCGGTGGGCGAGAAGTCCTACCAGATCTACGGAGTGGCCGAGGTTCTTCAGTTTCTGTTGCAACAGCCGGTTCAACCAAATCGTCATTTGTAGTTTGTGTCTCCAGAACCTCTTCTAGATCTACTACCTTGCCATCATCTTTATCTGTGAAAAACTCTTTTTCCAAGAATGTGGCATACTGAGAAACAAACACCTTTTGTTCCTCTTTGTGGTAGAACAGATATCCATAAGAATTCTTTGGATATCCCACAAAGTTACACATGACTGACCGTGTCTCGAGTTTGTCCGGATTCTGCTTTTTAACATAGGACGGGCAACCCCAAATCTTAATTCTTTTAAGAGATGGTCTCTTCCCATTCCATATCTCATATGGCGTGGAAGACACGGCTTTGGTTGGAACCCTGTTTAGCAGAAACGCTGCAGTCTCTAATGCATGTCCCCAAAACGAGACTGGTAACTCAGCGTCACTCATCATGGACCGGACCATATCTAATAGGGTCCTATTCCGTCGTTCTGACACACCGTTGTGTTGTGGTGTGTAAGGAGGAGTGAGCTGAGAGAGAATCCCATTCTCTTTTAGGAAGTTTGCAAATTCTGTACTGAGATACTCTCCACCTCGATCTGATCGAAGCATCTTAATACTCAAGCCGGTTTGTTTTTCTACTTCCTTTTTATATTCAATGAATTTCTCGAAAGCGTCGGACTTGTGCTTTAATAAAAATACATGACCGAATCTTGAGAAATCGTCAGTGAATGTAATGAAGTATGAAAAACCGCCTCTAGCCTGTGTAGACATAGGCCCACATACATCACTATGTATGAGGCCCAGGAGCTGAGTAGCTCTTTCTCCGTGTCCGGTAAACGGAGTTTTGGTCATTTTACCCATGATACAAGACTGGCAAGTCGCATAAGATTTATATTCAAAAGAATTTAAATATCCATCTTTGTGTAACTTGTTTAGTCTTGTTTCGTTAATATGACCAAGTCTACAGTGCCAAAGAAAAGCTTCATTTAATTCTGAAAGTTTTCTTTTATTAGTGTGTTGTATACTGAAAACTGTGTGTTGATTTAGGACATATATTCCGTTATTAAGCGTACCATACCCAACCAACATTTGATTTAGGTGAATGTTCATAACATTGTTCTGCAACACAAAATTATACCCTTCATTGTCCAACAAAGAAACGGATATTATATTACATAGCATACTTGGTACAAAATAACATGGATTCAAAATCAAAATACATCCAGATGGCAACCCCAAGTGATACTCTCCCACTGCGACTGTATGTACATTGGAACCATTTCCAACGCGGAGAGTATGGTCACCTGTCCTCAAAACCTTGCTATTTCTCAGCCCCTGCATAGAATTGCAAATGTGAGAACCTGAACCGGTATCCAATACCCAGGAAGCAGAGTTTATAGAAAAACAGTTTTCAGTCACAAACGCACCTGAAGCGGAAGCATCACCATGCTTCTTCTTGAGACTTAAGTACTCCGTGCAATTGCGCTTCCAATGTCCTGTCTTGTGGCAATGAAAACATTCGCCTTTCCCTGGGTCTCCAGCTGTGGACTTTCCCTTTCCCTTCACCTTTTTGACTCCGCCCTTAGGATTAGTGGGTTTCTTCTTTTTCTTTCCCTTGGCCTTAGCTTTCGGGCGAGAAGAAGAAGACTGTCCAATAGTCATAACGGGAGTCTTTGCTGACTTCATAGTGCTCTCTGCACTCCTTAACATATTAAGGAGTTCAGGGAGTTCCTTCTCCATGCCATGCATGTTAAAGTTCACTATGAACTGATCAAAGGTGGAGGGGAGGGACTGCAGAATAATATCTATATATTGTTCATTGTCCATTGTCCATCCAAGGTCCTCAAGCTCTTCTATAAGAGCTATCATCTTCAAAACATGGTCTCCTACTGGTGTGCCAGGGGCCATTCGCATCTGAAACAGTTTCTTTGATGCTTCGTATCGTAATACGCGGGATTGCTCCCCATACAACTCTTTTGTATGGAGCAATATACCGTGAATGTCCATGTCTTCGTGCTGCTTTTGATGTGTGTTGTCCATCGATGCAAGCGCGAGGCATTTTGCCGTGGCACAGTCAGCGTCCCATGTCTTGCGGACTTCAATGTCCGCAACTGAGGATTTTGGACCTGGGACGGGCGGGGCTGAAGCCGTGAGGACATATGATACTTTATCATAAGTCAAGGCGATCTTCAGATTCCTTAGCCAGTCTTTATAGTTGGTCCCATTCAGTTTGTTTTTATCTAGTAGAAGCTTAAGTCCAGTCATTGGTATCTGCCATTAAGAGAGAGAAAAGAATACACTCAGCGAAAGCACTTGCACAGATTAGATTGGTTTATTATCTTGTCTAATCGATGTTTCCCACTGCTTTTTATCAAGTTTTCTTTCAAACCTTAAAAAGAAAAACTAGCCAGGATTAATTACAGTCTACAACTTCGCTAACCGTTCAGCCAGGCCAGTGTCGGTACTTTGAGGGAGGTTCCCCGTGCTTTCGCACGGACCTAATTAGAGTAAACCTCGTTTTCCCAGAGGCGGAGCCCCGTTAACACCTTTCTAGACACCTAATGAGTTAGCTAATTGTAAACTGTAAAACTCTCCTAGGAGCAACTATTGCCCACAGTGGGATCGGGATCCAACCATCACATGGAAGGTATGCAATCTCATTGCAAATTTCAACATTTGAAATTCCCGATGTAATTTTTACCCCTAGTACTTATGACCTTAACTATGGTCAACAAATCATAAGTACCAGTCAAGTTCTACCCGTCATTTCTTGATCGATTAGACCCACCCATATGACCCTTAACTATGGTCAACAAAGTCGCATGAATGTCCTAATTAATCTGCATCATATGCAGCGTAGGAAGACATCACTTAGCTACCGTACACTACGCCTTAACTAAAGTCAACAAACGTAGCACGAATACTAAGTACTCTACTTCCTAAAATGACGGAGGGTTGCGAATGATTTTTAAGAAAATCTTTAACGCTTTGAACTTGATATCGTTGTAGATTCAAACAGTTTTCAAAAGGAGTGGCTTAAGCTCCGCAGTTTTGAAATGTAGCTTTTTCATAAATAGCCGAGTAGTTTATAAATCCGATTCTACAACATCTTTTTAGCTTTATTTTCTTTACATTAATCACATTAATGTAATCCCATCATTTAAGTCCTTAAGCCAATCACAGAAAAGAAACGAAAATAACACGTACGCTTATGCCATCCGCATTCGCCGCAATGTTCCGTTATGCACCGTTAGGTTACTTAACTAACGGCATACCGGGACGGGACTAGCGCGGGTATAAAACATAAGCAACGTCTACTATATATCATATATATAATATGTCATTCGTCTCAGATATCACAGAACACAGGCAGCAGAAACATAGATATAACGTGGGATATCCTAGGACGTCCGTATTTGGTATTTAGCCAGAATAGAAAATACGGATTCCACAGTCGCGATGAATAGCCAAGCCCACACCCTGGACCCCTACGAGAGCGGCAAGTGACCCTACCAATCCTGGAGTTTAGGAGACCCGGTCTCGACTCCTCGAGATGGCCTCCCACTGAACCCCAGAACCCGGTCACCTGTGCTCCCCTCCTTGGGTCCATCCTAATGCGGAAAAGTAAATAATATACAACACTGGTGACACAACCGCAACCTGGAAGTGCCCCAAATAAAAGAATATTACATTATATTTGAATTTACATGAATGAAAATATAAAACTCTCATCTCACAAAAACTGCCCGGCTATTCGATCGCGACAATCCTACACATCATATCTCAGCAACACATAATATCTTATATCATCAACGTAAGTAAGTATGCATACCCCAATTGTCGTTGATGTATAGCAACGAAACCGGCGATATCTAACATACTACACTTACGGTCACAGAAAAGAAAGTGTAAAACTACAATATTTGGAATCCAGATTCTCCTTAGACATCATAAATGCGAAATATCACATATTTCGTATTTCATGCCTAAACTATATGAATTCCACATATTGTATCACTTTCCAGACAAACAGACAGTATTAAAGTTTTCGAACGAACGATCAAGCACCCAAGATTCACTAAAGCTCAACACTTGAGCAGGGTTCAAAAATCCGGAGTGTGACACAGTAGTAGCGGTCTAGCCGTAGAAGGGTCAAGCCAACGCCTCACATGTGGCACGCTGTACGGCCCCAAACCCTAGGGTTCAAAGGGCAGTTCGAGACGGTCACATAATCGAGTTAAGGTTTGTTGTCTTCTAGAGGGACCACCGCAAAAAGACTTGCACGTATCTCCAAAGTATTTAAACCCCGTGAATAGTGAGTAAATGATACTCGTTCAAACACTTCAATACTTTCTAATTTACCCGGAAAAGCTACGAAATGAAAATCCCGATTGAATTGACGAGTCCAAAACCATCTCCAGAATTTTTCAAAACCAAATACAGATTAAAAATATCCAAAATTTTATACAAGCAGATTCATGAATTACTGTACAAAAGGTATCCATCAATTCATATATACGGCCGCGGAACCGCGGCCTAACCAAGCTTAGGCCGCGTTTCCGCGGCGAGAATCACTGTTCACTGGAAAAATTTTGTACCGTAATCCTTATTTTTTCCTGCTGTATTTTTTACATATTTTTAATTCTGCAAATTATCAAATTTTAGAAAATTTCCAGAGAGCACCCAAAAATACCGTATTTTTGTCCGATCGGGGTTTTCACTTCGTAAAAACGTCGCCTAATGTTCTAGGTCGGCTCTGATACCAATGAAAGGTTTGTTTAGCACCCTATGAAGAGTTTTGAAGCATCACATGACCCAAAGTTATAATTTTTATGGTGCTAAACTAACATGCAAAGGGATCGATCCTAGAAAATTAGGGTTATAAAACATTAAGCTTGTAAAGATTAGGGTTTGAAGGCTACAACCTTTGTAGCTCCCCTTTGCTAGACTCCTTGGTGTCTTGGGTGTTGAATCGAGGTCCTCTTGAAGTTCCCTTGCGTCCACGACGATCCACCACGGAGTACTCCGTCCAAGCTTGCTACTTTGGAAAACCGAAGGAAACACTCTAATCAAGTTGGCTAGACTTGAGTAGAATGATGTTGTGGTTTGGAATCTCACTTCAAAAACCTTTCTTTAGTTGTATTTAACTCACTAGAAAAGACTAGAGAGGAAAAGATGAAGGAGGATGAAGATGGTGGCTAGTTTAAACAAGAGGTGTAAAAAGATAACCTTGAGTTAAGAAGAAAATGAAATGTATATCACTATATATATTTATTTCCTTCTTAACTTCAACCATGATTAAATGATGGATAGTTAGTTTAACTTGGGTTTTAAATGATAAATAGAAGGATAACCATAGGTTAGTGGTAGTTGAGATAGGTTAGGTTAGAAGAAGAGTGTAGAATCAAGAATGATTATCCTTTTCTTTTTCATTTTACTTTAAAACCAAAATTAAATAATAATCCATTATTTAATCTATGGTGTGAGTCTTATATTGCCACCATTTCCATATGCTAACAACCATGATGGATGGGTGTATGTATGTATGCATGTATGCACATCCACATGTGCATGAAACTAGCATGGAAGAAAGAAAGAAAAGCACACATGCATGCACACATCCATCATCCAAGAAAAGGTTTTAAGTGAGAAAACTAATGGTTAAATGATAAATCAACACTTGATTTATCAATCCGGTCATATCTCATATGACCCCACCAAAAGCAGTTCACCCGATCAATGTTCGGTATCATATACGCACATTTCAATCGGGTGCATGCGCATATCGCATACGCACACCACAACGTTTCGCCTGGACTGGGTAACTCCTTTGTGGGACTCTAAGACTCGTCAATACGCCGGCAGAGGGTAATGATCATATCAAGTACCCTCAAGCCGCAAGCGGTCAGCTAAACGTAACGGCCAACCGGGTATTGAGCGATCAGAAGACAACAAGCGAACCTGCTACAACTCCCGTCGAGCCATCCGGCAACACTACCGTACAGTCCGGTCTCTTCGTCAGATATGCTGCATATCGAGCATAGGGATGGTCACGTCGACCCCAATAACTCAATAAGTCATGCCGGTGAATGGTATATAACAGATCAAGAAACTACTGATAACACTTATCAGCAAATCGCAGCAGCCCTGGCCAGGGACTTACTGATATAACCAGTCGGGCACAGTACAGCATCAACTCCCAATATCGGGAGAGACGAATCCCCTCCTATCGCTCATTGCCTTCGTGTGTCTCGGGACTGTACCCAACGGCCACCTGTTTGTACGACTCAGTAGAGCCGTGGTAGGGTGGCAATCAAAGTACAGTGGGAGAACACACAAGACTCCATGACGATCTCAGGTCTACAGACTAACCTGTACCAGTGTCACCTGAGAACTGCTATCCGACGATAGATATAATTCCATATAGGAGTTCTCGGTGAGTCCGTCCAGTGTACCCAGTCACCACTGAGCACCCGTATATGATCTTGATGTCAAACATCGATGAATGTGGGAACATCCATCACCCATCGTATGGGTCTAGTATCATATACGCTAGTCTACTCTGGTATATCAATGCCCCGTCTCGATATACCTATGACTAGGGACGTTCCAGGATATGCTTATAGACTACAGATGTCCCACTAGTATGATCTCCATCATAATCAGAGTAGTCAAGCCGATATCCTCAGGGCTTTATCAGCATGTATGAATGAATAAAAGCATGATCAAATCAACATGTCAGATAAAGAAGAACCAGATAGCATACTATCATGTCGAGCAAGAATGCAAACTGAATATATATACATGTATAGATACATCGACTATCACATAATGGCCTCTAGGGCATACATATATCCAACAGGTACATAGAGACCGTACTAAAGAGATTTAGTATGGAGGGTTCCAAGCGCAGTAACATACTCGCATTGCACGGAATTACCCTCTCCAAGAAGATGTCTCCTAAGACTGACGAGGAGAGGGTTCGCATGACCACTATACCCTACGCTTCGGCGGTAGGATCTATAATGTATGCGATGCTATGTACAAGACCAGATGTAGCTTACGCGCTGAGCGCGGTAAGCCGGTATCAGTCAGACCCAGGGGAGGACCACTGGACAGCAGTGAAGAACATTCTCAAGTACCTGAGAAGGACTAAGGAGATGTTCCTGGTTTACGGTAATGGAGACCTCAGGGTCGAGTCCTTTACCGATTCAAGCTTCCAGAGTGACAAAGATGACAGCAAGTCTGTCTCGAGTTTTGTGTTTGCCCTCAACGGAGGGGCGGTATGTTGGAGGAGTTCCAAGAAGGATACCGTCGCAGACTCGACGATGGAGGCTGAATACATTGCTGCAAGCGATGCCGCAAAAGAGGCGGTCTGGATAAAGAAGTTCATTAGTGAACTTCAGGTGGTTCCGTCCATTGTTGACCCAATACCTTTGTATTGCGATAACAATGGGGCTATAGCTTTAGCGAAGGAACCAAGGTCCCATCAGAAATCCAGGCACATCTTAAGGCGGTATCACCTGATCAGGGAGATCATTGATCGACAGGAGATCGAGGTGCGGAGAGTGGACACAAAGGACAACACTGCGGACCCATTCACGAAGGCTTTACCCCAGACTCAGTTCGAGCGGCTGATCGAGATGATAGGTCTTCGATACGCCAGTACATGGCCCTAGTGCAAGTGGGAGATTGTTAGTGTATATGCCCTAGAGGCCATTACTGTATCATACTAGTATGTATATTACTTGATGGAAACTTGGGATATTCACAGTTGTACAGATAATCTTGCTCAATATAGTAGTATGCTACTTGGTTTGTCTCTGCTTTAATGTGTACATGTGTGTTTATTTATTATATCACCTATACGCATTAGTAGAGCCCTTAAGATCTTTGCTTGATTACCGGCGTTGTGATGGCGATCACACTCGTGGGGGCTGGGTAATCTACAAGCACATCCTTCTACACGTCCCTAGTCATGGGAGTATCGAGATAGGGCATCAATACTCCAGAGTAGACTAGCGTATGCGCTTCTCATCCCAGCACGGGAGACGGTCTGTCCCACAGCCGTCGGTACGTCGTACTTGAGATAGTATGCGGGTGCTCGTTAGGTTACGAGTACACTGGACAGGACTCGTCGGGAACTGATGGTTGGTATTATACCTATCGTCAGTTATCAGTTCCCAGGTGACATGAGTACAGCTTAGTCCGCTGACTTGACACTGTCACTTCGCCTCGAGTGTGTTCCCACTGCTCTTTGATTACTACCATACCACGGCTCTACTGAGTCGTGCAAACAGGTAGTAGTTGGGAGCAGTCCCGAAGCACTTGGAGGCGGTGACGGTTAGACAGGATTTGTCTCTCCCGGTATTGGGGGTTGACATCGCGCTGTGTCTAGGAAAGCCATTACACGAGTAGTCCCTGGCCAAGGCAAGCGAGATATACTGGTAGGTTTCCAGTGTTATCTCAGGGTGTATTGGGCTTCACTCCGACACGACTTGTACCGCTATTAGGGGACTGACGTTTACCGCCCCCCTAGGCCCGCCATGCGATGTATCAGACGAACAGACCGGATTGTACGGAGATTGTCACATACAGACTCAGTAGGAGTTCGGATGGGTTCACCTCATCGGCCTTCTTATCGACATCTACCTGGGGACCGTTACGTACAGCTAGTGCCGCTTGCGGTCTGTGGTTAAACCCACTGCCAGTGTAGTGTCGAGTCTTTAGAGTCCCACACAGAGAGTTTCCCTGCACTGAGCGAAACGTGTAGAGGCCGTATGATTTTACAGCAGGGCTACGATCACTTACGTACACTTCTGTGCGTGTGGTGTTCGGGCAGGCAATACTAGTTGGCTTTGGTTTAAGCCGGATCCTAGTATTGCACGGATGGATTTGCTTTGTCTTCTGTGCATCCGCATTCTACGGAATGCGGATGCAGGTGTGTATGCACAGTTTTCCGGAGCGATGAAGGAGGAGGTGCCTCATTAGGGTTTTGGCAGTTGGTTCGGCCAAAACCGCTATGTGGCAGGCTCATTAGGGTTTTGACAGTTCGTTTGGTCGAAACCATTATGAGCCGGGGACATTATTTACTAATCCTTTCATTGATAATTTTGTTATGGCTAATTACATTGACCATTTGACCATCTTGACTTTGTTGACCATTTGACCAAAGTTGACTTGGATCTTCTTAAAAGATCTAAAGTATTCTTTGGTTTTCTTTTTCTTTTGTTATGATAATAGTCATGTCATTTGTAGCCATCAAACTTTATCTTGATGGGATTAGTAATGATGTTGTTTTTTACATTATTGCAACCATGGTTACTTTTTCTTTGTATCATAATTTCTTTCTTATTCTCTCTCTTGATTATTCAAGTGAGAAGAAAAAGATATGAACCATGGTTGCTAGCTCCTCCTTCTTCTTCCTCCTCTTGATTCATCTTTTGATCTCATGTGTTGAGAGATAAAGATCCCACAAAGACAAAACCATCCATTGATCATTTCTACACAACCTAGGGCTTCTAGATTGGCAATTTCTTTGCCCTAGTTATCTCGGCTCGAGGTGGAGCTCGGTGCACATCTCTCGGGTGGATCGTCTTCGACTCAAGGAGGCCGCGGAGGTGACCAAAGTCCGGATCAATCCTTGGAGCAAGCAAGGAGAAGAACAACAAGAAGAGAAGGAGTTCAAGTTGAGGTATAACCCCTAACCGAGTAGATAAATCTCTAGTTAGGATGCTAGTGTATTGTTTAGCAAAGATCCGGCTTTTACGGTCCATGTTACCAAGTCTAGAAAAAATTTTGTTTTACCGTTTCCGCAACCCCGAAAGTACCGGGAGAGGTAACGTGGACCTAACAAGCACCTATCCACTATACTGCAGTCTTCTCAATTTCATTCTGAACTCATCGGGTCAAAAGCAGTTCCAGAAAACTCAGTTTGGCACAAACACGATGAATTCGCATCAATTAGGGAAACTGGTTGTATTTTAGTGCAATTGGGGTTAAACTAGGTTAATATGGTCTCAACAAACCTCTATCATCCTACTGAAACCAAATCACACCTCACTAGCTCAAAGTTCCCATTAAACACCTCATATCGCACTAAAACGCACTAAAAACCACTAACCGATGCAAAACTACACTAACCAAGCAAACTAGGGAATAAGTTTAGGAAATATACCTCATACTTAACCCTAGGGAGCTGGAGGAAGAAGAAGAGGTTCAAGGAAGAGGCTGTGGTCGAAGCTGCTGCTGTTGCTGCACACTGGTGCTGCTGCTACTGCTCTCTGCTGCTGCTGCTACTGCTCTCTGCTGCTGCTGCTGCTGCTTCTGGCTGCTGCTGCTGCTTGCTGTGCTGCTGGGGTTCTGGAGCTGAGAGGTAAGAGTGTGTGTGAGTGTGTGTGAGATTTGAGAGGAACAAAGAAATGAGAGGAAACAAAGCATCACCCAATGTCAACCCTCCTCTCTCTCTCTTCATTAATTGCAAGCATGGCCTAAAGCCATGATGCACTCTCTCTCTCTCTCACAAGTCAACACCCATAAACAAATTCAAATTAAAGTAACTATTACTTAACTAACTAACTTAATTTAAACCCAAAAGACTTAATCCCATGATTAACCCACCATGGTCACTAATCATGGTAATAACTCATTTAAAAACCCTAGTTTACATGCACATATGTGTGCAAGCCTAGGAAAATTTTGGAAAAATATTTATTAAATTAGGAAAAATATTTAAAACACAATTTGGTAAACTTTTTATTAAAAACCCTTTATTTAAATATAATTAGTCACTAACACATCCTAAGGTGTTACAAAAACACTCTGCGTGCGCTCTTTCAAGACTAGAATGGTTATTTATTTTATCGAATCAGGATGGCTCCCACTGTTTTTATCAAATCTTCCTTCAAACCTTAGAAGGAAATACTAGCCGGGATTAATTACACTCTACAAGTTCGCCAATCTTTCAGCCAGGCCAGTGTCGGTACTTTGAGGGAGGTTCTCCGTGCTTTCGCACGGACCTAATTATAATAAACCTCGTTTTCCCAGAGGCGTAACCCCGTTGACACCTTTCTAGACACCTACTTGATCGGCTAATTGCAAAGTGCAAAACTCTCCCAGGAGTAACAATTACTCACAGTGGGTATTGGGATCCAACTATCATATAGAAGGTATGCAATCTCATTACAAATTTCAACACTTGAAACTCCCGATAATGGTTTTTACCCTTAGCACTTATGACCTTAACTATGGTCAACAAATCATAAGCACTAGTCAAGTTCTACCTGTCATTTCGTGATTAATTAGACCCACCCACATGACCCTTAACTAAGGTCAACAAAGTCACGCGACTGTCCTAACTAATCGCATCATATGCGGTGTAGGAAGACATCACTTAGCTACCGTACACTGTGCCTTGACTATGGTCAACAAACACAGCACGAATACTAAGTACTCTACTTCCTAAAATGACGGAGGGTTGCGGATGGGTTTTAAGAAAACCTTTAACGCTTTGAACTTGATCTCGTTGCGGAATCAAATGGTTTTTAAATGGAGTGTTTTTGAGGCTTTTCTAGTTTTGCTAAAGGGGCCACTCCCCGTGAAGGGATCGTCGATCCTTTCCTCATCGAATAAGGTGCAGGATATATCATATATACCGCTGTGCAAAGCAAAAACTATAGAAGCAATCAAAAGACAAACGAGGGTTGTAGCATCTGCCAGTTATTGCTAAAGGAGTCACTCCCGGTGAAGGGATCTCGGTCCTTTCCTTATCGAATAAGGTGCAGGATGTTCTACAAGGAACACCGCAATGCAAAGCAAGAACTGTAGCTACCTGATTTTATTTTTGAAATTCGATTCCACAACATCTTTTAGGTTTATTTTCTTTCATTAATCTCATTAATGAATGTCCCATCATTTAAGTCCACCTAAACATCACAGATAAATACAGCGTACGCTTATGCCATCCGCATTCGCCTCGATGTCTCGTCTGCACCGTTAGGTTAGGTAACTAACGGCAGAGCGAGGTAGGGCTAGCGCGGGTGTAAAACATAAGCAACGTCTATATAATATATCATATATACTATATACAATATCTATCTGAACAAATCACATGATCACATCACAGATAACGCAGCAGAAAATATCATATGAAATATTGGATATACTAGGACGTCCGTGTTTTCAATATGAGCCAGTATAAAACACGGATTCCACGGTCGTGATGAATAGCCAATCCCATACCCCTACACCCCTACGAGAGCGGCAAACAACCCTACCAATTCTACGGTTAGGACACCCGGACTCGACTCCTCGAGATGGTCTCCCACTGGACCCTAGAACCCGGTTACTTGTGCTCCCCTCCTTGGGTCTATCCTAATGCGGAAAAGTAAATAATATACATCAACGGTGACATCTTCCGCAACCTGGAAGTGCCCCAATAAAAGAATATTACATACAAGTTTTTACATGAATGAAAATGAAAAACACTCATCTCACATAAAAAAAACCAGGCTATTCAAACACGACGATCCAATATAACATATCCAGCAACACATAACATCACATGTCATCAACGTAAGTAAATATGCCCATCCCAATTGTCGTTGACATATAGCAACGAAACCGGCGATATCACATATTACACTTACGGTCACAGAAAAGAAAGTGTAAAACTACAACAGTTGGAATCCGCAACCTTCTTAGACATCGCATGCCTAACCATCTGAATCCCTTAGACATCACATGCCTAACAATTATAAACCCCGCATTTTAGTCTCATTATCGAAAACTCTTTTCAGTATCAAGTCGGGAAATTCAACAAGATTCCCGACATTTTGATCGAATGCTCGTCGCAAACTTTAGTAGGAGGCCGCACCCCCGATGCCGTCGACGAAGTGCACCAAGGCGGAACACCGCTGCCGCGAGCACCCGAACGGATGCTTCCGGCAACGGGGTTCTCCTACAGTCACTTGGTCAGGGCTATGGGGTGTGGCCGTCTATTAAGTTTACCCGGCGAATATCCGCGTACGCTACGTGATTGCGACGGACTTTTGATCGCATCAAAATTCCGTGGCAACCAATCAAGTGAGACTAAACTGCTATGTTTATAACATCCAAATCAGTTATCTCATAACCACTTGTGGATTCCAAATATTGTACCACATTCCAGATAAATAGAAAATGTTAAACTTTCCGATCGAACAATCAAACACCCAAGTTTTCCCGAAACAGCTCAACACATGAAATAGGTTTAAAAACATCCACTTCATGCCACAGTAGCAACGGTCCAGCCGTAGAAGGGTCAAGCCAACGCCTCACATGTGGCACGCCGTACTGCCCCAAATCCTAAGGTTCAAAGGGCAGTTCAAGACGGTCACATAATCGAGTTAAGGTTTGTTGTCTTCTAGAGGGTCCATCGCGTTACTTGCACTACTTAGAACGTTCTTAAACAACGGAAAAATCCAACACTTGGAAATTTCCCGGCAGGGGAAAAAATGGGTATTTATATCCGGTCGAACTTTTTAACAGTTTCTAAAATATCCGGAAAAACATAAACGAAATTAAATTATCCGATCGAATTAACGAGTCCCCAATAAAACCCTAGAAAACTCAACACTTGAGTGGAATTAAAAAATTCCCCGAAAAAAATGACAAGAAAGGACCTAAGAATAAATATGTGAAGTTTGAGGGACTAATTCACAATTTTGGCCGCGGAACCGCCGCCAAACCCTTGGTTTGGCCGCGGTTCCGCTGTCAAATTTTTGAGTTAGTGGCCCGTACTTCACAGTAATTCTTATATTTTCCTGCTTAATTTTCTGAGCATTTTTAATTCACAAAAATCTACAGTTTGAAAAAATGTACAGAGAAGGGTTTTGATCGGGGTTTCGTGGTTCGATCTGATCTCTAACTTCGTCTACACTTCGCCTAAAGCTCTAGCTAGGCTCTGATACCACTGTAGGGTTCCTAGGCACACCCATGAGGTTCTACAACTGATCAAACATGTCCAATTCAAAATTTTCCATGTGCCAAAGAACCCTAAACTAGATCGTTACTAGAGGTAAGGCGAAAAACATACAAGTAAACAACTTTACTAGAAAGTGAAAATGACTACAACCTTTGTAGATCCGGTCCTCCACTTCTTTAGCTCCGTGTTGACGTCCTTCCGCTGCGATCATCGGGATCCCGGACTCTAGCGATGGTTTCGTCGGAGAAATGATCGGGCTAGGTCGTTGACTTCGGTGCCGAAGATGATCTACGTCGAGGCGACTCAAACCCAAGCTTCATCTTCACTAGGTCATGAAACTTGTGAAGATAACACACTCTACTACATGGCAAGTGGTAGAGGATGAAGAAATAGGAAGTGGGTTCACTTTATAATTGGATTTCTCACTCTTTTTCTCATGGCACCATTGGAGGTAGCAAGGTTTCTTCTTCTTGAAGAAGAAGAAGAAGAAGAAAGAATATGATAAGAATAATAATTGAATAAAGAATGAAAACTTATCCTTTTAATTATGGTACCATGGTCAAGTTAAGCCCTCATGCTTAACTTGTGTAGAGAATTAACCAAAGACTTGGGTTAAGGGTTGGGTTAACTAGCATCCTAAGGAAATGACAAAAGAAGTTGACTTTCTCAAAGTTTCTTCAAGCTTCATGAAGCTTGATAACTTTGACCAAAGTTTTATTTCTTTTGTTATTTATTAGGAAATTAGTAAACCCTAATTTAACCTCAATTTGGTTTAAGTCTCATACACACAACTTGTATATATCATCAAACATGATACAAACCTATGTACACAAATATATATCATATATACACTTATGCACAAACTAGTGAGAAAACAATTTTAAGTGAACCAATACTAGTTAATGTAAAGTAATATATCAAATATATAATTATACATTAAATCATTAAATCGATACTTGATTTAATGATCCGGTCATATCGCATATAACCGACTAATATCAAGTGTATCAATGTATCGAATCAACACTTGATTCGGTAATCCGGCTATATCTCATATATCCGTCCAATGATACAAATCGCGAGAATAGAATACAGTATCACATACTGGTATTATTCACGGTCCCGCACATATCTCATATGCGCTCCTATTTCATTTCGCTTGAACCAGGAAACCTCTGTGTAGGACTCTAAAGACTCGTCAATACGCCGGCAGTAGGTGATGATCATATCAAACACCTACAAGCCGCAAGTGGTCTGCTAAACGTAACGGCCACCCGGGTATTGAGCGATCAGAAGATCAACGAGCAAGCCCGCTCATGTAAGTCCATGCTACCCTTCCCCGGTACTTGCAGGATTGCGGAATTGGTGAAAAACGATTTTCAAGAGGGTGGTAACAAGGACTCATAATACGGATCTTTGTTAAACAACTAACTAACAACCTAACTTGAGTTTTACCTACTCGGTTAGGGGGTTATACCTTTCTTGAACTCCTTCGTCTTCAACTCCTCCCGGTATACGGATCGGCCTCACCTCGTCGTCTCCTTGTGCCGAAGATGGATCCACCCGAAAGCTTCTACCTTTGGCTTCTTCTTCGAACTTTGAAGAAACTAGAACACTTGGCTTGCCAGGCCTTGTAAACTAGAATGAGTAGAGCATTGTTTTGGTGTCTTTTTATCTCTAAGGCAATGAGTCTCAACATATGAGAATGGTTTGCCTTGAGCTAGAGAGAGCAAGAGGAAGAGGGAGAGCTTGAGCAAGTGATGGCAAGAGAGAGAAAATGAAATGAGAGAATGAGTAACTCTTTTGCCATGCTAGCTCTCATAATCCAAAGCCATCATAACAAAAATAGTAATCAAGTATTGGGTGATGGTTTAAGTCAAAATGGCTATATCATTTCATGCACTCATTTTGCATAAATAAACAAGCAAGCAAAAGTCTTTGCCATGGAATGATAGCCATTGTCATGATGATGGTCAACTAGTCCAACCTAGTGTAGGGTTTTCTTAACACCTCTATAAAGGTTTAGAAGCATCATACATGCTATAACAATAAAAAATTTAAGGTGCTAAGCAAACTATACAAAGAATCGAACTAGAATTTATGAAGTAACAATTAATAGTATCAAGATTAAGAGTTAAGTTATGCTAAGTGATGAGACTACAACCTTTGTAGACCTCTTTGGAAGACTCCTTGCCTTTGAAAAGGTTCACTTGATCAACTCCTCGTCCACGACGATCCACCCGAAGCACTTTGCCCTAAGCTTGATGCTTCCTTCGATCTTTGACAAACTTGAAGCACAACACCCTACACAAGATAGCTATGGTTGTGTAGGATGATGAAGTGGTTGCTATTCTTATTTTATTACCTTTTCTTTTCTATTTCTAACTCTTTTTAACATTTAAAAGAGAGCTAGGGTTTTTTGAGGAAGAAGATGGCTATATCTCTTTTTGGAATGATAATATTGATAATGATAAAAGAAAATGAGAGAGAGAAAAATGATCTTATCATAACCACAACCATGGTTAAGATAATATCTAGATATTTCACCTAAGGTTAAAGGCAAAAGGAAAGTAACCATGGTTGAGTCAAAGTCAACCATGGAATTGTGTAGAAGAGTGTGGAAAAGAAATGAGTCATTTTCCTTTTTCTTTTGCCTTTTATCTTTATTGAAAATATCAATATATCATTTTATCTTCAATATGATTCTTATATTGCCATCCTCTTTGTATCATCAACCATGATACATTTCATGTATGTATGTATGCACATCATCATGTACATATACATGCATGTATCCATAAGAAGAAAAGGATTTAAATAAATAATATAAAAGCCAATTATTAAATCAACACTTGATTTAATAAATTGGTCATATCTTATACGACCCGACTAATATTAAATGCCCGATTAAAATACAGTATCATATACTAGTATTTAATCGAGGCTCCGCGCATATCTCATATGTGCACCACTTCGTTTCACCAGAGCCGAGAAACTTCTATGTGGGACTCTAAGACTCGTCAATACGCCAGCAGCAGATGATGATCATATCAAACACCTACAAGCCGCAAGCGGTCAGCTAAACGTAACGGCCACCCGGGTATTGAGCGATCAGAATAAGAACAAGCGAACCTGTCAAAACTCCTGTCAATCCATCCGGCAACACTAACCGTACAGTCCGGTCTCTTCATCAAATATGCTGCATATCGAGTCTAGGGATGGAATCGTCGACCCCAATAACTCAATAAGTCATGCCGGTATATGGTCTATAACAGATCGAGAAACTTACTGATAACACTTATCAGTAATATCTCAGCAGCTCTGGCCAGGGACTTCCCGTTATAGCCAATCGTGCACAGCACAGCATCAACCCCCAATACCGGGAGAGACGAAACCCCTCCTATCGCTCACTGCCTCCACATGCCTCGAGACTATACCCAAAATCCACCTGTTTGTATGACTCAGTAGAGCCACAGTAGGGTGGAGATCAAAGTACAGTGGGAGGACACACAAGACTCTATGACGATCTCGGGTCTACAGACTAACCTGTACCAGTGTCACCTGAGAACTGCTATCCGACGTATGATATAATACCATATAGGAGTTCTCGGTGAGTCCGTTCAGTGTACCCAGTCTCACTGAGCACCCGTATACTATCTTCGGTGTCAACACACCAGATGGATATGGGATCATCCATCGCCCATCATATGGAACAAGAATGGTATACGCTAGTCTAAACTGGAATATCGATGCCCTGTCTCGATATACCTACGACTAGGAATATTTCAAGGATATGCTTGCAAACTACAGATGTCCCACTAGTATGATCCTCATCATAATGCCAGTAGTCAAGCCAATATCCTTAGGGCTTTATCAACATGCACCAAATGAATATAAACATGATCAAGTGAACATATGATAAAGTAAAACCAGATAGCATACTATCATATCGAGCAAGACTGTCCCCGAATATATATATATATACATATCAGTACATACACTATCTCATAATGGCCTCTAGGGCATACATATATCCAACAATCTCCCACTTGCACTAAGGCCAGTTATTGGCATATCTCATACCCAACATCTCAAAAAGTCGCTCATGCTGCGGCTGAGGGAGGGCCTTGGTGAATGGATCCGCAGCGTTGTTCTTTGTGTCTACTCTCTTAATCTCGATCTCGCGGCGATCAACTATCTCCCGGATCACATGATATCTCCTCAGGATGTGTCTGGACTTCTGATGGGACCTGGGCTCTTTGGCTAATGCCATAGCCCTATTATTGTCACAATACAGAGGTATTGGATCAATAATGGTTGGAACTACTCCTAGCTCCGCGATGAACTTTCTCATCCAGACGGCTTCCTTGGCAGCATCATTTGCAGCAATATATTCAGCTTCCATCGTTGAGTCTGCAACGGTATCCTGTTTGGAACTCTTCCAACTCACCGTCCCTCCATTGAGGGTAAATGCAAACCCTGAGATAGACTTGCTGTCATCCTTGTCACTCTGGAAGCTCGAATCGGTAAAGGCCTCCATTTGGAGATCCCCATTACCATACACCAAGAACAATTCTTTAGTCCTTCGCAAGTACTTAAGAATGTTCTTTACAGCAATCCAGTGATTCTCCCCTGGGTTAGATTGATACCTGCTTACTACACTAAGTGCATAAGCAACATCAGGGCGTGTACATAACATTGCATACATTATCGATCCTACTGCCGAAGCATAGGGAATAATGCTCATGCGAGCTTTCTCTATATCATACTTTGGGCAATCGTCTTTTGAGAGAGTGACTCCGTGACAAGCGGGTAACGCACCCCGCTTGGAGTCTTCCATACAAAACCTCTTTAGGATGGTGTTAATGTACTTGGTTTGGGACAATCCCAATAACCGTTTGGATCTATCCCTATAGATCCGTATACCCAATAT
This sequence comes from Agapanthus africanus, assembly GCA_030015575.1. Lineage (NCBI taxonomy): Eukaryota > Viridiplantae > Streptophyta > Magnoliopsida > Asparagales > Amaryllidaceae > Agapanthus > Agapanthus africanus. The sequence continues at coordinate 689,959,081 of JASDDO010000019.1, read as the reverse complement.
GTATGTGGCATCTCCCAGGTCCTTCATGGAGAACCTTTGTGATAAGAATGATTTGACCGACTGTAGCATAGGAATGTCATTTCCTATCAGAAGTATGTCATCTACGTACAATACGAGGATTGTGACATTTCTTCCTACAGTCTTTTTATAAACACAAGGTTCATCTGGATTTTTGATGAAATCAAACTCTTTGATAACATCATCAAAACAGATGTTCCAACTCCGTGATGCCTGCTTTAATCCATAAATGGATTTAAGTAGCTTACATGCTTTACCGCTGCTCCCACTATCAATGAATCCCTCTGGTTGATCCATATAAACGCATTCCTCTAAATCACCATTTAGGAATGCAGTCTTAACGTCCATCTGCCAGATTTCATAGTCGTAGTGAGCAGCAATAGCAAGTAGGATCCGAATGGATTTAAGCATGGCTACCGGAGAGAAAGTCTCGTCATAGTCCAAACCTGGTCTTTGACGAAAACCTTTCGCTACCAACCTTGCCTTATAGGTCTCTACCTGTCCATCTACACCGATTTTTCTTTTAAAGATCCATTTGCATCCCACAGGTTTTATCCCGGAGGGTACATCTTCCAAAGTCCATACTTTGTTGGTGTACATGGACTCCATCTCGGATCTCATGGCATCCAGCCAATTCACAGAGTCACCACTCGTGATAGCCTGATGAAAGCTGGCAGGATCATCATCATCCATGATGCAATCTTCTCTATCACCATCAACGAGAAAACCGTAGTATCTCTCCGGTGGGCGAGAAATCCTACCAGATCTACGGAGTGGCTGAGGTTCATTAGATTCTGTTATAACTTCAGGTTCAGCCAAGTTGTCATTTGTAACTTGTGTTTCTAGAACTTCTTCTAGATCTACCACATTGCCATTTGTATTGTTTGAAAAAATCTCATCTTCTAAAAAGGTGGCATACTGAGAAACAAACACTTTTTGTTCCTCTTTGTGGTAAAAAAGATACCCAAACGAATGTTTAGGATATCCTACAAATATACATTTGACTGATCGTGTCTCGAGTTTGTCTGGATTCTGCTTTTTAACAAAAGCCGGACAACCCCAAATCTTAACTCTTTTAAGAGATGGTTTCTTCCCATGCCATATCTCATATGGAGTGGTAGACACGGTTTTGGTTAGAACTTTGTTTAACAGAAAAGCTGCTGTTTCCAATGCATGCCCCGAAAACGAGAGAGGTAACTCAGCATCACTCATCATGGATCGTACCATATCTAATAGGGTACGGTTCCTTCGTTCTGACACACCGTTGTGCTGTGGTGTGTAAGGTGGAGTGCGCTGAGAGAGAATCCCATTCTCTTTTAGGAAGTCTAAGAACTCAGTACTTAAGTACTCTCCACCTCGATCCGATCGAAGTATCTTGATACTCTTTCCTGTTTGGTTTTCTACTTCATGTTTATACTCCTTGAATTTCTCGAAAGCTTCAGATTTATGTTTTATCAAATATACATGACCAAATCTTGAGAAATCATCAGTAAAAGTTATGAAGTATGAAAAACCGCCTCTTGCATGTGTAGATATTGGTCCGCATACATCACTATGTATGAGGCCTAGGAGCTCAGTAGCTCTTTCTCCGTGTCCTGTAAACGGGGTTTTGGTCATTTTAACTTTGATACAAGACTGGCAAGTTGCATAAGATTTATACTCAAATGAATTTAAATATCCATCTTTATGAAGCTTGTTTAGTCTTGTTTCATTAATATGACCAAGTCTACAATGCCAAAGAAAAGCTTCATTTATCTCTGAAAATTTTCTTTTATTTTTGTGTTGTACGTTGAAAACTGTGTGTTGATTAAGGACGTATATCCCGTTATTTAATGTACCACAACCAATCAACTCTTGATTCAGTCTAATGTTCATAACATTGTGTTGTACAGCAAAATGATACCCTTCATTGTCTAACAAGGAAACAGATATAATATTACAAAGCATACTTGGTACAAAATAACACGGGTTCAAAACCAATATACAACCCGAAGGCAAACCTAGGTGATGCTCTCCTACTGAAACTGCATTAACATTGGAACCATTTCCAACTTGGAGAGTATGATCACCTGTCTTCAGAACTCTGCTATTTCTCAACGCCTGCACAGAATTGCAAATATGAGAACCCGAACCGGTATCCAATACCCAGGATGCAGAATTAATAGAAAAACAGTTTTCAATTACGAACACACCTGAAGCTGAAGCATCAACATGCTTCTTCTTGAGTGCTAGGTACTCAATACAGTTCCTCTTCCAGTGTCCCGTCTTCTTGCAATGGAAACATTCACCTTTCTCTGATGCCCCAACCTTGGACTTGCCTTTTCCCTTCACCTTTTTGACTCCACCCTTAGGTTTGGTGGGTTTCTTCTTCATCTTTCCCTTGGCCTTAGCCTTTGGGTAAGATGAGGAGGATTGCCAAACAGACATAACGGCAGTCTTCACTGACTTCAGTGTGCTCTCTGCACTCCTTAACATATTAAGGAGTTCAGGCAGTTCCTTCTCCATGTTGTGCATGTTGAAGTTAACGATGAACTGAGCAAAGGTGGAGGGGAGAGACTGTAGAATAATATCTGTATACTGTTCATTGTCCATTGTCCACCCAAGGTCCTCAAGCTCTTCTATGAGAGCTATCATTTTCAGAACATGGTCTCCTACTGCTGTGCCAGCGGTCATGCGCATCTGAAACAGTTTCTTAGACGCTTCGTATCGTAATACGCGGGATTGCTCTCCATACAACTCTTTTTGTATGGAGGAATATGGCTTGTACGTCCATATTCTCATGCTGCTTCTGATGTGTGTTATCCATCGATGCAAGCGCGAGGCATTTTGCCATGGCACAGTCAGCGTCCCATGTCTTGTGGATTTCTCTATCCGCAACTGAAGGTTTAGGACCTAGGGGGGACAAGGCTGGGGCTGTAAGGACATATGATACTTTATCATAAGTCAAGGCTATGTTTAAATTCCTCAGCCAGTCTTTATAGTTGGTCCCATTCAGCTTGTTTTTATCTAATAGAAGCTTAAGTCCTGTCATGGGTATCTGCCATTAAGAGAGAGAAAAGAATACACTTAGCGAATGCTCTTGCAAAGATCAGATTGGTTATTATCTTGTCTAATCGATGTCTCCCACTGTTTTTATCAAATTTTCTTTAAAACCTTTTAAAAAGAAAACTAGCCGGGATTAATTACATTCTACAACTTCGCCAACCTCTCAGCCAGGCCAGTGCCGGTACTTGAGGGAGGTTCCCCGTGCTTTCGCACGGACCTAATTAAAGTAAACCTCGTCTTCCCAGAGGCGTAACCCCGTTTAGCACCTTTCTAGGCACCTACCGAGTCAGCTAATTGTAAAGTGTAAAATTCTTCCGGGAGCAACATTTGCTCGCAGTGGGATCGGGATCCTATTATCATATAGTAGGTATACAATCTCATTGTAATTTTCAACTCTTGAAATTCCCGATATGATTTTTACCCCTGGTACTTATGACCTTAACTAAAGTCAACATATCATAAATACTAGTCAAGTTCTTCCCGTTATTTCGTGATTAACTAGACCCACTCATATGACCCTTAACTAAAGTCAACATAATCATATGAATGTCCTAACTAATCTGCATCATATGCAGGGTAGGAAGACATCACTCAGCTACCGTTCACTGCGCCTTAACTAAAGTCAAAATACGCAGCACGAATACTAAGTACTCTGCTTCCTAAAATGACGGAGGGTGGCGGATAGTTTTTAAGAAAACTTTTGACGCTTTGAACTTGATATCATTGTAGAATCTAATGGGTTTAAAAGGAGTGGCTTAAGCTCCGCATTTTGAAACTTGCTTTTTTCTTACAAAAAGGCCGAGTGTGTTTTAAATCTGATTCTACAACATCTTTTTAGGTTCATTTATCTTTTACATTAATCTCATTAATGTAGTCCCATCATTTAAATCCTAAGCCATTACAGAAAGAAACGAAAATATAACGTACACTTATGCCACTCGCATTCGTCACAGTGTCCTGATATGCACCGTTAGGTTACTTAACTAACGGCATACCGGGACGGGGCTAGTGCGGGTGAAAAACATAAGTAACGTCAAATATATATCATATATATATATAATATTTCATTCGTCTCAGATATGCATTAAAAGATCACATCAGATAATAAAAGAAGCAGAAGCACATAAAGGATATCTAGGAGGTCCGTATTTTATATTTAGCCAGCAATAAAAATACGGATTCCACGGTCGCAATAAATAGCCAAGCCCACACCCTTAGACCCCTACGAGAGCGGCAAGCGACCCTGCCAATTCTGGAGTTTAGGAGACCCGGTCTCGACTCCTCGAGATGGCCTCCCACTGAACCCAAGAACCCGGTCACTTGTGCCCTCCACCTTGGGTCTGTCCTAATTCGGAAAAGTAAATAATATACAACACTGGTGACAACAACCTCACCCCGGAAGTGCCCCAAATAAAAGAATATTACATACAAATTAATATTACATGAATTGAAAGAATACTCTCATCTCACATAAAAAAGAAAACCCCCGGCTATTCATTGCGACAATCCTGCATATCAAATCTCATCGACACAGAGAAATAAAATGGAAAAATACAACAATTGGAATCTTTAACCGCCTTTAGACAACACAAATCCGGAATATCACATATACAAGATTTCATGCCTAAATAATGTAAAGCTCGCATTTGGGTCTCAATCAAGAAAACATCTTTTCAAAACAAACCGGATAATTCAACAAGATTTCCGTTAATCCCGAGACCGAACTGCTAGATTTACACGCAACAAACAAATTTGTAGATTTCAATTATTGTAACACATACTATTAAACTAAGCGACGTTGGAACATCCGATCAAACATATTAAACAACCACAAACTGCTCTGAAAGCTCAACACCTGGGCAGATTATAAAAATACCAGTAATAACAGAGAACACATACGGGCCAGCACAAGAAAATACGGCCCATGAGTCAACTATACCGCCGCGGAACCGCCGCATAAAGCCTCTTGGGCCGCGGTTCCGCGGCCGTACGGTCGAATTATGGGCTCGTTTTTCTGGTGAGCTCTTATATTTCCCTGCTTAATTTTTTACATATTTTTAATTTGAAAAATTCCAGGTTTTTAAAAAAATTCCAGAGAGCACCCCCCGGGTGTCGATTTTCGTCCGTTCAAAGTTTTCAACGTCGTTTAGGCTACCACAAAGTTCTAGCTTGGCTCTGATACCAAGTAGGGTTTTCTTAACACCTCTATAAAGGTTTAGAAGCATCATACATGCTATAACAATAAAAATTTTAAGGTGCTAAGCAAACTATACAAAGAATCGAACTAGAATTTATGAAGTAACAATTAATAGTATCAAGATTAAGAGTTAAGTTATGCTAAGTGATGAGACTACAACCTTTGTAGACCTCTTTGGAAGACTCCTTGCCTTTGAAAAGGTTCACTTGATCAACTCCTCGTCTACGACGATCCACCCGAAGCACTTTGCCCTAAGCTTGATGCTTCCTTCGATCTTTGACAAACTTGAAGCACAACACCCTACACAAGATAGCTATGGTTGTGTAGGATGATGAAGTGGTTGCTATTCTTATTTTATTACCTTTTCTTTTCTATTTCTAACTCTTTTTAACATTTAAAAGAGAGCTAGGGTTTTTTGAGGGAAGAAGATGGCTATATCTCTTTTTGGAATGATAATATTGATAATGATAAAAGAAAATGAGAGAGAGAAAAATGATCTTATCATAACCACAACCATGGTTAAGATAATATCTAGATATTTCACCTAAGGTTAAAGGCAAAAGGAAAAGTAACCATGGTTGAGTCAAAGTCAACCATGGAATTGTGTAGAAGAGTGTGGAAAAGAAATGAGTCATTTTCCTTTTTCTTTTGCCTTTTATCTTTATTGAAAATATCAATATATCATTTTATCTTCAATATGATTCTTATATTGCCATCCTCTTTGTATCATCAACCATGATACATTTCATGTATGTATGTATGCACATCATCATGTACATATACAAGCATGTATCCATAAGAAGAAAAGGATTTAAATAAATAATATAAAAGCCAATTATTAAATCAACACTTGATTTAATAAATTGGTCATATCTTATACGACCCGACTAATATTAAATGCCCGATTAAAATACAGTATCATATACTAGTATTTAATCGAGGCTCCGCGCGCATATCTCATATGTGCACCACTTCGTTTCGCTAGAGCCGAGAAACTTCTATGTGGGACTCTAAGACTCGTCAATACGCCAGCAGCAGATGATGATCATATCAAACACCTACAAGCCGCAAGCGGTCAGCTAAACGTAACGGCCACCCGGGTATTGAGCGATCAGAATAAGAACAAGCGAACCTGTCAAAACTCCTGTCAATCCATCCGGCAACACTAACCGTACAGTCCGGTCTCTTCGTCAAATAGGCTGCATATCGAGTCTAGGGATGGAATCGTCGACCCCAATAACTCAATAAGTCATGCCGGTATATGGTCTATAACAGATCGAGAAACTTACTGATAACACTTATCAGTAATATCTCAGCAGCCCTGGCCAGGGACTTCCCGTTATAGCCAATCATGCACAGCACAGCATCAACCCCCAATACCGGGAGAGACGAAACCCCTCCTATCGCTCACTGCCTCCACATGCCTATAGACTATACCCAAAATCCACCTGTTTGTACGACTTTGTAGAGCCGCAGTAGGGTGGAGATCAAAGTACAGTGGGAGGACACACAAGACTCTATGACGATCTCGGGTCTACAGACTAACCTGTACCAGTGTCACCTGAGAACTGCTATCCGACGTATGATATAATACCATATAGGAGTTCTCGGTGAGTCCGTTCAGTGTACCCAGTCTCACTGAGCACCCGTATACTATCTTCGGTGTCAACACACCAGATGGATATGGGATCATCCATCGCCCATCATATGGAACAAGAATGGTATACGCTAGTCTAAACTGGAATATCGATGCCCTGTCTCGATATACCTACGACTAGGAACATTTCAAGGATATGCTTGCAAACTACAGATGTCCCACTAGTATGATCCTCATCATAATGCCAGTAGTCAAGCCAATATCCTTAGGGCTTTATCAACATGCACCAAATGAATATAAACATGATCAAGTGAACATATGATAAAGTAAAACCAGATAGCATACTATCATATCGAGCAAGACTGTCCCCGAATATATATATATATACATATCAGTACATACACTATCTCATAATGGCCTCTAGGGCATACATATATCCAACAATCTCCCACTTGCACTAAGGCCAGTTATTGGCATATCTCATACCCAACATCTCAAAAAGTCGCTCATGCTGCGGCTGAGGGAGGGCCTTGGTGAATGGATCCGCAGCGTTGTTCTTTGTGTTTACTCTCTTAATCTCGATCTCGCGGCGATCAACTATCTCCCGGATCACATGATATCTCTTCAGGATATGTCTGGACTTCTGATGGGACCTGGGCTCTTTGGCTAATGCCATAGCCCCATTATTGTCACAATACAGAGGTATTGGATCAATAATGGTTGGAACTACTCCTAGCTCCGCGATGAACTTTCTCATCCAGACGGCTTCCTTGGCAGCATCATTTGCAGCAATATATTCAGCTTCCATCGTTGAGTCTGCAACGGTATCCTGTTTGGAACTCTTCCAACTCACCGTCCCTCCATTGAGGGTAAATGCAAACCCTGAGATAGACTTGCTGTCATCCTTGTCACTCTGGAAGCTCGAATCGGTAAAGGCCTCCATTTGGAGATCCCCATTACCATACACCAAGAACAATTCTTTAGTCCTTCGCAAGTACTTAAGAATGTTCTTTACAGCAATCCAGTGATTCTCCCCTGGGTTAGATTGATACCTGCTTACTACACTAAGTGCATAAGCAACATCAGGGCGTGTACATAACATCGCATACATTATCGATCCTACTGCCGAAGCATAGGGAATAATGTTCATGCGAGCTCTCTCTATATCAGACTTTGGGCAATCGTCTTTTGAGAGAGTGACTCCGTGACAAGCGGGTAAGGCACCCCGCTTGGAGTCTTCCATACTAAACCTCTTTAGGATGGTGTTAATGTACTTGGTTTGGGACAATCCCAATAACCGTTTGGATCTATCCCTATAAATCCGTATACCCAATATGTATGTGGCATCTCCCAGGTCCTTCATGGAGAACCTTTGTGATAAGACCTAGTCAACTGGTCAACAAAGTCAACAAGTCAACAAAGTCAACCCCTCAACAAACATGTCACTATAATACTTAATTAATATTATGGTTAATCATATATCTTATTCTCATTAGGGTTTAGTCAAAAGTCAATAGTCAACAGTCAACAGTCAACAGTCAACACCCCAATGAGAATCCTCTGCCTCTGTCAAGTGTGCATACACACCCGCATCCGCGTTCCGAGGAACACGAATACAAATGAGATAAAACCAATCCCAAAGCGTACACTAGGATCTGGCTTAATCCAAAGCTCGCTAGTGTTAACTGTCCGGACACTGTACGTGCACAAGTGCACGGATGTGACCGAACCCTGTCGCAAAACCATGCGACCTGTCGCAAAACCATGCGACCTCTACTCTTTTGCCTAAAGGCAAATAGCTTTCTGTGTGGGACTCTAAAGACTCGACACCACGCTGGCAGTGGGTTTAACCACAGACCGCAAGCGGCACTAGCTGTGCGTAACGGTCCCCAGGTAGATGCCGACAAGAAGACTGACGAGGTGAAACCCATCTGAACTGTAGGGTTCTTAGGCACACGCACGAGGGTCTACGAGGCATCAACCATGCCCGATTAAAAAATTAGCCGTGCCGAACAACCCGAATACGGATCTTTAAACTAGGGTTTAGGCGAAAACTAACATGTTAAATACTTTAACACTAAGTGAGAGGGATTACAACCTTTGTAGATCCGGTCCATCACTTCATAAGCTCCATGTTGTGGTCCCTTCGCTGCGATCATCGGGTTCCGGACTCTCGAGAGGTTCCACGAAGAAAACGATGCAATCTTGCTTCCGATCTTCGATACAAGGTGATATACCTTGAAGTTTCATTAACACAAGCTAACACTCACTAAAATTGAGTGAACACTCTCATCTAAAGGGCAAGGGAAGATGAGGATGATGAAGTAGGATTTTTGCTCTCTTTATTTATCTTTTTCTCACATTTATTCATCACTTGGAAAAAAGCTAGTAAGCTTTTTCCATGAAGAAAGAAGAAGGAAGAAGATGAAGAATGATGATGGAATTCCTTTTGAGATGAATAATGCAAAGAAGATAATGATCAATAATGCAACCATGGTTGCTAAACCATTGTAGAGAATTAACCAAGGGTGTAGGGTTTGGGTTAGGTTAAAGATGAGTCATGTGTAAATATCTTTACCATGACAAAACAAAACCTTCTAGAATCATCTAGAAAGAATTAACCCAAATAAAACCCTAATCTTGTTTAATCTCTACTAAACATGTTGCATTATTTATCATATCATGTTACAATATTATATATCACATATATAATATTTATTGTAACCAAATAAAATAATACATTTAACATATATCGCATATATATCAATGTATTACCCGAGTGAGAAAAAGAATCTTTTAGCGAGCTAATATTAGTTAATATAATTTAATATATCATATATATTATTATACATTAAATTATCGAATCAACACTTGATCCGACAATCCGGCTATATCGCATATAACCGACTAATATTTATCCGTACCGATTCATCGAATCAACACTTGATCCGATGACCCGGCTGATATCAAATATCGCGAGAATAGAATACGGTATCTCATATAGCATTATCCTCGGTCCCACACATATCACATATGTGCCCCTACTCCGTTTTGCCTGAGTCAAGAAACATCTGTGTAGGACTCTAAAGAATCGTCAATACGCCGGCAGTAGGCGATGATCATATCAAACACTCACAAGCTGCAAGCGGTCAGCTAAACGTAACAGCTACCCAGGTATTGAGCGCTCAGAAGATCAACAAGCAAGCCTGTAACACTCCCGTACAGTCCGGTCTCGTCGTTTGATATGTCGCATATCTCGCCTAGGGGTGGTAAACGTCAGACCCCAGTAGCTCGATAAGTCGTATCAATATAAGGTCTATAACAGTTCGAGAAACTACTGATAACACTTACCAGTAAATCTCAGCAACCCTAGCCAGGGATTTCCGGTTATAGCCAATCGAACACAGCGCAACATCAACTCCCTATACCGGGAGAGACGAATCCCGTCCTATCGCTCATTGCCTCCATGTGATTCGGGACTGTACCCAAAAGCCACCTTTTTGCACGCCCTCTTGGACATGGTATGAAGGAAATCAAAGCACAGTGGGAATCACACAAGACTCTATGACGATCTCGGGTCAACAGACTACTCTGTACCAGTGTCACCGGAGAACTGCCATCTGACGTGAGGTATAATACCATCTGGGAGTTCTCGGCGAGTCCGTCCAGTGTACCCAGTCTCTACTGAGCACCCGTACACCATCCTTGATGTCAAACACCGATGGATATGGGATCATCCATTGCCCATCATATGGGTCGAGATGCGTATACGCCAGTCTACACTGGTGTATCGATGCCCTGTCTCGATACACCCTCAACTAGGAACAGTTATAGGATGTACTCATCGACTACCGTGGCCCCACTAATATGATCTCATCATAGTCCCAGTAGTCGAGTACATATCCTAAGGGCTTTATCAACATGTAATATAGAGACAATCAGAGTACATGTTAAGATAAAGTACAACCAGATAGCGTACTATCATGTCGAGCAAGAAAGTCCTCCCTATATATGTCCAAGCATCCATTACAATATACATCGTATGTACAGTAATGGCCTCTAGGGCATACATATAACTAACAATCTCCCACTTGCACTAGGGCCATCTGTTGTGGTATCGCATACCCAACAATTAGCTGCGGTTGAAGTATCTCATACTCAACCATCCCATAAAAGTCTCTACTGGGAAAAAGGCCTTTGTGAGTGGATCCGCGCTGTCGTCCTCTGTGTCTACTCTCCTGACCTTGATCTCCCTGGAGATCAACCATCTTCATGATCAGGTGATACTGCCTAAGAATTATATCTGGATTTCTGATGGGACGGTAGTTCCTAGGCTAAAAGCCACAACTCCATTGTCACACAATGGTAGGAACGAAGTTCATCTTATGAACTTATATATATCCAGACTGCCTCTATGGTAGCATCTTTGGTAACGATGTATCTTTCCTTTAATCGTCTAGTATGTCACGGTATCTAGCTTGGAACTCTTCCAACATATCGTCCCTCCACTGAGGGTAAAGACAATGCCTGCGACTGACATTCAGTCGTCCTTATCACCCTGGAACCTTTCCAGTGATTCTCCTCAGGATTGATTGATACCATCTCACTACAACTAGTAAGTATCCTAACATCCAATTAGATCTATCTCATAGATCCAAAACCCAGGATTTAGGAGGTATCACTTTGATCCTATATGGAGAATCCTTGTGATAAGCGGAGATTGACCGAGCGTAGCATAGGAAACTCCTTCCCTATCAAGAGAATGTCATCCACGCACTCTACGAGGATCACCACCATACTCCCTACTACCTTTTTGTATATACAAGGTTCATCTACCATTTCGATGAAGTCAAACTCTTTGACTACCACATCAAAACAGATGTTCCAACTCCACGATGCCTGCTTTATCCTATAAAGCATCTTGCTCACGTTTCCGCTGCTCCCACTGGCTACGAAGCCCTCTGGCTGTGTACTTATAGACACTCTCTTCTAAAACATCATTTCAGAAAAGCAGTCATGACACCCAACCACCAGATATCGTAGTCATGGTATGTAGCCGTGGCAAGTAGGATCTGGATGGACTTAAGCATAGATCCTTAGAAAATGGTTTCAACATAATCCATACCTGGTCAATGATGCAAACCTTTAACAAGTCTAGCTTTGAAGGTCTCAACTTTTCCATGTACACCAAGTAATCTTCTCAAGATATACTTGCTCCTGATGGGGATTTAACCTTTCAGATAAAGCAACCAAAGTCCATACTTTGTCGGTGTATAAGGATTCCATCTCAGATTACTAAGCATCCAGCCATTCTTACAGAGTCCCACTCCTGATGGCCAGCTCGAAACTAGTTGGGTCATCATCTCATGATGCATTCCTCGCTTCCTCTGTTATAGAGAAACCGAAGTATCTCTCAGGTGGGTGAGGAACCCTACTAGATCGGCGCAGAGGCTGAGGTTCGTTGGAAACTATTGAATCCACATTCAATAGGTATGCAGCTTCTCAAGTGCATTACTCCCAAAAGGAAATAGGCAACTCAGTAGTACTCATCATAGAGCACACCATATCACATAGGATGTTTCTTGCTCTGCCCCGATACACCGACGTGCTGTGGTGTATACGGAGGATTAGTGCTGAGAGAGAATCTCATTCTCCTTTAGAATAGTCCAGGAATTCCGTACTCAAGTATTCTCCTCCTTGATCTCATCAAAGGACATAATACTTATACCCGTATTTTGGTTCTCTACTTCTAACTTATATTCTGTGAATATCTCAAAAGCTTCGGACTTATGTTTCAACAGGAACACATGTCTGAATCTTGAGAGATCATCAGAGAATGTAATGAAGTACAAAGAACCAGTCTTGGCATGTGTAGACAGGAGACTTTCATACATCAGCATGTATCAATCCCAAGAGTTCACTAACTCTTTTTCCGTTTCCAATAAACGGAGCTGTGGTCATCTTATCTTTGTGACATGACTGACAAGTTTCACAAGATGTAAATTCAAACTAATTTAAATATGCATCTTTGTGTAACTTCAGCTAGTCGGGTCGCATTGATATGACCTAGTCTACAATGCCTCAAGATGGATTTGTTCATTTATGAAGTCTTCCTCTTGTATGTGTTTCATATACTAAGAACTGTAGTTTGATTTAGAACGTCAATGCTTTTAGATAACGTGCCTGAACCGATCAACTCTTGATATAGGAAATGTTCAAAACATTATCCAACAATACAAAATTATATCCTTCTTTACTAATAAAGAGACTGATATGATTTTGTATATCAGGTTCGGTATCTAATAACATTCGTTCAGAATCAATGTATTCTGGTAATACAGGATGATAGTGACCAACAGACTTGGCTGCAACACTTGCACCATTTTCTGTCTCATGAAACTTATCACTCATTCTCAGTTCTCTACCTATCTGTAGCCCATGTAACAGATTACATATGCGGGATCCTGATCCGGTATCTCATACCCAGGACGTAAAGGATACTGAGAAACAGTTCTATGTAATGAACACACCCGAAGATGATGCATCAGCATGCACTTTCTTCGTTTGGGCGGCACGGGAAATCTGGTATTCCCCAATTTCCTGCTCTGTCTTATAACAATTGTAAGTTGGAGCGGGACCAACGTTCCCCAGCTCAGTATAACAAGCGGGTAAGGTCAATACATCCGTATTATTATCTTGATTAAGGCGTGATATGGTCGCTACCTGGAGAGAGAGAGAGAAGAAAACACTCGGCGTATGCTCTTGCAAGATTAGATTGGTTATCTAATATATCTAATCAGGATGTCTCCCACTGTTTTAGTCAAATCTTCCTTCAAACCCTAAAAGGAAAGACTAGCCGGGATTAATTACACGCTACAAGTTCGCTAATCTTTCAGCCAGGACAGTATCGGTACTTTGAGGGAGGTCCCCCGTGCTTTCGCACGAACCTAATTAAAGTAAACCTCGTTTTTCCAGGGGAGTAACCCCGTTGACACCTTTCTAGACACCTACTTGATCGGCTAATTGTAATGTGTAAAACTCTCCCAGGAGTAACTCTTACTCGCAGCGGGTATCGGGATCCAACTATCTCATAGAAGGTATGCAATCTCATTGCAAATTTCAACACTTGAAATTCCCAATAATATTTTACCCCTAGCATCCTATGACCTTGACGAAAGCCAACAAACCATAGGCTACTAGTCAAGTCCAACCCGTCATTTCCCAATTGAATTAAACCCACCCGCACGACCCTTGACGAAAGCCAACAAAGTCGCACGACTACCCTAACTCAATCGCATCATATGCTAGCAGATAAGCATAAATAGCTACCGCACACTACGCCTTGACGAAAGCCAACAAACGCGGCACGAATACTATGAAGTACTTATTTGAAATGACGGAGGGCTACGACAGGTTTTAAGAAAACCTTTTGCGTAATGAACTTGATATCGTTGTAGAATCGAGTGATTTGAAATGGAGTGTTTTTGAGGCTTTTCTAGTTTTGCTAAAGGGGTCACTCCCGGTGAAGGGATCGTCGGCCCTTTCCTTATCGAATAAGGTGCAGGATATATCACATATACCGCTGTGCAAAGCAAGAACTATAGAAGCAATCAAAAGATAAACCGAGTTTGTGGCATCTGCTAGTTTCACTAAAGAGGTCACTCCCGGTGAAGGGATCTCGACTCTTTCCTTATCGAATAAGGTGCTGGATGTTCTACAAGGAACACCGCTATGCAAAGCAAGAACTAGAGCTACCAGTTTTTAAACAAGTTTCTACAACATCTTAGGTTTCTTTTATTTCATTAATCTCATTAATGAAGTCCTATTTTATTATGCTTCGCAAGCATCTCTTTTGAAATGAAATCTGCAATATAACATATATCTCATATATATAATATAAACATTCATCTCAGGAAGTACTATGATCTCATCACAGAACATTGCAGCAGAAAAACATATATGAAATATTGGATATACTAGGATGTCCGTGTTTTCAATACGAGCCAGTATAAAACACGGATTCCACGGTCGCGATAAATAGCCAAACCCACATCCCTAGACCCCTACGAGAGCGGCAAGCAACACAGCCAATTCTAGGGTTAGGAGACCCGGTCCCGACTCCTCGAGATGGTCTCCCACTGGACCCTAGAACCCGGTTACTTGTGCTCCCCGCCTTGGGTCTACCTAATGCGGAAAAGTAAATAATATACATCAACGGTGACAATTTCCGCAACCTGGAAGTGCCTCAATAAAAGAATATTACATACAAATGAATTTTACATTAATGAAAAAGAAAAAACTCTCATCTCACATAAAACCCCCGGCTATTCAGAACGCGACGATCCAATATAACATATCACAGCAACACATAATATCTCATATCATCAACGTAAGCAAGTATGCGTATCCCGATTATCGTTGATGTATAACAACGAAGCCGGCGATACACCACATACTACGCTTACGGTCACAGAAAAGAAAGTGTAAAACTACAACAGTTGGAATCCGCAACCTCCTTAGACATCGCATGCCAAACCACATGAATTCCTTAGACATTGCATGCCTAACAATTATAAACCCCGTATTTTAGTCTCATTATCGAAAACTCTTTTCAATATCAAGTCGGGCAATTCAACAAGATTCTCGACTTCCTGATCGAATGCTCGTCGCAAACTTTAGTAGACGGCCGCACCCCCGGATGCCGTCGACAAAGTGCACTAAGGCGAAACACCGCTGCCGCAAATACCCGAACGGATGCTTTTGGCGACGGGGTTCTCCTACAGTCACTTGGTCGGGGCTATGGGGCGTGGCTGTCTGTTAAGTTTACCCGGCGAGTATCCGCGTACGCTACGTGATTGCGACGGACTTTTGATCACATCAAAATTCCGTGGCAACCGATCATTTAAGACTAAACTGCTAGATTTATAACATTCAAATTAGTTATCTCATAACTACCTGTGGATTCCAAATATTGTATCACATTCCAGATAAATAGACAATGTTAAACTTTCCGATCGAATAATCAAACACCCAAGATTTCCCCAATTTATCTCAACACTTGAAATCAGTTTAAAAACATCCATCACATGCCACAGTACCAATGGTCCAGCCGTAGAAGGGTCAAGCCAACGCCTCACATGTGGCACGCCGTACTGCCCCAAACCCTAAGGTTCAAAAGGCAGTTCAAGACGGTCACATAATCGAGTTAAGGTTTGTTGTCTTCTAGAGGGTCCACCGCGTTACTTGCACGACTTAGAACATTCTTAAACACGAGAAAAAATCCAATTTTTGAAAAATTTTCCGACAGGGGAAAAAGTGAGTTATTGATATCCGTTCGAACTTTTTAACAGTTTCTATAAATTACCCGGACAAACTAAACAAAATTAAATTATCCGATCGAATCAACGAGTCCCCAATACAACCCTAGAAAACTCAACACTTGAGTGGAATTAAAAAATTTGCAGAAACAAATAACAAGAAAGGACCTAAGAATAATTACATGAAATTTCAGGGACTAAGTCCAAATTTTGGCCGCGGAACCGCCGCCAAACCCATGGTTTCGCCGCGGTTCCGCGGTCAAATAGTTGACTTAGGGGACCGTACTTCACATTAATTCTTAGTTTTTCCTGCTTGTTTTTCTGAGCATTTTTAATTAAGAAAAAACCACATTTTTGAAAAATGTACAGAGAAGAGGTTTTATCGGGTTTTCCGGGTTCGATCGGACTTTAAACTTCGTCTAGACTTCGCCTAAAGCTCTAGCTTGGCTCTGATACCACTGTAGGGTTCCTAGGCACGCGCATAAGGGTCTACGAGGCATCAACCATGCCCGATTAAAAAATTAGCCGTGCCGAACAACCCGAATACGGATCTTTAAACTAGGGTTTAGGCGAAAACTAACAAGTTAAACACTTTAACACTAAGTGAGAGGGATTACAACCTTTGTAGATCCGGTCCTTCACTTCATAAGATCAGTGTTGTGGTCCCTTCGCTGCGATCATCGGGTTCCGGACTCTCGTGAGGTTCCACGAAGAGAAAGATGCAGTCTTGCTTCCGATCTTCGATACAAAGATGATCTACCTTGAAGTTTCATTAACACAACCTAACACTCACTAAAATTGAGTGAACACTCTCATCTAAAGGGCAAGGGAAGATGAGGATGAAGAAGTAGGATTTTTGCTTTCTTTATTTATCTTTTTCTCATATTTATTCATCACTTGGAAAAAAGCTAGTAAGCTTTTTCCATGAAGAAAGAAGAAGGAAGAAGATGAAGAATGATGATGGAATTCCTTTTGTGATGAATAATGCAAAGAAGATAATGATCAATAATGCAACCATAGTTGCTAAACCACTGTAGAGAATTAACCAAGGGTGTAGGGTTTGGGTTAGGTTAAAGATGAGTCAGGTGTAAATATCGTTACCATGACAAAACAAAACCTTCTAGAATCATCTAGAAAGAATTAACCCAAATCAAACCCTAATCTTGTTTAATCTCTACTAAATATGTTGCATTATTTATCATATCATGTTACAATATTATATATCACATATATAATATTTATTGTAACCAAATAAAATAATACATTTAACATATATCGCATATATATCAATGTATTACCTGAGTGAGAAAAAGAATCTTTTAGCGAGCTAATATTAGTTAATGTAATTTAATATATCATATATATTATTATACATTAAATTATCGAATCAACACTTGATCCGACAATCCGGCTATATCGCATATAACCGACTAATATTTATCCGTACTGATTCATCGAATCAACACTTGATCCGATGACCCGGCTGATATCAAATATCGTGAGAATAGAATACGGTATCTCATATCACATTATCCTCAGTCCCGCACATATCACATATGTGCCCCTACTCCGTTTTGCCTGAGCCAAGAAACCTCTGTGTAGGACTCTAAAGAATCGTCAATACGCCGGCAGTAGGTGATGATCATATCAAACACCCACAAGCTGCAAGCGGTCAGCTAAACATAACAGCTACCCTGGTATTGAGCGCTCAGAAGATCAACAAGCAAGCCTGTAACTTCTCATGTGAATCCAAACAGTAACACTCCCGTACAGTCCGGTCTCGTCGTCTGATATGTCGCATATCTCGCCTAGGGGTGGTAAACGTCAGGCCCCAGTAGCTCGATAAGTCGTGTCGATATAAGGTCTATAACAGTTCGAGAAACTACTGATAACACTTACCAGTAAATCTCAGCAACCCTGGCCAGGTATTTCCGGTTATAGCCAATCGAACACAGCGCAACATCAACTCCCTATACCGGGAGAGACGAATCCCCTCCTATCGCTCATTGCCTCCATGTGATTCGGGACTGTACCCAAAAGCCGCCTTTTTGCACGCCCTCTTGGACGTGGTATGATAGAAATCAAAGCACAGTGGGAATCACACAAGACTCTATGACGATCTCGGGTCAACAGACTACTCTGTGCCAGTGTCACCGGAGAACTGCCATCTGACGTGAGGTATAATACCATCTGGGAGTTCTCGGCGAGTCCGTCCAGTGTACCCAATCTCTACTGAGCACCCGTACACCATCCTTGATGTCAAACACCGATGGATATGGGATCATCCATCGCCCATCATATGGGTCAAGATGCGTATACGCTAGTCTACACTGGTGTATTGATGCCCTGTCTCGATACACCCTCAACTAGGAACAGTTATAGGATGTACTCATCGACTACCGTGGCCCCACTAGTATGATCTCATCATAGTCCCAGTAGTCGAGTACATATCCTAAGGGCTTTATCAACATGTAATATAGAGACAATCAGAGTACATGTTAAGATAAAGTACAACCAGATAGCGTACTATCATGTCGAGCAAGAAAGTCCTCCCTATATATGTCCAAGCATCCATTACAATATACATCGTATGTACAGTAATGGCCTCTAGGGCATACATATAACTAACAGAACTCTTACTGAGCCTGAATGTGACAATCTCTATACAGTCCGGTCTGTTCGTCTGATACATCGCATGGCTGGCCTAGGGGGCGGTAAACGTCAGTCCCCTAATAGCGGTACAAGTCGTGTCGGAGTGAAGCCCAGAACACCCTGAGATAACACTGGAAACCTACCAGTATATCTCGCTTGCCCTGGCCAGGGACTACTCGTATAATGGCTCTCCTAGACACAGCGCGATGTCAACGCCCAATACCGGGAGAGACGAATCATGTCTAACCGTTATTGCCTCCAAGTGCTTCGGGACTGCACCCAACTACTACCTGTTTGCACGACTCCTTTGAGCCGTGGTAGGGTAGTAATCTAAGTACAGTGGGAACACAATCGAGGCGAAGTGACAGTGTCAAGTCAGCGGACTAAGCTTTACTCATGTTACCTGGGAACTAATAACTTACGATAGGTATAGTACCAACCAACAGTTCCCGACGAGTCCTGTCCAGTGTACTCGTAACCTAACGAGCACCCGCATACTATCTCAAGTACGACGTACTGATGGCTGTGGGACAGACCGTCTCCCACACTCGGATGAGAAGCGCATACGCTAGTCTACTCCGGAGTATCGATGCCCTGTCTCGATAGTCCTGCGACTAGGGACCTGCATAAGTATGTGCTTATAAATTACCCAGCCCCTACGAGTGTGACTGCCATCACAACGCTGGTAATCAAGCAAAGATCCTAAGGGCTCCACTAATGTGTATAGGTGATATACTAAAATAAACACATGTACACATTAAAGTAGAAACAAACCAAGTAGCATACTACTATATTGAGCAAGATTGTCTGTACAAGGTGAATATCCCAAGCTTCCATTAAGTAATATACAAACTAGTATGATACAGTAATGGCCTCTAGGGCATATACACTAACAATCTCCAACTTGCACTAAGGCCATGTACTGGCGTATCGAAGACCTATCATCTCGATCAGCCGCTCGAGCTGAGTCTGGGGTAAGGCCTTTGTGAGTGGATCAGCAGTGTTATCTTCCGTAGAAAATCTCCGAACCTCGATCTCCTGGCGACCCACGATCTCCCTGATCAGGTGATACCGCCTCAAGATGTGTCTGGACTTCTAATGGGACCTTGGTTCCTTCGCTAAAGCTATAGCCCCGTTGTTGTCGCAATACAGAGGTATTGGATCAACAATGGACGGAACCACCTGAAGTTCGGTTAAGAACTTCCTTATCCAGACAACTTCCTTTGTGGCATCTGCAGCAGCGATATATTCCGCTTCCATCGTCGAGTCAGCAACGGTTTCCTGTTTGGAACTCTTCCAATACACCGCCCCTCCATTGAGGGTAAAGACATAGCCCGACATAGACTTGGAATCATCCTTGTCACTCTGGAAGCTGGAGTCAGCAAAGGCCTCGATCTGGAGGTCTTTTCCGCCATACACCAAGAACATCTCCTTAGTCCTTCTCAGGTACTTGAGAATGTTCTTTACTGCTATCCAGTGTTTCTCCCCAGAGTTTGACTGATACCGGCTTACCACACTCAGTGCATAAGCTACATCTGGTCTGGTACACAACATCGCATACATTATAAGCCTACCGCAGAAGCGTAGGGTATAATAGACATGCGATCCCTTTCCAAATCAGTCTTGGGAGACATCTCTTTGGAAAGGGTGATCCCGTGACAAGCCGGTAGATTACCGTGCTTGGAATCTTCCATACTGAATCTTTTCAGTATGGTGTCGATGTACCTGGACTGTGAGAGTCCCAGTATCCTCTTGGATCTATCACGATAGATCCAAATCCCCAGAATGTATGAGGCATCACCCAGGTCTTTCATGGAGAACCTATGTGACAAGAACCCTTTGACAGATTATAGCATAGGAATGTCATTTCCTATTAAGAGAATGTCATCCACGTATAAAACGAGGAATACTACAGTTCTCGCTAGAAATCTACTATAGATGCATGGTTCATCTGGATTTTTGATAAAGCCAAATTCTTTGACCGTCTCATCAAAACAGATGTTCCAACTCCGCTATGCCTGCTTTAGTCCGTAGATGGACTTAAGCAACTTGCACACCTTTCCGCTGCTCCCACTCTGAATGAAACCCTCTGGCTGGTCCATATAAACACGCTCCTCTAAATTTCCATTTAGAAAAGCGGTCTTTACGTCCATCTGCCAAATCTCATAATCGTGGAAGGCAGCAATGGCAAGAAGGATCCGAATGGATTTCAGCATAGCTACTGGAGAAAAGGTCTCGTCATAGTCCAAACCAGGTCTTTGACGAAAACCCTTTGCAACCAGTCTAGCTTTATAGGTCTCAACTTGTCCATCTACACCAATCTTCCTTTTGAAGATCCACTTGCATCCTACGGGTTTTACCCCATCTGGAGCAACGTCCAACATCCATACTTTGTTGGTGTACATGGACTCCATTTCGGTCCGCATTGCATCCAGCCATTTTACCGAGTCAACGCTCTGAATGGCCTGCTGGAAGCTAGTCGGCTCATCATAATCAATGATGCAATCCTCTCTATCCCCGTCTATGAGAAAACCGTAGTATCTCTCGGGCGGATGAGACTGCCTACTACTCCTGCGGAGCGGCGCAGGAATGTCATGATCTTTCAAACCCTCTGGTTCTACTAAGCTTTCAGTAATAGCTCGTGGTTCTGGAATTTCTTCCAGTTCTATTGCGCTCCCACTTATCTGATTTTCCAAAAACTCAGTTTCTAAGAAGTGGGCATGACGAGAAACATAAATCTTTTGTTCCTCTTCGCAATAGAAGAAATATCCCTTGGAGTTCTTTGGATATCCCACAAACTTGCACTGTACTGAGCGTGCCTCGAGTTTGTCCGCATGCTGCTTTTTGACAAAAGCTGAACATCCCCATGTCTTAATGTGATTAAGATAGGGTCTCTTCCCACACCACATCTGATATGGTGTAGTAGGCACAGTCTTAGTTGGAACTCGGTTCAAAAGGTATGCAGCTGATTCTAGTGCATATCCCCAGAATGATCGCGGTAACTCAACGTTACTCATCATGGACCGTACCATATCCAATAGGGTTCGGTTCCGTCTCTCCGATACACCGTTATGTTGCGGAGTGTATGGAGGAGTAAGCTGAGAGAGAATTCCATTCTCTTTTAAGTAATCCAGGAACTTGGCACTCAAGTATTCACCATCTCGATCAGATCTTAGTGTCTTGATACTTTTGCCGGTTTGTTTTTCTACTTCATTCTTATATTCCTGGAATTTTCCAAAGGCTTCGGATTTATGTTTCATTAAAAAGACATAACCGTACCTTGAAAAGTCATCCGTAAAAGTAATGAAGTAAGAATAACCACTTCACACATGTGTAGACATTGGACCGCACACGTCGCTGTGTACGAGTCCCAAGAGCTCGCTCGCCCTTACTCCGTGTCCAGTGAACGGAGTCTTTGTCATCTCTCCTTTGAGACAGGATTGACAAGTGGCATACGATTGATATTTGAACGGATTCAAATATCCTTCTGTATCTAACGTCGTCAACCTTCTCTCATTGATGTGACCCAGTCTACAATGCCATAAGAAAGTCTGATTTATTTCCGGAGACTTTCTTTTGTGTGTATTCTGGACATTGAAAATCTGTGGTTAGTTTAATACGTATATACCATTGCTTAATGTACCTGACCCAATCAGAACTTGATTAAGGTGAATTTTTACAACATTACTTACAAACGCAAATTCATAACCTTCTTTAGAAATCAAAGATACAGAAATGATATTACAAGTTGCGTTGGGTACAAAAAAGCAATTACGTAAAACCAAAACATGTCCATCTGACATTCCCAGGTGATAGTCCCCCACGGCCTTAGCATCCATGCTAGCTCCGTTTGCAACTTTGAGGGTCATATCACCTGCCTTCAAAACCCTACGGTTTCTCAACGCCTGCAAAGAATTACAAATATGAGATCCTGATCCGGTATCCAATACCCAGGAAGTAGAGTTTATTGATAGACAGTTTTCAATAACATACACACCTGAAGCTGAAGCCGCAACATGCTTCAAATCTTGTGTTCTAGCTTTCCAAGCCCTGCAATCTTTCTTCCAGTGACCACTCTTGTGACAGTAAAAGCATTCTTCTTTATCCACAAGCATTCCCGCTACCTTTGTTGCTTTTGTCTTTCCCTTCGTATCCACTTTACTAACACCGCTCCTTGGTTTGGCGGGGGCTTTCTTCTTCTTTCCCTTGGCTTTTGCCTTGGATCTAGAAGAGGAAGATCCTCCTACAAATAAAGTGGATGTTTTCCTACCTTTCTGTAGGGTGCCCTCTGCACTCCTCAGCATGTTGAGGAGCTCTGAAAGTTCAACTTCCTTTTCTTGCAAGTTGAAATTCAGGATAAACTGGGCGTAAGTGGAAGGAAGGGACTGAAGAATCAAGTCCGTATAGAGCTCATTCTCCAGCGTGGTCCCAAGGTCCGCGAGCTCCTCTATGAAGCCAATCATCTTAAGCACGTATTCCGCTACTGATGATCCGACGGCCAACTTTGCCGAAAACAACTTCTTCGACACTTCGTATCTGGAGACACGAGATTGCTCTCCATACAGTTCTTTTGTATGGAGAAATATGGATTCGAGGTCCATATTCTCGTGCCTCCTCTGATGTTCGTTGTCCATAAAGGCAAGCATGAGGCACTTAGCCTTCGCGCAATCGATCTCCCAAGTCTTACGGATTTCCTTATCCGCGACGCTGGAGGTGGGACCTGGGACAGGGGGAGCTTTGGTGGTAAGGAGATACCCCAACTTGTCATATGTGATTGCCATTTTGACATTCCTGAGCCAATCTTTGTAGTTTGGCCCTGTCAGTATGTTTTTATCTAGTAATAACTTAAGTCCGGTCATGATGATTGGTCGCTGCAATTAGGAAAGAGAGAAGAAACACTTTAGCATGATGCTATTGCAAGTTTAGAGTGGTTTTTAATTTGTCTAAACAGGATGGCTCCCACTGTCTCTCGAATCCCTCCTCAAACCAAAAAAGGAAGAATTAGTCAGGATCAATCTCACCGTACAATTCTTGCTTAACCGTTCAGCCAGGCTGGTGTCGGTACTTTGAGGGAGGTTTTCCAACGCTTTCGCGAAGTTTCTTAATTTAAGAACCTCTTTTCCCTGGGGGCGTAGCCCCGCTAACACCTTTCTAGACACCTACTTGGTTTATAGCATTGATCGTTAAGTGAGAAATTTCTCGAGGAGTAGCATATACTCACAGTAGGATCGGGATCCAAATATCATTGCGTGACAAAACTGAAGGAATCCTACCAGAATCATCACACTCCAAATAGTATGCAGCGCTAGCAAGTTTCAGTTCTTTTGAAACTCCCGATGTGGATTTTTGCCCCATGCTCTTATGACCTTGACGTTGGCCAACAAATCATATGTCACATGTCAAGTTCTACCCGTCATTCTCCAGGTTAATTTGAGCCCACCCGCACATACCCTTGACTTTGGCCAACAAGGTAGAACGACAGCCCCAAACCAACACATCTATCTATGCTGCACATGAATACCCAATAGCTACCAATCACTATGCCTTGATTTTGGCCAACAAACATAGCTTGAATACTATTGACCATCCATGTGAAACGACGGAGGGCTACGAATGGTTTTGGCGAAACCGTGAACGTAGTGAACTTGATATAATCGATGGAACGAGATAGCTTTTAAAAGGAGTGGCTTAAGCTCCGCGTTTAAAAGTTATTTTGAAAAGAAACCGAGTGGTTTTTGAAAGTGTTCCAACGACTTTTACTTGGTTTATTTTTTCTTGCATTAATTCCAATGCGTCCCATCATTTAATCCTACCATTGCAGAAAACAACCAAAATATGACGTACGCTTATGCCATCCGCATTCGCCACGGGGCCCCGTCATTACCCGTTAGGTTACTTAACTAACGACAGAGCGGGGGCTGGACTAGCGCGGATGCAAAACATAAGCAACGCCTAAATAATATCATACATAGATATATTGCAATGATAGCCATTTCAGATCACAGATGAATACATTGGATATACTAGGAATCCGCAATTCGTACGAGCCTGTAACGAAAAGTGGATTACACGGTTGCGATGAATAGCCAATACCCCACCCTAGACCCCTACGGGTGCGGCAAACTACCCGCCAAATATCCGAAGTGGAGCAACCTCCCTCAACGACGTGAGTAGGCCACTCGGCACTTAGAGATACCCGGTAGTTTGTGCACCCCACCTTGGGTCTATCTTAGGAGCAAAAACAGTAAAAAGAAATTATACAATGACGGCTACAACCCCGACCCGGTTGTGCGGCCAAAAATAATATTACATCAATTTACATATTACATGAATTGAAAGATAAAAGAAAACTCTCATCTCACAACCCCCCGGCTATTCATCCGCGACAATCTAATGAATTCATATACACATACCATCAACATTACAGATCACAGATATGTATAACCCCCACTAATCGACATATAGCGATTAGCAGACCTTCAATACATATAACACATCACAGATATAAACCTGTTATCTTTAGTCTTTAGAAGTTCGATAAAAATACGGATTTTCAAGCCCCAAAAATAAATTTTTCTTTCTGGAAAACCCGGGCAGAAAAAAACATATTGTAAAAATCCCAAAATACCCCCAGAAACACACTGCAAGAAATTTGAGCCACGACCGACTCAACTCAGCCGCAGATCCGCGGCAGGAGCGTGCTCCCGCCGCGGTTCCGCGGCGCTTTGAACGGTTCTCTGGACCAAATTTCTTGAGTGTCTTTTAAAAAGACTGAGTATATTTTTTGGAGTATGATTTATCAATTTTTGAACAGAATACAGAATCGACAGAAACTTGATTTTCCGAGTGTTTTTTCGTGGCTTTTTTCTCCGATCGAACTTCTATTTACATTGCTAACATGTTAGATGGTGTTTAACTAGGCTCTGATAGCACTGTAAGTCCATGCTACCCTTCCCCGGTACTTGCGGGGTTGCGGAATTGGTGAAAAACGATTTTCAAGAGGGTGGTAACATGGACTCATAATACGGATCTTTGTTAAACAACTAACTAACAACCTAACTTGAGTTTTACCTACTCGGTTAGGGGGCTATACCTTTCTTGAACTCCTTCGTCTTCAACTCCTCCCAGTGTACGGATCGGCCTCACCTCGTCGTCTCCTTGCGCCGAAGATGGATCCACCCGAATGCTTCTACCTTTGGCTTCTTCTTCGAACTTTGAAGAAACTAGAACACTTGGCTTGCTAGGCCTTGTGAACTAGAATGAGTAGAGGATTGTTTTGGTGTCTTTTTATCTCTAAGGCAATGAGTCTCAACACATGAGAATAGTTTGCCTTTAGCTAGAGAGAACAAGAGGAAGAGGGAGAGCTTGAGCAAGTGATGGCAAGAGAGAGAAAGCAAATGAGAGAATGAGTAAGGCTTTTTCCATCCAAGCTCTCATAATCCAAAACCATCATAACAAATAATAGTAATCAAGTATTATGTGATGGTTCAAGTCAAAATGGCTATATCATTTCTTGCACTCATTTTGCAAAAAGAAACAAGCAAGCAAAATTCTTTGCCATGAAATGATAGCCAATTTCATGATGATGGTAAACTAGTCCAACCTAGTCAACCGGTCAACAAAGTCAACAAGTCAACAAAGTCAACCCCTCAACAACCATGTCACTATAATACTTAATTAATATTATTGTTAATCATATATCTTATTCTCATTAGGGTTTAGTCAAAAGTCAATAGTCAACAGTCAACAGTCAACAACCCCAATGAGAATCCTCTGCCTCTGTCTCTCTGTCAACTGTGCATACACACCCGCAACCACGTTCCGAGGAACACGAATACAAACGAGATAAAACCAATCCCAAAGCGTACACTAGGATCTGGCTTAAACCAAAGCCCGCTAATGTTAACTGTCCGGACACTGTACGTGCACAAGTGTACGTATGTGACCGAACCCTGTCGCAAAACCATGCGACCTGTCGCAAAACCATGTGATCTCTACTCTTTTGCCTAAAGGCGAATAGCTTTCTGTGTGGGACTCTAAAGACTCGACACTACGCTGGCAGTGGGTATAACCACAGACCGCAAGCGGCACTAGCTGTGCGTAACGGTCTCCAGGTAGATGCCGACAAGAAGACTGACGAGGTGAAACCCATCTGAACTCCTACTGAGCCTGAATGTGACAATCTCTATACAGTCCGGTCTGTTCGTCTGATACATCGCATGGCGGGCCTAGGGGGCGGTAAACGTCAGTCCTCTAATAGCGGTACAAGTCGTGTCGGAGTGAAGCCGAGAACACCCTGAGATAACACTGGAAACCTACCAGTATATCTCGCTTGCTCTGGCCAGGAACTACTCGTGTAATGGCTCTCTTAGACACAGCGCGATGTCAACCCCCAATATCGGGAGAGACGAATCCTGTCTAACCGTCACTGCCTCCAAGTGCTTCGGGACTGCACCCAACTACTACCTGTTTGCACGACTCCTTTGAGCCGTGGTAGGATAGTAATCTAAGTACAGTGGGAACACACTCGAGGGGAAGTGACATTGTCAAGTCAGCGGACTAAGCTGTACTCATGTCACCTAGGAACTAATAACTAACGATAGGTATAGTACCAACCAATAGTTCCCGACGAGTCCTGTCCAGTGTACTCGTAACCTAACGAGCACCCGTATATTATCTCAAGTATGACGTACTGATGGCTGTGGGACAGACCGTCTCCCACACTGGGATGAGAAGCGCATACGCTAGTCTACTCCGGAGTATCGATGCCCTGTCTCGATAGTCCTGCGACTAGGGACCTGCATAAGGATGTGCTTATAGATTACCTAGCCTCCACGAGTGTGACTGTCATCACAACGCTGGTAATCAAGCAAAGATCCTAAGGGCTCCACTAATGTGTATAGGTGATATACTAAAATAAACACATGTACACATTAAAGTAGAAACAAACCAAGTAGCATACTACTATATTGAGCAAGATTGTCTATACAAGGTGAATATCCCAAGCTTCCATTAAGTAATATACAAACTAGTATGATACAGTAATGGCCTCTAGGGCATATACACTAACAGCTCACACTCCTGTGAATCCAACCAGTAACACTTACCGTACAGTCCGGTCTGTTCGTCTGATATGTCGCATATCTCGCCTAGAGGTGGTAAACGTCAGACCCCAGTAGCTTGATAAGTCAAGCCGATATAAGGTCCGTAACAAGCGTGAAACTACTGATAACTCTTACCAGTAAATCACTGCAACCCTGGCCAGGGATTTCCAGTTAAGAGTTATCAGTAGTTTCACGCTTGTTATGGACCTTATATCGGCATGACTTATCAAGCTACTGGGGTCTGACGTTTACCACCCCTAGTCGAGATATGCGACATATCAGACGAACAGACCGGACTGTACGGTAAGTGTTACTGGTTGGATTCACAGGAGTGTGAGCGGGCTTGCTCGTTGATCTTCTGATCGCTCAATACCCGGGTGGCCGTTACATTTAGCAGACCGCTTGCGGCTTGTGGGTGTTTGATATGATCATCACCTACTGCCGGCGTATTGACGAGTCTTTAGAGTCCTACACAGAGGTTTCCTGGCTCAAGCGAAACGAAATAGGAGCGCATATGAGATATGTGCGGGACCGAGAATAATACCAGTATGTGATACTGTATTCTATTCTCGCGATTTGTATCATTGGACGGATATATGAGATATAGCCGGGTTACCGAATCAAGTGTTGATTCGATACATTGATACACTTGATATTAGTCGGTTATATGCGATATGACCGGATCATTAAATCAAGTATCGATTTAATGATTTAATGTATAATTATATATTTGATATATTACTTTACATTAACTAGTATTGGTTCACTTAAAATTGTTTTCTCACTAGTTTGTGCATAAGTGTATATATGATATATATTTGTGTACATAGGTTTGTATCATGTTTGGTGATACATACAAGTTGTGTGTATGAGACTTAAACCAAATTGAGGTTAAATTAGGGTTTACTAATTTCCTAATAAATAACAAAAGAAATAAAACTTTGGTCAAAGTTATCAAGCTTCATGAAACTTGAAGAAACTTTGAGAAAGTCAACTTCTTTTGTCATTTCCTTAGGATGCTAGTTAACCCAACCCTTAACCCAAGTCTTTGGTTAATTCTCTACACAAGTTAAGCATGAGGGCTTAACTTGACCATGGTACCATAATTAAAAGGATAAGTTTTCATTCTTTATTCAATTATTATTCTTATCATATTCTTTCTTCTTCTTCTTCTTCAAGAAGAAGAAACCTTGCTACCTCCAATGGTGCCATGAGAAAAAGAGTGAGAAATCCAATTCTAAAGTGAACACACTTCCTATTTCTTCATCCTCTACCACTTACCATGTAGTAGAGTGTGTTATCTTCACATGTTTCATGACCTAGTGAAGATGAAGCTTGGGTTTGAGTCGCCTCGACGTAGATCATCTTCGGCACCAAAGTCAATGACCTAGCCCGATCATTTCTCCGACGAAACCATCGCTAGAGTCCGGGATCCCGATGATCGCAGCGGAGGGACATCAACACGGAGCTAAAGAAGTGGAGGACCAGATCTACAAAGGTTGTAGTCACTTTCACTTTCTAGTAAAGTTGTTTACTTGTATGTTTTTCGCCTTACCTCTAGTAACGATCTAGTTTAGGGTTCTTTGGCACATGGAAAATTTTGAATTGGACATGTTTGATTAGTTGTAGAACCTCATGGGTGTGCCTAGGAACCCTACAGTAGTATCAGAGCCTAGCTAGAGCTTTAGGCGAAGTGTAGACGAAGTTAGAGATCCGATCGAACCACGAAACCCCGATCAAAACCCTTCTCTGTACATTTTTTCAACACGGTGGTGCCGGTTTTCTAGTTTGAAAAGTTTTTCGTTTCCGCATTCCGGCGTCGGATTGACGGCCGGGGCGCCACCGTGCACTTACACTGGTATCAGAGCCACGCCATTAACCTAGTCTAGCTTGCTCTAACGTGTTTACAAATTCGATCGAACGGATTATCAAAAACCGTATTTCCATGTCGTACTTTCTGTCGAATTTTTCTGTGCTCTAAAAATTATTTGGTACATTGGAAAATTACGTGCAGGGTTTTTTATGAATTCTGGGAAAATTTGGTACGCTGATGTTACTGTGGCGCGGCGGTTTAGCGGCCAAAACCACGTTTTGGCTGAGGAACCGCCGCCGTTTTGTGGCCAAACCGTACCAAATTTTCACAGTAGGCTTCTGAAATGGAAATAGGGTTTTTGGTATATTCTTTTTGGGCCCAGATGTTTTTGAGTGCTGCAGTTGTGCTTGGGGCCCACTTCGGAAAATTCAGTCGATCGAAAATTTTAAACATGTTAGTTCACAGTATTTACATTATATCTGCGACCGTGAATGTCACTCGATCGGTAAATCCAGTCTATCTTCTATAGCCCTTTTAGACGGATTTGCGAACGTGACATTCATGTTGATGTTCTGCGTTGTACTGTGTTGTTGCGGATTGGTCGTGGGGGATAGCCTGGATGCAATGGTAGTACAGTTTGGTTTATTATGTACATTTGATATTGTGGGGCGAGCGTCCGACATGTGGACTGCCGTTACTGCCTGTTTGTATATTATTCTTTTGGGGCACGACCGGGATGAGGTCGATGTACCCGTTGTATATTTTACTTTCTGTACTAGGATTACCCCGCGGAGGGGTGCACGGGTAGCCGGGTTCTAGAGGGCAACGGGCCCGCATCTCATGGCGTTGAGACGGAGTGGGATTCACTCTAGAATTGGCGGGCTATTCGCCGCACTCATAGGGGGTACAGGTTGACCCAAGGAGGGATGCCCAAGTTACCGGATTCCGTGAAGTGCTGGGTGGTCTATTCACGTTGCTGAAGGGGGCTGCCTCGCTTCAGGTTTTGGCGGGTAACTTGCCGCGCCCGTAGGGGTCTAGGATTTCATTGCACAGGCTATCCACACGACCAGGGGAACGTCGGGTTTCAGTAGCGGCTCTGTGAAACCCGGGGATCCCAGATATCTGTATTGTTCTGTGATGCTTATTACATTTCTGTGATGTTGCATTTTATCATGCCTTGAGCGAATATTATATATTGATATATATACTAGTAGATGTTGTATATGTTTTGCATCCGCGCTAGTCCAGTCCCCGCTCTGTCGTTAGTTAAGTAACCTAACGGGTGATGACAGGACCCAGTGGCGAATGCGAATGGCATATACGTACATCATTATTTTCGTTCTTTATTGGTGTGATCAATTGATGGGACTGCGTTGATTCGGATCAATGCAAGATAAACAAACCTATTATGATGTTGTTGGAACATTTTTCAAAAAGCTGTTATTGCAATGGCGTTCTCTTTTGTTTTGCACAGTGGTATTCGGTTATGAATTTCCAGCTCCTCAGTCGACGAGGCAAGGGCCGAGATCCCTTCACCGGGAGTGACCCCTTGGAAAGAAGTTTGCGTCAGGGCAATAACTTCACTATAGCCGATTACTTTTGCTTTGCATCGTGGTATTCAGTTGGAATATCCTACACCCATTCCATGGGGAAAGAGCCGAGATCCCTTCACCGGGAGTGACCTCTTTAGCAAAGGTTTTCTTCACTATATTTTTATAAAGCTATCCAGTTCCTTCAACGATATCAAGTTCATTACGTTAAAGGTTTTCGCCAGAAACCATTCGTAGCCCCCCGTCATTTCAGTTAAATATTCGGTAGTATTCAAGCTATGTATTTTGACCTCACGCCAAGGCATAGTGATTGGTAGCTGCCGGGTATTTATCTGTTGCATAGATAGATGCGTTGATTTAGGACAGTCGTACTACTATTTTGGCCTACGTCAAGGGTATGTATGGGTGGGTTCAAATTAACCTAGACAATGACGGGTAGAACTTGACATGTGACTTATGATATTTTGACCTCACGCCAAGGTCATAAGAGCATGGGGCAAAAATCACATCGGGAGTTTCTAAAGAAACTGAAACTTGCCAGATATGCGCATACCTTCTGGAGTGTGATAACGTGAGCGGATTCCATCACGTTATCATGCGATGATAGTTGGATCCCGATTCACACTGATGAGTTGGTTTACTCCTCGGGTGATCCCGACTAATTCTTCTTTCAGGTTTGGAGGAGAATTTGAGGTTACAGTGGGAGGTTTCCTGATTAGATAAAGTGATAACCATTCTGATCTAGGTTAGAGTGCACGCTGAGTGTTTCTTTTCTCTCTCTCTTTGGCAGCGACCATGACTCGACCCTTGACTATGACCCAGTGACCAAAATTAACCGAACCTCCTTAAACACTGGCTTTTGGATTGTCAGAGTTGCAAATCTTATTGCCACTCCTACTTTTACCCTTTTCTCCAGGACACCCCGTATTACTACGAACGTCCACTTCCATTGGACAAAACCATCGTATGGTTATATATGAACTCGAAGGAATTTATTCGAGGATGGTTTCCGGTTCTGGAGAAAACGAATAGGACTATTCAGTTGTCTTTTCTTTTTAGCTTCTCTCAGGTTGCGAGTACTCCTTAGTTTAGGAGATAGTACACCTATTACGCAAATTGGATAGTCTTCTTCCAAACCTTAGGCTGGTGCCGAACGGTAGGGAATGAAGAAAACCAATTAGCATAACGATGGTGTGCAGAAGGTATTAAGTTAAGACAAAGAAAGGGATTAGTAAGAGGGCAAAGTAAATTGCGATTGCTATTCACGACCAAACCAAGTATTTCTTCGCCAATCCTAAATCACCTTTGTATTTCTCCATGACACTCCGTATCACTATGAAGATCCACAGTTTATTGGATACTCCATTGTATGGTTATATACAAACTCCTTACCTTTTTGATACTCCAGGTTTTCCATGATATTTACCTATATCAATGGATGGTTAGGTAAGGAGCATTGAACAGCGGTGTAATTCTTCTTAACCATAAGTACAGTTTTCAACCTGCGATACACAGTGAATGATTCACTAGACTCAGGGGACTTATACAGAGTATTGTATTTTGTCCAGTGTCCATTAGGATAGAGGGGTTGGTCCTCGTACTATATTCGGTTTACTTATCACTTCTCTGGTTTTTAGACAAGTGTTTCGTAGAAACGCAAGGTCCGAATTTTGAGAAGTTATAGGTATAAGAATAAAGTAGAGAACCAGGTGTTGCATGTATCAGGATTCTTCAAGGTGATCGAAGATGTAGATACTTGTGTATGGTATTCAGTTAATAGTAATGATTAAGAGAACTTGCTTCTCTTTCAGGTTACTCATAATTGGAAGCATTCCTAAGTTGAGTAACGCTGATCGGCCTCCTTCCATTTAGTTGACATGCACTGGAGACAGCTGCATGATTTGTATCTGGTTCAATTAAATCAGTGCCTCTGTTTCTATATTGGATATAGAACAGTTCATATCTTGACATTGTTAAGGTACGTGGAGTTGTCCGGCTTATGCTTAAAACCAGACACTGGACAACTCAAGGCACGTTTCTGTAATGGCTGTTTGTGGGTTGACCCGGGCTATGACGAGGGTTGACTTTCTACCATCTGGAAGATCAATAGTTATATTGTTCTAGACTCGCCACAGTTTTAACAAAAATGGATTTTTTCAGAAAACAGTAGTGGGAGTATGGTAGAACTGGAAGTGATTCCAGAACCGCAAACGATTACTGAAGATTTGATAAGAACCTAAAGATTCAATCTGGTTTGACATTCCATTGGCTACTCCGCAGATATGGTGGGTAACCTCAGGCACTCGAGAGGTACTTCGGTATGCTCAAGGACGGTGGCAGGGAGGTTCTTGTTTACCCAGACTTGACACTACTGTTGTTCCAGACTATGAGACCCGGCAGGAGGATGAGTATAGCGTCGTTCTGAACTGGCTTCAGAAGTGTACATTTATATGACTCTGCCAGAGGGTTGTCGTAGTCAGTGGGAGCAGCGGAAGCATAGTGGACAAGTGGCTTATGTCTATTTATAGACTAAAGAAGATATAGCGGAGATAGATCATCTATTTCTGATGTGACAGTCATAGGTTTGACTTCATCAGAATAGGGGGTGGATCTGTTAAGAAGGTAGTAGGGTGTGATGTCCTGGCATTTGGATGACATACACAGAGTAGGAAGTGATATTCCTATACTACGATCGGTTATACTTTGGTTGTCACACAGTAGTTTCTCCACATGGGACTTGGATATAATATCAAGACATTCCGGTTACTAGATCTATAGATCTAAATTTGGGCGGTTTCCCAATCAGGGTACTTAGACAGCATTCTAAGAGTATTTAGAATGGACGACTCCTGGCATGGTGGTGTACCTGTAGGTGAAGGAGTCACCCTCTCTAAAGGTGTCTTACTGACTAAAGGGGAGAGGGATGTGCATGATTGGCAGATCACTTGCTTAGGCAATTGAGTCAATCATGAGATGTCAAGTACCACACCAGATGTTGTTTTTGCAGTAGGTGCAATAAGTTGATATTGATTCTATCCTGGAGAAACATTCGGAAGCAGTTTTAGAACATAAGTGAATGTTCTAGGGATATGATAATGGCAGCCTCCTTTAGGAGACGGTTATCATTCCAGGCTTCCAAGGTGACCTGGATGACAGAGTGGCTGTCGGAGTTATAGTTTTTCCCTCTGACGAGGGGCAGTATTTTGGACAGCTGGTCCAGGCGGATACTGAGGGAGGCATGACGCAGGATACTGATTAAGTTCAGTTGACGATACAGTCTAAGAAGTTTGGATTTGGAGTTCATTTATGAGCTAGGTCCCATCAGATATCCAGACATATTCTAAAACAGGTATTGCTCATTTCGGGAGATGGCTTTCCTCCGCGAACTTGAGATAAAGAGAGACATAGAAAGAAACATCACAGCGGATCCACTCACTGAGGTTATTCCTCGAACGCAATAGTTTCGCAAACGAGCTTTGTGAGACTGACTAGTAGAGGAGTTGGGTGTTCGGAATCACACGGGCTGTGAGTATGCGACATCGCAATAATTAGCCTTGAGTGCAAGTGGGAGATTGTTGGAGATAGTGCCCTCAGAGTCAATTATTGGATCACAGGCATGTGATTGCAATGATTGAGGGAGGACCTATACCGGTAGGACAGTCTTACTCAAGATGATAATATGCTATCTGGTTTATCTTTATCATCGTGTACTGCTTTAGGTGACATTACTGATCACTATTGCACGTTGATAAAGCCCCTAGGATTCTTGCTTGACTACCAGCAGTATGAGGGCGATCATATACGTGGGAGCTGGGGTCTATAAGCACATCCTTAAAAGGTCCCTAGTCATGGGAGTTTCGAGACAGGGCATCGATACTCCAGAGTAGACTAGTGTATACAGTCGAGACCCTGACGAGGGGCGGTGGCCGGTCTCACAAGCCACTGGTGTCAGTTGGTTCACCTAAGATGTATACAGGTGCTCATTGGGTTATGAGTACACCGGACAGGACTCGCCGGGAAACCTGCTGGTTGGTATTATACCTGACGTCAGATAGCAGTTCCCTGGTGACATGTGTACGGTTAGTTCATCGACCTGAGATCGTCATTTGTCTCGTGTGAGTCCCCACTGTGCTTTGATTACTACCCTACCATGCTCAAAGGAGATATGCAAACAGGTTTTTAGTTGGGTACAGTCCCGAGCCACATGGAGGCAGTGAGCGGATCTGCAGGGGTTCGTTTCTCCCGGTATTGGGGATGAGGTCGCGCTGTGTCTAGGAGAGCCAGTACATGAAAGTCCTTAGCCAAGGCAGGAGATTTTCTGGTAGGTATTCCAGTAGTATCTCAGGGTGTTCTGGGTTGCACTCCGACACGACTTGTACCGCTTTTGGGGGTCTGACTTTTACCAACCCCCTAGGCCCGCCATGCGATGCTCATAGACGACCGGACCGGACTGTACGGATATTGTCACTGACAGGCTCAGTAGGGTGTCAGGATGAGTTCGCTCATCGACGTCCCTTTTGGTCAATAGCTGGTAGCCCGTCACGTATGGCTAATACCTCTGACGTGCTAGTGGTTAAATCCACAGCCATAGTATTGACGAGTTTTTAGAGTCCACCACACACAGTTACTCAAGTTTCGGGCGAAACGCTGTAGAGGCCGTATGGAGATATGGCAGGGTTCGATCAGATACGTGCGGTATTGTACGGATCAAGATCGGACGGATAATACTAGCGGGCTTTGGTTTAAGCCGGATCCTAGTATTGTACAGTGTAGATTTTGTCTCTTTGCATTTGTATTCAGTGGGAATACAAATGCGGGTATGTATATACAGTCGCGGGGTTTTCCTGTAATTTATTACGGGATCAGTTTTCTGAAGTTGCCAGTTTGCATTCCGTTTCGGCCAGTTTTCCTTTGTTCCTTCCCGGCCGGACTTTTTCTGATGGAGGGGTTATTTGCAAGTGTGCAAATTATCTTTTGTGGAAGGGTTTCTTGTAAATTGTGGCTTCATGATACTTCTTCCATCATGAGATTCTTTTTGAGTCTTTTCCTTTGCATTTATTGGATGAGGATTGATTAGAAATGGGGGTGACCATTTTATTCTCATATTCATTCATTTTCTTCTCTTGAAAAATCATTTTTTTCCTCCACAATGGAGAGAGGGGCCGGCCACTTTTGAGAGGAGAGAGGGTGTGAGAAATTTGATCATCTCATTTCTTATCCCTTGCTAGAAAAATGAGAGCAATATATTTTTCCTCAAAAGTTCCTTCTTTCTTCACCTCCGTCAATGGCAACTTCAAACCCCATGAGACATACCTCTCTACACTTGCCTACAGCAATTCTTGAGCACGTCGGTTCGCCAACTTCGTACCCGAGTTGCCTCGGTCCAGAGGTAGGAGCCCGTAAAAGAACCCGGCGATGTGGTGCCCGTTTCGACGAGGAGGTGACGACCGGAGATTCCGCGAGGAGATCGGAGTAGAGACGAAGACCGAAGGACACGGATCGCTTGGTATAGCTTCTCTACTCTTATTCTAGTTTGCTAGAGTTAGGTTAATGGCCCGATCCTGGATTTTTGTGCGCGGTGGTGCCGGTTTTCTAGTTTGAAATGTTTTTCGTTTCCGCATTCCGGCGTCGGATTGACGGCCGGGGCGCCACCGTGCACTTACATATAGTATATATGATATATTATATAAACGTTACTTATGCTTTACACCCGCGCTAGCCCTGCCCCACTCTGCCGTTAGTTACCTAACCTAACGGTGCACGAGGGGACATCGAGGCGAATGCGGATGTCATAAGTGTACGTCGTATTTATCTGTGATGTTTAGGGGATTTAAATGATGGGACTTCATTAATATGATTAATGAAAGAAAAGAAACCTAAAAGATGTTGTAGAATCGAATTTTCAAAAACAGGTAGCTACAGTTCTTGCTTTGCATCACGGTGTTCCTTGTAGAACGTCCTGCACCTTATTCGATAAGGAAAGGGCCGAGATCCCTTCACCGGGAGTGGCCCCTTTAGCAATGACTAGCAGATGCTACACCCCTCGGTTTTGTCTTTTGATTGCTTTTCTAGTTCTTGCTTTGCACAGTGATATATATGATATATCCTGCACCTTATTCCATAAGGAAAGAGCCGAGATCCCTTCACCGGGAGTGACCTCTTTAGCGAAACTAGTAAAAGCCTCAAAAACACTCCATTTTAAAATCATTTGATTCTACAAAGCTATCAAGTTCATTACGCAGTAGGTTTTCTGAAAAACCTGTCGTAGCCCTCCGTCATTTCAGATAAGTTGTATATAGTATTCGTGCTACATTTGTTGGCTTTCGTTAAGGTGTAGTGTGTGGTAGCTATATGCTGCTTATCTGCTGCATACGAAGCGATTGAATTAGGGTAATCGTACGGCTTTGTTGGCTTTCATCAAGGGTCGTGCGGGTGGGTTTAATTCAGTTAAGAAATGTACGGGTTGAACTTGACTAGCGGGCTATGGTTTGTTGGCTTTCGTCAAGGTCATAGCACGTTAGGGGCAAAATTATCGGGAATTTCAAGTGTTGAAATTTGCAATGAGATTGCATACCTTCTACGAGATAGTTGGATCCCGATACCCACTGCGAGTAATTGTTACTCCTGGGAGAGTTTTACACATTACAATTAGCCGATCAAGTAGGTGTCTAGAAAGGTGTCAACGGGGTTACGCCTCTGGGAAAATGAGGTTTACTTTAATTAGGTCCGTGCGAAAGCACGGGGAACCTCCCTCAAAGTACCGACACTGGCCTGGCTGAAAGATTGGCGAATTTGTAGGGTGTAATTAATCCCGGCTAGTCTTTCCTTTTAGGGTTTGAAGGAAGATTTGATAAAAACAGTGGGAGCCATCCTGATTAGATAAATAATAACCAATCTGATCTTGCAAGAGTGCACGCAGAGTATTTTCTTCTCTCTCTCTCCAGGTAGCGACCATGTCACGCCTTAATCAAGATAATAATACGGATGTATTGACCGAACCCGCTTGTTATACTGTGCTTCGGGAACGTTGGTCCCGCTCCAACTTATAACTGTTATAAGACATAGCAGGAAATTGGGGATTACTAAAATTCCCGTGCCGCCCAAACGAAGAAAGTGCATGCAGATGCATCATCTTTGGGTGAGTTCATTACAGAGAACTGTTTCTCAGTATCCTTTACGTCCTGGGTATGAGATACCGGATCAGGATCCCGCATATGTAATTTGTTACATGGGCTAAAGATAGGTAGAGAACTGAGAACGGGTGATAAGTTTCATGAGATAGAAAACGGTGCAAGTGTTGCAGCCAAATCTGTTGGTCACTATCACCCTGTATTACCAGAATACATTGATTCTGAACGAATGTTGTTAGATACCGAACCTGATATACAACATCATATCAGTCTCTTTATTAGTAAAGAAGCATAAAATTTTGTATTGTTGGATAATGTTTTGAACACTTCCTATATCAAGAGTTGATCGGTTCAAGCACATTATCTAAATGCATAGACGTTCTAAATCAAACTACGGTTCTTAGTATACATAACACACACAAAAGGAAGAGTTCAGAAATGAACGAATCCTTTTTGAGGTATTGTAGACTAGGTCATATCAATGCGACCCGACTAGCTGAAGTTATATATAGATGCATATTTAAATTAGTTTGAATTTACATCTTGTGAAACTTGTCGGTCATGTCACAGAGATAAGATGACTATAGCTCTGTTTATTGGAAGCAGAGAAAGAGTTAGTGAACTCTTGGGATGATACATGTTGATGTATGAAGGTCCCCTGTCTACACATGCCAAGACCGGTTCTTTGTACTTCATTACATTTTCTGATGATCTCTCAAGATTCAGACATATGTTCCTGTTGAAACACAAGTTCGAAGCTTTTGAAATATTCACAGAATATAAGTTAGAAGTAGAGAACCAAAACGGGTATAAGTATTATGTCTTTTGATGTGATCAAGGAGGAGAATACTTGAGCACGGAATTCCTGGATTATTCTAAAGGAGAATGAGATTCTCTCTCAGCATTATTCCTCCGCATACACCACATCACGTCGGTGTATCGGGGCGGAGCAATCACACTCTATTTGATATGGTGCGCTCTATGATGAGTACTACTGAGTTTCCTATTTCCTTTTAGGGAGTTATGCACTTGTAAAGTTGCATACCTATTGAATAGGGTTCCAATCAAATCAGTTGCCTACCACTTCATATGAGATATGGAAAGAGAAGAGACCGTATCTTAAGTTTGTTAAGATTTGGGGTTGTCCAGCCTATGTCTAAAAGCATAATCCGGACAAGCTCGAGGCAAAGTCAGTTCTGTAGAAGTTTGTTGGATATCCCAAGCATTCACAAGGGAATATCTTCTTCCAAACCGAGGAACAAAAGATGTTTTGTTTCTCAGCATGCCACCTTTATCAAAGGGAATTTCTTGTGAAGAAAATAGTGGACATGAGGTAGAACTGGAAGGAGTTCCAGCTATACAAACTGCAGCAGATGATTTGGTAGAACCAAAGAATTCAATAGTTTCTAATGAACCTCAGCCTCTCCGCCGATCTAGTAGGGTTCCTCACCCACCTGAGAGATACTTCAGTTTCTCTATGACAGTGGGAGCGAGGATTGCATCATGAGATGATGACCCAACTAGTTTTCGAGCTGGCCATCAAGAGTGGGGACTCTGTAAGAATGGCTGGATGCTTAGCGATCTGAGATAGAATCCTTATACACCAACAAAGTATGGACTTTGATTGCTTTATCTGAACGATTGAATCCCCATCAGGAGCAAGTATATCTTGAGAAGATTACTTGGTGTACATGGAAAAGTTGAGACTTTCAAAGCTAGACTTGTTAATGTTTTGCATCATTGAACAGGTATGGATTATGATGAAACCTTTTCTAAGAAGTTATGCTTAAGTCCATCCAGATCTTACTTGCCACGGCTACATACCATGACTACGATATCTGGCGGTTGGGTGTCATGACTGCTTTTCTAAATGTTGTTTTAGAAGAGAGAGTCTATAAGTACACAGTCAGAGGGCTTCGTAGACAGTGGGAGCAGCGGAAACGTGTGCAAGATGTTTTATGTGATAAAGCAGGCATCGCGGAGTTGGAACGTCTGTTTTGATGTGGTAGTCAAAGAGTTTGACTTCATCAAAATGGTAGATGAACCTTGTATATACAAAAAGGTAGTAGGGAGTATGGTGGTGATCCTCGTTGAGTACATGGATGACATACTCTTGATAGGGAAGGAGTTTCCTATGCTACGCTCGGTCAATCTCCGCTTATCACAATGATTCTCCATATAGGATCAAAGTGATACCTACTAAATCCTGGGTTTTGGATCTATGAGATAGATCTAATTGGATGTTAGGATACTCACTAGTTGTAGTGAGATGGTATCAATCGATCCTGGGGAGAATCACTGGAAGGGTTCCAGGGTGATAAGGACGACTGAATGTCAGTCACAGGCATTGTCTTTACCCTCAGTAAAGGGACGGTATGTTGGAAGAGTTCCAAGCTAGATACCGTGGTATACTAGATGATAAAGGCTAGATACGTCGCTACCAAAGATGCTACCAAAGAGAAAGTCTGGGTGTATATTAGTTCATGAGATGAACTTCGTTCCTACAATTGAGAGACAATGGAGTTGTGGCTTATGCCTAGGATCGCCCGTCCCATCAGTGATCCAGACATATTCTAAGGCAGTGTCACCTGATCATGGAGATGGTTGATCTCCAGGGGATCGAGGTTAGGAGAGTACACTCAGAGGACAACACAGCGGATCCACTCACAAAGGCCTTTTCCCAGAGAGAGACTATTATGGGATGGTTGAGTATGCGATACTACAACCACTGTTATGAGATGGCCCTAGTGCAAGTGGGAGATTGTTAGTTATATATATGCCCTAGAGGCCATTACTATACATGAGATGTATATTGTAGTGGATGCTTGGACATATGCTATCTGGTTACTCTTTACCTTAACGTGTACACTGATTGTCTCTCTGTTACATGTTGGTAAAGCCCTTAGGATGTGTACTTGACTACCTGGACTATGATGCGGATCATACTAGTGGGGACATGGTAGTCCATAAGTACATCCTTCAAGGTCCCTAGTCGTGGGTGTATCGAGACGGGGCATCGATATACCAGAGTAGACTAGCGTATGCCTTCTCGACCCATACAGATGGGCGATGGATGATCCTATATCCATTGGTATTTGACATCAGAGATGATATACGGGTGCTCAGTAGAGACTGGGTACACTGGACGGACTCGCCGAGAACTCCCAGA
The DNA here is from genome assembly GCA_030015575.1 of Agapanthus africanus. Classification (NCBI taxonomy): domain Eukaryota; kingdom Viridiplantae; phylum Streptophyta; class Magnoliopsida; order Asparagales; family Amaryllidaceae; genus Agapanthus; species Agapanthus africanus. The sequence continues at coordinate 689,917,489 of JASDDO010000019.1, read as the reverse complement.
TGGTATTATACCTTACGTCAGATGGCAGTTCTCTGGTGACACTGGTACAGGTTAGTCTGTAGACCCGAGATCGTCACAGAGTCTTGTGTGATTCCCACTGTGCTTTGATTTTCACCTTACCACGTCCAAGAGGACGTGGAAAACGGTGGTTTTTGGGTACAGTCCCGAGTCACATGGAGGCAATGTGCGATAGGAGGGGTTTCGTCTCTCCCGGTATTGGGGGTTGATGTTGCGCTATGCTCGATTGGCCATAACAGGGAAGTCCCTAGCCAGGGCTGGTTTAGAGATTTACTGTTAAGTGTTACCAGTAGTTTCTCGACTCGTTATGAGCCTCATATCGGCATGACTTATCGGTTATTGGTGTCTGACGTTTTACCACCCTTAGACTTGATATGCGACATATCAGACGAGGAGACCGGACTGTACGGTAGTGTCACTGTCAGGGTTTTTGCGGGAGTTGGAGTGGGCTTGCTTGCTGATCTTCTGATCGCTCAATACCCGGGTAGCCGTTACGTCCAGCTAGTACCGCTGACGGCTTGTGGGTGCTTGATATGATCATCACCTACTGCCGGCGTATTAACGAGTCTTTAGAGTCCTACATAGAGGTTTTACTGGCTCAGGCAAAACGAAATAGGAGCGCATATGTGATATGTGCGGGACTGAGAATAATACGAGTATGTGATACCGTATTCGATTCTCGCGACTATTGTATCAGACGGTTATATGAGATATAGCCGGGTTATCGAATCAAGTGTTGATTCGATAAGTTGGTACATTTTGATGTTAGTCGGTTATATATGATATAACCGGATTATTAAGTCAAGTGTTAATTTAATAATTTAGTGTATAATTGTATATGTGATATACTAATTTACATTAACTAACATTGGTTCACTTAAGCATTTGTTTTTCTCACTTGTGCACAAGTTAATATATATATGTGATATATATTTATTAGTGTACAAATTGTATCATGGTTGTTGATACATTTGACATGGGTGTATGAGACATACACCATACTAATTATATTGGTAGGGTTTTAATATACAAAGTAAATACAAAATTAGTGGATAAAAGCTTACATGCATGAAGCTTATGGTTGCATTGACTTAGTCCACTAGTTTTGTTTTACTTAAGATATTAGTTAACCTAACCACTATAATTAGCCATGGTAATGTCTCTACATGACTTAGTATATGATACTCACTCACCATGGTTAGCTCTCTCACTCTCTTGATTAGTTTCATTCTCATTTTGAGCTCATCTTCTTCCTCCTTGAAATTCTTGCTAGGGTTTGAAAAAGAGTGAGATACAAAGTGAGAAAAGAAATTCTAAAGTGTACCCATTTCTTATTTCATCATCCTCTACTAGACTAGAACTTTAGTTTAGGGTGTTTGCTTCACTAATTCTCTAGTTAGTGAAGTAGAAGCTTGAGTCCGTATTCCCTCGACGTAGATTATCTTCGGCATCGAAGACTTCAAGCAATACCGTTGCCTCTTCTCATGGAGCCGTCCAAGAGTCCGGGTGTTCGATGATCGCAGCGAAGGGACTACAACAAGGAGCTTTAGAAGTGAAGGACCGATCTACAAAGGTTGTATTCCGTATTCACTTAGTGATAATGGTTATTTACTTATATGTCTTACCCTAATTATCTAGCAAAGATCTTGTTTAGAGTTATTCGACACGGCTAAAATTTTAATCGGGCATGGTTGATGCCTTGTAGAACCTCCTTATAGTGCCTAGTAACCCTATAGTTGTCACTTTGTATCGTCTTTTTCTTCGCTACGACGTCGAATATCTGTTGTGGTGGTTGTTTTCCGCCTTTGGGCATGGATTTTCTCCCGTTGGGGATGCTTTACTTATATACTATGTTGTACCCATTTTCGGGGCTAGTTTTTACAAAGGAGGTGCTGCCAAATTTTTACATGAAATAAGTTTGGACTTTAAAGATTTTTATTTGAGATTTCCAAAAGCTTTAAACAATGTTCTTATTACTTACTATTTTGATGGTTTAGATTTGTTGGGTTTTCGGCTTACTTAGATTGCGTTACGCCTATGGACGTTGCGTAGTTTAATGGCCATCACGTGCCAAATTTTGGGTCGTGACAATCCATCGCCCATCATATGGGTCAAGAAGCGTATACGCTAGTCTACTCTGGAGTATCAATGCCCTGTCTCGATACACCCTCGACTAAGAACTATTAAAGGATGTTCTTGTTGACTACCCTGGCCCCACTAGTATGCTCTCCAGCATAGTCCGGGTAGTCAAGTACACATCCTAAGGGCTTTATCAACATGTGAGAGCAAGACAGTATCACAATACAAATCTACATGTTAAGACAAAGAGCAACCAGATAGCATACTATCATATCGAGCAAGAAAGTCCTCTCTCTATATATCCAAATATCCACTATAATATACATCACATGTACAATAATGGCCACTAGGGCATACATATAACTAACAGGATGATCCCATATCCATTGGTGTTTGACATCAAAGATGGTATACGGGTGCTCAGTGGAGACTGGGTACACTGAACAGGACTCGCCAAGAACTCCTAGATGGTATTATATCTAACGTCAGATAGAAGTTCTCTGTTGACACTGGTACAGATTAGTCTGTAGACCCGAGATCGTTATAGAGTCTTGTGTGATCCCCCACTGTGCTTTGATTTCCACCTTACTACGTTCAAGAGAGCATGCAAAACGGTGGTTTTTGGGTACAATCCTGATTCACATGGAGGCAATGAGCGATAGGAGGGGTTTCGTCTCTCCCGTTATTAGGGGTCGATATTGAGCTGTGCTCGATTTGCCATAACAGGAAGTCCCTGGGCAGGGCTGATACGGAGATTTACTGGTAAGTGTTATCAGTAGTTTCTCGACCCATTATGAGCCTCACATCGGCATGACTTATCAAGTTACTGGGGTCTGACGTTTACCACTGTTCATATCATAATTTTGCATTATTATATTCCTCATTCTTATTCATTTTACAAATAAACATGTGCTTTTGACCCATGTCTGCTACATAGTTGCAGATTACAGGTTCTTGGAATAAAAACAGTGAAAGTGGTGAAAAGACATTACAAAAGTGAGACTACGACCGATAAATGGAAGAATGTTGATCAAGCCTTCAGTTACAGAATAAACAAGATCAATGAACAAGTTCACAAAGTACAAAGGCAGCGCAAGATTCAAGACTTCGACACGAAGCAACGGTAAAAGTCCATGACATGACTCACTGTGGAAATCTGGAAGAGAACTAGAAGACATTCTGAAGAACCAAGTGAAGAAACAAGGATCCAAATGCCACAAGAACATTCCCTGAAAATCTCAACCCTAGATGCTCCTACATGGCTGCGGAACCGCGGCCAAACCTGGCTCTTTGCCGTGGATTCGCGGCCGTGTGAGACACGTGTCGGTGGAAAATTCTGGAGTCGGCTGGCGATGCGTTGACTAGTTCTTTTCTTAGGGGGTAAACTTGTAATTGCAGATATGACTCGATTGTAACCCTAGGGTTTCTATGTTCTATAAATAGAAACCTAAAACCTGTTTTAGGTTATGCCTATTTTTATTTCATCTATTCAGAATTTAATTCCTGTGTAAATGTTTGGAGAGAGCCATCAATAAAGTAAGTAATTTTATTTCATTGGTATAGTTAATTTTTATTCTGCCATAGTATAATTTTATTATCTGCCCTAGTTAGATAGTTAGAAATGTTTTTCAATTCCCTAATGAGTGAGTAGTCTCCTCGCTTGTTAGGGTTAGATTTGGGGAAGGATTGAGAGATGAAAATCTCTCACCCTTTTCTTGCCCATCACACATTTTTATAGGACTCTATGCATACATACACACACCGTTCCCTACGGCACCCTACCCCACGAGGTAACGGTGATACCGTAGTATAAACGACCGGTTGCGTATGTTTTCCATGGAGGTTAGGGTAAGAATTAAGAAAGGAAGGACTAGAACCTAGAGGAAGAAATATCGTTTCTTCCCGATGGTACTAATCCCTTTTATTAATTGTTACCACAATACCTAAAGAGACCTAAATTAGGGCATTGAAAGCGATGAGGAAATCTTCAATTTCCAAACTTAACCTAAACCTAACCCTAGCAAGATTCTAGTCTTAGTATAAATCAGTTTAGTTTTTAGCGATAATCCATTCACACCGTTTGGAATTAACTCGTTAGACCAAATTAGGAAATACACAACATCCCTGTGGACCGACCCGTACTTACCGGCTAGCTACCAAGCGACGCCGTTCTTGATTGCGGTTATAAATTATTCTTTGATCTATCTTTTGAAAATCGCATACGCGAAAACACTTTAAATCAAATGACGTCGTTGCCGGGGATGGCGTTGTTATTTTCTTTTTGTAATTTCGGGTTAATATAAAATTGGAAAAATCATAAAAACTGAAAAATAAAAAAATATAAAAAAAATATATCATTTTTTTATTTTGTGAAGGGTATTTCATTTGAATTTTGCCGGACCGATGAGCGAAATCAGATCTGGAAAAATCCAGAGATCAAAACAGAAAACGGCAGATCTGAACAACAGAGGAAAATAAGAACTGAGCAACAGAAAAGAATTGGAGGCCTGAGGCGACGCACCGACCGCGGAAATGCGGCAACAACCCCCTTCTGGAGGCGGAACTGCGGTCTGCTGACGTCAGCAGTTGACCAAAACGCCTCTGTCAGTTTTCTTTCTTCTCCTCTCCAACCCCCAATATCTCCTCTGTAAAAAATTTCCTGCAGGATTCTTTGCGCCAAAAATTTCTCCCCTTCTCCAATAACTTGATCTTGTGCAGGATTCTTTGCGCCGCGCTAAAAAAAAAATTGTTTGCAAGTGATTATGTTTACTGCTTTGCATAATTAAATTGACTTTAAGGGGCTTAAACACCAATCCAGATTGGGTGGGGATTTCATTACTCTTCTCAGGACCCCAAAAAAATCACATAAGGCATATTGCATTGACCATCAAGTAATTAAAAAAGATTAGACTCGGCCCTAAGGACTTCGCGCTCAATAGGACAAAGGAATAGTTGTAGGCATCGACCGTTGATCCTAACCTGACATTGTGGTGCCTAGGCTAGACAGGTAGTGAAAGGTAATTTTAAAAGGCCCGTCTTACGGTGATTCGTGAGCGGATCCCTCCTTTCTCTACTTGTGCTTACCTGGCCACAATTTGCGGTGAAGAGGCGGTTTGAGGTCCTACTTCTTGCCCTCTGGAACAGTTAGGAGCTGTCTAGCTGACCTAGGTGACCCTAGATTTAGGCTTGATTGTGCATTTGTGATTGATTAAACGTGTGTCTAAGCCTTTTATTGAAAATCTTTTTTGCAAAAAGCTCCTCATATAAAAAAAAACAAAAAGGAAAAAAAATTACAAAAACTTGCAACTTGTCGCTAAGAAATCCGTGCACCCTACTTACACCCACATTCTTTTTCTTCTCCTTCTTACATCATGGGTACCCCACCTCCTAAAAATCTTGCCGAACTTTGGTACCCTCATCCAAACATTGCTTCTTACGCGAATTGTTTTGGTCGAATTACGGACGACCCATCCATGCCCAAAATTTCTTTGAAAGATCGAATAGAAGAGTCTAAGAGAAACAATTCGACTCTGCAATCCACATTGTATCAACCATTTCAACCTTCGCACCCTTCTTACGTTGATACTCCTTTTTCGGGTCCTGCTGTAACTCCGAAACCCATGTCTGTAGCTGAACATACTGAACAATCTCGTATCCGATCTTTCACTCCTTTCAACACTTTTAGTTCTTGGGATCAACAAGTCCATTTGTCATGACCCGTAGGGTACGGAACGTGACTGGCACTTAAGTTACGAAACGTCTCAAGGCGTGCGTAAAATAAGTAAGCCAAAGCCCAGAAAAACAAAACCTGATTAAGAAATAGAGTGAAGGAAAAACCAAATTATTGAAAACGATTTAGTCCGTTAAGTCGCATCAAGCTTTTTAAAGCAACATCCATTTTTTCCAAAAATTCCGGCAGAGTCTCCTTTGTAAAAACAGGCCCCCAAACGGGTACAAATAGGAGTATAAATGAATAACATGTAATATGGCACCCCCAAGCGGGAGCTAGCTCTTCGACTCAAAGCGGTCACAAATCCCATGCAATGTAAAACAGCAATGTGCATAAATAAGCATAAGAAGCACAGTAAATAACATGTCGACTCAAGTGAGCTCGACCCTAAATACAACATAAAAATCCACAAGTCTCACAGCCTCGTCTCTAGGTCAATATACAATAATCCAAATAACAGGTACAGCTGATACAGTAGATGGAGTACTCTAGATACAATGAATAAATAAGGCGTTACAAAATGATAACAACCCACTTATGAGCAAAAGCCTCGAGTCCAGGCAAAAAGGGCAAAAGTAGCTAGTGCGTCCGCCGCTACTGTACTGACGGAGCAGGCCTGCAGAAAGGCTGTGGCACAACGGGGGTGAGTTTCCAACTCGTGAGTAATAAATAACATCTATAGAGGCTATCGCATGCATGCACGCAAGGATCTTAGCATCTATAATTCAGATATGGCAGGATATACTACCAGGTATATGTGCAACAGGAATGTTCTAGCAGGTATGTATGCAACATGAATGTACTAGCAGGTATGTATGCAACAGGAATGTACTAGCAGGTATGTATCCAACACGAATCAACTCATGATCTTAACATGTACGTATAAGAATCATTCTTTCTTTTTGAAACTCTTTTTAAATATCAGCATAATATCCATAGAATCAACAAGAATCCGTGTCCAGCAACGACACCTCAAAACTGTCTCAAATCTCATATATCCATATCATAGTATCTCTGGCCTCAGCCGTCCGGCTGACCCATCTCAAATGTCAATATCTCAACATCTCGCGGCCATGGTCGGTATCCTCTAGATATCCGCCGTGCCAAAAAGTCACCGGTAGGTAGTCCATCCCCTGCCAGGCTCAACGCCATCATCTGCGACCTTCTCGTCCCGGGGTACCTTACCGGGCCCACCATGTACCCGAGACGGTTCATCCAACTCCTCGAAACGGGTCTCGAAAACCACAGCAAACTCATGGTGGCCAACACTTACATCACTAGAAAACCGAAACTTTACATATTTTAAAAAATTAATAAGTTTATAAATTCTTGCGGCTTTCCCCAGAAATCCAGAAATATCATAAATCTCAAGAATCATCATAAGTGCACATGTCAATGAATATGAATGCATATGGTATCGATAATCAAGTTGTAATGTATGATTAATAGATTAAGCATGAACAAATGATATAATGAGGCACATGCACATGAATAGCAATTCTACAACTTCATTTTAAGGATTTAATGCAATAGCACAGGTTTAAGCATCAATTGATAAAGTGTTTCAGATTATAAGTTATCTAGTGTTGTGGAATGTCAATTACCAGGGCGTGTATGTACACATGAATAGTGCTCGTGCTGCATATAAAAACCTTGGCAATGGTGCAGGTGTCCTATGGAATGAGTTCACGTATGTAGGTACAACATATAGATCCTGAACGTAGCAAATATCATGCAAGTATTATAATTTATAATATCACTAGAAAATCTTTAAATTTACTAAATCAATCGGGAAACTTGCGCCATCCAAACGATTGTCCCCCGTAGATGTTACATCTACTCACCCGTGATCTCGCGCTAGGTGTGTCCGACCACCTGCTTTCCTTTCTCCGCGGCGCTCGAAGTTCCCGCCGGCGAACCTATAATTACAAAAAGTCACACACATAAGGCAAATCCTGCAAAAATGCGATATATCGATCAAAAGACTAACCCGTGTGTGAAACTAAACGCGCGTGCACTCGGTACGTCGCGACGTGCGTAATCTCACTAGAACGACTCTGACTCGCTGTGTCGCGTAGCGCGCCACAGTACCACGCGGATCACACACGTGTCGCACAAGTTTAAAAACACCGAAACAAGGTTTAATGCTCCAGATTTCGACTCGAGTCCAACCATAAAAAGTTGCAGATACCAAAACCCCTAGCTACACAGAAGACCCCCACACACCAAAACCCAACACCCCAACCCCTATTCTGGCCGCAATTTGCGGCCAGAACAAATAAATTTGCGGTCGAGAAGGGGAGAGGGGTCCCTGTGCTTTATGTGTGTGTGTCTGACATGGTCGCTGTGCTACAGTAATCCCAACTTTTTCCTGAATGGCCCGGGGCAAAAGCAGATTCCAGAAAGGGTAAAAAGTCGACAAAAACGCTAAATTACACCGATTTGTAACTTTCAGGTAAAATGGTGAAATCTGGGACAATACATAGGTTAACTGGCCTTAACAGCACTTAATAAGGCTATACTAACAATCAAACCCATCACTTGGCCAAGTCTCACTCAAATTTACCTAAAACTAGCACTAATTCACATAATAACACTAAACATCAGCTTAAATAACCAGATTCAAGCAAGAAAGAAGTTAGGTTGCGAGATTATACCTCAAAGAATCCTAGGATGTAGGAGAAGGGAAGAAGAAGAAGAGTGTGTTGCTGCTGCTGCTGTTGCTGATCTGCTGCTGCTGTTGCTGTTGTTTTTGTGGCTGTTTCTGTTGTTATTTTGTTGTTGTTGCTGGTTCTGCTGCTGCTGATGTTGTTATTGTTGTTGTTGTGCTGATGCAGCTGCTGCTGTGTTTGTTGCTGCTGCTGTTGCCACTCCTGCTGCTGCTGTTGTTTTTGGGGGTGTGTGTGTGAGAGTGAGAGGAAGAGATGTGAGTGAGAGAAAGCAATAGATTTGAAACAAACAATGAGAGTCAACCCCCCTCTCTCTCTCTTCATTAAATGCTAAGCATGGCACATCCATCATGCCCTCTCTCTTCTACACAAGTCAACCCCTAGAAAATTCAAATTTTAAAACTAAAAACCCTTAATTAAACACAATTAACTTAACCAAATGGGTTAGGCCACCATGGTTGTCTAAACATGGTTTAACCCTAGGCTTAACCCTAGTTAACATGCACATGTGTGTGCAGTCCAGATAAAAATCTAATAAAATATTCATAAAACCAGATAAATTATCTGAAACCCGTTTTGGTAAACTTTTTACCAAAAACCCCACATTAACACACAATTACCACTAAACACAAACTCAGGTGTTACAATCTTCCCCCCTTAAGAAAATTCATCCCCGAATTTAAATATAAAGCTGTGCGTACCTTCAAAGAGACGAGGGAATTTCTTCCGCATCTCTCCCTCGGCCTCCCAAGTGATTTCCTCACCATTCGAGCTGCACCAAAGAACCTTCACAGAAGGCAGGACCTTTGATCGAAGTTTCTTCACCTGCCGATCCAATATCACTACTGGCTGCTCGGGGAACGAAAGATCGCGCTCAAGCTGAATGGTTTGATGCTGAATCATGTGAGAAGGGTCATGAAGATATCTGCGTAGTATCGACACGTGGAAGATGGGGTGAACATCTGGAAAGCTGGGTGGAAGAGCCAAACGATATGCAACCGCGCCGACCCGCTCGAGAATATCGAAGGGACCCACAACCTGGGACTAAGCTTTCCTTTTTTCCCAAATCTCATCACGCCCTTCATCGGAGAAACCCTCAGAAAAACATGATCGCCAACTGCGAACTCTAGTCTGCGACGACGCCTGTCTGCATACGATTTCTGCCTGCTCTGAGCCACTCTCATCCGATCTCGAATCAACTGTACCTTCTCGGTCGTCTCCTGCACGATATGCGGTCCCAAAATACTGCTCTCGCTAAGCTCAGTCCAACAAACGGGCGATCTACATCTCCTCCCATACAAAGCCTCGAAAGGTGCCATCTGAATAGTATCCTGGAAGCTGTTGTTATAGGAGAACTCTACTAAGGGTAAATGATGATCCCAGCTACCTTCGAAGTCTAAAACGCACACTCTGAGCATGTCCTCGAGAGTCTAAATAGTCTGCTCTGACTGGCCGTCGGTCTGCAGATGAAAAGCAGTGTTGAAACTCAAACGGGTGCCCAATGCCTCCTGAAGTCGCTGCCATAGTCGGCTGGTAAACTGGGTGCCTCGGTCTGACACGATACAAGTCAGTACGCCATGCAACCGTACGATCTCGTCGATATAAATCTGGGCATACTGAGCAAAACTGAAAGTGGTCTTCACTGGAAGGAAGTGAGCCGCTTTCGTCAAACGATCCACGATCACCCAAATGGAGTCGTACCCTTTCCTGGTCCTGGGTAGACCCACAACGAAGTCCATAGAAATATGCTCCTATTTCCACTCCGGAATGGGCAAAGGCTGCAACTCTCCTGCTGGCCTCTGGTGCTCGGCCTTGACTTGCTGACAAGTCAGGCATCTCGATACGAAGTCTGTGACGTCCCTCTTCATCCCGTCCCACCAATAGACATCTCTCAAATCGCGGTACATCTTGGTGGAACCCGGATGAATGCTGTATGTCAATCTATGCGCCTCGTCAAGAATCTCATGCCGCAGTCCCTCAGAGTCTGGTACGCACAATCGAGTCTCGAATCGTAGTACTCCCTGACCATCGATCATGAACTCGGAATCTCTGCCCTGCCTAATCTGCTCCATGATCTCTGAAAGAAGGTCATCACTGGGCTGTGCCTCTCGAATACGGTCAAGTAACTGCGGACGTGCACAGACATGCGCAAGTTGTCCCCCTGTCGGAGCAAACTCGAACTCAACTCGGCTGTCGTATAAAATCTGCCAATCTGCTGACGACTGCCTCTGTACGGTGCTCAAACAAGATAGACTACCCCCGGGCCTCCTACTCAAAGCATCCGCCGCTACATTAGCTTTGCCCGGGTGATACAAGATCTCGCAATCGTAGTCTTTCACCAGCACCATCCAACGGCGCTGTCTCAGATTCAGGTATCGCTGCTGAAATATATACTTTAAGCTCTTGTGATTAGTGAATATCTGGCACGACTCGCCGTATAAGTAATGTCGCTAGATCTTAAGTGCAAAGACCACTGCAGCCATCTCCAAATCATGAATGGGGTAGTTTTGTTCATGTTTCTTCAACTGCCGTGAAGCATACGCGATCACCCTGTCATGCTGCATCAATACGCATCCTAGCCCCACTCGTGAAGCGTCACAATAGACCACAAATCTGCATGATCCTGAAGGCAAAGATAACACTGGCGCCGTAGTCAAACAAGTCCGTAGCTGCTGGAAACTGTGCTCGTACTCCTCCGTCCAAATGAAAGGAACTCCCTTCCGGGTCAATTCGGTCAAAGGTGCAGCAATACGGGAGAAATCCTGTACAAATTGCCTGTAGTAGCCAGCCAGGCCTAGGAAACTACGGATCTCCGTAACCGATGTCGGTCTGGGCCACTGTTGAACGGCCTCGATCTTCTTCGGGTCCACAGATATGCCATCTCTCGTAATCACGTGGCCCAAGAAACCAACGCTGTCCAGCCAAAACGCACACTTGGAAAACTTTGCGAACAGCTAGTGCTCCCTCAAGGTCTGTAATGTGATCCACAAGTGCTGCTCATGCTCCTCTCGGCTTCGGGAATAAACCAAGATATCGTCGATGAACACGATGATGAACAAGTCAAGATACGGCCTGAATATACGGTTCATCAAATCCATGAATGTTGCTGGGGCGTTGGTGAGTCCGAACGACATCACCAAAACTCATGGTGGCCGTAGCGCGTACGGAAAGCTGTCCTCGGTATATCCTCCTGTCGAACTCGCAGCTGATGGTATCCTGATCGCAAGTCGATCCTCGAAAAATATCCTGCCCCCTGAAGCTGGTCAAACAAATCGTCGATGCGTGGCAAAGTATATCTGTTCCGCATGGTAACTTTGTTCAGCTGACGGTAATCAATGCACAAGTGTAAACTTCCGTCTTTCTTCTTGACGAACAGGACAGGAGCACCCCATGGAGAAACGCTAGGTCGAATAATTCCCTTATCTAACAAATCCTGCAACTGATCCTTCAGCTCTCTAAGCTCTGCCGGGGCCATCCGATAAGGCGGTATGGAAATAGGCCCCGAGCCGGGAATCGAGTCAATGCAGAACTCAACGTCGCGCTCAGGCGGTAGCCCAGGCAGCTCATCAGGGAAAACATCAGGGAACTCACTAATAACCGGGACCTGGTCCAACGGAACCTCTGCAGCTCGAGTATCACAGACATAGGCTAAGAATCCCTGACATCCCTTCCGTAGTAGCTGACCGGCGCGAAGAGACGAAATCAAACTCGGAAGGGTGACACTGCGGTCTCCCTGAATAACAAGGACTGGCTCTCCCGGAAAGCTAAATCTGACTGCCTTCTCACGGCAATCCACAGAAGCATAACAGGTGGCTAGCCAATCCATACCCATAAGCACATCAAAGTCCAACATATCGAGGAGAATCAAATCTACCAATGAATCCCTCTCCCCGATACGAACGGAACACAAACGAAACACAAAATGAGCAACAAACGACTCGCCTACCGGAGTAATAACTACAAGCGGCTGATCTAACGACGATGACTCACGACCCAACATCGGTGCAAAGTGTGTAGAGACATACGAATGTATGGAACCTGGGTCGAATAATACCCGTGCGTCGAAAGAACAAACTGGCAAGGTACCTGTCACAATGGCGTTGGATGCCTGCGCATCCTGCGGTGTCAAAGCAAACACTCGGGCCTGTCCTCCACCAATAGTTGGCTGACCTCGGCCTCGGCCTCGGCCTCCTCGTCCCCTCTGAACATGGCCGCCGCGTCCATGGCCTCTGGGTGCATCGAACTGTCGGGGAGCATCTCCTGGGATAGGAAGTAGAGCTCTCTGAGGAGGAGGTGGTGATGGTGGTAAGGTCACATGCGGAACTGTCGCTGCTCCCTGTCGTCTCATCGGGCAGTATCTGATACGATGGTGCGGACTCCCGCACCCATAACATCCTGGCGATGGCTGTTGTCCCTATGGATACGAACCATACAGCTGACCTCATCCAACCCCCCTGCCGGCACTATCTCTTGGAAAGAATCTGGCATGCTTCCTCTGATCTGGCATACCGGTATGAATCCTCTTCGACCCAGAAATGGCCGAAGTCACTGAAATGCGTGCCTCCATCCGGAACGCCGTATCCATAGCAGCTGAATAAGTGTCGAAGTGCTGGGCGCTGATGGCAAGAAATAGCTGGGCGTCAAGTCCCTGCACGAACCTCTTCACTCTCTTCTCTTCAGTACCCACCAAATACGGAGCATATATGGACAACTGCGTGAACTGGACGTCATACTCAGACACCGTCATCACTGGAGTCTTGATCAAGGTCTTAAAACTACGAGTTCTGGCGTCACGAAGGCACTCTGGAAGGAAATGAGCCAGAAATACTGCTGTGAACTCGGCCCAAATCGTAGGAGGTAGACCTGCAGCTCGACCTCTCTCGACGGACTCAAACCACGTCTGCGCAAGGCCCTCTAGACGGAAACTCGCAAGCTCCACCCATCGATCGTCAGAACATCTAAGCGAACGGAAAATCCTGGCTAATCTGTCAAGGAAAGTATGTGGATCCTCCGCCGCATCTGTGCCGGTGAATACTAGAGGTCTCAGCCTCATGAAATCCTATAGCGATACTGGGATAGCCACGGTAGTGGTGGTAGGAGCAACTGTCTGGGCAGCAGGTACCATGGTCGTCTGTGATGTGGTAGGTACGTCCTCCGATCTCGACGCACGACTAGCCTCCACTAAGGATCCCACCATCTGCCGTAGCTCCTGCATACATCCCATCATCTGTCGTAGCTCCTCCATACCAGACTCAAGTCTATCCATACGGCCTGGGGAAGGCGGATCAGTCTGTCCCTGAGGCATAGGTATACCACCCTGCTCGGTCCTCGTCTCGGACGAGCCTGCTTGGATCTCATCTCGGGCGGTAGCCCTCTGCGCTCTCGTAGCCTTCGGCGGTATAGTGGCAGATACAAGAAACAGGATAATAAGAATAGTGCAATAGAATCATAGGATACACGGAATTGAAGAAGGAATTTCAAGCAAGTATATCCTAAAGTCACCAAGGCGGAGCACCGTATCGCATGTATGCCGCGGACATACGCACGCTACGTTACCCTGCAAAGTCACTTACTCCATCTACCAAGGGTTATCCTACACTCAGAAAGGTAAAACCTATGGCTCTGATACCAACTTTGTCATGACCCGCAGGTACGGAACGTGACTGGCACTTAAGTTACGAAACATCTCAAGGCGTGCGTAAAATAAGTAAGCCAAAGCCCAGAAAAACAAAACCTGATTAAGAAATAGAGTGAAGGAAAAACCAAATTATTGAAAACGATTTAGTCCATTAAGTCGCATCAAGCTTTTTAAAGCAACATCTATTTTTTTCCAAAAATTCCGGCAGAGTCTCCTTTGTAAAAACAGGCCCCCAAACGGGTACAGACAGGAGTATAAATGAATAACATGTAATATGGCATCCCCAAGCGAGAGCTAGCTCTTCGTCTCAAGGAGGTCACAAATCCTACGCAATGTAAAACAGCAATGTGCATAAATAAGCATAAGAAGCACAGTAAATAACATGTCGACTCAAGTGAGCTCGACCCCAAATACAACATAAAAATCCACAAGTTTCACAGCCTCGTCTCTAGGTCAATATACAATAATCCAAATAACAGGTACAGCTGATACACTAGATGGAGTACTCTAGATACAATGAATAAATAAGGCGGTACAAAATGATAACAACCCACCTACGAGCAAAAGCCTCGAGTCCAGGTAAAAAGGGCAAAAGTAGCTAGTTCGTCCGCCGCTACTGTACTGACGGAGCGGGCCTGCAGATAGGCTGTGGCACAACGGGGGTGAGTTGCCAACTCGTGAGTAATAAATAACGTCTATAGAGGCTATCGTATGCATGCACGCAAGGATCCTAGCATCTATAATTCAGATATGGCAGGATATACTAGCAGGTATGTGTGCAACAGGAATGTACTAGCAGGTATGTATGCAACATGAATGTACTAGCAGGTATGTATGCAACAGGAATGTACTAGCAGGTATGTATGCAACACGAATCAACTCATGATCTTAACATGTAAGTATAAGAATCATTCTTTCTTTTTGAAACTCTTTTTAAATATCAACATAATATCCATAGAATCAACAAGAATCCGTGCCCAGCAACGAGACCTCAAAACAGTCTCAAATCTCATATATACATATCATAGTATCTCTGGCCTCAGCCGTCCTGCTGACCCATCTCAAATGTCAATATCTCGACATCTCGCGGCCACGGTCAGTATCCTTTAGATATCCACCGTGCCAAAAAGTCACCGGTAGGTAGTCCATCCCCCGCCAGGCTCAACGCCATCATCTGCGACCTTCTCGCCCCGGGGTACCTTACCGGTCCCACCATGTACCCGAGACGGTTCATCCAACTCCTCGAAACGGGTCTCGAAAACCACAGCAAACTCATGGTGGACGACACTTACATCACTAGAAAACCGCAACTTTACATATTTTAAAAAAGTAATAAGTTTATAAATTCTTGCGGCTTTCCCCAGAAATCCAGAAATATCATAAATCTCAAGAATCATCATAAGTGCACATGTCAATGAATATGAATGCATATGGTATCGATAATCAAGTTGTAATGTATGATTAATAGATTAGGCATGAACAAATGATATAATGAGGCACATGCACATGAATAGCAATTCTACAACTTCATTTTAAGGATTTAATGCAATAGCACAGGTTTAAGCATCAATTGATAAAGTGTTTCAGATTATAAGTTATCTAGTGTTGTGGCATGTCAATTACCAGGGCGTGTTTATACATGAATAGTGCCCGTGCTGCATATATAAAAACCCTGGCAATGGTGCAGGTGTCCTATGGAATGAGTTCACGTATGTAGGTACAACATATAGATCCTGAACGTAGCAAATATCATGCAAGTATTATAATTTCTAATATCACTAGCAAATCTTTAAATTTACTAAATCTATCGGGCGACTTGCGCCATCCAAACGATTGTTCCCCATAGATGTTACATCTACTCACCCGTGATCTCGCGCTAGGTGTGTCCGACCACCTGCTTTCCTTTCTCCGCGGCGCTCGAAGTTCCCGCCGGCGAACCTATAATTACAAAAAGTGACACACATAAGGCAAATCCTGCAAAAATGCGATATATCGATCAAAAGACAAACCCGTGTGTGAAACTAAACGCGTGTGCACTCGGTACATCGCGACGTGCGTAATCTCACCAGAACCACTCTGACACGCTGTGTCGCGCAGCGCGCCATAGAACCACGCGGATCACACACGTGTCGCACAAGTTTAAAAACACCGAAACAAGGTTTAATGCTCCAGATTTCGACTCGAGTCCAACCATAAAAAGTTGCAGATACCAAAACCCCTAGCTACACAGAAGACCCCCACACACCAAAACCCAACACCCCAACCCCTATTCTGGCCGCAATTTGCGGCCAGAACAAATAAATTTGCGGCCGAGAAGGGGAGAGGGGTCCCTGTGCTTTGTGTGTGTGTGTCTGACATGGTCGCTGTGCTACAGTAATCCCAACTTTTTCCTGAATGGCCCGGGGCAAAAGCAAATTCCAGAAAGGGTAAAAAGTCGACAAAAACGCTAAATTACACCGATTTGTAACTTTCAGGTAAAATGGTGAAATCTGGGACAATACATAGGTTAACTGGCCTTAACAGCACTTAATAAGGCTATACTAACAATCAAACCCATCACTTGGCCAAGTCTCACTCAAATTTACCTAAAACTAGCACTAATTCACATAATAACACTAAACATCAACTTAAATAACTAGATTCAAGCAAGAAAGAAGTTAGGTTGCGAGATTATACCTCAAAGAATCCTAGGATGTAGGAGAAGGGAAGAAGAAGATGAAGAAGAAGAAGAAGAAGAGTGTGTTGCTGCTGCTGCTGCTGCTGCTGCTGATCTGCTACTGCTGTTGCTGATCTGCTGCTGCTGTTGCTGTTGTTTTTGTGGCTGTTTCTGTTGTTATTTTGTTGTTGTTGCTGGTTCTGCTGCTGCTGATGTTGTTATTGTTGTTGTTGTGCTGATGCAGCTGCTGCTGTGTTTGTTGCTGCTGCTGTTGCCATTCCTGCTGCTGCTGTTGTTTTTGGGGGTGTGTGTGTGAGAGTGAGAGGGAAAGATGTGAGTGAGAGAAAGCAATAGATTTGAAACAAACAATGAGAGTCAACCCCTCTCTCTCTCTCTCTTCATTAAATGCCAAGCATGGCACATCCATCACGCCCTCTCTCTCTTCTACACAAGTCAACCCCTAGAAAATTCAAATTTTAAAACTAAAAACCCTTAATTAAACACAATTAACTTAACCAAATGGGTTAGGCCACCATGGTTTTCTAAACATGGTTTAACCCTAGGCTTAACCTTAGTTAACATGCACATGTGTGTGTAGTCCAGATAAAAATCTAATAAAATATTCATAAAACCAGATAAATTATCTGAAACCCGTTTTGGTAAACTTTTTACCAAAAACCCCACATTAACACACAATTACCACTAAACACAAACTCAGGTGTTACAAGTCCATTCACCTTTTTATCCAAATGTTGATCCTACTCCTGTCCAACCATTCAATTCCTACCAGTCCTACCCGACTTCCGCACCTTCACTAGACATTGGTTCTACACAGCCATTTGGGAGTTTCCAGTATCCAAACTTTGAATATTTTACTGAAACCCCTTCACAACCCATGTCTAGGCTAGAACAGTCGTTGGAGGCTTATATTGTAGCGACAAACAAACAGATGAGGAATTTGGATGCGTCCATTGCCGCCCTTATGCAATCTAGTGACCCGGTAGCTAATTTCCAACTAGCTCCAAAAATTCCAATGTATCATAGGGCGGTTGGACAGAGTGAGAATTTGAGTGGAGAGAGTGAGCTGTGCACCCTTCCAAATCAAACCTACCCATCACCAATTGAATCCCACAACTCCGGTTTTCAAACAAGTGTCCCAAATGATTTACCAGTTGAAAATAAAACGTTTAATGAGTTGTGCGACTTTGTAGTGCTTGATTTGCCAGATTGTGAAGGGTCCCTTTCGAGTGAACCCACACCTAATCCTTTTGAACTTTACACCTCCAATCTAGATCCTGAATTGATAAATATCCATGCTTTTGATGAGGTGTCTGAAAAAATTGATTTTCACATGATCGAGGATATTGACGCCGGGAATATTTTGGATGATGAACCCGTAGATTTGACTGAAATTTTATCTCCAATTCATCATCCCGAGTCATTAAATGTTTCTCCCGAACTTCATATGCGTCTTGATTTTGATGATAATTGCATGGATAAGATAACTTTTGAGGAGAATTATGAGGATGGTATTGAGGAGAGTATTTAGGATAGTATTGAGGATGAACCATTTTTATTTGATGAGTCGGATTTTCCAATTCATCCTCCTGAACCTTTAACTGTTATACTTCCTAAATCACCCTCCCTCCTTTCCATCGTTCCAACCACGCAAAAGATCACACAGGAGGACTGTGAGCTTGAAAATTTTCTGTTCGATCACAGCAGTTTTGACGCCATTAGTGCGTTCCTCCTTGAATCTGACACTCTTCTCACAGCTGATATCGATTACGAGTGTTTCACTTTTTCGGACGATTTTGAAGACTCGCCGCCCGAGTTTGAGTCCTTTGAATTTTCAGATGAGTTAGTTGAATCATCAGACTCGGTTGCTTACAGTCATTTCGAACCATTGATGGAATCCTTCGAGTTCGAGACAGATTACTTAGGTGAGAATAAGACTATCCCTAAATCACTCCCCTTCGTCCTCTCTATTGTTTCGACCGCGCAAGAATCTGTCGCGTTTCCATGTTCAATGGATGGTTTACCAAGTTCAACGTACCCATGTTTTCTTGCGAATCTTGAGGGATTTGACCCCATTTCTCGACAGGTTGATAGATTAGCGCAATCACTTTTAACACATCGGTCATCACAAATTGTGCTAATTTATTCACTCAATTTACACCCTCAAGTTCATACTACACTTCTTTCTCTCTTCCGCCATTCTTCTCCGAATATACCGAGACCATATTTCATCTTTCTTCCCATACGGTCTCTGTTAGTTATATGTATGCCCTAGAGGCCATTACTGTACATAGGATGTATATTGTAGTGGATGCTGGGACATATATAGGGAGGACTTTCTTGCTCGACATGATAGTATGCTATCTGGTTGAACTTTACCTTAACGTGTATACTGATTGTCTCTCTATTACATGTTGGTAAAGCCCTTAGGATGTGTGCTTGACTACCTGGACTATGATGCGGATCATACTAGTGGGGACATGGTAGTCCATAAGTACATCCTTCAAAGTCCCTAGTCGTGGGTGTATCGAGACGGGGCATCGATATACCAGAGTAGACTAGCGTATACCTTCTCGACCCATACAGATGGGCGATGGATGATCCCATATCCATTGGTGTTTGACATCGGAGATGATATACGGGTGCTCAGTAGTGACTGGGTACACTGGACGGACTCGCCGAGAACTCCCAGATGGTATTATACCTCACGTCAGATAGCAGTTCTCTGGTGACACTGGTACAGAGTAGTCTGTTGACCCGAGATCGTCATAGAGTCTTGTGTGGTTCCCACTGTGCTTTGATTTCCATCTTACCACGTCCAAGAGGGCGTGCAAAACGGTGGTTTTTGGGTACAGTCCCGAGTCACATGGAGGCAATGAGCGATAGGAGGGGATTTGTCTCTCCGGGTATAGGGGGTTGATGTTGCGCTGTGTTCGATTGGCTATAACAGGAAATCCCTGGCCAGGGTTGCTGAGATTTACTGGTAAGTGTTACCAGTAGTTTCTCGAATAGTTATAGACCTCATATCGACACGATTTATCGAGCTATTGGGGTCTGACGTTTACCACCCCTAGGCGAGATATGCGACATATCAGACGATCAGACCGGACTGTACGGTAGTGTTACTGGTCGGATTCACTGGAGTGTGAGCGGGCTTGCTCGTCGATCTTCAGATCGCTCAATACCCAGGTGGCCGTTACGTTTAGCAGACCGCTTGCGGCTTGTGGGTGTTTGATATGATCATCATCTGCTGCCGGCGTATTGACGAGTCTTTAGAGTCCTATACAGAGGTTTCCTGGCTCAAGCGAAACGAAAAAGGAGCGCATATGAGATATGTGCGGGACCGAGAATAATGCGTGTATGTGATACCGTATTCTATTCTCGCGATAAATGTATCGAATGGTTGTATGCGATATAACCTAGTTATCGATTCAAGCGTTGATTCGATAAATCGATACATTGGATATTAGCCGGTTATATGCGATATGACCGGATCGTTAAATCAAGTGTTGATTTAATGATTTAATGTATAATTATATATTTGATATATTACTTTGCATTAACTAATATTGGTTCACTTTAGATGGATTTTCTCACTCGGATGTGTGCATTATATATGTGATATGATTTTGTGCATTTGCTTGTATCATGTTTGATGATACATGCTTTTTGGTTTGTGTAAAGATTAAACCATGTTTATTTAAATGGTTAGGGTTTTGTTTTTCATATCTATTTATTCATTTATTTATTTATTTTCTTTTTGGAAAAAGAAATGAGAAGAATGGTGGCTTTCTTTGTTTGTAGTTGAAGATTCATGAACCTTTGACTTTGTCCACCATTCTTATCTCATGCTTAACCTAACCATTTGATTTAACCCTAGTTTAATCTCTACACTTGACCATGGTTTAGATTATGATAAGTTTTGATTTTTCTTTTCATTTTTAATTAACTTATCATAACAATTTCCTTCTTCTTCTTCATTTCTTCAAGTGAAGAAAGCTTGCCTCCATCAATGGCAAGTGATGAAAAAGAGTGAGAAATCCAAATCTAAAGTCTACCCACTTCCTATTTCTTCATCCTCTACCTCTTGCCAAGTAGTAGAGTGTGTTTCCTTCACAAGTTTCTTGACTTGGTGAAGTGAGAGCTTGATCTTGCGATGCTTCGACGTAGATCATCTTCGGCATGGACATCGACGACCTAGCTCGCCTATTCTCCGATGAAGTCGACGCTAGAGCCCGGATTTGATTTGGATAGCGGAGAAGACCTCATCTCGGAGCCGTGGAGGTGAAGGACCGGATCTACAAAGGTTGTATTTCCGTTTCCCATTAGTTAATTGTTAACTAGTTTACTTTTTCGCCTAGTTTTCTAGCCAACGATCCGTAGTCGGGTCTCTCGGCACCTAGATTTTTTGAAATTGGCATGGTTGATGCCTTGTGAGACCTCACTAGTGTGCCTAGGAACCCTACAGTGGTATCAGAGACTAGCTAGAGCCTTAGGCGATGCGTAGACGGAGTTAGAAGTCCGATCGACCCGAAACCCCGACTTTAAAATGCTCTCTGGACATTTTTGTAAAATGTGGATTTTTGCAAATTAAAAATATGCAGAAAAACAAACAGGTAAATCTAAGAATTACGATGCAAAAATTACCTAATGATCTTTCTAAAGTGCGGCGTAACCGCGGCATTAGCGTGCTAATGCGGCCTTTCCGCCGCACTTTTGTCTTATCTGCCATTGAATTTTGCACAGTAACTCCTATTTTTCAGTGCTGGTTTTCCTGGGAATTTTTAATCTGAAATCAAGAGTTGAGTATTTTGGGTTGTATTGGGAGTTCATACATTCGATCGGATTGTCAAACTTTGTCTATGTGTCGTTCCGGATAATTTTTTGAATATGTTAAAAAGTTCGACCGGATATAAATACCCAATTTTTCCCCTGTCGGGAAATTTCCAAGTGTTGGATTTTTCCGAAGTTTAACGACGTTCTAAGTAGTGCAAGTAACGCGATGGTCCCTCTAGAAGACAACAAACCTTAACTCGATTATGTGACCGTCTTGAACTGCCCTTTGAACCTTCGGGTTTGGGGCAGTACGGCGTGCCACATGTGAGGCGTTGGCTTGACCCTTCTACGGCTGGACCATTGGTACTGAGGCACGAACGGAATGTTGTTAGACTTGTTTCATGTGTTGATATGTATCGGGAAAACTTGGGTGTTCGATTGTTCGATCGGAAAGTTTAACATTTTCTGTTTATCTGGAATGGGATACAATAATTGGAATTCACAAGAAGTTATGAGATAACTGAATGAATGTTATAAATCTAGCGGTTTAGTCTCACTTGATCGGTTGCCACGGAATTTTGATGTGATCAAAAGTCCGTCGCAATCACGTAGCGTACGCGGATACTCGCCGGGTAAACTTAATAGACAGCTTCACTCCATAGCCCCGACCAAGTGACTGTAGGAGAACCCCGTCGCCGAAAGCATCCGTTCGGGTGCTCGCGGCAACGGTGTTCCGCCTTGGTGCACTTCGTCGACGGTATCGGGGGTGCGGCCGTCTACTGAAGTTTGCGACGAGCATTCGATCAGGATGTCGGGAATCTTGTTGAATTACCCGACTTGATATTGAAAAGTGTTTTCGATTTTGAGACTAAAATGCGGGGTTTATAATTGTTAGGCATGCGATGTCTAAGTAATTCATTTGGTCAGGCATGCGATGTCTGAGGAGGTTGCGGATTCCAACTGTTATAGTTTTACATTTTCTTTTCTGTGACCGTAAGTGTAATATGTGATATCGCCGGTTTCGTTGCTATATGTCAACGACAATTGGGATGCGCATATTTACTTACGTTGATGACATCTGATGTTATGTGTTGCTGGATATGTTATATTGGATCGTCGTGTTTGAATAGCCGGGGGTTTTTATGTGAGATGAGTGTTTTTCATTTTCATTCATGTAAAAACTTGTATGTAATATTCTTTTATTGGGGCGCTTCCAGGTTGCGGAAGTAGTCACCGTTTGTATATTATTTACTTTTCCGCACTAGGATAGACCCAAGGAGGAGGGCACAAGTAACCGGGTTCTGGAGTCCAGTGGGAGACCAACTCGAGGAGTCGAGTCCGGGTCTCCTAACTCTAGAATTGGTAGGGTTACTTGCCGCTCTCGTAGGGGTCTAGGGGTGTGGGTTTGGCTATTCATCACGACCGTGGAATCCGTGTTTTATACTGGCTCGTATTGAAAACACGGACGTCCTAGTATATCCAATATTTCATATGATTCTTCTGCTGCGATATCTGTGATGTGATCATGTGATGTTTCTGTGATAGATACAGTATATAGTATATATGATATATTATATAGACGTTGCTTATGTTTTACACCCGCGCTAGCCCTGCCCTGCTCTGTCGTTAGTTACCTAACCTAACGGTGCACGAGGGGACATCGAGGCGAATGCGGATGGCATAAGTGTACGTTGTATTTATCTGTGATGTTTAGGTACTAAAATGATGGGACTTCATTAATATGATTAATG
Organism: Agapanthus africanus; assembly: GCA_030015575.1. NCBI lineage: Eukaryota > Viridiplantae > Streptophyta > Magnoliopsida > Asparagales > Amaryllidaceae > Agapanthus > Agapanthus africanus. The sequence continues at coordinate 689,894,154 of JASDDO010000019.1, read as the reverse complement.
AAATAAAAGAAACCTAAGATGTTGTAGAATCGAATTTCAAAATAAAACAGGTAGCTACAGTTCTTGCTTTGCACAGCGATATATATGATATATCCTGCACCTTATTCGATGAGGAAAGGACCGAGATCCCTTCACCGGGAGTGACTCCTTTAGCAATAACTGGTAGATGCTACACACTCGGTTTGTCTTTTGATTGCTTTTAAGAGTTTTTGCTTTGCACAGTGATATATATGATATATCCCGCACCTCATTCGACGAGGAAAGGACCGACGATCCCTTCACCGGGAGTGACTCCTTTAGCAAAACTAGAAAAGCCTCAAAAACACTCCATTTCAAAATTCATTCGATCCTACAACGATATCAAGTTCATTACGCAATAGGTTTTCAGAAAAACCTGTCGTAGCCCTCCGTCATTTCAGATAAGTAGTAGTTAGTATTCGTGCTGCGTTTGTTGGCCTTTGTCAAGGCGCAGTGTGCGGTAGCTAACTGGTGCTTATCTGCTTATGCATATGATGCAGATTGAGTTAGGGTAGTCGTGCGACCTTGTTGGCCTTTGTCAAGGGCCGTGCGGGTGGGTTTAATTCAATCAGGAAATGACGGGTTGAACTTGACTAGCATCCTATGGTTTGTTGGCCTTTGTCAAGGTCATAGGAGGTTAGGGGCAAAATATTATCGGGAATTTCAAGTGTTGAAATTTGCAATGAGATTGCATACCTTCTATGAGATAGTTGGATCCCGATACTCGCTGCGAGTAAGAGTTACTCCTGGGAGAGTTTTATACATTACAATTAGCCGATCAAGTAGGTGTCTAGAAAGGTGTCAACGGGGTTACGCCTCTGGGAAAACGAGGTTTACATTAATTAGGTTCGTGCGAAAGCACGTGGGACCTCCCTCAAAGTACCGACACTGGCCTGGCTGAAAGATTGGCGAACTTGTAGTGTGTAATTAATCCCGGCTAGTCTTTCCTTTTAGGGTTTGAAGGAAGATTTGATAAAAAGCAGTGGGAGCCATCCTGATTAGATAAAATAATAACCAATCTATTCTTGACAGAGCGCACGCTGAGTGTTTTCTTCTCTCTCTCTCCAGGTAGCGACCATATCACGCCTTAATCAAGATAATAATACGGATTTTTGACCGAACCCGCTTGTTATACTGAGCTGGGGAACGTTGGTCCCGCTCCAACTTATAATTGTTATAAGACAGAGCAGGAAATTGGGGAATACCAGATTTCCCGTACCGCCCAAACGAAGAGAGTGCATGCTGATGCATTATCTTCGGGTGTGTTCGTTACAAAGAACTGTTTCTCAGTATCCTCTACGTCCTGAGTATGTGATACCAGATCAGGATCCCAGATATGTAATATGTTACATAGGGCTACAGAAAGGTAGAAGAACTGAGAACGGGTGATAAGTTTCATGAGGCAGAAAACGGGGCAAGTGTTGCAGCCAAGTCTGTTGGTCACTGTCACCCTGTATTACCGATACATTGATTCTGAACGAATGTTATTAGATACCGAACCTGATATACAAAATCATATCAGTCTCTTTATCAGTAAAGAAATGATAAAATTTTGTATTGTTGGATAATGTTTTGAACATTTCCTATATCAAAAGTTGATCGGTTCAGGCACGTTATCTAAAAGCATTGATGTTCTAAATCAAACTACAGTTCTTAGTATATGGAACACACACAAGAGGAAGAGTTCAAAAATGAACGAATTCTTCTTGAGGCATTGTAGACTAGGTCAGATCAATGTGACCCGACTAGCTAGAGTTACATAAAGATGCATATTTAAATTAGTTTGAATTTACATCTTGTGAAACTCGCCAGTCATGTCACAAAGATAAGATGACCACAGCTCTGTTTAATGGAAACAGAGAAAGAGTTAGTAAACTCTTGGGATGATACATGTTGATGTATGTAGGTCCCCTGTCTATACATACCAGGACTGGTTCTTTATACTTCATTATATTCTCTGATAATCTTTCAAGATTCAGACATATGTTCCTGTTGAAACATGAGTCCGAACCTTTTAAGATATTCACAGAATATAAGTTAGAAGTAGAGAACCAAAACGGGTATAAGTATTATGTCCTTTGATGAGATCAAGGAGGAGAATACTTGAGCACGAAAATCCTGGATTATTCTAAAGGAGAATGAGATTCTCTCTCAGCATTACTCCTCCATATACACCATAGCACGATGGTATATCGGGGCGGAGCAATCTCACCCTATATGATAAAGTGTGCTCTATGATGAGTACTACTGAGTTACCTATTTCCTTTTTTAGGAGTTATGCGCTTGAGAAGCTGCATACCTATTGAATAGGGTTCGATTCAAATCTGTTGCCTACCATTTCATATGTGATATGGAAAGGGAAGAGCCCATATCTTAAGTTGGTTAAGATTTGGGGTTGTTCGGCCTATGTCTGAAAGAAAAATCCGGACAAGCTCGAGGCAAGGTCTGTAATGTATAACTGGAAAGGTTCCAGCTATACAAACTACAGCTGATGATTTGATAGAACCAAAGGATTCAGTAGATACCAACGAACCTCAGCCTCTCCGCCGATCTAGTAGGGTTCCTCACCCACCTGAGAGATACTTCGGTTTCTCTATGACAGTGGGAGCGAGGAATGCATCATGAGATGATGACCCAACTAGTTTCAAGCTGGCCATCAAGAGTAAGACTCTGTAAGAATGGCTGGATGCTTAGTGATCTGAGATGGAATCCTTATACACCAACAAAGTATGGACTTTAGTTGCTATATCTGAAGGGTTAAATCCCCATCAGGAGCAAGTATATCTTGAGAAGATTACTTGGTGTATATGGAAGAGTTGAGACTTTCAAAGCTAGACTTGTTAAAGGTTTTCTTCATTGACCAGGCGTGGATAATGATGAAACCTTTTCCAGTGCCGATGCTTAAGTCCATCCAGATCCTACTTACCACGGCTGCATACCATGACTACGATCTCTGGTGGTTGGGTGTCTTGACTGCTTTTCTAAATGATGATTTAGAAGAGTGCGTCTATAAGTACACAGCCAGAGGGCCTCGTAGACAGTGGGAGCAGCGGAAACGTGTGCAAGATGCTTTATAGGATAAAGCAGGCATCGCGGAGTAGGAACATCTGTTTTGATGGATAAGTCAAACAGTTTGACATCATCAAAATGGTAGATGAACCTTGTATATACAAAAAGGTAGTAGGGAGTATGGTGACGATCCTCGTAGAGTACGTGGATGACATACTCTTGATAGGGAAGGAGTTTCCTATGCTACGCTCGATCAATCTCCGCTTATCACAATGATTCTCCACAAAGGATCAAAGTGATACCTACTAAATCCTGGATTTTGGATCTATGAGATAGATCTAAATGGATGTTAGGAAACTCACTAGATGTAGTGAGGTGGTGTCAATCGATCCTGAGGAGAATCACTGGAAGGGTTCCAGGGTGATAAAGACGACTGAATGTCAGTCACAGGTATTGTCTTTACCCTCAGTAAAGGGACGGTATGTTGGAAGAGTTTCAAGTTGGCTACTGTGACATACTAGACGATAAAGGCAGGATACATCGCTACTTAAGATGCTACCAAAGAGGCTGTTTGGGTGTATATAGGTTCATGAGATGAACTATGTTCCTACCATTGTGTGACAATGGAGTTGTGGCTTATGCCAAGGAACGTCCGTCCCATCAGTGATCCAGACATATTCTAAGGCAGTATCACCTTTTCATGGAGATAGTTGATCTCCAGGGTGATCGAGGTTTGGAGAGTAGACTCAGAGAACAACACAGCGGATCCACTCACAAAGGCCTGTTCCCAGAGAGAGACTTTTATGGGATGGTTGAGTATGAGATACTGCAACCACTGCTATCAGATGGCCCTAGTGCAAGTGGGAGATTGTTAGTTATATGTATGCCCTAGAGGCCATTACTGTACATAGGATGTATATTGTAGTGGATGCTGGGACATATATAGGGAGGACTTTCTTGCTCGACATGATAGTATGCTATCTGGTTGAACTTTACCTTAACGTGTATACTGATTGTCTCTCTATTACATGTTGGTAAAGCCCTTAGGATGTGTGCTTGACTACCTGGACTATGATGCGGATCATACTAGTGGGGACATGGTAGTCCATAAGTACATCCTTCAAAGTCCCTAGTCATGGGTGTATCGAGACGGGGCATCGATATACCAGAGTAGACTAGCGTATACCTTCTTGACCCATACAGATGGGCGATGGATGATCCCATATCCATTGGTGTTTGACATCGGAGATGATATACGGGTGCTCAGTAGTAACTGGGTACACTGGACGGACTCGCCGAGAACTCCCAGATGGTATTATACCTCACGTCAGATGGCAGTTCTCTGGTGACACTGGTACAGAGTAGTCTGTTGACCCGAGATCGTCATAGAGTCTTGTGTGGTTCCCACTGTGCTTTGATTTCCATCTTACCACGTCCAAGAGGGCGTGCAAAACGGTGGTTTTTGGGTACAGTCCCGAGTCACATGGAGGCAATGAGCGATAGGAGGGGATTTGTCTCTCCCGGCATAGGGGGTTGATGTTGCGCTGTGTTCGATTGGCTATAACAGGAAATCCCTGGCCAGGGTTGCTGAGATTTACTGGTAAGTGTTACCAGTAGTTTCTCGAATAGTTATAGACCTCATATCGACACGATTTATCGAGCTATTGGGGTCTGACATTTACCACCCCTAGGCGAGATATGCGACATATCAGACGATCAGACCGGACTGTACGGTAGTGTTACTGGTCGGATTCACTGGAGTGTGAGCGGGCTTGCTCATCGATCTTCAGATCGCTCAATACCCGGGTGGCCGTTACGTTTAGCAGACCGCTTGCGGCTTGTGGGTGTTTGATATGATCATCATCTGCTGCCGGCGTATTGACGAGTCTTTAGAGTCCTACACAGAGGTTTCCTGGCTCAAGCGAAACGAAATAGGAGCGCATATGAGATATATGCGGGACCGAGAATAATGCGTGTATGTGATACCGTATTCTATTCTCGCGATAAATGTATCGAATGGTTGTATGCGATATAACCTAGTTATCGATTCAAGCGTTGATTCGATAAATCGATACATTGGATATTAGCCGGTTATATGCGATATGACCGGATCGTTAAATCAAGTGTTGATTTAATGATTTAATGTATAATTATATATTTGATATATTACTTTGCATTAACTAATATTGGTTCACTTTAGATGGATTTTCTCACTCGGATGTGTGCATTATATATGTGATATGATTTTGTGCATTTGCTTGTATCATGTTTGATGATACATGCTTTTTGGTTTGTGTAAAGATTAAACCATGGTTATTTAAATGGTTAGGGTTTTGTTTTCCATATCTATTTATTCATTTATTTATTTATTTTCTTTTTGGAAAAAGAAATGAGAAGAATGGTGGCTTTCTTTGTTTGTAGTTGAAGATTCATGAACCTTTGACTTTGTCCACCATTCTTATCTCATGCTTAACCTAACCATTTGATTTAACCCTAGTTTAATCTCTACACTTGACCATGGTTTAGATTACGATAAGTTTTGATTTTTCTTTTCATTTTTAATTAACTTATCATAACAATTTCCTTCTTCTTCTTCATTTCTTCAAGTGAAGAAAGCTTGCCTCCATCAATGGCAAGTGATGAAAAAGAGTGAGAAATCCAAATCTAAAGTCTACCCACTTCCTATTTCTTCATCCTCTACCTCTTGCCAAGTAGTAGAGTGTGTTTCCTTCACAAGTTTCTTGATTTGGTGAAGTGAGAGCTTGATCTTGCGATGCTTCGACGTAGATCATCTTCGGCATGGACATCGACGACCTAGCTCGCCTATTCTCCGATGAAGTCGACGCTAGAGCCCGGATTTGATTTGGACAGCGAAGAAGACCTCATCTCGGAGCCGTGGAGGTGAAGGACCGGATCTACAAAGGTTGTATTTCCGTTTCCCATTAGTTAATTGTTAACTAGTTTACTTTTTCGCCTAGTTTTCTAGCCAACGATCCGTAGTCGGGTTTCTCGGCACCTAGATTTTTTGAAATTGGCATGGTTGATGCCTTGTGAGACCTCACTAGTGTGCCTAGGAACCCTACAGTCTCGTGTGCTTCTTATTTCCTTTCTCTACACTCCATTCTTTCGCCAACCCTACCATTATCACGATAAAAAATTTGAATGGTTGGTGTTAACCTTTGGCCTGTGTAAGGCCATGTATAGTTTGATTTTTCTCCTCCCTAACTCTGAACTTTAAACGCTTAAAACAGTGGACACACTGTCTTACTTAAGTTTAGGGGGGACTGTTGTATATATATTTTGCTTTTTCTTTTCTTTTTTTATTTTAACAATAAATTAAAAAAAAATTATAAATAAATAAACAGGGGAGTGCCGATAATTTTGACCATCTTGTTGTAGCGTGACAATGAGGACACTGTCAAGTTTAAGTTTGGGGGTGTGCTCGGTAAGCCTTCTTCCTTCGCATTCATGTGTAGATTTTTGCATTTGCATACTTATTTTAAAACCCATAAAAATTGAAAATTTTCAAAAATTATAAAAATTGAAACATTCAATTTTGGCCATAATTGACTTGAGTTTGTAGGTTAACTATCTAGGAACAACTAGATCTTAGACTTAGTGAATTAAAAACCCTAAAAATAACCTTTCTTAAAATTTAACGGTAGAAAATATATGTCTTTGTAGTTTATTTAGAAATAAGCAAATTTTGAGTTGACTTCTTGGGCTAAGTTAAAACAAGGGAAAATTATTGATATTTTTATTAAAGTATAATTTTGAAAAATAATTCCTAAGCTTAAGTCTAAATTCTGAAAATATATACCCTACAACTTGCACAAACACGGACCTTGAAGTTTGGAATAGTAGAGGATACCTTGAAGTGCTCTTGTCTAAAAGCCTTAGTATGAAGGAAAATAAAATTATAAGTGTGAATAAAAAGATTAAAAAAAATGAACACTGGTTTTTGTAATTACTTAAGGCTGCATAAATAAAAAATATTTAGCGAGGATGCTTCATCACCTAGTGCCTTAGACCAACTGGTTTGGGAGTCACTGCTATAAGCCTTAGGTATTACAAGACTAGAAATTACGCATTAATGTGCAAGAACATTTTGTAATCGGTCGTTGGTATCTCAAGAAGTATTAACGGTCGCATGAAGAATGTGTGAGCAATTTCATCTAAAAATTCACCTATTGAAAAGTACTTTGGACAATGGACAGGAGTATAATAGCTTGATTTGAATTTCCAAGTGTAGGGGTGATATATACACACACGTAGGGGTATGTGATTGGGGTTTAGATAAGAGATAGGAATGAAAAATAGGACTTATATATTTAGTAGAGATGATAAAAATTCCTAAGTTGAGATAGAACCTTAGAAGGAAAACTCAAAATATGCTAAAAGCTAAGTAAATCTACAAATCATATATAATCTCAAGTTAAATAATAAGGAAGCGTGAAAAATACGGGTTGATAATTTCTGAGTTAAAGATAATAGAATTCCTTGTTAGAAAACCTAATTAGAGAATAAAAGTCAATAGGCCGAATTGATAGGATTTTGTGGGTAGTATCCGCTGAAAACCCTCAGGAGACAACAGTCCTCTTACTAGGGACACCTAGAGGTTTAACGGCTTGTTGCACGAGCTCAGTGCAATCGCGTTTCCCTGCAAAAGTGAGGCTAGGTCTTTTTCAAGAATAAAACTAGGTTTGCTCGAAGACGAGCAAAAGATAAGTTTGGGGGTATTTGTTCATATCATAATTTTGCATTATTATATTCCCCATTCTTATTCATTTTAAACAGGTGCTTTTGACCTATGTCTGCTATATAGTTTCAGGTTACAGGCTCTTGAAATAAAAACAGTGAAAGTGGTGAAAAGACGTTACAAAAGTGAGACTACGATCGATAAATGGAAGAATCTTGATCAAGCCTTCAGTTAGAGAATAAATAAGATCAGTGAACAAGTTCACAAAGTACAAAGGCAGCGCAAGATTCAAGACTTCGATACGAAGCAACGGTAAAAGTCCATGGCATGACTCACTGTGGAAATCTGGAAGAGAACTAGAAGACATTCTGAAAAACCAAGTGAAGAAACATGGATCCAAATGCTACAAGAACATTCCCTGAAAATCTCAGCCCTAGATGCTCCTATATGGCCGCGGAACCGCGGCCAAACCTGGCTCTTGGCCGCGGATCTGCAGCCGTGTGAGACACGTGTCGGTGGAAAATTCTGGAGTCGGCTGGCGGTGCGTTGACTAGTTCTTTTCTTAGGGGGTAAACTTGTAATTGCAGATATGACTCGATTGTAACCCTAGGGTTTCTATGTTCTATAAATAGAAACCCTAAAACATGTTTTAGGTTATGCTTCTTTTTATTTCATCTATTCAGAATTTAATTCCTGTGTAAATGTTTGGAGAGAGCCATCAATAAAGTAAGTAATGTTATTTCATTGCTCTAGTTAATTTTTATTCTGCCTTAGTATAATTTTATTATCTGCCCTAGTTAGATAGTTAGAAATGTTTTTCAATTCCCTAATGAGTGAGTAGTCTCCTCGCTTGTTAGGGTTAGATTTGGGGAAGGCTTGAGAGATGAAAATCTCTCACCCCTTTCTTTCCCATCACACGCTTTTATAGGACTCCATGCATACATACACACACCGTTCCCTACGGCACCCTACCCTACGAGGTAACGGTGATACCGTAGTATAAACGACCGGTTGCGTATGTTTTCCATGGAGGTTAGGGTAAGAATTAAGAAAGGAAGCACTAGAACCTAGAGGAAGAAACATCGTTTCTTCCCGATGGTACTAATCCCCTTTATTAATTGTTACCATAACACCTAAAGAGATCTAAATTAGAGCATTGAAAGCGGTGAGGAAATCTTCAATTTCCAAACTTAACCTAAACCTAACCCTAGCAAGATTCTAGTCTTAGTATTAATCAGTTTAGTTTTTAGCCATAATCCATTCACACCGTTTGGAATTAACTCGTTAGACCAAATTAGGAAATACACAACATCCCTGTGGACCGACCCGTACTCACCGGCTAGCTACCAAGCGACGTCGTTCTTGATTGCGGTTATAAATTATTCTTTGATCTATCTTTTGAAAATCGCATACGCGAAAACACTTTAAATCAACCACTCCTAGACTCGATATGCGACATATCAGACGAAGAGATCGGACTGTACGGTAGTGTTGCTGTTGGATTCACAGAAGTATGGACAAGAATGCTTGTTGATCTTCTGATCGCTCAATACCCGGGTAGCCATTACATCCAGCTAGTACCGCTGACGGCTTGTAGGTGACTGATATGATCATCACCTACTGTCGGCGTATTGACGAGTCATTAGAGTCCTACACAGAGGTTTCCTAGCTCATGCGAAACGAAGTAGGGCACATATATGATATGTGCGGGACCGAGATTAATACGTGTATATGATACAGTATTCCAATCTCGCGATACAGGTTATATATGATATAACTATTAGTTATATGTATGCCCTAAAGGCCATTACTATACATGAGATGTATATTGTAGTGGATGCTTGGACATATATAGGGATGACTTTCTTGCTCGACATGATAGTATGCTATCTGGTTACTCTTTACCTTAACGTGTACACTGATTGTCTCTCTGTTACATGTTGGTAAAGCCCTTAGGATGTGTACTTGACTACCTGGACTATGATGCAGATCATACTAGTGGGGACATGGTAGTCCATAAGTACATCCTTCAAGGTCCCTAGTCGTGGGTGTATCGAGACGGGGCATCGATATTCCAGAGTAATATAACATATCATTGAATCAACCCTTGATTCAACAATCCGGTTATTGTAGGGTTCCTAGGCACTCTAACAAGGTTCTACAAGGCATCATACCATGCCCATATAAAATTTTAGCCGTGCCGAACAACCCTAAACAAGATCTTTGCTAGATAATTAAGGTTTCACATGCAAGTAAATATCAATTACCACTAAGTGAATACGAAATACAACCTTTGTAGATCGGTCCCTCACTTCATAAGCTCCTTGTAGTAGTCCCTTCGCTGCGATCATCGAACTTCCGGACTCTCGGACGGCTCCATGAGGAGATGGCAACGGTTTTGCTGGAAGTCTTTGAGGCCGAAGATAATCTACGTCGAGGGAATACGAACTCAAGCTACCACTTCACCAAAGTGAAGTAAACACCCTATACTAAAGTGCTAGTCTAGTAGAGGATGATGAAATAGGAAATGTGTACACTTTAGAATTTCTTTTCTCATAATATTTCTCTCTCTTTATAAAACCCTAGCTAGCATTTGAAGGAGGAAGAAGATGAGCTCAATAAAATGAGAATGAAAAACTAATCATCAAGAGAGAGAGTGAACCATGGGTGAGTTTATATCATATATTAACTCATGTAGAGACATAACCATGGCTACATTATAATGGTTAGGTTAATTAATATCTCAAGTAAAACAAAATTAATAGACTAAGTCAATGCAACCCTAAGCTTCATGAAGCTTCATGCATGTGAGCTCATCATCCACTAATTTTGGAATTACTTTAAATATAAAAACCTAACACTATAATTAGTATGGTATAAGTCTTATACACCCATGTAAGTTTTATCAACAACCATGATACAAAATGAACACAAATAAATATATATCACATATATATTAAGTTGTGCACAAGTGAGAAAAACAAATGCTTAAGTGAACCAATGTTAGTTAATATAGATTAGTATATCACATATACAATTATACACAAAATTATTAAATCAACAATTGACTTAATAATCCGGTTATATCACATATAACCGACTAACATCCAATGTATCGATTTATCGAATGAACCCTTGATTCGATAACCTGGTTATATCGCATATAACCGATCGATACAAACATCGCGAGAATAGAATACGGTATCTCATACTCGCATTATTCTCGGTCCCGCACATATCTTATATGCGCTCCTATTTCGTTTCGCCTGAGCCAGTAAAACCTCTATGTAGGACTCTAAAGACTCGTTAATACGCCGGCAGTAGATGATGATCATATCAAGCACCCACAAGCCGTCAGCGGTACTAGCTGGACGTAACGGCTACCCGGGTATTGAGCGATCAGAAGATCAGCAAGCAAGCCCGCTCCAACTCCTGCAAAAAGCCTGACAGTGACACTACCGTACAGTCCGGTCTCCTCGTCTATATGTCGCATATCATGTCTAGGGGTGGTAAACGTCAGACCCCAATAACCGATAAGTCATGCCGATATGAGGCTCATAACGGGTCGAGAAACTACTGGTAACACTTACCAGTAAATCTCTAAACCAGCCCTGGCCAGGGACTTCCCTTGTAACAACTCCATTTTTAAAGTACAAAGAATTGATTTAAATTCAATGTATACTTGGAGTATTTATTGTGTCTGATATCTCTTTAAGTATTTACCTCACTCCATAATTACAAGAAGGAGCTTGTAGCTCATTGGTAATACCTTGCACTGCAGAACCAAGCCACCAGAGTTCAAATCCCATGCCCCACATTATTTTTGTATTTATTTTGTTTAATATTTTTTGGAAGTCAACGGTAAAAAGGCCATAACTCCCAAAATATGTACTGGACAACAAAAAGTAAATATACCAAATTGTACCCACAAAGAATCCCCGGCCATTGGACCCCTGACTCGGCCCGACTCGGCGCCGCCGGCCGGACTTGGCCGGACGGCCGAGTCACCAACAGAGAAAAGTTGGGTCTTGACCTGGCCCACCCTCCTGCATACTCTAAATGCTTGGATCGGTTATCATTTGGCCAATAAATCCCTTTTACTCCTATGTTTAATGAATTTTTAATGATTTTGTATATTTTTTTATATTTTTTTTAATTAAAACCCTAACCCTAAACTAATCCTATATAAACACCTCTACCCTCTACCCTCTCACCCTACATTCCTAAGTCCACTCTCTAAAAATTTCAAGAGAACTCGGTACGTTAGAAAACGAGTGAAAGGCGAAGCGCTGCCGAAATCGACGGCGAAATCCCGGCGATCGTACTAGGACTCTTCACAACGTTTCGACGCACCGACAAATCCAATACCTTCCTATCACTCTCTAGCGTTGTCCAAACCCGTAAGTCCCCCTTTTTCTACCTTTCTTTCTTCCATTAAAATAAGATTTTTCAAACCCGACGGAAATCGGAACAAACCAATTTCCGATTCTGTTTTTCTATCAAAACTCACTTGTCACTAATTCCATAATGCTTAAACATATTCATGTTGACTAATAATCACTTAAAAATCAATTTGGATAAAGTTTCTCACATGAAATGATAACGTTTCCATTTATCGTATTTTTTCACTTAAATACCACAATGTTTAGTTTTCACATTTAACCCTTTAACAATGCTATACCTTAAAATAGATCACGAGGTAATGACCTATCTCCACACACACGCAAATACAACCCTAATTGATATCATCAAAACTTAGAATACGATAATACAAGACTTACATTAAAATACCATTTTCTTTATAAACCTTTTCTGAAAGTTCTAAGTTGTATACAATTTTAAAACAAAATCTTTTAATAGGAAAATACGATATGTCATGGACATCGATCGTTTATCTAAACCTGACTTTGTGGTGTCTAGGCAAGTGTGTCTAAGGCGAATGGTTACTTAATTAGGACCACTACTTGTAGTGGAGAGCCTCCCACTCACCTGGCACTTACCTGGCCGCAATTGGCGGTGAAGAGGCGATTTGAGGCTTCTAATGACGTGTCGTTTAGACCATTTAGAAATAGACTAGTTGGCTTAGGAAACCCTAGAATCTAAAATACGGAAATTTACACCCTTTTGCAAATAAATACCTTATCTTTATAAAACCGTTTTCTAAATGATTAGTATTTATAAAATCTTTGCAAAGCGCCACTACAACCCACATTTGGGGAACCCGTCAAGGATTGTACGGTTTATCGTGCACCCTCGGGCTTAGTAGTGCGAGATTCAGACCTCCGCAAGGAGCATTCGGTCTCGAAAGGTTTAGAATACGACATTTATGAAAAATGAGATTTTTGGAAAATAAAATATTTATTAAAAATTATTCTTGTATAAACATATGTATATTTATCATTTGAACACCTATTTTATTATAAGATAAAGTTTTCACCTTTTCCTAAAAAAAATTACAAGATTAAAAGTTACATTAAAATACCATGAATTTCAATTAAATCAATATTACAAATTAATACCTTTATTTATGTAATTAGAATATTTTCACTAGAAATAAGACAAAATAAAATCACACTCATTATAACCATAAAGATGAATAATAAATACTTGAGGTGTATCTTGAAAACTATATAAAACTACTTTTTACATAAAACCCCATCAAGTTTTATAAATTATAATAAGGACCCTAACAATTATAGAACTTCAAATTACATTTCTTTTAGTCTGACTCAGGTTTGAGTCTGATTATTTCTGACTTGAAAATAATTCAAGTCAATCTATATTCTTTAATATTCCAACTCAATATGAACACATGAATCCTAGAATCCAGTTAACAATCTATACAACTTGACTGAATCAAACCATGGATATACATCCATTATTCCGTTATTCTATTTATCTGATTATGCAGTTACAACATGTTTACTGATATCATGGTTTTGGTCGGTCATCCAACTTACACAATACAAAACAATCAAAACACTACGGGGTTTAAGGGATAGATTGGTACGGAAGGTGTTAAAGGTGGCACGAGGTGGTCAGATTAAGACACCTAACCTATATTCCGTTGCTGTTGTACCGTGGATTAACGGTTCCTTGTACATTTCGTTTGTCTTGGTCTCTAGCATATAGAGAGCCCTCTCGTATACACTGGCATCCTTTTGTACCAAGCTACAAACAACAGCGTTAACACAATATTCTACAATATTTTACAATCTCTTTAGGAAATACTCTTATTCTGTCTTTTCTAATTCTTCTTTATCTTTGGGACTTACCGAGCGACCTGTTCGCTGACGACATTCTATTTCTTTCTTCTTTGAATGTCGTCAGGTGCTTTAGACCCAGCAGAGATCGAGCCCACCGGTGAAGACTTGGAGCAGTTTCACGAAGACCCCGAGCTCTAGATATTGTATCTTGTTCTATTCAGTATTTTCATTTCCTGTTATGCCACTGTTTAGGCATCGCTTTTCATTTCAGTTGTATTTACTTTTCATGCATTGTACAAAAGAATGTTATTAATAAAGTTGTTGTTATTTCTATATCTCTTGTCTCTTGTGGTTTACTTTATATTGCTTAGATACGCTTTGCGTATGTACTTCTGAGTACATACGTAGCGGACCTCGTCGTGTCTCCTTCGCCGTACACCGGGAAGTGGTGCGTGACAGGTTTTGTTGGTGGCCCATGCAGGTCTGAGCTGTATGAATCCCTATCATGCAGTTCCGGTCTGCGTGAACAACCTAAGCAATATAACACAAGAACCAGCAACTAAAACATTCTTTACAATTTATGTTTCTTGAATCTTACAAATTTCTATTCCTTGAATCTTATCATTTCATGTATTTGAATCTGTCCTAACCCAAATTTTTCTTCAAGGTTATGGATTCCCCGAACAACACCAGCACCAACGTCAACAACACACCTCCAACACTACCTCTCGTACCAGCTGTTCCTGCACCAACCACCGAGCAAACAGTGCTACTGGAAGCGATCCACATCCTTCTCGAGGGACAACAACAACTACTGAACCGTCCTGAAACCGACGCACCGGGAGTAAAGCAATTCAAGGCTTTACATCCCAAGCAGTTCTCTGGTAAAGGAAGCCCTCTTGAAGCTGAAGAATGGGCATAAAGTATCAAAGACGATCTGGCAGCAGCTCAAGTGCCAGACATCGCTTGGGTCCGTGTGGCGAAACTACAGCTCATGGACAATGCTCGCAACTGGTGGAAGGCGGAATAAAGCCGTCTGGTACAGCCGATTGAATGGAAGACTTTTCGTGAGAAGTTTGACGCGAAATACTTCCCTGTGACTGCCAGGTTTGCAATGGAGCAGCAGTTCATTCATCTACAATAGGTTTCAATGTGGGACAAATCAGTAGATGAATACGACGCTGAATTCACCATGTTAAGCCGGTAAGATATGTCACAATAGTTCAATTTTTTTAAATATCACATACTACACAGCTAACACAATCTTTAAACAGATTCGCGGCACACTTGATACCGACGGACGAGATCAGAGCCCGTCGCTTTCAACAAGGACTGGACATGGAGATTCAGGCTGCTCTAGCCACATGAAAGTTTTTGACTCATGAGGATGCTCTAGAAGCTGCCCGCAGTTATGAGGCAGTGATAAAAGCAAGGGGCAGACCTCAATCTGCAGGAGTCAAGCGCCCTGCCAATCAGATGGCAGGTGGAGCCTCATCCAGGACATCTTTCGTGCCAAGGCGACCCAGAGTACCAACCCATCGTCCCAGCCCAGCCTTTTGCACCTACTGCAAGAGAACTGGACATATGATGAAGGACTGCCGTCGAGCTAACCGCCTTTGCTTAGTCTGCGGCTCAGCTACTCACGATATTGGGACTTGTCCCCAAAGACAGAACCCAGTTGTTGCATCCAGGCTAGCAATTACTTATCCGCAGCGACCAGCTCTTCAGGCACCTGCTCCCAGACCTGCACTACCTGCACCACCCAGAGGACCACAAGCAGCACTGTTAGTTATATGTATGCCCTAGAGGCCATTACTATACATAGGATGTATATTATAGTGGATACTTGGACATATATAGGGATGACTTTCTTGCTTGATATGATAGTATGCTATCTGGTTACTCTTTACCTTAATGTGTACACTGATTGTCTCTCTGTTACATGTTGGTAAAGCCCTTAGGATGTGTACTTGACTACCTGGACTATGATGCGGATTATACTAGTGGGTACATAGTAGTCCATAAGTACATCCTTCAAAGTCCCTAGTCGTGGGTGTATCGAGACAGGGCATCGATATACCAGAGTAGACTAGCGTATACCTTCTCAACCCATACAGATGGGCGATGGATGATCCCATATCCATTGGTGTTTGACATCAGAGATGATATACGGGTGCTCAGTGGAGACTGGGTACACTGGACGGACTCGCCGAGAACTCCCAGATGGTATTATACCTTACGTCAGATGGCAGTTCTCTGGTGACACTGGTACAGGTTAGTCTGTAGACCTGAGATCGTCATAGAGTCTTGTGTGATTCCCACTGTGCTTTGATTTCCATCATACTACGTCCAAGAGGGCGTGCAAAAATGTGGCTTTTGGGTATAGTCCCGAATCACATGGATGTTAGTTATATGTATGCCCTAGAGGCCATTACTATACATAGGATGTATATTGTAGTGGATGCTTGGACATATATAGAGGGGACTTTCTTGCTCGACATGATAGTATGCTATCTGGTTACTCTTTGCCTTAACGTGTATACTGATTATCTCTCCGTTACATGTTGGTAAAGCCCTTAGGATGTGTACTTGACTACCTGGACTATGATGCGGATCATACTAGTGGGGACATGATAGTCTATAAGTGCATCCTTCAAAGTCCCTAGTCGTGGGTGTATCAAGACGGGGCATCGATATACCAGAGTAGACTAGCGTATACCTTCTCGACCCATACAGATGGGCGATGGATGATCCCATATCCATTGGTGTTTGACATCAGAGATGATATACGGGTGCTCAGTGGAGACTGGGTACACTGGACGGACTCGCCGAGAACTCCCAGATGGTATTATACCTCACGTCAGATGGCAGTTCTCTGGTGACACTGGTACAGCTTAGTCTGTAGACCCGAGATCGTCATAGAGTCTTGTGTGATTCCCACTGTGCTTTGATTTCCACCTTACCACGTCCAAGAGGGCGTGCAAAAAGGTGGTTTTTGGGTACAGTCCCGAATCACATGGAGGCAATGAGCGATAGGAAGGGATTCGTCTCTCCCGGTATAGGGAGTTGATGTTGCGCTGTGTTCGATTGGCTATAACCGGAAATCCCTGGCCAGGGTTGCTGAGATTTACCGGTAAGTGTTATCAGTAGTTTCTCGAACTGTTATAGACCTCATATCGACACGACTTATCGAGCTACTGGGGTCTGACGTTTACCACCCCTAGGCAAGATATGCGACATATCAGACGAACAGACCGGACTGTACGGTAAGTGTTACTGGTTGGATTCACAGGAGTGTGAGCAGGCTTGCTCGTCGATCTTCTGATCGCTCAATACCCGGGTGGCCGTTACGTTTAGCAGACCGCTTGCGGCTTGTGGGTGTTTGATATGATCATCACCAGCTGCCGGCGTATTGACGAGTCTTTAGAGTCCTACACAGAGGTTTCCTGGCTCAAGAGAAACGAAATAGGAGCGCATATGAGATATGTGCGGGACCGAGAATAATACCAGTATGTGATACTGTATTTGATTCTCGCGACTTGTGACATTGATCGGTTATATGCGATATAGCCGGGTTATCGGATCAAGTGTTGATTCGATAAGTTGTTACTATTGATATTGGTCGGTTATATGTGATATGACCGGATCATTAAGTCAAGTGTTGATTTAATGATTTAATGTATAATTATATATTTGATATATTACTTTGCATTAACTAGTATTGGTTCATTTTAAAAGGATTTTCTCACTTGATGTGCACATTGTATATGTGATATATTTTTGTGTACACTTGATTGTATCACGTTTGATGATACATGTTAACTTGTGTTTGTGTAAAGATTAAACCATGGTTGTGTAATGGTTAGGCTTTTCTTTTTTTTTTTTAGTTAAGTTGTTAACTAGTTTCATGTTTCGCCTAAACTCTAGTCAACGAATCCGTATTAGGGTTTCTCGGCACTTGTAAACTTTGAAATTGGCATGGTTGATGCCTTGTGAGACCTCATTAGAGTGCCTAGGGACCCTACAGTGGTATCAGAGCCTAGCTAGAGCTTTAGACGATGCGTAGATGGAGTTAGAAGTCCGATCGAATCGAAACCCTAACACAAATTTGCTCTCTGGACTTTTTTCAAAAACTGGGTTTTTTCAAGATTAAAAATATGCAGAAAAATAAGCAGGAAATAGTAAGAGTTACTGTGAAATTCGATCGCTCAATTCCATCAAACCGCCGCGGTTCCGCGGCACGAGCATGCCTCGTGCGGCGGTTCCGCGGCCGTACGGCCTCCTTGTTCAATGAATTTTACACAGTAACTTCTATTTTGTAGTGCTGGTTTTCCTGGGAATTTTTAATCTAAACTCAAGAGTTGAGTTTTATGGGTTGTATTAGGGACTCGGTATTTCGATCGGATTGTCTAATTTTGTCTGTGTGCTTATCCGGATAATTTTAGAATATGTTAAAAAGTTCGACCGGATATAAATACCCACTTTTTCCCGTGCCGGGAAATTTCCAATTGTTGGATTTTTCCATAGTTTAATGACGTTCTAAGTAGTGCAAGTAACGCGATGGTCCCTTTAGAAGACAACAAACCTTAACTCGATTATGTGACCGTCTTGAACTGCCCTTTGAACCTTAGGGTTTGGGGCAGTACGGCGTGCCACATGTGAGGCGTTGGCTTGACCCTTCTATGGCTGGACCGTTGGTACTGAGGCATGAACTGAATGTTTTTAGACTTATTTCATGTGTTGAGCTGTATCGGGAAAACTTGGGTGTTCGAATGTTCGATCGGAAAGTTTAACATTTTCTATTTATCCGGAATGTGATACAATAATTGGAATTCACAAGTAGTTATGAGATAACTGAATGAATATTATAAATCTAGCGGTTTAGTCTCACTTGATCGGTTGCCACGGAATTTTGATGTGATCAAAAGTCCGTCGCAATCACATAGCGTACGCGGATACTCGCCGGGTAAACTTAATAGACAGCCTTACCCCATAGCCCCGACCAAGTGACTGTAGGAGAACCCCGTCGCCGAAAGCATCCGTTCGGGTACTCGCGGCAGCGGTGTTCCGCCTTGGTGCACTTCGTCGACGGCGTCGGGGGTGCGGCCGTCTACTGAAGTTTGTGACGAGCATTCGATCAAGATGTCAGGAATCCTGTTGAATTGCCCGACTTAATATTGAAAAGAGTTTTCGATAATGAGACTAAAATGCGGGGTTTATAATTGTTAGGCATGTGATGTCTAAGGTATTCATTTGATTAGGCATGCGATGTCTAAAGAGATTGCGGATTCCAACTGTTGTAGTTTTACACTTTCTTTTCTGTGACCGTAAGTGTAATATGTGATATCGCCGGTTTCGTTGTTATATGTCAACGACAATTGGGATGCCCATATTTACTTACGTTGATGACATGTGATGTTATGTGTTGCTGGATATGTTATATTGGATCGTCGTGTTTGAATAGCCGGGGGTTTTTATGTGAGATGAGTGTTTTTCATTTTCATTCATGTAAAAACTTGTATGTAATATTCTTTTATTGGGGCACTTCCAGGTTGCGGAAGATGTCACCGTTTGTATATTATTTACTTTTCCGCACTAGGATAGACCCAAGGAGGGGAGCACAAGTAACCGGGTTCTAGGGTTCAGTGGGAGACCATCTCGAGGAGTCGAGTCCGGGTCTCCTAACCCTAGAATTGGTAGGGTTGCTTGCCGCTCTCGTAGGGGTCTAGGGGTGTGGGTTTAGCTATTCATTGCGACCGTGGAATCCGTGTTTTATACTAGCTCGTATTGAAAACACAGACGTCCTAGTATATCCAATATTTCATATGATTCTTCTGCTGCGATATCTGTGATGTGATCATGTGATGTTCTGTGATAGATACTATATATAGTATATATGATATATTATATAGATGTTACTTATGTTTTACACCCGCGCTAGCCCTGCCCTGCTCTGCCGTTAGTTACCTAACCTAACGGTGCACGAGGGGACATCGAGGCGAATGCGGATGGCATAAGTGTACGTCGTATTTATCTGTGATGTTTAGGTACTTAAATGATGGGACTTCATTAATATGATTAATGAAAATAAAAGAAACCTAAGATGTTGTGGAATCGAATTTCTAAATAAAACAGGTAGCTACAGTTCTTGCTTTGCATCGCGGTGTTCCTTGTAGAACATCCTGCACCTTATTCGATAAGGAAAGGACCGAGATCCCTTCACCGGGAGTGACTCCTTTAGCAATAACTGGCAGATGCTACACTCTCGGTTTGTCTTTTGATTGCTTCTATAGTTTCTGCTTTGCACAGTGATATATATGATATATCCCGCACCTCATTCGACGAGGAAAGGACCGACGATCCCTTTACCGGGAGTGACCCCTTTAGCAAAACTAGAAAAGCCTCAAAAACACTCCATTTCAAAATTCATTCGATCCTACAACGATATCAAGTTCATTACGCAATAGGTTTTCAGAAAAACCTGTCGTAGCCCTCCATCATTTCAGATAAGTAGTAGTTAGTATTCGTGCTACGTTTGTTGGCCTGCGTCAAGGCGTAGTATGCGGTAGCTAACTAGTATTTATCTGCTTATGCATATGATGCAGATTGGATTAGGGTAGTCGTGCGACTTTGTTGGCCTGCGTCAAGGGTCGTGCGGGTGGGTTTAATTCAATCAGGAAATGACGGGTTGAACTTGACTAGCGCACTATGGTTTGTTGGCCTGCGTCAAGGTCATAGGACGCTAGGGGCAAAATTATCGGGAATTTCAAGTGTTGAAATTTGCAATGAGATTGCATACCTTCTATAAGATAGTTGGATCCCGATACCCGCTGCAAGTAAGAGTTACTCCTGCGAGAGTTTTACACATTACAATTAGCCGATCAAGTAGGTGTCTAGAAAGGTGTTAACGAGGTTACGCCTCTGGGAAAACGAGGTTTACATTAATTAGGTTCGTGCGAAAGCACGGGGGACCTCCCTCAAAGTACCGACACTAGCCTGGCTGAAAGATTGGCGAACTTGTAGTGTGTAATTAATCCCGGCTAGTCTTTCCTTTTAGGGTTTGAAGGAAGATTTGATAAGAAGCAGTGGGAGCCATCCTGATTAGATAAAATATATAACCAATCTATTCTTGCAAGAGCGCACGCTGAGTTTTTTGTTCTCTCTCTCATGGTAGCGACCTTATCACGCCTTAATCAAGATAATAATACGGATATTGACCGAACCCGCTTGTTATACTGAGCTGGGGAACGTTGGTCCCGCTCCAACTTATAATTGTTATAAGACAGAGCAGGAAACTGGGGATTACCAGAATTCCCGTGCCGCCCAAACGAAGAGAGTGCATGCTGATGCATCATCTTCGGGTGTGTTCATTACAAAGAACTGTTTCTCAGTATCCTCCGCATCCTGGGTATATGATACCGGATCAGGATCCCAGATATGTAATCTGTTACATAGGGCTACAAAAAAAAACTGAGAACGGGTGATAAGTTTCATGAGACAGAAAACGGGGCAAGTATTGCAGCCAAGTGTGTTGGTCACTGTCACCCTGTATTACCAATACATTGATTCTGAACAAATGCTATTAGATACCGAACCTGATATACAAAATCATATTAGTCTCTTTATTAGTAAAGAAACGATAAAATTTTGTATTGTTGGATAATGTTTTGAACATTTCCTATATCAAAAGTTGATCGGTTCAGGCACGTTATCTAAAAGCATTGACGTTCTAAATCAAACTACAGTTCTTAGTATACGGAACACACACAAGAGGAAGAGTTCAGAAATGAACGGATCCTTCTTGAGGTATTGTAGACTAGGTCATATCAATGCGACCCGACTAGCTGAAGTTACATTTAGATGCATATTTAAATTAGTTTGAATTTACATCTTATGAAACTTGCCAGTCATGTCACAGAGATAAGATGACCACAGCTCTGTTTATTGGAAACAGAGAAAGAGTTAATGCACTCTTGGGATGATACATGTTGATGTATGAAGGTCCCCTGTCTACACATGCCAAAACCGGTTCTTTATACTTCATTACATTCTCTGATGATCTCTCAAGATTCCGTCATATGTTCCTGTTGAAACATGAGTCCGAACCTTTTGAGATATTCACAGAATATAAGTTAGAAGTAGAGAACCAAAATACGGGTATAAGTATTATGTCCTTTGATGTGATCAGGGAGGAGAATACTTGTGCATGGAATTCCTGGACTACTCTAAAGGAGAATGAGATTCTCTCTCAGAATTACTCCTCCATATGCACCATAGCACGATGGTATATCGTGTTGGAGATAGTGCCCTCAGAGTCAATTATTGGATCACAGGCACGTGATTGCAATGATTGAGGGAGGACCTATCCCGGTAGAACAGTCTTACTCGAGATGATAGTATGCTATCAGGTTTACCTTTATCATCGTGTACTGCTTTAGGTGACATGACATGTCGCTATTGCACGTTGATAGAGCCCCTAGGATTCTTGCTTGACTACCGGCAGTATGAGGGCGATCATATACGTGGGAGCTGGGGTCTATAAGCACATCCTTAAAAGGTCCCTAGTCGTGGGAGTTTCGAGATAGGGCATCGATACTCCAGAGTAGACTAGTGTATACAGTCGAGACCCCGACGAGGGGCGGTGGCCGGTCTCACAAGCCACTGGTGTCAGTTGGATCACCTAAGATGTATACAGGTGCTCATTGGGTTATGAGTACACCGGACAGGACTCGCCGGGAACATGCTAGTTGGTCTTATACCTGACGTCAGATAGCAGTTCCCAGGTGACATGTGTACAGGTTAGTTCATCGACCTGGGGATCGTCATTTGTCTCGTGTGAGTTCCCACTGTGCTTTGATTACTACCCTACCACGGCTCAAAGGAGTCGTGCAAACAGGTTTTAGTTGGGTACAGTCCCGAGCCACATGGAGGCAGTGAGCGGATCTTCGGGGGTTTCGTCTCTCCCGGTATTGGGGGTGAGGTCGCGCTGTGTCTAGGAGAGCCATTACACAAAGTCCTTGGCCAAGGCAGGAGATTTACTGGTAGGTATTCCAGTAGTATCTCAGGGTGTTCTGGGCTACACTCCGACACGACTTGTACCGCTTTTGGGGGTCTGACTTCTACCAACCCCCTAGGCCCGCCATGCGATGCTCATAGACGAACGGACCGTACTGTACGGATATTGTCACTGACAGGCTCAGTAGGGTGTCAGGATGAGTTCGCTCATCGACGTCCCTTTTAGTCAATAGCTGGTGGCCCGTCACGTATTGGCTTATACCTCTGACGTGCTAGTGGTTAAATCCACAGCCATAGTATTGACGAGTCTTTAGAGTCTACCACGTTTTCAGTTACTCAGGTTTCGGGCGAAACGCTGTAGAGGCCGTATGGAGATATGGCAGGGTCCGATCAGATACGTGCGGTATTGCACGGATCAGGATCGGACGGTTTGTACTAGTAGCCGTATAGGTATATGGCAGGGTTCGATCAGATACGTGCGGTATTGCACGGATCAGGATCGAACAGATATTACTAGCCGGCTTTGGTTTAAGCCGGTCCTAGTTTAGTACAGTGTAGAATTTGTCTTTTTGCATTTGTATCCAGACGGAATACAGATGCGGGTGTGTATGCACAGTATCGGGGTTTTCCTGTAATTTATTACGGGACCAGTTTTCTGGAGTTGCCAGTTTGCATTCCGTTCCGGCCGGTTTTCCTTTGTTCTTTCCCGGCCGGACTTTTCCGATGGAGGGGGTTATTTGCAATTTTGCAAATAACATATTGAGGAGGGGGTTTCTTGCACTTGTCTTGATTATGATAGGTTTGAATCTTTCATCCATGCTTGCTTTGACTTGTGATTTGAGTGGGTATGGATTCAATAGTGTATAAGCATGGTTGATGTCTTTTGTTGTGGTCACCACTTGTTATCCTACAATAACCTCCCTTCATTGTTTTCCATTCTTGTTTTTTCCTCCACCAATTTAACAAGTGGCCGGCCAATTCTTTGGAGGGAGAGAGTGAGTTCATTTTGAGATGAAAGATTGGTTCATATCATTCTTACATGCTTGCAAAATTCTACACTTCATTTCCAAAGTCCATTCATGATCCCTCCATCATCCAAAGGCAACCAAACCCCAAAGAGACAAGTAGCCTCTACACTACACTTCCTACAGCAAATCTTGGACGCGTCGATTCGTCAGCTTCGCGCCCGAGTTGCCTCGGTATTGAGGTGGGAGCCCGTAAAAGCTACAGGCGATGTGGTGCCCTTTCCGACGAGGAGGAGACAGACGGAGATCCCGCGAGGAGATCGGAGTGGAGATGAAGACCGGAGGACTCGGATCAGTCGGTACAACATTTCTACACTCTTTACTGTTTGTTAGTTTAGCAATAATGGCAGATCCGGGTTAAAGTATACGATAGCGCCAAGTTAAAAAGTTTTATTCCGCAATTGGCGTCTGTAGACTGCCGGGGCGCTAACGTAGACTTACAGTGGTATCAGAGACTCACCATTTTGCTATGCTAACTTGTGCTAACGCGTTTAAAACTTCGATCCGACCGGAAATCGAAAACTACAAAAATCCAAGCCGACAGTTTCTGTTGTTTTTAAACGGTCTCAAAATTGATTTCTGGATGTCTTAAAAATCAGAGCAGGAACTTCTAAGAATGACGACAAAATTTGGGGTCGTGATCCCTAGAAGCCGCCGCGGAAGCGCGGCCAAACCCTTGGTTAGGCCGCGCAACCGCGGCCACGTGGGGAGCACGTGCTCCCAAATTTTGTCAGGTTGTTCTATGTGGGTTTTTGGGGTCTTTGATATATATCGTTTTTGCCCAGATTTTGTTACTGTTCACCAGTATGTCGTGGGGCCCACTTCTTGATATTTTGTCGATCGAAATTTAAACACGTTAGTTTTCACAGTATTTACATTATATCTGCGACCGTGAATGTCACTCGATCGGTAAATCCGGTCTAACTGCTATAGCCCGGTTAGACGGATTTGCGAACGTGATTTTCACGTTGATGTTCTATGTATTTGCTGTGATGTTGCGGATCGGTCGTGGGGGATAGCCTGGATGCAATGCTAGTACTGTGTTGTTGTATTATGTACATTTGATTTTGCGGGGCGAGCGTCCGACATGTGGACTGCCGTCACTGCCTGATTGTACTATTCTTTTGGGGCACGACCTGGTTGCGGTCGATGTACCCGGTGTATGTATATTTTACTTTCTGTACTAGGGTTACCCCGCGGAGGGGTGCACGGATAGCCGGGTTCTGGAGGGCAACGGGCCCGTATCTCAGGGCATTGAGACGGAGGGGCTTCAGTCTGGAATTGGCGGGCTATTCGCCGCACTCGTAGGGGGTACAGGTTGACCCAGGAGGGGTGCCCAAGTTACCGGATTCCGTGAAGTGCTGGGTGGTCCATTCACGGCGCTGAAAGGGGGCTGCCTCGCTTCAGGTTTTGGCGGGTCACTTGCCGCACCCGTAGGGGTCTAGGTTTTCATTGCACAGGCTATCCACACGACCAGGGGAACGTCGGGTTTCAGTAGTGGCTCTGTGAAACCCGGGGATCCCAGATATCTGTATTGTTCTGTGATGCTGTACATTTCTTTGATGTTGCATTTTATTCACGCCTTGAGCGAAATACTATATATTGGTATATATATATTAGTAGATGTTGTATATGTTTTTCATCCGCGCTAGTCCAGTCCCCGCTCTGCCGTTAGTAAGCTAACCTAACGGGTGATGACGGGACCCAGTGGCGAATGCGGATGGCATATACGTACGTCAGTATATTTTCGTTCTTTGTGGTGTGATCAATTGATGGGACTGCATTGATTCGGATCAATGCAAGTTAAACAAACCTATTCTGATGTTGTTGGAACACTTTTCAAAAAGCTGTTATTGCAAGGACGTTCACTTTTGTTTTGCATCGTGGTATTCATTTGGAATATCCTGCTCCTCAGTCGACGAGGCAAGGGCCGAGATCCCTTCACCGGGAGTGACCCCTTGGACAGAATTTTGCGTCAGGGCATTAACTTCACTATAGCCGATTACTTTTGCTTTGCACCGTGGTATTCAGTTGGAATATCCTGCACCTCATTCTACGGGGAAAGAGCCGAGATCCCTTCACCGGGAGTGACCTCTTTAGCAATGGTTTTTCGTCACTATATTTTCTAAAAAGCTATCCGTTCCTTCAACGATATCAAGTTCATTACGTTAAAGGTTTTCGCCAGAAACCATTCGTAGCCCTCCGTCGTTTCATATGGGTAGTCAATAGTATTCAAGCTGTGTTTGTTGGCCAAAGTCAAGGCACAGTGTTTGGTAGCTGTTGGGTATTCATATGCAGCATAGATAGATGCGTTGGTTTGGAACAGTCGTACTGCCTTGTTGGCCAAAGTCAAGGGTATGTACGGGTGGATTCAAATTAACCTGGAGAATGACGGGCAGAACTTGACATGTGACTTATGATTTGTTGGCCAAAGTCAAGGTCATAAGAGCATGGGGTAAAAATCCACATCGGGAGTTTCAAAAGAACTGAAACTTGCCAGATATGCGCATACCTTCTGGAGTGTGATACCGTGAGCGGATTCCGTCACGTTATCATGCGATGAGAGTTGGATCCCGATTCCCACTGATGAGTTGGTTTACTCCTCGGGTGACCCCGACTAATTCTTCTTTCAGGTTTGGAGGAGAATTTGAGGTACAGTGGGAGGTTTCCAGATTAGATAAATTGGTGACCATTCTGATCTAGGTTAGAGTGCACGCTGAGTGTTTCTTTTCTCTCTCTCTTTGGTAGCGACCATTGACCCGACCCTAAGACTATGACTCAGTGACCAAATTGACCGAACCTTCTTGACACAGGCTTTTGGATTGTCAGAGTTGCAGACCTCATTGCCACTCCTACTTTTACCCTTTTCTCCAGGACACCCCGTATTACTGCGAACGTCCACTTCCATTGGACAAAACCATCGTATGGTTAGATACGAACTCGAAGGGATTCGAGGATGGATTCCGGTTCTGGAGAAAACGGATAGGATTATTCAGTTGTCTTTTCCTTTTACCCTCTCTCAGGTTACGAGTACTCCTTGGTTTAGGGGTAGTACACCTATTACGCAAATTGGATTGTCTTCTTCCAAACCTTAGGCTGGTGCCGACCGGTAGGGAATGAAGAAAACCAATTAGCATAACGATGGTGTGCAGAAGGTATTAAGTTCAGACAAAGCAAGGGATTAGTAAGAGGGCAAAGTAAATTGCAACAGATATTCACGACCAAACCAAATATTTCGTTACCACTCCCACATCACCTTTGTATTTCTCCAGGACACTCCGTATCACTACGAAGATCCACAGTTTATTTGGATAGTCCATCGTATGGTTATATACGAACTCGAATGGAACTTGTTCCAGTTCGGGGATGGATTCTGGTTCAGGAGAAATAGGAATAAGGTTTGTTCGGTTGTCTTTTATCTTCACCCTCTCTCATGCGAGTGTTCCTAGGATTGGGACAGTACACCCATTATGCTTATTGGATAGTCTTCTTCCAAACCATAGGCTGGTGCCGAACGGTAGGGAAGGAAGAAAACCATTTGGCCTAAGGGGGTGTGCAGAAGGTAATGACTAAAGACATATAAAGGGATTTGGAGAGGTGGCAAAGAATTATACGGTTATAGTTGTGAATCTGGATAATGGTAGAGGCATTACTAAGAATACCAGGATACCCCATCGAAACATTTCAATGTTTCAGTTCACTGTGTACTGTTAAATGAAAACTGATTTCCCGATTAGACACTTGCTCCAGGGTATGTATTTACCAGGTATGATTCTCACATCTGTATGGTTTTACAGATGATGAGTGGGAGTAAGTTATTGGGAATTGGGTGATCATCCTCATTATATCGGGATTCGTTGTAATCAGTGATATTTGAGGAAATCACCTGGGCTGTTTGCCGGTCGGCAAATATTTGGTTTTGAATATCCGCTGTTATGCACAAATTTCAAATTGATATATCTGTACGTCTATTTTCATAGAGTGAGATATACTTTTCTGAAATTATGTCTACGACATTTACCTATATCAGTGGATGGTTAGGTAAGGAGCATTAAACAGCGGTGTAATTCTTCATAACCATAAGTACAGTTTTCAACCTACGACACACAGTGAATGAGTTATCAGACTCAAGGGACTTATACAGAGTATTGTATGTTGTCCAGTGTCCATTAGGACAGAAGGGATGGTCCTCGTACTATATTCGGTTTACTTATGACTTCTCTAGTTTTTTGGCAAGTGTTTCGAGGAAACACAGGGTCCGAATTTGGAGAAGTTATAGGTATTTGAATACAGTAGAGAACCAGGTGTAGCAAGTATCGGGATTCTTCAAAGTGATCGAAGATGTAGATACTTGTCAATGGTATTCAGTTGATAGTAATGATAAAGAGAAATTGCTTCTCTTTCAGGTCACTCATAATTGGAAGTATTCCTAAGTTGAGTAACGCTGATCGGCCTCCTTCCATTTAGTTGACATGCACTGGAGACAGCTGCATGATTTGAATCTGGTTCAATTAAATCAGTGCCTCTGCTTCTATATTGGATATAGTACAGTTCATATCTTAACATTGTTAAGGTACGGGGAGTTGTCCGGCTTATGATTAAAACCAGACTCTGGATAACTCAAGGCACGTTTCTGTAATGGCTGTTTGTGGGTTGACCCAGGCTATGACGAGGGTTGACTTCCTACCATAAGAAAGATCAATAGTGATATTGTTCTTGACTCGCCACAGTTTTAATAAAAATGGATTTTTTCAAAAACAGTAGTGGGAGTATGGTAGAACTGGAAGTGATTCCAGAACCGCAAACGATTACTGAAGATTTGATAAGGAACCTAAAGATTCAATCTGATTTGACATTCCATTGGCCACTCCGCAGATAAGGTGGGTAACTTCAGGCACCCGAGAGGTACTAAGGTGGCCTCAAGGACGGTGACAGGGAAGTTCTTGTTTACCCACAATTACCATTGCTGTTGCTCCAGGCTGCGAGACCCGGCGGGAGGATGAGTATAGCGTCATTCTAAACTAGTTTTAGAAGTGTACGTCTATATGACTCTGCCAGAGGGTTGTCGTAGTCAGTAGGAGCAGCGGAAACATTGGTGGACAGGTAGCTTATGTCTATTTATAGACTAGAGCAAATGTAGCGGAGATAGATCATCTATTTCTGACGTGACAGTCATGGGTTTGACTTCATCAGAAAAGGGGATGGATCTGTTGAGAAGGTAGTAGGGTGTGATGTCCTGGTATCTGGATGACATACACAGAATAGGAAAAGAAACTCCTATACTACGATCGGTTATATTTTGGTCGTCACACAGTGATTTCTCCACAAGGGACTTGGACGTTATATCAGACATACTGGTTACTAGATCTATGGTTTTAGATCTAGATTTGGGTGGTTTCCCAATCAGGGTACCTTGACAGCATTCTAAGAGTATTTAGAATGGTCGACTCCTGGCACGGTAGTATACCTGCAGGTGATGGTGTCACCCTCTCTAAAGGTGTCTTATAGACTAAAGTAGAGAGGGATACGCATGATTGGCAGATCACTTGCTCAGGCAATTGAGTCAATCATGAGATGTCAAGTACCACACCAGATGTTGTTCTTGCAGTAGGTGCAATAAGTTGATATTGATCCAATCCTGAAGGAACAGTCGGAAGCAGTTGTAGAACATAAGTGAATGTTCTAGGGATATGATAACGGCTGCCTCCTTTAGGAGACGGTTATCACTCCAGGCTTCTAAGGTGACATGGACGACAAGGAGGTTGTCAGAGTTATAGTTTTCCCTCTGACGAGGGGCAGTATTTTGGACAGGTGGTCCAAGGCAATACTGAGGGAGGCATGGCGCAGGATACTGATTAAGTTCAGTTGACGATACAGTCTAAGAAGTTTGGATTTGGAGTTCATTTATGAACTCGGTCCCATCAGACATCCAGACACTCTAAGACAGGTATTGCTCATTTCGGGAGATGGCTTTCTCCGCGAACTTGAGATAGAGAGAGACATAGAAAGAAACTTCAGAGCGGATCCACTCGCTGAGGCTATTCCTCGAACGCAATAGTTTCGCAAACGAGTTTTGTGAGACTGACTAGTAGAGGAGTTGGGTGTTCGGTATCACACGGGCTGTGAGTATGCGACATCGCAATAATTAGCCCTGAGTGCAAGTGGGAGATTGTTGGAGATAGTGCCCTCAGAGTCAATTATTGGATCACAGGCACGTGATTGCAATGATTGAGGGAGGACCTATCCCGGTAGAACAGTCTTACTCGAGATGATAGTATGCTATCAGGTTTACCTTTATCATCGTGTACTGCTTTAGGTGACATGACATGTCGCTATTGCACGTTGATAGAGCCCCTAGGATTCTTGCTTGACTACCGGCAGTATGAGGGCGATCATATACGTGGGAGCTGGGGTCTATAAGCACATCCTTAAAAGGTCCCTAGTCGTGGGAGTTTCGAGATAGGGCATCGATACTCCAGAGTAGACTAGTGTATACAGTCGAGACCCC
The DNA here is from genome assembly GCA_030015575.1 of Agapanthus africanus. Taxonomy (NCBI): domain Eukaryota; kingdom Viridiplantae; phylum Streptophyta; class Magnoliopsida; order Asparagales; family Amaryllidaceae; genus Agapanthus; species Agapanthus africanus. The sequence continues at coordinate 689,863,674 of JASDDO010000019.1, read as the reverse complement.
GACGAGGGGCGGTGGCCGGTCTCACAAGCCACTGGTGTCAGTTGGATCACCTAAGATGTATACAGGTGCTCATTGGGTTATGAGTACACCGGACAGGACTCGCCGGGAACATGCTAGTTGGTCTTATACCTGACGTCAGATAGCAGTTCCCAGGTGACATGTGTACAGGTTAGTTCATCGACCTGGGGATCGTCATTTGTCTCGTGTGAGTTCCCACTGTGCTTTGATTACTACCCTACCACGGCTCAAAGGAGTCGTGCAAACAGGTTTTAGTTGGGTACAGTCCCGAGCCACATGGAGGCAGTGAGCGGATCTTCGGGGGTTTCGTCTCTCCCGGTATTGGGGGTGAGGTCGCGCTGTGTCTAGGAGAGCCATTACACAAAGTCCTTGGCCAAGGCAGGAGATTTACTGGTAGGTATTCCAGTAGTATCTCAGGGTGTTCTGGGCTACACTCCGACACGACTTGTACCGCTTTTGGGGGTCTGACTTCTACCAACCCCCTAGGCCCGCCATGCGATGCTCATAGACGAACGGACCGTACTGTACGGATATTGTCACTGACAGGCTCAGTAGGGTGTCAGGATGAGTTCGCTCATCGACGTCCCTTTTAGTCAATAGCTGGTGGCCCGTCACGTATTGGCTTATACCTCTGACGTGCTAGTGGTTAAATCCACAGCCATAGTATTGACGAGTCTTTAGAGTCTACCACGTTTTCAGTTACTCAGGTTTCGGGCGAAACGCTGTAGAGGCCGTATGGAGATATGGCAGGGTCCGATCAGATACGTGCGGTATTGCACGGATCAGGATCGGACGGTTTGTACTAGTAGCCGTATAGGTATATGGCAGGGTTCGATCAGATACGTGCGGTATTGCACGGATCAGGATCGAACAGATATTACTAGCCGGCTTTGGTTTAAGCCGGTCCTAGTTTAGTACAGTGTAGAATTTGTCTTTTTGCATTTGTATCCGGACGGAATACAGATGCGGGTGTGTATGCACAGTATCGGGGTTTTCCTGTAATTTATTACGGGACCAGTTTTCTGGAGTTGCCAGTTTGCATTCCGTTCCGGCCGGTTTTCCTTTGTTCTTTCCCGGCCGGACTTTTCCGATGGAGGGGGTTATTTGCAATTGTGCAAATAACATATTGAGGAGGGGGTTTCTTGCACTTGTCTTGATTATGATAGGTTTGAATCTTTCATCCATGCTTGCTTTGACTTGTGATTTGAGTGGGTATGGATTCAATAGTGTATAAGCATGGTTGATGTCTTTTGTTGTGGTCACCACTTGTTATCCTACAATAACCTCCCTTCATTGTTTTCCATTCTTGTTTTTTCCTCCACCAATTTAACAAGTGGCCGGCCAATTCTTTGGAGGGAGAGAGTGAGTTCATTTTGAGATGAAAGATTGGTTCATATCATTCTTACATGCTTGCAAAATTCTACACTTCATTTCCAAAGTCCATTCATGATCCCTCCATCATCCAAAGGCAACCAAACCCCAAAGAGACAAGTAGCCTCTACACTACACTTCCTACAGCAAATCTTGGACGCGTCGATTCGCCAGCTTCGCGCCCGAGTTGCCTCGGTATTGAGGTGGGAGCCCGTAAAAGCTACAGGCGATGTGGTGCCCTTTCCGACGAGGAGGAGACAGACGGAGATCCCGCGAGGAGATCGGAGTGGAGATGAAGACCGGAGGACTCGGATCAGTCGGTACAACATTTCTACACTCTTTACTGTTTGTTAGTTTAGCAATAATGGCAGATCCGGGTTAAAGTATACGATAGCGCCAAGTTAAAAAGTTTTATTCCGCAATTGGCGTCTGTAGACTGCCGGGGCGCTAACGTAGACTTACATATCGGGGTGGAGCAATCACACCCTATATGATAAGGTGTGCTCTATGATGAGTACTACTGAGTTACCTTTTTCCTATTGGGTGTTATGCACTTGAGAAGTTGCATACCTATTGAATAGGGTTCCAATCAAATCAGTTGCCTACCGCTTCATATGTGATATGGAAAGGGAAGAGCCCATATCTTAAGTTAGTTAAGATTTGGGGTTGTCCGGCCTATGTCTAAAAGCAAAATCCGGACAAGATCGAGGCAAGGTCAGTTCTGTAGAACTGGAAATGTTCCAGCTATACAAACTGCGGCTGATGATTTGATAGAACCAAAGGATTCAGTAGATTCCAACGAACCTCAGCCTCTCCGCCGATCTAGTAGGGTTCCTCACCCACCTGAGAGATACTTCGTTTTCTCTATGACAGTGGGAGCGAGGATTGCATCATGAGATGATGACCCAACTAGTTTCGAGCTGGCCATCAAGAGTGGGACTCTGTAAGAATGGCTGGATGCTTAGCGATCTGAGATGGAATCCATATACACCAACAAAGTATGGACTTTGGTTGCTTTATCTAAAGGGTTAAACACCCATCAGGAGCAAGTATATCTTGAGAAGATTACTTGGTGTACATGGAAAGGTTGAGATTTTCAAAGCTAGACTTGTTAAAGGTTTTCGTCATAAACCAGGCGTGGATAATGATAAAACCTTTTCCAGTGCCTATGCGTAAGTCCATCCAAATCCTACTTGCCACGGCTACATACCATGACTACGATATCTGGTGGTTGGGTGTCTTGACTGCTTTTCTAAATGATGATTTGGAAGAGAGCATCTATAAGTACACAGCCAGAGGGCTTCGTAGACAGTGGGAGCAGCGGAAATGTATGCAAGATGTTTTATGTGATGAAGCAGGCATCACGGAGTTGGAACGTCTGTTTTGATGTGTTAGTCAAAGAAGTTGACATCATCAAAATGGTAGATGAACCTTGTATAAACGAAAAGGTAGTAGGGAGTATGATGGTGATCCTCGTAGAGTACGTGGATGACATACTCTTAATAGGGAAGGAGTTTCCTATGCTACGCTCGGTCGATCTCCGTTTATCACATGGATTCTCCATATAGGATCAAAGTGATAGCTCCTAAATCCTGAGTTTTCATCTATGAGATAGATGTTATTTGGGTGTTAGAATACTCACTAGCTGTAGTGAGATGGTATTAATTGATCCTGGGGAAAATCACTGGAAGGGAGGGTGATAAAGATGATTAAATGTCAGTCACAGGCATTGTCTTTACCCTCAGTAGAGGGACGGTATTTTGGAAGAGTTCCAAGATAGATACCGTGGCATACTAGACGATAAAGGCAGGATACATAGCTACTTAAGATGCTACCAAAGAGGCTGTTTGGGTGTATATTGGTTCATGAGATGAACTACGTTCCTACCATTGTGAGACAATGGAGTTGTGGCTTATGCCAAGGAACGTCCGTCCCATCAGTGATCCAGACATATTCTAAGGCAGTGTCACCTGATCGTGGAGATGGTTGATCTCCAGGGGATCGAGGTCAGGAGAGTAGACTCAGAGGATAAACATGGCGGATCCACTCACAAAGGCCTTTTCCCAGAGAGAGACATTTATGGGATGGTTGAGTATGAGATACTGCAACCACTGCTACAGATGGCCCTAGTGCAAGTGGGAGATTGTTAGTTATATGTATGCCCTAGAGGCCATTACTAGACATAGGATGTATATTGTAGTGGATGCTTGGACATATATAGAGAGGACTTTCTTGCTCGACATGATAGTATGCTATCTTTTTACTCTTTGCCTTAACGTGTATACTGATTATCTCTCCGTTACATGTTGGTAAAGCCCTTAGGATGTGTACTTGACTACCTGGACTATGATGCGGATCATACTAGTGGGGACATGATAGTCTATAAGTGCATCCTTCAAAGTCCCTAGTCGTGGGTGTATCAAGACGGGGCATCGATATACCAGAGTAGACTAGCGTATACCTTCTCGACCCATACAGATGGGCGATGGATGATCCCATATCCATTGGTGTTTGACATCAGAGATGATATACGGGTGCTCAGTGGAGACTGGGTACACTGGACGGACTCGCCGAGAACTCCCAGATGGTATTATACCTCACGTCAGATGGCAGTTCTCTGGTGACACTGGTACAGCTTAGTCTGTAGACCCGAGATCGTCATAGAGTCTTGTGTGATTCCCACTGTGCTTTGATTTTCACCTTACCACGTCCAAGAGGGCGTGCAAAACGGTGGTTTTTGGGTACAGTCCCGAATCACATGGAGGCAATGAGCGATAGGAGGGGATTCGTCTCTCCCGGTATAGGGAGTTGATGTTGCGCTGTGTTCGATTGGCTATAACCGGAAATCCCTGGCCAGGGTTGCTGAGATTTACTGGTAAGTGTTATCAGTAGTTTCTCGAACTGTTATAGACCTCATATCGACACGACTTATCGAGCTACTGGGGTCTGACGTTTACCACCCCTAGGCAAGATATGCGACATATCAGACGAACAGACCGGACTGTACGGTAAGTGTTACTGGTTGGATTCACAGGAGTGTGAGTGGGCTTGCTCGTCGATCTTCTGATCGCTCAATACCCGGGTGGCCGTTACGTTTAGCAGACCGCTTGCGGCTTGTGGGTGTTTGATATGATCATCACCTGCTGCCGGCGTATTGACGAGTCTTTAGAGTCCTACACAGAGGTTTCCTGGCTCAAGCGAAACGAAATAGGAGCGCATATGAGATATGTGCGGGACCGAGAATAATACCAGTATGTGATACTGTATTTGATTCTCGTGACTTGTGACATTGATCGGTTATATGCGATATAGCCGGGTTATCGGATCAAGTGTTGATTCGATAAGTTGTTACTATTGATATTAGTCGGTTATATGTGATATGACCGGATCATTAAGTCAAGTGTTGATTTAATGATTTAATGTATAATTATATATTTGATATATTAGTTTGCATTAACTAGTATTGGTTCTTTTTAAAAGGATTTTCTCACTTGATGTGCACATTGTATATGTGATATATTTTTGTGTACACTTGATTGTATCACGTTTGATGATACATGTTAACTTGTGTTTGTGTAAAGATTAAACCATGGTTATGTAATGGTTAGGGTTTTCTTTTTCTTATTTATTTATTTTGGAAAAGATTAAAGAGAAAAATGGTGGCTTTCTTTGTTTGTAGTTGAAGCTTCATGAAGGTTTGACCAAAGCTACCATTCTTGTCTTCTTCTCCTAACCCTAACCATTCAACTAACCTTAGTTAATTCTCTACACTAAACCATGGTTGAATATATGATAAGTATCATTTATTTTCTTTTTTAAAAAAGACTTATCATATTATCTTCTTCTTCTTCTTCTTCAAGAAGAAAAATCTTGATAGCTTCAATGGTGATTTAAGAAGAAGAGTGAGAAATCCAATTCTAAAGTGAACCCACTTCCTATTTCTTCATCCTCTACCACTTGCCAAGTAGTATAGGGTGTTTTCTTCCCAAGTTTCATGACTTGGTGAAGTGGGAGCTTGATCTTGTGATGCCTCGACGTAGATCATCTTCAGCATCGTAGTCGATGACCTAGCCCGCCCATTTCTCCGATGAAGCCGACACTAGAGTCCAAGATCTGATATGGACAGCGAGAGGACGTCTACGTGGAGCTAAGGAAGTGGAAAACCGGATCTACAAAGGTTGTAGCCTCTTTTTTTTTTAGTTAAGTTGTTAACTAGTTTCATGTTTCGCCTAAACTCTAGTCAACGAATCCGTATTAGGGTTTCTCGGCACTTGTAAACTTTGAATTGGCATGGTTGATGCCTTGTGAGACCTCATTAGAGTGCCTAGGAACCCTACAGTGGAGGCAATGAGTGATAGGAGGGGTTTCGTCTCTCCCGGTATAGGGAGTTAATGTTGCGCTGTGCTCGATTGGCTATAACAGGAAGTCCTTGGCCAAGACTGCTTTAGGGATTTACTGGCAAGTGTTACCAGTAGTTTCTCGACCCATTATGAGCCTCATATCGACACGACTTATCGAGTTATTGGGGTCTGACGTTTACCACCCCTAGACAAGATATGCGACATATCAGACGAACAGACCGGACTGTACGGTAGTGTTACTCCTTGGATTCACAGGAGTGTGAGCTGGCTTGCTCGTTGATCTTATGATCGCTCAATACCCGGGTGGCCGTTACGTTTAGCAGACCGCTTGCGGCTTATGGGTGTTTGATATGATCATTACCTGCTGCCGGCGTATTGACGAGTCTTTAGAGTCCTACACAGGGGTTTCCTGGCTCAAGCGAAACGAAATAGGAGCGCATATGAGATATGTGCGGGACCGAGAATAATACCAGTATGTGATACTGTATTTTATTCTCGCGATTTGTATCATCGGTCGGTTATATGTGATATAGCCGGGTTACCAAATCAAGTCTTGATTTGATACATTGATACACTAGATATTAGTCGGTTATATGCGATATGACCGGATCGTTAAATCAAGTGTTGATTTAATGATTTAATGTATAATTATATATTTTATATATTACTTTACATTAACTAGTATTGGTTCACTTAAGATTGATTTTCTCACTTGAATGTGCACATTGTTTATATGTCATATATGCAAGTGTACATATTTGTATCATGCTTGATGATACAAACAAGTTGTGTGTATGAGATTTGAACCAAATCAAGGTTAGATTAGGATTTACTATTTTCCTAAGCATATAACAAAAGAGTGTGACTTTGGTCAAAGTTATCAAGCTTCATGAAGCTTGATAAACATTGACAAAGTCAACTCTCTTTGTCATTTGTTTAAGATATTAGCTAACCCAAACCTTAACCTTATGCTATGGTTAATTCTCTACATGAGTTAAGCATGAGGGCTTAACTCAACCATGGTGCCATGATTAAAAGGATAAGTATTCATATTATTCTTTTAATTCATATGCTTCTTTTCTTCTTCTTCATCTTCATCAAGCTCACAAAAGCTTGCTAGCTCCAATGGTGCCATGAGAAAAAGAGTGAGAAATCCAATTCTAAAGTGAACCCACTTCCTATTTCTTCATCCTCTACCACTTTCCATGTTGTATAGGGTGTTCTCTTCACAAAGTTTATGACCAAGTGAAGGAATAGCTTGAGTTTGAGTCTCCCCGACGTAGATCATCTTCGGCCTCGAAGTCAATGACCTAGCCCGATCATTTCTCCGACGAAACCATCGCTAGAGTCCGGGATCCCGATGATCGCAGCGGAGGAACGTCAACACGGAGCTAAAGAAATGGAGGACCGGATCTACAAAGGTTGTATTTCCATTCATTTAGTAGCAAAGTAGTTTGCTTGCTTGTTGTTTCGCCTTAACTTCTAGTTAACGATCTATATTAGGGTTTCTCGGCACCGGAAAAATTTTGTTTGGCATGGTTGATGCCTTGTGGAACCTCTTGAGTGTGCCTAGTAACCATACAATGGTATCAGAGCCTAGCTAGAGCTTTAGGCGAAGTGTAGACGATGTTAGAAATCCGATCGAACCCCGAAACCCTAACTCAAACCCTTCTCTGTACATTTTCTGAAAATGTGGATTTTTCCAAATTAAAAATATCCAAAAATTACAGCAGGGTATTATAAGAGTTACTGTGAAGTACGTGAGCTTAAGTCCACCAAAGCGCCGCGGAACCGTGGCCCCACCCTAGCATGTGCGGCGGTTCTGCGGCCACAAACTTGATTCTTGGCACGTGCTTTGCACAGTAATGTCCTATATTGATTCCTGTGTTTTCTGGGCAATTTTAACTTATACTCAAGTGTTGAGTTTTCTGGGTTGTATTGGGAGTTCGACGATTCGATCGGAATCTTTAACTTTGTCTGTGTTTTTCCGGATAATTTACAATATGTTAAAAAGTTCGACCGGATATAAATACCCAATTTTCCCCTGCCGGAAAATTTCCAAGTGTTGGATCTTTCCGTAGTTTAAAGACGTTCTAAATAGTGCAAGTAACGCGATGGACCCTCTAGAAGACAACAAACCTTAACTCGATTATATGACCGTCTTGAACTGCCCTTTGAACCTTCGGGTTTGGGGCAGTACGGCGTGCCACATGTGAGGCGTTGGCTTGACCCTTCTACGGCTGGACCGTTGGTACTGTGGCATGAAGTGAATGTTTTTTAAACTTATTTCATGCGTTGAGCTGTTTCGGGAAAACTTGGGTGTTTGATTGTTCGATCGGAAAGTTTAACATTTTCTATTTATCTGGAATGTGATACAATATTTGGAATCCACAAGTAGTTATGAGATAACTAATATGAATGTTATAAACATAGCACTTTAGTCTCACTTGATCGGTTGCCATGGAATTTTGATGCGATCAAAAGTCCGTCGCAATCACGTAGCGTACGTGGATACTCGCCAAGTAAACTTAATAGACAGCCATACCCCATAGCCCCGACCAAGTGACTGTAGGAGAACCCCGTCGCCGAAAGCATCCGTTCGGGTGCTCGCGGCGGCGGTGTTCCGCCTTAGTGCACTTCGTCGACGGCATCCGGGGGTGCGGCCGTCTACTAAAGTTTGCGACGAGCATTCGATTGGTTTATCGGGAATCTTGTTGAATTGCCCGACTAGATATTGAAAAGTGTTTTCGATATAGAGACTAAAATGTGGGGTTTATAACTGTTAGGCATGCGATGTCTAAGGAGGTTGCGGATTCCAACTGTTGTAGTTTTACACTTTCTTTTCTGCGACCGTAAGTGTAATATGTGATATCACCGTTTTCGTTGCTATATGTCAACGACAATTGGGATGCGCACATTTACTTACGTTGATGACATGTGATGTTATGTGTTGCTGGATATGTTATATTGGATCGTCGCGTTTTGAATAGCCGGGGGTTTTATGTGAGATGAGAGTTTTTTCTATTTTCATTCATGTAAAATTTGATGTATGTAATATTCTTTTATTGGGGCACTTCCAGATTGCGGAAGATGTCACCATTGTATATTATTTACTTTTCTGCACTAGGATAGACCCAAGGAGGAGGGCACAAGTAACCGGGTTCTGGAGTCCAGTGAGAGACCAACTCGAGGAGTCGAGTCCGGGTCTCCTAACTCTAGAATTGGTGGGGTTGCTTGCCGCTCTCGTAGGGGTCTAGGGGTGTGGGTTTGGCTATTCATCGCGACCATGGAATCCTTGTTTTATACAGGCTCGTATTGAAAACACGGACGTCCTAGTATATCCAATATTTCATATGATTTTTCTGCTGCGATATTTGTGATGTGATCATTTAATGTTCTGTGATAAATACTGTATATGATATATATGATATATTATATAGACGTTACTTATGTTTTGCACTCGTGCTAGCCCTTCCCCGCTCTGTCGTTAGTTACCTAACCTAACGGTGCACGAGGGGACATCGAGGCGAATGCGGATGGCATAAGTGTACGTCGTATTTATCTGTGATGTTTAGGTGATTTAAATGATGGGACTTCATTAATATGATTAATGAAAGAAAATAAACCTAAGATGTTGTGGAATCGAATTGTCAAAAACAGGTAGCTACAGTTCTTGCTTTGTATCGCGGTGTTCCTTGTAGAACATCCTGCACCTTATTCGATAAGGAAAGGGCCGAGATCCCTTCACCGGGAGTGACCCCTTTATCAATAACTGGCAGATGCTACAACCCTCGGTTTGTCTTTTGATTGCTCCTATAGTTTTTGCTTTGCACAGCGGTATATATGATATATCCTGCACCTTATTCGATGAGGAAAGGGCCGACGATCCTTTCACCGGGAGTGACCCCTTTAGCAAAACTAGAAAAGCCTCAAAAACACTCCATTTTAAAATCATTTGATTCTACAACGATATCAAGTTCATTAAGCAAAAGGTTTTCTTAAAAACCTGTCGTAGCCCTCCGTCATTTCAGATAAGTACTACTTAGTATTCGTGCTGCGGTAGTTTGGCATTCGTCAAGGCGTAGTGTACGGTAGCTAACTAGTATTTATTTGCTTATGCATATGATGCAGATTGGATTAGGGTATTCGTACGGCGTTGTTTGGCATTCGTCAAGGGTCGTGCGGGTGGGTTTAATTCAATCAAGAAATGTACGGGTTGAACTTGACTAGTGGACTATGGGTTGTTTGGCATTCGTCAAGGTCATAGAACACTAGGGGTAAAATATTATTGGGAATTTCAAGTGTTGAAATTTGCAATGAGATTGCATACCTTCTATGAGATAGTTGGATCCCGATACCCACTGCGAGTAATTGTTACTCCTGGGAGAGTTTTACATATTACAATTAGCCGATCAAGTAGGTGTCTAGAAAGGTGTCAACGAGGTTACGCCTCTGGGAAAACGAGGTTTACATTAATAAGGTTCGTGCGAAAGCACAGGGGACCTCCTTCAAAGTACCGACACTGGCCTGGCTGAAAAATTGGCGAACTTGTAGCGTGTAATTAATCCCGGATAGTCTTTCCTTTTAGGGTTTGAAGGAAGATTTGATAAAAACAGTGGGAGCCATCCTGATTAGATAAAATAATAACCAATCTGATCTTGCAAGAGCGCACGCAGAGTGTTTTCTTCTCTCTCTCTCCATGTAGCGACCATATCACGCCTTAATCAAGATAATAAAACGGATACATTGACCGAACCCGCTTGTTATACTGAGCTGGGGAACGTTGGTCCCGCTCCAACTTATAAATGTTATAAGATAGAGCAGGAATTAGAGGATTACCAGATTTCCCGTGCCGCCCAAACGAAGAAAGTGCATACCGATGCATCATCTTCGGGTGTGTTCATTACCCAGAACTGTTTCTCAGTATCCTTTACGTCCTGTGTATGTGATACCAGATCAGGATCCCGCATATGTAATTTGTTACATGGGCTACAGAAAGGTAGAGAACTGAGAACGGGTGATAAGTTTCATGAGGCAGAAAACGGTGCAAGTGTTGCAGCCAAGTCTGTTGGTCACTGTCGCCCTGTATTACCAGAATACATTGATTCTGAACAAATGTTATTAGATACCGAACCTGATATATGAAATCATATCAGTCTCTTTATTAGTAAAGAAGGATATAATTTTGTATTGTTGGATAATGTTTTGAACATTTCCTATATCAAGAGTTGATCGGTTCAGGCACGTTATCTAAAAGCATTGACGTTCTAAATCAAACTACAGTTCTTAGTATATAGAACACACACAAGAGGAAGAGTTCAGAAATGAACGAATCCTTCTTGAGGTATTGTAGACTAGGTCATATCAATGCGACCCGACTGGCTGAAGTTACATTTAGATCCATATTTAAATCAGTTTGAATTTACATCTTATGAAACTTGCCGGTCATGTCACAAAGATAAGATGACCTAGCTCTGTTTATTGGAAACAGAGAAAGAGTTAGTGAACTCTTGGGATTGATACATGATGATGTATGAAGGTCCCCTGTCTACACATTCCAAGACCGGTTCTTTGTACTTCATTACATTCTCTGATGATCTCTCAAGATTCAGACATATGTTCCTGTTGAAACACAAGTCCGAACCTTTTGAGATATTCATAGAATATAAGTTAGAAGTAGAGAACCAAAATACAGGTAAAAGTATTATGTCCTTTGATGTGATCAAGGAGGAGAATACTTGAGCACGGAATTCCTGGATTATTCTAAAGGAGACTGAGATTCTCTCTCAGCATTACTCCTCCGAATACACCACAGCACGTCGGTGTATCGGGGCGGAGTAAAAACACCCTATGTGATATGGTGTGCTCTATGATGAGTACTACTGAGTTTCCTATTTCCTTTTGGGAGTTATGCACTTGAGAAGCTGCATACCTATTGAATAGGGTTCCGATCAAATCAGATGCCTATCATTTCATATGAGATATGGAAAGGGAAGAGCCCATCTGTTAAGTCAGTTAAGATTTGGGGTTGTCCGGCCTATATCTAAAAGCAAAATCCGGACAAGCTCGAGGCAAAGTCAGATCTGTGGAAGTTTGTTGGATATCCCAAGCATTCGCAAGGGAATATCTTCTACCTAACCGAGTAACAAAAGATGTTTTGTTACTCAGCATGCCACCTTTGTGTAAGGGAATTTCTTGTGAAGAAATTATTGGTCATGAGGTAGAACTGGAAAAAGTTCCAGCTATACAAACCGCAGCTGATGATTTGGTAGAACCAAAGGATTCAATAGCAACCAACGAACCTCAGCCTCTCCGCCGATCTAGTAGGGTTCCTCACCCACCTGAGAGATACTTCGGTTTCTCTATGACAGTGGGAGCGAGGATTGTATCATGGGATGATGACCCAACTAGTTTCGAGCTGGCCAAAAGGAGTGTGACTCTGTAAGAATGGCTGGATGTTTATCGATCTGAGATGGAATCCTTATACACCAACAAAGTATGGACTTTGGTTGCTTTATCTGAAGGGTTAAATCCCCATCAGGAGCAAGTATAGCTTGAGAAGATTACTTGGTGTAAATGGAAAAGTTGAGACTTTCAAAGCTAGACTTGTTAAAAGTTTGCATCATTGACCAGGTATGGATTATGATGAAACCTTTTCTAAGTACCTATGCTTAAGTCCATCCAGATCCTACTTGCCACGGCTGCATACCATGACTACGATATCTGGCGGTTGGGTGTCTTGACTGCTTTTCTAAATAATGATTTAGAAGACAGAGTCTATAAGTACACAGTCAGAGGGCTTCGTAGACAGTAGGAGCAGAGGAAACGTGTGCAAGATGTTTTATGTGATAAAGCAAGCATCGCGGAGTTGGAACATCTGTTTTGATGAGATTAGTCAAAGAGTTTGACATCATCACATGGTAGATGAACCTAGTATATACAAAAAGGTAGTAGGGAGTATGGTGGTGATCCTCGTAGAGTACGTGGATGACATACTCTTGATGGGGAAGGAGTTTCCTATGCTACGCTCGGTCAATCTCCGCTTATCACAAATGATTCTCCACATAGGATCAAAGTGATACCTGCTAAATCCTAGGTTTTGGATCTATGAGATAGATCTAATTGGATGTTAGGATACTCACTAGTTGTAGTGAGATGGTATCAATCGATCCTAGGGAGAATCACTGGAAAGGTTCCAGGGTGATAAGAACGACTGAAAGTCAGTCACAGGCATTGCCTTTACCCTCAGTGAAGGGACGGTATGTTGGAAGAGTTCCAAGCTAGATACCGTGGCATACTAGATGATTAAAGGCAAGATACATCGTTATCAAAGATGCTACCAAAGAGGAAGTCTGGGTGTATATTAGTTCATGAGATGAACTTCGTTCCTCCCATTGTGTGACAATGGAGTTGTGGCTTATGCCAAGGAACGCCCGTCCCGTCAGTGATCCAGACATATTCTTAGGCAGTATCACCTGATCGTGGAGATGGTTGATCTCCAGGGGATCGAGGTTAGGAGAGTAGACTCAGAGGACAACACGGCGGATCCACTCATGAAAGCCCTTTTCCCAGAGAGAGACTTTTATGGGATGGTTGAGTATGAGATACTACAACCACTGCTATCAGATGGCCCTAGTGCAAGTGGGAGATTGTTAGTTATATGTATGCCCTAGAGGCCATTACTATACATAGGATGTATATTGTAGTGGATGCTTGAACATATATAGGGATGACTTTCTTGCTCGATATGATAGTATGCTATCTGGTTACTCTTTACCTTAACGTGTACACTGATTGTCTCTCTGTTACATGTTGGTAAAGCCCTTAAGATGTGTACATGACTACCTGGACTATGATGCGGATCATACTAGTAGGGACATGGTAGTCCATAAGTACATACTTCAAAGTCCCTAGTCATGGGTGTATCGAGACAGGGCATCGATATACCAGAGTAGACTAGCGTATACCTTCTCGACCCATACAGATGGGCGATGGATGATCCCATATCCATTGGTGTTTGACATCAGAGATGATATACGGGTGCTTAGTGGAGACTGGGTACACTGGACGGACTCGCCGAGAACTCCCAGATGGTATTATACCTTACGTCAGATGGCGGTTCTCTGGTGACACTGGTACAGGTTAGTCTGTAGACCCGAGATCGTCCTAGAGTCTTGTGTGATTCCCACTGTGCTTTGATTTCCATCATACCACGTCCAAGAGGGCATGCAAAAAGGTGGCTTTTGGGTACAGTCCCGAATCACATGGAGGCAATAAGCGATAGGAGGGGTTTCGTCTCTCCCGGTATAGGGAGTTAATGTTGCGCTGTGCTCGATTGGCTATAACAGGAAGTCCTTGGCCAAGGCTGCTTTAGGGATTTACTGGTAAGTGTTACCAGTAGTTTCTCGACCCGTTATGAGCCTCATATCGACACAACTTATCGAGTTATTGGGGTCTGACGTTTACCACCCCTAGACAAGATATGCGACATATCAGACGAATAGACCGGACTGTACGGTAGTGTTACTCGTTGGATTCACTGGAGTGTGAGCGGGCTTGCTCGTTGATCTTCTAATCGCTTAATACCCGGGTGGCAGTTACGTTTAGCAGACCGCTTGCGGCTTATGGGTGTTTGATATGATCATCACCTGCTGCCGGAGTATTGACGAGTCTTTAGAGTCCTATACAGGGGTTTCCTGGCTCAAGCGAAACAAAATAGGAGCGCATATGAGATATGTGCGGGACCGAGAATAATACCAGTATGTGATACTGTATTTTATTCTCACGATTTGTATCATTGGTCGGTTATATGTGATATAGCCGGGTTACCGAATCAAGTGTCGATTCGATACTTTGATACACTGGATATTAGTCGGTTATATGCGATATGACCGGATCGTTAAATCAAGTGTTGATTTAATGATTTAATGTATAATTATATATTTGATATAATACTCTACATTAACTAGTATTGGTTCACTTAAGATTGATTTTCTCACTTGAATGTTCACATTGTTTATATGTGATATATGCAAGTGTACATGTTTGTATCATGCTTGATGATACAAACAAGTTGTGTGTATGAGACTTGAACCAAATCAAGGTTAGATTAGGGTTTACTATTTTCCTAAGCATATAACAAAAGAGTGTGACTTTGGTCAAAGTTATCAAGCTTCATGAAGCTTGATAAACATTGACAAAGTCAACTCTCTTTGTCATTTGTTTAAGATATTAGCTAACCCAACCCTTAACCTTATGCTATGGTTAATTCTCTACATGAGTTAAGCATGAGGGCTTAACTCAACCATGGTGCCATGATTAAAAGGATAAGTATTCATATTATTCTTTTAATTCATATGCTTCTTTTCTTCTTCTTCATCTTCATCAAGCTCACAAAAGCTTGCTAGCTCCAATGGTGCCATGAGAAAAAGAGTGAGAAATCCAATTCTAAAGTGAACCCACTTCCTATTTATTCATCCTCTACCACTTGCCATGTTGTATAGGGTGTTCTCTTCACAAAGTTTATGACCAAGTGAAGGAATAGCTTGAGTTTGAGTCTCCCCGACGTAGATCATCTTCGGCCTCAAAGTCAATGACCTAGCCCGATCATTTCTCCGACGAAACCATCGCTAGAGTCCGGGATCCCGATGATCGCAGCGGAGGGACGTCAACACAGAGCTAAAGAAATGGAGACCGGATCTACAAAGGTTGTATTTCCATTCACTTAATAGCAAAGTAGTTTGCTTTCTTGTTGTTTCGCCTTAACTTCTAGTTAACGATCTATATTTGGGTTTCTCGGCACCGGAAAAATTTTGTTAGGCATGGTTGATGCCTTATGGAACCTCTTGAGTGTGCCTAGTAACCCTACATGCACCACCTCCCCGTCAGTTCCATCAAGCTCAAAGGAATGTTCCGAGGATTGCTCCTCAGGCCAGAAGGAATGTACCCAGGCGCCAGGCTTTCACGATGTCCGTGAAAGAAGCTGAGGCCACTGGCCAAGTCATCTCTGGTAAACTTTTCTTTTCAAACTTTGCTTTTCTATTCTACTACTTAGTTACATATTTCCTATACCTAAAACAAATCCCACATACCTTAGGTACAATCTTAGTATCCTCAATCCCTACACTTGCACTGTTTGATACTCGAGCATTACACTGTTTTATGTCGCAACGGTTTGTCCGAACCCATGTGATTCCAGTTTCACCGCTTGTATCCAGCTGGAATGTCAGTTCCGGAAATGGCGTTCTAAAGGAAACTATGGGATACAGCATGTGTCCAATCGTCGTCTGCAGTCGAGAGTTTTATGCTGACTTCAAAGTACTGGGCATACTGAACTTCGATGTGGTTCTAGGAATGGATTGGCTTGGAACTTTTTATGCTACCATAGACTGTCGTCAAAGGAGGGTAGTATTCGAGATCCCAGACCATCCGGTCTTCTATTTCAAAAGCGGAGGCCGTACACTGGAGCCAAGTACCTTTAAAGCGAAGCCAAGAGAAGCAGTAGTTGCAGTAGCTCAAGCGGAGGAAGAATCAAGACCAGATGTGGTTCGAGAGTTCGACGATGTATTTCCTGACGATATATCAGGTTTGCCTCCCGATCGAGCTCTTGAATTCAGTATTGATTTAGTACCAGGAGCACAACTGGTGATCAAAGCACCCTATCGTTTAAGTCCGGAAGGTTTGAAGGAAGTCCGAACACAGTTGGACGAATTACTGGCGAAAGGATGGATTCGTCCCAGCACTTCAAGTTGGGGATCACCTGTATTACTTGTGAAGAAGAAGGAAGGTTCATACAGAACGTGCATCGATTACAGACCCTTGAACGAAGTCACTATAAAGAACAAGTATCCACTCCCACGCATCGATGATTTATTCGATCAGTTAAGTGGATCTTGTGTTTTCTCTAAACTAGATCTTCGTTCAGGTTATCATCAAGTGAAGGTCAAGGAAGATGATATTCACAAAACAGCTTTCAGAACTCGCTATGGACATTACGAATTTCTAGTGATGCCATTTGGAGTGACCAACGCATCCGCAATATTCATGAACCTTATGAATTAAGTTTTCCGGGAGTACTTAGACAGGTTTGTTGTCATCTTCATTGACGACATCCTGGTGTATTCTAAGAGTCGGAAAGAGCATGCAGAACATCTACGAATTGTCCTAGAAACTCTTCGACAACATCAGCTTTATGCCAAGTACAGCAAGTGGAGTTTTGTCTAAATCAAGTTAGTTTTCTTGGACATATCGTATCAGGAGAAGGAATCTCTGTAGATCCAGCGAAAGTTTCGGCAGTTAGCGAATGGCCTACACCAAAGTCAGTGAAGGATATTCGAAGTTTCTTGGGTTTAGCTGGATATTGCAGAAGGTTTATTGAAGGCTTTTCAAAGATAGCAATGCCCCTGACCAAGCTCACACGTAAAGATGATGAATTTGTGTGGTCAGAAGCATGCGAACAAGCTTTCGTAGAACTCAAGTCAAGATTGACATCAGCACCTATTCTCGTCATACCGGATCAATCTGGAGGATTCGAAGTGCATTGCGATGCATCCGGTAAGGGATTAGGATGTGTTCTACATCAGCACGGTAAGGTTGTGGCATATGCTTCAAGACAGCTGAAGATTCACGAGCGCAATTATCCGACGCATGATTTGGAGTTGGCAGCCGTCATCTTTGCTCTCAAGATTTGGCGTCATTACCTACTTGGTGAACGAGTGGATATCTACACAGATCATAAGAGCCTGAAGTACGTGTTTACTCAAAAGGAGTTGAATATGCGGCAGAGAAGATGGTTAGAACTGATGGCGGACTTTGACATCAACTTGCAATATCACCCAAGGAAGGTGAATGTAGTACCTGATGCTCTTAGTCGCCAACCATTAGCAATGAATCTCACCGCTCAGTAGAAGCTTCAACAAGACTTTCATCAGATAGAGATTGAAGTAGTCATGCCAGGTAATGCTTCAAGTTTGATGAATTTACAAGTTCAATCAACCATTGACAATCAGATCAAAGCAACTCAAGCCAGCGATGCTAAGTTGCAAAAGATCAGAGAACAAGTGGAGAATGGACTCAGAACAGACTTCATCATCCGTGAAGACGGATCTTTGAGATACGGCAGCAGATTGTGTGTACCAAAAGGGCCTGTTCGGGAAGAGTTAATGAAAGAAGCCCACAACTCTCCCTACTCAGTACATCCTGGAGGTACCAAAATGTACAAAGATCTACGTCAGAATTATTGGTGGCATGGAATGAAGCGTGAAGTAGCCAGAAGCGTCGCAAAATGCTTGGTGTGTCAGCAAGTAAAGGCTGAATATCACAGGACTGCTGGATTACTTCAACCGTTACCAATCCCAGAATGGAAGTGACAGCACATCACGATGGACTTTGTGACTGCTCTTCCTCACAGCACAAAGCGTAACGATGCCATATGGGTCATTGTTGATCGACTCACAAAGTCGGCTCACTTCATCCCATTTCGAGTTGGCCAATCAACTGAGACACTAGCAAAGAAGTACATGGAGGTAATAATCTAATTTAGATTTAAAACTCTTTATAATGTACTATCTCTGATACCCATGAACTCATACAGGAAATTGTGAGACTTCATGGAGTACCGGTCTGCATTGTCTCCAATCGTGACACCAGATTCCGATCGCAATTTTGGCAGAGTCTGCAAGCAAGCTTGGGAAGAAGTCTGAACTTCAGCATGGCTTATCATCCACAAATAGATGGTCAGTTGGAACGAACTATTCAGATCTTGGAGGATATGCTCAGAGCGTGTATGCTAGACTTCAAAGGATCGTGGGAAGATCACCTACATCTTGTGGAGTTTTCGTACAACAACAGCTACCAAGCAAGTATAGGAATGGCACCTTTTGCAGCACTGTATGGAAGGAAGTGTCATTCGCCATTAAGTTGGGACGGCATCGGAGATAGGGAACTTCTTGGACCAGAGATGATAGTAGCGACTGTTGATGTGGTTCGTACTATCAGGGAAAGAATGCGCATAGCCCAAGATCGACAGAAGCACTGGGCTGATGCAAAGAGACGACACTTGGAGTTCCAGCCAGAAGATCACGTATTCCTGAAGATATCTCCGAACCGCGGAGTGATCCGATTTGGAAGTCGGGGTAAGCTAAGTCCGAGATATATTAGACCGTTCGACATACTCGAACGAGTCGGTGAAGTGGCATACCGTTTAGCGCTTCCACCCTCATTGGAAGGAGTGCATAATGTGTTCCACATATCCCAACTCAGAAAGTATGTGAGTGACCCCAGCCATGTTCTTGATCATTTCGAGCTCACTATATAGCCCGACTTGTCTTGTGAGCAACAGCCCGTGGAGATCCTAGATAGGAAAGTGAAGACACTTCGGAACAATGAAGTTAACTTGGTATGAGTGATGTGGAGGAAAGACACTCCAGGAGAGTCCACTTGGGAAAGGGAGGATGAAATGCGTACTAGATATCCACACCTCTTTATAAACTAGTCCTCAAATGAAAGTTGTAAATTTCGAGGACGAAATTTTTGTAAGGAGGGTAGACTGTAACAACTCCATTTTTAAAGTACAAAGAATTGATTTAAATTCAATGTATACTTGGAGTATTTATTGCGGCTGATATCTCTTTAAGTATTTATTTCACTCCATAATTACAAGAAGGAGCTTGTAGCTCATTGGTAATACCTTGCACTGCTGAACCAAGCCACCAGAGTTCAAATCCCATGCCCCACATTATTTTTGTATTTATTTTGTTTTAATTTTTTTTGGAAGTCAACGGTAAAAAGGCCATAACTCCCGAAATATGTACTGGACAACAAAAAGTAAATATACCAAATTGTACCCCCAAAGAATCCCCGTCCATTGGACCCCTGACTCGGCCCGACTCGGCGCTGCCGGCCGGACTTGGCCGGACGGCCGAGTCACCAACAGAGAAAAGTTGGGTCTTGACCTGGTCCACCCTCCTGCATACTCTAAATGCTTGGATCGGTTATCATTTGGCCAATAAATCCCTTTTGTTAGTGTATATGCCCTAGAGGCCATTACTGTATCATACTAGTATGTATATTACTTGATGGAAGCTTGGGATATTCACAGTTGTATATACAATCTTGCTCGAAATGGTAGTATGCTACTTGGTTTGTCTCCACTTCAATATGTGCATGTGTTTCTTTTAGCATATCGCTTATATACATATTAGTAGAGCCCTTAGGATCTTTGCTTGATTACCAGCGTTGTGATGGCGCTCACACTCGTGGGGGCTGGGTAATCCATAAGCACATCCTTATACAGGTCCCTAGTCGTTGGACTATCGAGACAGGGCATCGATACTCCGGAGTAGACTAGCGTATGCGCTTCTCATCCCAGCGTGGGAGACGGTCTGTCCCACAGCCGTCAGTACGTCGTACTTGAAATAGTATGCGAGTGCTCGTTACGAGTACACTGGACTGGACTCGTCGGGAACTGTTGGTTGGTATTATACCTATCGTCAGTTATCAGTTCCCAGGTGACATGAGTACAGCTTAGTCCGCTGACTTGATACTGTCACTTCGCCTCGAGTGTGTTCCCACTGCACTTTGATCACTACCCTACCACGGCTCAAAGGAGTCATGCAAACAGGTAGTAGTTGTGTGCAGTCCCGAAGCACTTGGAGGCAGTGACGGTTAGACAGGATTCGTCTCTCCCGGTATTGGGGGTTGACATCGCGCTGTGTCTAGGAGAGCCATTACACGAGTAGTCCCTGGCCAGGGCAAGCGAGATATACTGGTAGGTTTCCAGTGTTATCTCAGGGTGTTCTGGGCTTCACTCCGACACGACTTGTACCGCTATTAGGGGACTGACGTTTACCGCCCCCTAGGCCCGCCATGCGATGTATCAGACGAACAGACCGGACTGTACGGAGACTGTCACATTCAGGCTCAGTAGAAGTTCAGATGGGGTTCACCTCGTCAGTCTTCTTATCGGCATCTACCTGGGGACCGTTATGTACAGCTAGTGCCGCTTGCGGTCTATGGTTAAACCCACTGCCAGCGTAGTGTCGAGTCTTTAGAGTCCCACACAGAGGGCTATTCGCTTTTGGGCAAAACAGAGTAGAGGTTGCATGGTTTTGCGACAGGGTTCGTTCTCATCCGTGCACTTGTGCACGTTTGGAGTCCGGACGGATATTACTAGCGGGCTCTGGTTTGAGCCAAATCCTAGTATATGTTTTGGGGTTACTTTTATCTCATAGTATTCATGTTCCTCGGAACACGAATGCGGGTGTGTATGCACAGATGATTGAGGCGGAGGAAGAGGATTTCCATTAGGGTTTCGGAACGGGTGTGTATGCACAGTTGACAGTCGTCTTTTTCCAAACCATAATGAATTTGTGAATTATCAATTAATAATATTAATTAAATGAAAATGTGTCATGGTTGGGTTTGTTGACTTGTTGACCAAGGTTGACTTGTTGACCATGGTTGAAACTTTGACTATCATCATTACACATCAAAGATGCTCTTTGATTCTAGCAAAACCATTTAATGTGAAATGATAATAGTCTTATCAAACCATCCATCAACTTTTCATTTAGATTAATTTTATTAATTTGATAATTCACTAGATATTGTTATGGTTGTAAAAAACCATTTCATTCTATCATATTCACTCTCTCTCCTCTCTTCTTCTTCCTCCTCCTCTAGTTCAAGGAGATTCACTCTCATGTGTTGAGAAACCTTTCCTTGAGATAAAAATACCCTAAACCACTCTCTACTCACTCTAGGGTTAGAGGTCTAGCAAACCAAAGACCTTAGTTCTCTCAAAGTCCGGGAAAGGAGCCCAAAGGTTGAACCCTCAGGTGGATCCATCTTTGACGGAAGAAGGCGACGAGGAAAGCACCATCCAACCTCTACAAAGGTTTCAAGAAGAAGGAGTTCAAGCGAGGTATAACATCTTTTCCGAGTAGCTAACTCTCTTTAGCTTGGTAGCTAGTTTAGTTTAGAAAAGATCCCGACTTTTGTTAGTCCATATTGCCTAGTGCGCTAAAAATTTGATTTTTATACCGTTTCCGCCTCCCCGCAAGAACCGGGGTTGGCAACGTGGACTTACAGTGGTATCAGAGCCTAACTAAACATAAACTAGCTAGGTAGTAAAGTGTATAGAAGTTCGATCGGAAAAATCGCAAAACTACGACATGCAAAACCGTAAGTTGCTGTTAAAATTTTTTCTGTTCAAAATAAAATAAATCATACTCCAAAAATCATCTCAGGGTTTTGTGAAGAAAGCCACCAAAAACGATCCAGAGATTCGACCAAAGAGCCGCGGTTCCGCGGCAATAGCAAGCTATTGCCGCGCAACCGCGGCCGTTTTGGCTCGGCTCTGGGTCGAGTTTGGTGCAGTGTTTTTCTGGCTTGGTTTTGGGATTTTTAAGATGGTTTATATGTGCCCAGGTTTTCCAGAAAAGAAATTTGTTTTTGGGGGCCTATAAATCCGTATTTTTTATCGAACTTCACTACACTTTGACTATAAGGGTTATATCTGTGATGTTTATATGTATTGAACGTCGGCTAATCGCTATATGTCGATTAGTCGGGGTTATACATATCTGTGATCTGTGTTTGATGATGGTATGTGTATATGAATGCGTTGGATTGTCGCGGGTGAATAGCCGGGGTGGATGTGAGATGAGTGTTTCTTTTTCTTTCATTCATGTAATATGTAAATTGATGTAATATTATTTGTATGGCCGCACAACCGGGTCGGGGTTGTAGCCGTCATTGTATAATTCTTTTTACTGTTTTTGCTCCTAGGATAGACCCATGGAGGGGGTGCACAAACTACCGGGTATCTCGAAGTGCCGAGTGGCCTACTCACGGTGTTGAGGGAGGTTGCTTCGCTTCGGGTACTTGGCGGGTAGTTTGCCGCACCCGTAGGGGTCTTGGGTGGGGTATTGGCTATTCACCGCGACCGTGTATCCGCTTTTCGTTGCAGGCTCGAACGGATTGCGGATTCCTAGTATATCCAATGTATTCATCTGTGATCTGTAATGTCTATCATTGCTATATATTTATATATGATAACTATTTAGGCGTTGCTTATGTTTTACAGCCGCGCTAGCCCAGCCCCCGCTCTGTCGTTAGTTAAGTAACCTAACGGGTGATGACGGGGCCTCGCGGCGAATGCGAATGGCATAAGCGTACGTCATATTTTGGTTGTTTTCTGCAATGGTAGGATTAAATGATGGGACGCATTAAAAGAACTAATGCAAGAAAATAAACCAAGTAAAAGTCGATTGGAACACTTTGAAAACCACTCGGTTCTTTTCAAAACTAAACTTTTAAACGCGGAGCTTGAACCACTCGTTTTAAAAGCTATCTCGTTCCATCGATTATATCAAGTTCACTACGTTCACGGTTTCGCCAAAACCATCCGTAGCCCTCCATCATTTCAGTTAAATATTCGGTAGTATTCAAGCTATGTATTTTGACCTCACGCCAAGGCATAGTGATTGGTAGCTGCCGGATATTTATCTGTTACATAGATAGAATGCGTTGGTTTGAGACAGTCGTACTGCCATTTTGGCCTACGTCAAGGGTGGGTACGGGTGGGTTCAAATTAACCGGGATAATGATGGGAAGAACTTGACATGTGACTTATGACATTTTGACCTCACGCCAAGGTCATAAGAGCATGGGGCAAAAATCCACATCGGGAGTTTCATAAGTACTGAAACTTGCTAGCACTGCATACCATTTGGAGTGTGATAATTCTGGTAGGATTCCTTCGGTTTTATCACGCAATGATATTTGGATCCCGATCCTACTGTGAGTATATGCTACTCCTCGGGAAAACTCTCACCTAACGATCAATGCTATAAACCTAGTAGGTGTCTAGAAAGGTGTTAGCGGGGCTACGCCCCCAGGGAAAAGAGGTTCTTAAATTAAGGAACTTCGCGAAAGCGTTGGAAAACCTCCCTCGAAGTACCGACACTGGCCTGGATGAACGGTTAAGCAAGTATTGTACGGTGAGATTGATCCTGACTAATCCTTTCTTTACGGTTTGAGAAGGGGTTCGAGAGACAGTGGAAGCCATCCAGTTTAGACAAACTAAAAACCACTCTAAACTTGCAAGAGCATCATGCTAAAGTGTTTCTTTTCTCTCTCCTAATTGCAGCGACCATTCAACATGACCGGACTTAAGTTATTACTAGATAAAAACATATTGACAGGGCCAAACTACAAAGATTGGCTCAGGAATGTCAAGATGGCAATCACTTACGACAAGTTGGGGTATGTCCTTACCACCAAAGCTCCCCCTGTCCCAGGTCCCACCTCCAGCGTCGCGGATAAGGAAATCCGTAAGACATGGGAGATCGATTGCGCGAAGGCCAAATGCCTCTTGCTTGCCTCGATGGACAACGAACATCAGAGGAGGCACGAGAATATGGACCTAGAGTCCATATTTCTTCATACAAAAGAACTGTATGGAGAGCAGTCTCGTATCGCAAGGTACGAAGTGTCGAAGAAGCTATTTTCGGCAAGATTGGCCGTCGGATCATCGGTAGCGGAACACGTGCTTAAGATGATTGACTACATAGAGGAGCTCGCGGACCTTGGGACCACGTTGGAGAATGAACTCTATACTGATTTGATTCTCCAGTCCCTTCCTTCCACTTACGCCCAGTTTATCCTTAACTTCAACATGCAAGGAAAGGAGGTTGAACTTTCCGAACTTCTGAACATGTTGAGGAGTGCTGAGGGCACCCTACAGAAAGGTAAGGAGACATCCACTTTGTTTGTAGGAGGATCTTCCTCTTCTAGATCCAGGGCGAAAGCCAAGGGTAAGAAGAAGAAAGCCCCCGCCAAACCAAGAGGCGGTGTCAGTAAAGTGGATACGAAGGGAAAGGGAAAGGCAACAAAGATAGCAGGAAAGCTGGTGGGGAAGGAAGAATGCTTCTATTGTCACAAAAGTGGTCACTGGAAACAGGATTGCAAGGCTTGGAAGGCCAGAACACAGGATTTGAAGCGAGTTGCGGCTTCAGCTTCAGGTGTGTATGTTATTGAAAACTGTCTATCAATAAACTCTACATCCTGGGTATTGGATACCGGATCAGGATCTCATATCTGTAATTCTTTGCAGGCGTTGAGAAAGCGTAGAGTTTTGAAGGCAGGTGACATGACCCTCAGAGTTGCAAACGGTGCTAGCATAGATGCTGAGGCCGTGGGGGACTATCACCTGGGATTGTCGGATGGACATTTTTTGGTTTTGCGTGGTTGTTATTATGTACCAAATGCAACCTGTAATATCATTTCTGTATCTTTATTATCTAAAGAAGGTTATGAATTTGCATTTGTAAGTAATGTAGTGAACATTCACCTTAATCAAGTTTTGATTGGGTCAGGTACATTGAACAACGGTATATACGTTTTAAACCAACCACAGATTTTTAATGTCCAGAATACACACAAAAGAAAGTCTCCAGAAATCAATAAAACTTTCTTATGGCATTGTAGACTGAGTCACATCAATGAGAGAAGGTTGACTAAGTTACATGCAGAAGGATATTTGGATCCGTTCGAATATCAATCGTATGCAACTTGTCAATCCTGTCTCAAAGGAAAGATGACAAAGACTCCGTTCACTGGACATGGAGAAAGAGCGAGCGAGCTCTTGGGACTCGTACACAGCGACGTGTGCGGTCCAATGTCTACACATGCACGAAGCGGTTATTCTTACTTCATTACTTTTACGGATGATTTCTCAAGATTCGGACATATCTTCTTGATGAAGCATAAATCCGAAGCTTTTGAAAAGTTCCAGGAATATAAGAATGAAGTAGAAAAACAAACAGGCAAAAGTATCAAGGCACTGAGATCTGATCGAGGTGGTGAATACTTGAGTGCCGAGTTCCTGGGTTACTTAAAAGAGAATGGAATTCTCTCTCAGCTTACTCCTCCATACACTCCGCAACATAACGGTGTATCGGAGAGACGGAACCGAACCCTGTTGGATATGGTACGGTCCATGATGAGTAACGCTGAGTTGTCGCGATCGTTCTGGGGATATGCGCTAGAAACAGCTGCATACCTTTTGAACCGGGTTCCCACTAAGACTGTGCCTACCACACCATATGAATTATGGAGTGGAAAGAAACCCTATCTTCAATACCTGAAGATTTTGGGATGTCCAGCTTATGTCAAAAAGCAGCATGCGGACAAACTGGACGCACGCTCAGTACTGTGCAAGTTTGTGGGATACCCAAAGAACTCCAGGGGGTATCTTTTCTATTACGCAGAGGAACAAAAAGTCCTTGTTTCTCGTAATGCCTATTTTCTGGAACATCGGTTCTTAGAAAAAGAAATAAGTGGGAGCGCAATAGAACTGGAAGAAATTCCAGAACCACAAGCTATTACTGAAAGCTTAGTAGAACCAGAGGGTTCGAAAGATCAGGACATTCCCACGCCACTCCGCAGGAGTAGTAGGCAGTCTCATCCGCCCGAGAGATACTACGGTTTTCTCATTGACGGGGATAGAGAGGATTGCATCATAGACTGTGATGAGCCTACTAGCTTCCAGCAAGCCATTCAGAGCATCGACTCGGTAAAATGGCTAGATGCAATGCGGACCGCAATGGAGTCCATGTACACCAACAAAGTATGGACGTTGGACATTGCTCCAGATGGGGTAAAACCCGTAGGATGCAAGTGGATCTTCAAAAGGAAGATTGGTGTAGATGGACAGGTTGAGACCTATAAAGCTAGACTGGTTGCAAAGGGTTTTCATCAGCGACCTGGTTTGGACTATGACGAAACCTTTTCTCCAGTAGCTATGCTGAAATCCATTCGGATCCTTCTTGCCATTGCTGCCTTCCACGATTATGAAATTTGGCAGATGGACGTAAAGACAGCTTTTCTAAATGGACATTTAGAGGAGTGTGTCTATATGGACCAGCCAGAGGGTTTCATTCAGAGTGGGAGCAGCGGAAAGGTGTGCAAGTTGCTTAAGTCCATTTATGGACTAAAGCAGGCATCGCGGAGTTGGAACATCTGTTTTGATGAGACGGTCAAGGAATTTGGCTTTATCAAAAATCTAGATGAACCATGCATCTATTGTAGATTTGTAGCGAGAACTGTAGTATTCCTCGTTTTATACGTGGATGACATTCTCTTAATAGGAAATGATATTCCTATGCTACAATCTGTCAAGGAGTTCTTGTCACACAGGTTCTCCATGAAAGACCTGGGTGATGCCTCATACATTTTGGGTATCCGGATCTACCGTGACAGATCCAAGAGGATATTAGGACTTTCACAGTCCAGGTACATCGACACCATACTAAAGAGATTCAGTATGGAAGATTCCAAGCGCGGTAATCTACCGGCTTGTCACGGGATCACTCTCTCCAAAGAGATGTCTCCCAAGACTGATTTGGAGAGGGATCGCATGTCTATTATACCCTACGCTTCTGCGGTAGGCTCTATAATGTATGCGATGTTGTGTACCAGACCGGATGTAGCTTATGTACTGAGTGTGGTAAGCAGGTATCAGTCAAACCCTGGGGAGAAACATTGGATAGCAGTAAAGAACATTCTCAAGTACCTGAAAAGGACTAAGGAGTTGTTCTTGGTGTATGGCGGAAAAGACCTCCAGATTGAGGCCTTTGCTGACTCCAGCTTCCAGAGTGACAAGGATGATTCCAAGTCCATGTCGGGTTTTGTCTTTACCCTCAATGGAGGGGCGGTGTGTTGGAAGAGCTCCAAACAGGAAACCGTTGATGACTCGACTATGGAAGCGGAATACATCGCTGCATCTGATGCCACAAAAGAAGCTGTCTGGATAAGGAAGTTCTTGAAAGAACTTCAGGTGGTTCCGTCCATTGTTGACCCAATACCTCTGTATTGCGACAACAACGGGGCTATAGCTTTAGCGAAGGAACCCAGGTCCCATCAGAAATCCAGACACATCTTAAGGCGGTATCACCTGATCAGGGAGATCGTGGATCGCCAAGAGATCGAGGTTCGGAGGGTTGCTTCAGAAGATAACACTGCAGATCCATTCACCAAGGCCTTGCCCCAGACTCAGTTCGAGCGGCTGATCGAGATGATAGGTCTTCGATACGCTAGTACATGGCCTTAGTGCAAGTGGGAGATTGTTAGTGTATATGCCCTAGAGGCCATTACTGTATCATACTAGTATGTATATTACTTAATGGAAACTTAGGATATTCACAGTTGTATATACAATCTTGCTCGAAATGGTAGTATGCTACTTGGTTTGTCTCTACTTCAATATGTGCATGTGTTTCTTTTAGCATATCGCTTATATACATATTAGTAGAGCCCTTAGGATCTTTTCTTGATTACCAGCGTTGTGATAGCGCTCACACTCGTGGGGGTTGGGTAATCCATAAGCACATCCTTATACAGGTCCCTAGTCGTTGGACTATCGAGACAGGGCATCGATACTCCGGAGTAGACTAGCGTATGCGCTTCTCATCCCAGCGTGGGAGACGGTCTGTCCCACAGCCGTCAGTACGTCGTACTTGAGATAGTATGTGGGTGCTCGTTAGGTTATGAGTACACTGGACAGGACTCGTCAGGAACTGTTGGTTGGTATTATACCTATCATCAGTTATCAGTTCCCAGGTGACATGAGTACAGCTTAGTCCGCTGACTTGACACTGTCACTTCGCCTCGAGTGTGTTCCCACTGCACTTTGATCACTACCCTACCACGGCTCAAAGGAGTCGTGCAAACAGGTAGTAGTTGGGTGCAGTCCCGAAGCACTTGGAGGCAGTGACGGTTAGACAGGATCCGTCTCTCCCGGTATTGGGGGTTGACATCGCGCTGTGTCTAGGAGAGCCATTACACGAGTAGTCCCTGGCCAGGGCAAGCGAGATATACTGGTAGGTTTCCAGTGTTATCTCAGGGTGTTCTGGGCTTCACTCCGACACGACTTGTACCGCTATTAGGGGACTGACGTTTACCGCCCCCGTAGGCCCGCCATACGATGTATCAGACGAACAGACCGGACTGTACGGAGACTGTCATATTCAGGCTCAGTAGGAGTTCAGATGGGGTTCACCTCGTCAGTCTTCTTATCGGTATCTACCTGGGGACCGTTATGTACAGCTAGTGCCGCTTGTGGTCTGTGGTTAAACCCACTGCCAGCGTAGTGTCGAGTCTTTAGAGTCCTACACAGAGGGCTATTCTCTTTTGGGCAAAACAGAGTAGAGGTCGCATGGTTTTGCGACAGGGTTCGTTCTCATCCGTGCACTTGTACACGTTTGGAGTCCGGAAGGATATTACTAGCGGGCTCTGGTTTGAGCCAGATCCTAGTATATGTTTTAGGGTTACTTTTATCTCATAGTATTCATGTTCCTCGGAACACGAATGCGGGTGTGTATGCACAGATGATTGAGGTGGAGGAAGAGGATTTCCATTAGGGTTTCGGAACGGGTGTGTATGCACAGTTGACAGTCGTCTTTTTCCAAACCCTAATGAATTTGTGAATTATCAATTAATAATATTAATTAAATGAAAATGTGTCATGGTTGGGTTTGTTGACTTGTTGACCAAGGTTGACTTGTTGACCATGGTTGAAACTTTGACTATCATCATTACACATCAAAGATGCTTTTGATTCTAGCAAAACCATTTAATGTGAAATGATAATAGTCTTATCAAACCATCCATCAATTTTTCATTTAGATTAATTTTATTAATTTGATAATTCACTAGATATTGTTATGGTTGTAAAAAACCATTTCATTCTATCATATTCACTCTCTCTCCTCTCTTCTTCTTCCTGCTCCTCTAGTTCAAGGAGATTCACTCTCATGTGTTGAGAAACCTCTCCTTGAGATAAAAATACCCTAAACCACTCTCTACTCACTCTAGGGTTAGAGGTCTAGCAAGCCAAAGATCTTAGTTCTCTCAAAGTCCGGGAAAGGAGCCCAAAGGTTAAACCCTCAGGTGGATCCATCTTTGACGGAAGAAGGCGACGAGGAAAGCACCATCCAACCTCTACAAAGGTTTCAAGAAGAAGGAGTTCAAGCGAGGTATAACATCTTTTCCGAGTAGCTAACTCTCTTTAGCTTGGTAGCTAGTTTAGTTTAGAAAAGATCCTGACTTTTGTTAGTCCATGTTGCCTAGTGCGCTAAAAATTTGATTTTTATACCGTTTCCGCCTCCCCGCAAGAACCGGGGTTGGCAACGTGGACTTACACCTTTTACTCCTATGTTTAATGAATTTTTAATGATTTTGTATATTTTTTTTATATTTTTTTTAATTAAAACCCTAACCCTAGCCTAATCCAATATAAACACCCCTACCCTCTACCCTCTCACCCTACATTCCTAAGTCCACTCTCTAAAAATTTCAAGAGAACTCGGTACGTTAGAAAACGAGCGAAAGGCGAAGCGCTGCCGAAATCGACGGCGAAATCCCGGCGATTGTACTAGGACTCTTCACGACGTTTCGACGCACCGACAAACCCAATACCTTCCTATCACTCTCTAGCGTTGTCTAAACCCGTAAGTCCCCCTTTTTCTACCTTTCTTTCTTCCATTAAAATACGATTTTTCAAACCCGACGGAAATCGGAACAAACCGATTTCCGATTCGGTTTTTCTATCAAAACTCACTTGTCACTAATTCCATAATACTTAAACATATTCATGTTGAGTACTAATCACTTAAAAATCAATTTGGATAAAGTTTCTCACATGAAATGATAACGTTTCCATTTATCGTATTTTTTCACTTAAATACCACAATGTTTAGTTTTCACATTTAACCCTTTAACAATGCTATACCTTAAAATAGATCATGAGGTAATGACCTATCTCCACACACACGCAAATACAACCCTAATTGATATCATCAAAACTTAGAATACGATAATACAAGACTTTACATTAAAATACCATTTTCTTTATAAACCTTTTCTGAAAGTTCTAAGTTGTATACAATTTTAAAACAAAATCTTTTAATAGGAAAATACGATATGTCATGGACATCGATCGTTTATCTAAACCTGACTTTGTGGTGTCTAGACAAGTGTGTCTAAGGCGAGTGGTTACTTAATTAGGACCACTATTTGTAGTGGAGAGCCTCCCACTCACCTGGTACTTACCTGGCCGCAATTGGCGGTGAAGAGGCGATTTGAGGCTTCTAATGATGTGTCGTTTAGACCATTTAGAAATAGGCTAGTTGGCTTAGGAAACCCTAGAATCTAAAATACGGAAATTTACACCCTTTTGCAAATAAGTACCTTATCTTTATAAAACCGTTTTCTAAATGATTAGTATTTATAAAATCTTTGCAAAGCGCCACTACAACCTACATTTGGGGAACCCGTTAGGGATTGTACGGTTTATCGTGCACCCTCAGGCTTAGTAGTGCGAGATTCAGACCTCCGCAAGGAGCATTCGGTCTCGAAAGGTTTAGAATACGACATTTATGAAAAATGAGATTTTTGGAAAATAAAATATTTATTAAAAATTATTCTTGTATAAACATATGTATATTTATCATTTGAACACCTATTTTATTATAAGATAAAGTTTTCACCTTTTCCTAAAAAAAATTACAAGATTAAAAGTTACATTAAAATACCATGAATTTCAATTAAATCAATATTACAAATTAATACCTTTATTTATGTAATTAGAATATTTTCACTAGAAATAAGACAAAATAAAATCATACTCATTATAACCATAAAGACGAATAATAAATACTTGAGGTGTATCTTGAAAACTATACAAAAGTACTTTTTACATAAAACCCCCTCAAGTTTTATAAATTACAATAAGGACCCTAACAATTATAGAACTTCAAATTACATTTCTTTTAGCCTGACTCGGGTTTGAGTCTGATTATTTCTGACTTGAAAATGATTCAAGTCAATCTATATTCTTTAATATTCAAACTCAATATGAACACATGAATCCCAGAATCTAGTTAACAATCTATACAACTTGACTGAATCAAACCATAGATATACATCCATTATTCCGCTATTCCATTTATCTGATTATGCAGTTACAACATGTTTACTGATATCATGGTTTTGGTCGGTCATCCAACTTACACAATACAATACAACAAAACAATCAAAACACTACGGGGTTTAAGGGGTGGATTGGTACGGAAGGTGTTAAAGGTGGCACGAGGTGGTCAGATTAAGACACCTAACCTATATTCCGTTGCTCTTGTATCGTGGCTTAACGGTTCCTTGTACATTCTGTTTGCCTTGGTCTCTAGCATATAGAGACCCCTCTCGTATACACTGGCATCCTTCTATACCAAGCTACAAACAATAGCGTTAACACAATATTCTACAATATTTTACAATCTCTTTAGGAAATACGCTTATTCTGTCTTTTCTAATTCTTCTTTATCTTTAGGACTTACCGAGCGACCTGTTCGCTAACGACATTATATTTCTTTCTTCTTTGAATGTCGTCAGGTGCTTTGGACCCAACAGAGATCGTGCCCACCGGTGAAGACTTGGAGCAGTTTCACGAAGATCCCGAGCTCTAGATATTGTACCTTGTTCTATTCAGTATTTTCATTTCCTGTTATGCCACTGTTTAGGCATCGCTTTTCATTTCAGTTGTATTTACTTTTCATGTATTGTACAAAAGAATGTTATTAATAAAGTTGCTGTTATTTCTGTATCTCTTGTCTCTTGTGGTTTACTTTATATTGCTTAGATACGCTTAGCGTATGTACTTCTGAGTACATATGTAGCGGACCTCGCCGCTTCTCCTTCGCAGTACACCGGGAAGTGTGGCGTGACATCCCTGTTATGTCCA
Organism: Agapanthus africanus; assembly: GCA_030015575.1. Lineage (NCBI taxonomy): Eukaryota > Viridiplantae > Streptophyta > Magnoliopsida > Asparagales > Amaryllidaceae > Agapanthus > Agapanthus africanus. The sequence continues at coordinate 689,831,124 of JASDDO010000019.1, read as the reverse complement.
ATCGAGCATAGCGCAACATCAACCCCCAATACCGGGAGAGACGAAACCCCTCCTATCGCTCATTGCCTCCATGCGACTCGGGACTGCACCCAAAAACCACCGTTTTGCACGCCCTCTTGGACGTGGTAAGGTGGAAATCAAAGCACAGTGGGAATCACATAAGACTCTATGACGATCTCGGATCTACAGACAAACCTGTACCAGTGTCACCAGAGAACTGCCATCTGACGTAAGGTATAATACCATCTGGGGTTCTCGGCGAGTCCGTCCAGTGTACCCAGTCTCCACTGAGCACCCGTATATCATCTCTGATGTCAAACACCAATGGATATGGGTGTAGGGTTGCTAGGCACGCGCACAAGGGTCTACGGGGCATCAACCATGCCCGATTAAAAATTTAGCCGTGCCGAACAACCCGAATACGGAACTTTAAACTAGAGATTAGGCGAAAACAAGCATGCTAAACATTTTAACACTAAGTGAGAGGGATTACAACCTTTGTAGATCCGGTCCTTCACTTCATATGCTCCGTGTTGTGGTCCCTTCGCTGCGATCATCGGGATCCGGACTCTCGAGAGGTTCCACGAAGAGAAAGATGCAACCTTTGCTTCCGATCTTCGATACTAAGATGATCTACCTTGAAGTTTCTTTAACACAAGCTAACACTCATGAAATGATGTGAACACCCTCATCTAAATGGCAAGGGAAGATGAGGATGATGAAGTAGGATTTTTGCTCTCTTTATTTATCTTTTTCTCATATTTATTCATCACCTTTTGAAAAACTAGTAAGCTTTTCATGAAAGAATGAAGGAGGAAAAAGATGAATAATGTTATGAATCCTTTTGTGATGAATAGGAAGGATTAATATGACAAATAATGCAACCATGGTTGACTTAACCATTGTAGAGAATTGACTAGGGTTAGGGTTTGGGTTGGGTTAAAGCATGAGTCACTTGCAAATATCTTTATCATGACAAAAAGAAAACCTTCTAGAATGATCTTGAAGACTTAACCCTAATCCAAACCCTAATCATGTTTAAACTCCACAAATGTTGCATTAATTATCATATCATGTTACAATATTATATATCACATATATAATATTTATTGTAACCAAATAAAATAATACAATTAACATATATCGCATATATATCAATGTATTATCCGAGTGAGAAAAAGAATCTTTTAGTGAGCTAATATTAGTTAATGTCTACTAATATATCATATATATTATTATACATTAAATTATCGAATCAACACTTGATCCGACAATCCGGCTATATCGCATATAACCGACTAATATTTATCCGTACCGATTCATCGAATCAACACTTGATCCGATGACCCGGCTGATATCAAATATCGTGAGAATATAATACGGTATCACATACCACATTATCCTCGGTCCCGCACATATCACATATGTGCTCCTACTCCGTTTTGCCTGAGTCAAGAAACCTCTGTGTAGGACTCTAAAGAATCGTCAATACGCCGGCAGTAGGTGATGATCATATCAAACACCCACAAGCTGCAAGCGGTCAGCTAAACGTAACAGCTACCCAGGTATTGAGCGCTCAGAAGATCAACAAGCAAGCCTGTACATTCTCCTGCGAATCCAAACAGTAACACTCCCGTACAGTCCGGTCTCGTCGTCTGATATGTTGCATATCTCGCCTAGGGGTGGTAAACGTCAGACCCCAGTAGCTCGATAAGTCGTGTCGATATGAGGTCTATAACAGTTCGAGAAACTACTGATAACACTTACCAGTAAATCTCAGCAACCCTGGCCAGGGATTTCCGGTTATAGCCAATCGAACACAGCACAACATCAACTCCCTATACCGGGAGAGACGAATCCCCTCCTATCGCTCATTGCATCCATGTGATTCGGGACTGTACCCAAAAGCCACCTTTTTGCACGCCCTCTTGGACGTGGTATGATGGAAACCAAAGCACAGTGGGAATCACACAAGACTCTATGACGATCTCGGGTCAACAGACTACTCTGTACCAGTGTCACCGGAGAACTGCCATCTGACGTATGGTATAATACCATCTGGGAGTTCTCGGCGAGTCCGTCCAGTGTACCCAGTCTCCACTGAGCACCCGTACACCATCCTTGATGTCAAACACCGATGGATATGGGATCATCCATCGCCCATCATATGGGTCAAGATGCGTATACGCTAGTCTACTCTGGTGCATCGATGCCCTGTCTCGATACACCCTCGACTAGGAACAGTTATAGGATGTACTCGCCGACTACCGTGGCCCCACTAGTATGATCTCATCATAGTCCCAGTAGTCGAGTACATATCCTAAGGGCTTTATCAACATGTAACATAGAGACAATCAGAGTACATGTTAAGATAAAGTACAACCAGATAGCATACTATCATGTCGAGCAAGAAAGTCCTCCCTATATATGTCCTAGCATCCACTACAATATACATCGTATGTACAGTAATGGCCTCTAGGGCATACATATAACTAACAATCTCCCACTTGCACTAGGGCCATCTGTTATGGTATCGCATACCCAACAATTAGCTGCGGTTGAAGTATCTCATACTCAACCATCCCATAAAAGTCTCTACTGGGAAAAAGGCCTTTGTGAGTGGATCCGCGCTGTTGTCCTCTGTGTCTACTCTCCTAATCATCGATCTCCCTGGAGATCAACCATCTCCATGATCAGGTGATACTGCCTAAGAATTATATCTGGATTTCTAATGGGACGGTAGTTCCTTGGCTAAATCCACAACCCCATTGACACACAATGGTAGGAACGAAGTTCATCTTATGAACTTATAAATATCCAGACTGCCTCTTTGGTAGCATCCTTGGTAACGATGTATCTTGCCTTTAATCGTCTAGTATGTCACGGTATCTAGCTTGGAACTCTTCCAACATACCGTCCCTCCACTGAGGGTATAGACAATGCCTGCGACTGACATTCAGTCGTCCTTATCAGCCTGGAACCTTTCCAGTGATTCTTCCCAAGATCGATTGATACCATCTCACTACAACTAGTGAGTATCCTAACATCCAATTAGATCAATCTCATAGATCCAAAACCTAGGATTTAGGAGGTATCACCTTGATCCTATATGGAGAATCCTTGTGATAAGCAGAGATTCACCGAGCGTAACATAAGAAACTCCTTCCCTATCAAGAGTATGTCATCCACGTACTTTACGAGGATCACCACCATACTCTCTACTACCTTTTCGTATATACAAGGTTCATCTACCATTTTGATGAGGTCAAACTCTTTAACTACCACATCAAAACAGATGTTCCAACTCCGCGATGCCTGTTTTATCATATAAAACATCTTGCACACGTTTCCGCTGCTCCCACTATCTACGAAGCCCTCTGGCTGTGTACTTATAGACGCTCTTTTCTAAAACATCATTTAGAAAAGCAGTCATGACACCCAACCACCAGATATCGTAGTCATGGTATGTAGCCGTGGCAAGTAGGATCTGGATGGACTTAAGCATAGATCCTTAGAAAAGGTTTCAACATAATCCATACCTGGTCTATGATGCAAACCTTTAACAAGTCTAGCTTTGAAAGTCTCAACTTTTCCATGTACACCAAGTAATCTTCTCAAGATATACTTGCTCCTGATGGGGATTTAACCCTTCAGATAAAGCAACCAAAGTCCATACTTTGTTGGTGTATAAGGATTCCATCTCAGATCGCTAAGCATCCAGCCATTCTTACAGAGTCTCACTCCTGATAGCCAGCTCGAAACTAGTTGGGTCATCATCTCATGATGCAATCCTCGCTCCCACTGTCATAGAGAAACGGAAGTATCTCTCAGGTGGGTGAGGAACCCTACTAGATCGGCGGAGAGGCTGAGGTTCGTTGGAAACTATTGAATCCTTTGGTTCTCCCAAATCGTCAGCTGCAGTTTGTATAGCTGGAACATTTCCAGTTCTACATAACAGACCTTGCCTCGAGCTTGTCCGGATTTTGCTTTTAGACATAGTCCGGACAACCCCAAATCTTAACTAACTTAATATATGGGCTCTTCCCTTTCCATATCACATATGAAGTGGTAGGCAACTGATTTGATTTGAACCCTTATTCAATAGGTATGCAGCTTCACAAGTGCATAACTCCCAAAAGGAAATAGGAAACTCAGTAGTACTCATCATAGAGCACACCATATTGTAAGTGCACGGCGGCGCCCCGGCCGTCAATCCGACGCCGGAATGCGGAAGCGGTGAAAAACTTTAATTTTGCGGACTTAGCAAACCGGCACCACCGCGCACTAAACACCCGGATCGTAACCATTAACAAGTCTAAGCTAACTAGAAGATGGGTTAGAGATATACCGACGATCCAAGTCCTCCGGTCTTCTCGTCATCGTCCCGATCTCCTGCGGAATGTCCCGTCTCCTCCTCGTCGCCGGAAGTGCACCACATCGCCTACTTTGTTTACGGGCTCCCACCTCAATGCCGAGGCAACTCGGGCGCGAAATTGGCTAGCCGACGCGCCCAAGATTTGCTGTAGAATAATGTAGAATCGTTGTCTCTTTGGGGTTTAATATGGTTGCCATGATGGAGGAATTTATCACAAGGATTATTCATGAAGGATTGAAGAAAATTGGAGCATCTCATGAAAAATGAGCTCTGCCCTCACAACAGAAAAGAGCTCTCAGGAAAATAAGAATGAAGCCAGCCCTCTCTGGAGAAATGCAACCAAATCTATATTAATTAATTCACCCCTCAAGCAAGAATCTACAGCACTCTCTTTAAGCTCTTAATTAATCCATTATGTCACTTTTCACACATGATAAGGCCGGCCCCCTAAAAAGCCTCCTGCACACTCCATTAAAGCAATTTAGCCTCATTACAATTTCCATCACAATATCACATCAAAACCCATACCCTCTCAAAGCCAATTATAACCTACAATGGTCAAGCCATCATGGAAAAGAAAGAGTCAAAGGATAGGCTCCATCATGAAACCATCATGATACAAGGAAACATGCAAAGACCCCCTCCACAAAAGCTTATTTGCAACAATGCAAATAAGCCCTCCTCCACCAAACTTCGGCCAATGAACGGAACAAAGGAAATCGGCCGAAACTAAAAGCAAACTGGCAACTCCAGAAAACTGGTCCCGTAATAAATTACAGGAAAACCCCGATACTGTGCATACACACCCGCATCTGTATTTCGACCGAAATACAAATGCAATGAGATAAAATCTATACTATCTAAAACTAGAATCCGGCTTAAGCCAAAGCCGGCCAGTAAAATCCGTCCGATCACGATCCGTGCAATACCGCACGTATCTGATCGCACCCTGCCATATCTCCATACGGCCTCTACAGGCTTTCGCCCGAAAGCTGAGTAACTGAATGTGGGGGACTCTAAAGACTCGTCAACACCTTGGTTGTGGATTTAACCACTAGCACGTCAGAGGTATAAGCCAATACGTAACGGGCTACCAGGTATTGACTAAAAAGGACGTCGATGAGCGAACTCATCCTGACACCCTACTGAGCCTGTCAGTGACAATATCCGTGCAGTCCGGTCCGTTCGTCTATGAGTATCGCATGGCGGGCCTAGGGGGTTGGTAAAAGTCAGACCCCCAAAAGCGGTACAAGTCGTGTCGGAGTGTAGCCCAGAACACCCTGAGATACTACTGGAATACCTACCAGTAAATCTCCTTGCCTTGGCCAAGGACTTTGTGTAATGGCTCTCCTAGACACAGCACGACCTCACCCCCAATACCGGGAGAGACGAACCCCTGAAGATACGCTCACTGCCTCCATGTGGCTCGGGACTGTACCCAACTAAAACCTGTTTGCACGACTCCTTTGAGCCGTGGTAGGGTAGTAATCAAAGTACAGTGGGAACTCACACGAGACAAATGACGATCCCCAGGTCGATGAACTAACCTGCACACATGTCACCAGGGAACTGCCATCTGACGTCTGGTATATGACCAACTAGCATGTTCCCGGCGAGTCCTGTCCGGTGTACTCATAACCCAATGAGCACCTGTACACATCTTAGGTGATCCAACTGACACCAGTGGCTTGTGAGACCGGCCACCGCCCCTCGTCGGGGTCTCGACTGTATACACTAGTCTACTAATGGAGTATCGATGCCCGGTCTCGAAACTCCCACGACTAGGGACCTTTTAAGGATATGCTTGTAGACCCCCAGCTCCCACTTATATGATCGCCCTCATACTGCTGGTGGTCAAGCAAGAATCCTAGGGGCTCTATCAACGTGTAATAGCGACGTGTCAGGTCACCTAAAGCAGTACACGATGATAAAGGTAAACCAGATAGCATACTATCATCTCGAGTAAGACTGTCCTACCGGGATAGGTCCTCCCTCAATCATTACAATCACGTACCTGTGACCTAATAATTGACTCTGAGGGCACTATCTCCAACAATCTCCCACTTGCACTCAAGGCTAATTATTGCGATGTCGCATACTCACAGCCCGTGTGATACCGAACATCCAACTCCTCTACTAGTCAGTCTCACAAAGCTCGTTTGCGGAACTATTGCGTTCGAGGAATAGCCTCAGTGAGTGGATCCGCTTAGTTGTTTCTTCCTTTGTCTCTCTATATCTCAAGTTTGCGGAGAAAGCCATCTCCCGAAAAGAGCAATACCTGTCTCAGAATATGTCTGGATGTCTGATGGGACATAGCTCATAAATGAACTCCAAACCCAAACTTCTTAGACTGTATCGTCAACTGAACTTAATCAGTATCCTGCGCCATGCCTCCCTCAGTATTGCCTTGGATCACCTGTCCAAAATACTGCCCCTCGTCAGAGGGAAAACTATAACTCTGACAACCTCCTTGTCGTCCAGGTCACCTTGGAAGCCTGGAATGATAACCGTCTCGTAAAGGAGGCTGCCGTTATCAATTCCCTAGAACATTCACTTATGTTCTAAAACTGCTTCCGACTGTTTCTCCAGGATTGGATCAAAAGTCAACTTATTGCATCTAGTGCAAGAACAACATCTGGTGTGGTACTTGACATCTCATGATTGACTCAATTGCCTGAGCAAGTGATCTGCCAATCATGCACGTCCCTCTCCCCTTTAGTCTGTAAGACACCTTTGGAGAGGGTGACTCCATCTTCTGCAGGTACACTACCGTGCATGGAGTCGTCCATTCTAAATACTCTTAGAATGCTGACTAAGTACCCTGATTGGGAAACCACCCAAATCTAGATCCAAAACCATAGATCCAGTAACCAGTATGTCAAATATAAAATCCATTTCCTTTGTGGAGAAACCACTGTGTGACGACCAAAGTATAACCGATTGTAGTATAGGAGTTTCTTTTCCTATTCTGTGTATGTCATCCAAATACCAGGATATCACACCCTACTACCTTCTCAACAGATCCATCCCCTATTCTGATGAAGTCAAACCCATGACTGTCACGTCAGAAATAGATGATCTATCTCCGCTACATCTGCTTTAGTCTATAAATAGACATAAGCTACCTGTCCACCAATGCTTCCGCTGCTCCCACTGACTACGACAACCCTCTGGCAGAGTCATATAGACGTACACTTCTAAAACTGGTTTAGAACGACGCTATACTCATCCTCCCGCCGGGTCTCGTAACCTGGAACAACAGCAATGGCAATTGTGGGTAAACAAGAACTTCCCTGTCACCGTCCTTGAGGCTACCGGAGTACCTCTCGGGTGCCTGAAGTTACCCACCTTATCTGCGGAGTGGCCAATGGAATGTCAATCCAGATTGAATCTTTAGGTTCCTTATCAAATCTTCAGTAATCGTTTGTGGTTCTGGAATTACTTCCAGTTCTACCATACTCCCACTACTGTTTTCTGAAAAAATCGATTTTTAATAAAACTGTGGCGAGTCTAGAACAATATTGCTATTGTTCATCCAGATGGTAGAAAGTCAACCCGCGTCATAGCCTGGGTCAACCCACAAACAGCCATTACAGAAACGTGCCTTGAGTTATCCAGTGTCTGGTTTTAATCATAAACCGGACAACTCCCCGTACCTTAACATCGTTAAGATATGAACTGTTCTATATCCAATATAGAAACAGAGGCACTGATTTAATTGAACCAGATTCAAATCATGCAGCTGTCCCCAGCGCATGTCAACTAAATGGAAGGAGGCCGATCAGCGTTACTCAACTTAGGAATACTTCCAATTATGAGTAACCTGAAAGAGAAGCAAGATCTCTTAGTCATTACTATCAACTGAATACCATATACAAGTATCTACATCTTCGATCACTTTGAAGAATCCCGATACTTGCTATACCTGGTTCTCTACTCTATTCAAATACCTATAACTTCTCAAAATTCAGACCCTGTGTTTCCACGAAACACCTGTCCAAAAACTAGAGAAGTCATAAGTAAACCGAATATAGTGCGAGGACCAACCCCTCTGTCCTTATGGACCCTGGACAACATACAATACTCTGTACAAGTCCCTTGAGTCTGATAACTCATTCACTGTGTGTCGTAGGTTGAAAACTGTACTTATGGTTAAGAAGAATTACACCGCTGTTCAATGCTCCTTACCTAACCATCCACTGATATAGGTAAATGTCGTAGACATAATTTCAAAAAAGGTATATCTCACTCTATGAAAATAGACGTACAGATATATCAATTTGAAATTGGTGCATAACAGCGGATATTCAAAACCAAATATTTGCCAACCGGCAAACAGCCCAGGTGATTTCCTCAAATATCACCGATTACAACGAATCCCGATATAATGAGTATAATCACCCAATTCCCAATAACTTACTCCCACTCATCATCTGTAAAACCATACAGATGTGAGAATCATACCTGGTAAATACATACCCAGGAGCAAGTGTCTAATCGGGAAATCAGTTTTCTTTTAATAGTACACAGTGAAACTGAAACATTGAAATGTTTCGTTGGGGTATCCTGGTATTCCTAGTAATGCCTCTTCCAGATTCACGACTGTAACCGTATAGTTCTTTGCCACCTCTCCAAATCCCTTCATATGTCTTTAGTCTTTACCTTCTGCACACCCTTTTAGGCCAAATGGTTTTCTTCCTTCCCTACCGTTCGGCACCAGCCTATGGTTTGGAAGAAGACTATCCAATAAGCATAATGGGTGTACTGTCCCAATCCTAGGAACACTCACAATGAGAGAGGGTGAAGATAAAAGACAACCGAATGAACTTAATTCATAGGTGATTTAGGATTGACAAAGAAGTACATGGTTTGGTCATGAATAGCAGTCGCAATTTACTTTGCCCTCTTACTAATCCCTTGCTTTGTCTGAACTTAATACCTTCTGTACATCGTTTAGGCTAATTGGCTTTCTTCATTCCCTACCGGTCGGCACCAGCCTAGGGTCTGGAAGAAGACTATCCAATTTGCGTAATAGGTGTACTACTCCTAAACCAAGGAGTACTCGCAACCTGAGAGAAGGTGAAAAGAAAAGACAACTGAATGTACTTTATTCCTTTTTCTCCAGAACCAGAAACCATCCTCGAAGTCCTTCGAGTTCGTATATAACCATACGATGGTTTTGTCCAATGGAAGTGGACGTTCGTAGTAATACGGGGTGTCCCGGAGAAAAGAGTAAAAGTAGGAGTGGCAAAGAGGTCTGCAACTCTGACAATCCAAAAGCCGGTGTTAAGAAGGTTCGGTCAACTTGGTCACTGAGTCAAAGTCTTAGGGTCGGGTCAATGGTCGCTGCCAAAGAGAGAGAGAAAAGAAACACTCAGCGTGCACTCTAACCTAGATCAGAATGGTCACCAATTTATCTAATCTGGAATCCTCCCACTGTACCTCAAATTCTCCTCCAAACCTGAAAGAAGAATTAGTCGGGGTCACCCGAGGAGTATACTAACTCATCAGTGGGAATCGGGATCCAACTCTCATCGCATGACAACGTGACGGAATCCGCCCACGGTATCACACTCCAGAAGGTATGCTCATATCTGGCAAGTTTCAGTTCTTTTGAAACTCCCGATGTGATTTCTGCCCCATGCTCTTATGACCTTGACTTTGGCCAACAAATCATAAGTCACATGTCAAGTTCTACCCGTCATTCTCCAGGTTGATTCGAATCCACCCGCACAAGCCCTTGACTTTGGCCAACAAGGCTATACGACTGTCCCAAACCAACGCATCTATCTATGCTGCATATGAATAACCAACAGCTACCAAACACTGTGCCTTGACTTTGGCCAACAAACACAGCTTGAATACTATTGACTACCCATATGAAACGACGGAGGGCTACGAATGGTTTCTGGCGAAAACCTTTAACGTAAAGAACTTGATATCGTTGAAGGAACTGATAGCTTTTTGAAAATATAGTGACGAAAACCGTTGCTAAAGAGGTCACTCCCGGTGAAGGGATCTCGGCTCTTTCCCCGTAGAATGGGGTGCAGGATATTCCAACTGAATACCACGGTGCAAAGCAAAAGTAATCGGCTATAGTGAAGTTAATGCCCTGACGCAAACTTCTGTCCAAGGGGTCACTCCCGGTGAAGGGATCTCGGCCCTTGCCTCGTCGACTGAGGAGCAGGATATTCTAAATGAATACCGCGATGCAAAACAAAAGTGAACGTCCTTGCAATAACAGCTTTTTGAAAAAGTGTTCCAACAACATCAGATTAGGTTTGTTTTTAACTTGCATTGATCCGAATCAATGCAGTCCCATCAATTGATCACACCAAAAAGAACGAAAATATACTGATGTACGTATATGCCATCCGCATTCGCCACTGGGTCCCGTCATTACCCGTTAGGTTAGCTAACTAACGACAGAGCGGGGACTGGACTAGCGCGGATGCAAAACATATACAACATCTACTAATATATATACCAATATATTATATTCGCTCAAGGCGTGAATAAAATGCAACATCACAGAGAATGAACAGCATCACAGAACAATACAGATATCTGGGATCCCCGGGTTTCACAGAGCCACTACTGAAACCCGACGTTCCCCTGGTCGTGTGGATAGCCTGTGCAATGAAATCCTAGACCCCTACGGGCGCGGCAAGTTACCCGCCAAAACCTGAAGCGAGGCAGCCCCCTTCAGCAACGTGAATGGACCACCCAGCACTTCACGGAATCCGGTAACTTGGGCATCCCTCCTGGGTCAACCTGTACCCCCTACGAGTGCGGCGAATAGCCCGCCAATCCTAGAGTGAAGCCCCCTCCGTCTCAATGCCATGAGATGCGGGCTTGTTGCCCTCCAGAACCCGGCTATCCGTGCACCCCTCCGCGGGGCAATCCTAGTACAGAAAGCAAAATATACATACAACGGGTACATCGACCGCAACCAGGTCGTGCCCCAAAATAATAATACAAACAGGCAGTGACGGCAGTCCACATGTCGGACGCTCGCCCCGCAATATCAAATGTACATAATACAATAAAACTGTACTAGCATTGCATCCAGGCTATCCCCCACGACCGATCCGCAACATCACAGCAAAAACAAAACATCAACGTGAAAGTCACGTTCGCAAATCCGTCTAACCGGGCTATAGCAGTTAGACCGGATTTACCGATCGAGTGACATTCACGGTCGCAGATATAATGTAAATACTGTGAAAAATGTGTTTAAAATTTTCCGATTGACCAAAAATTAACAAGTGGGCCCCCAATCAAAACTGTAGCACTCACAGAAAACCTGGGCCCAATTTTAATATTCCAAAATCCATATTTTAACCCGAGAAAGCCTCTGTAAAAAATTGGTGCAGTGATCTCTACAGTGCGCGGCGGAAGGGCGGCGGAATGGGGGTTTATGCGGCGGTTCCGCGCTCCCACTGTAGAATCACTTCATCGAAATTTTACAGAGTTCTTAGATTTTCCAGTACATCAATATTTTACAACCTGAAAAAATTTTCGAGACCAAAATATTTCAACAGAAACTGATGTGAACAAAAAATGCAAGTTTTGGAATTTTGGTCGATCGGAAATGCAAAACACATCAAACGAAGCTAGACGAAGTTAATGGCGAGGCTCTGATACCACTGTAAGTGCACGGCGGCGCCCCGGCCGTCAATCCGACGCCGGAATGCGGAAGCGGTGAAAAACTTTAATTTTGCGGACTTAGCAAACCGGCACCACCGCGCACTAAACACCCGGATCGTAACCATTAACAAGTCTAAGCTAACTAGAAGATGGGTTAGAGATATACCGACGATCCAAGTCCTCCGGTCTTCTCGTCATCGTCCCGATCTCCTGCGGAATGTCCCGTCTCCTCCTCGTCGCCGGAAGTGCACCACATCGCCTACTTTGTTTACGGGCTCCCACCTCAATGCCGAGGCAACTCGGGCGCGAAATTGGCTAGCCGACGCGCCCAAGATTTGCTGTAGAATAATGTAGAATCGTTGTCTCTTTGGGGTTTAATATGGTTGCCATGATGGAGGAATTTATCACAAGGATTATTCATGAAGGATTGAAGAAAATTGGAGCATCTCATGAAAAATGAGCTCTGCCCTCACAACAGAAAAGAGCTCTCAGGAAAATAAGAATGAAGCCAGCCCTCTCTGGAGAAATCCAACCAAATCTATATTAATTAATTCACCCCTCAAGCAAGAATCTACAGCACTCTCTTTAAGCTCTTAATTAATCCATTATGTCACTTTTCACACATGATAAGGCCGGCCCCCCAAAAAGCCTCCTGCACACTCCATTAAAGCAATTTAGCCTCATTACAATTTCCATCACAATATCACATCAAAACCCATACCCTCTCAAAGCCAATTATAACCTACAATGGTCAAGCCATCATGGAAAAGAAAGAGTCAAAGGATAGGCTCCATCATGAAACCATCATGATACAAGGAAACATGCAAAGACCCCCTCCACAAAAGCTTATTTGCAACAATGCAAATAAGCCCTCCTCCACCAAACTTCGGCCAATGAACGGAACAAAGGAAATCGGCCGAAACTAAAAGCAAACTGGCAACTCCAGAAAACTGGTCCCGTAATAAATTACAGGAAAACCCCGATACTGTGCATACACACCCGCATCTGTATTTCGACCGAAATACAAATGCAATGAGACAAAATCTACACTATCTAAAACTAGAATCCGGCTTAAGCCAAAGCCGGCCAGTAAAATCCGTCCGATCACGATCCGTGCAATACCGCACGTATCTGATCGCACCCTGCCATATCTCCATACGGCCTCTACAGCCTTTCGCCCGAAAGCTGAGTAACTGAATGTGGGGGACTCTAAAGACTCGTCAACACCTTGGTTGTGGATTTAACCACTAGCACGTCAGAGGTATAAGCCAATACGTAACGGGCTACCAGGTATTGACTAAAAAGGACGTCGATGAGCGAACTCATCCTGACACCCTACTGAGCCTGTCAGTGACAATATCCGTGCAGTCCGGTCCGTTCGTCTATGAGTATCGCATGGCGGGCCTAGGGGGTTGGTAAAAGTCAGACCCCCAAAAGCGGTACAAGTCGTGTCGGAGTGTAGCCCAGAACACCCTGAGATACTACTGGAATACCTACCAGTAAATCTCCTTGCCTTGGCCAAGGACTTTGTGTAATGGCTCTCCTAGACACAGCACGACCTCACCCCCAATACCGGGAGAGACGAACCCCTGAAGATACGCTCACTGCCTCCATGTGGCTCGGGACTGTACCCAACTAAAACCTGTTTGCACGACTCCTTTGAGCCGTGGTAGGGTAGTAATCAAAGTACAGTGGGAACTCACACGAGACAAATGACGATCCCCAGGTCGATGAACTAACCTGCACACATGTCACCAGGGAACTGCCATCTGACGTCTGGTATATGACCAACTAGCATGTTCCCGGCGAGTCCTGTCCGGTGTACTCATAACCCAATGAGCACCTGTACACATCTTAGGTGATCCAACTGACACCAGTGGCTTGTGAGACCGGCCACCGCCCCTCGTCGGGGTCTCGACTGTATACACTAGTCTACTAATGGAGTATCGATGCCCGGTCTCGAAACTCCCACGACTAGGGACCTTTTAAGGATATGCTTGTAGACCCCCAGCTCCCACTTATATGATCGCCCTCATACTGCTGGTGGTCAAGCAAGAATCCTAGGGGCTCTATCAACGTGTAATAGCGACGTGTCAGGTCACCTAAAGCAGTACACGATGATAAAGGTAAACCAGATAGCATACTATCATCTCGAGTAAGACTGTCCTACCGGGATAGGTCCTCCCTCAATCATTACAATCACGTACCTGTGACCTAATAATTGACTCTGAGGGCACTATCTCCAACACATATCTAATAGGGTGAGTTTGCTCCGCCCCGATTTACCATCGTGCTATGGTGTATACGGAGGAGTAATGCTGAGAGAGAATCTCATTCTCCTTTAGAATAGTCCAGGAATTCCGTGCTCAAGTATTCTCCTCCTTGATCACATCAAAGGACATAATACTTTTATCCGTTTTTGGTTCTCTACTTCTAACTTATATTCTGTGAATATCACAAAAGGTTCGGACTTATGTTTCAACAGGAACACATGTCTGAATGTTGAGAGATTATCAGAGAATATAATGAAGTACAAAGAACCGGTCTTGGCATGTGTAGACAGGAGATTTTCATACATCAGCATGTATCAATTCCCAAGAGTTCACTAACTCCTTCTCTGTTTCCAATAAACAGAGCTGTGGTCATTTTATCTTTGTGACATGACTGGCAAGTTTCACAAGATGTAAATTCAAACTAATTTAAATATGCATCTAAATGTAACTTCAGCCAGTCGGGTCGCATTGATATGACCTAGTCTACAATACCTCAAGAAGGATTCGTTCATTTCTGAACTCTTCCTCTTGTGTGTGTTCCGTATACTGAGAACTGTAGTTTGATTTAGAACGCCAATGCTTTTAGATAACGTGCCTGAACCGATCAACTCTTGATATAGGAAATGTTCAAAACATTATCCAACAATACAAAATTATATCCTTTCTTTACTAATAAAGAGACTGATATGATTTTGTATATCAGGTTCGGTATCTAATAACATTTGTTCAGAATCAATGTATTCCGGTAATACAGGGTGACAGTGACCAACAGACTTGGCTGCAACACTTGCACCGTTTTCTGTCTCATGAAACTTATCACCCGTTCTCAGTTCTCTACCTATCTGTAGCCCATGTAACAGATTACATATGTGGGATCCTGATCCGGTATCACATACCCAGGACGTAAAGGATACTGAGAAACAGTTCTCTGTAATGAACACACCCGAAGATGATGCATCAACATGCACTTTGTTCGTTTGGGCGGCACGGGAAATCTGGTATTCCCCAATTTCCTGCTCTGTCTTATAACAATTATAAGTTGGAGCGGGACCAACGTTCCCCAGCACAGTATAACAAGCGGGTTCGGTCAATATATCCATTTTATTATCTTGATTAAGGCGTGATATAGTCGCTACCTGGAGAGAGAGAGAAGAAAACACTCAGCGTATGCTCTTGCAAGATTAGATTGGTAATCTAATATATCTAATCAGGATGTCTCCCACTGTTTTTGTCAAATCTTCCTTCGAACCCTAAAAGGAAAGACTAGCCGGGATTAATTACACGCTACAAGTTCGCCAATCTTTCAGCCAGGCCAGTGTCGGTACTTTGAGGGAGGTCCCTCGTGCTTTCGCACGAACCTAATTAAAGTAAACCTCGTTTTCCCAGAGGCGTAACCCCGTTAACACCTTTCTAGACACCTACTTGATCGGCTATTTGTAATGTGTAAAACTCTCCCAGGAGTAACTCTTACTCGCAGCGGGTATCGGGATCCAACTATCTCATAGAAGGTATGCAATCTCATTGCAAATTTCAACACTTGAAATTCCCAATAATATTTTACCCCTAGCATCCTATGACCTTGACGGAGGTCAACAAACCATAGGGTACTAGTCAAGTTCAACCCGTCATTTCCTGATTGAATTAAACCCACTCGCACGACCCTTGACAGAGGTCAACAAGGCCGCACGACTATCCTAATCCAATCTGCATCATATGCATAAGCAGATAAATACTAGTCAGCTACCGCACACTACGCCTTGACGGAGGTCAACAAACGTAGCACGAATACTAAGTAGGACTTATCTGAAATGACGGAGGGCTACGACAGGTTTTTAAGAAAACCTTTTGCGTAATGAACTTGATATCGTTGTAGAATCGAGTGATTTTAAATGGAGTGTTTTTGAGGCTTTTCTAGTTTTGCTAAAGGGGTCACTCCCGGTGAAGGGATCGTCGGCCCTTTCCTCATCGAATAAGGTGCAGGATATATCATATATACCTCTGTGCAAAGCAAGAACTATAAAAGCAATCAAAAGACAAACCGAGATTGTAGCATCTGCCAGTTATTGCTAAAGGAGTCACTCCCGGTGAAGGGATCTCGGTCCTTTCCTTATCGAATAAGGTGCTGGATGTTCTACAAGGAACACCGCTATGCAAAGCAAGAACTGTAGCTACCAGTTTTTATAAACAAGTTTCTACAACATCTTAGGTTTCTTTTATTTCATTAATCTCATTAATGAAGTCCCATTTTATTTATGCTTCGCAAGCATCACATTTTGAAACGAAATCTACAATATAACATATATCTCATATATATAATATAAACATTCATCTCAGGCAGTAATATGATCTCATCACAGAACATTGCAGCAGAAGAACATATATGAAATATTGGATATACTAGGACGTCCGTGTTTTCAATACGAGCCTGTATAAAACACGGATTCCATGGTCGCGATGAATAGCCAAACCCACATCCCTAGACCCCTACGAGAGCGACAAGTAACTCAGCCAATTCTAGGGTTAGGAGACCCGGTCCCGACTCCTCGAGATGGTCTCCCACTGGACCCTAGAACCCGGTTACTTGTGCTCCCCGCCTTGGGTCTACCTAATGCGGAAAAGTAAATAATATACAACGGTGACATCTTCCGCTATCTGGAAGTGCCCCAATAAAAGAATATTACATACAAATGAATTTTACATGAATGAAAAAGAAAAACTCTCATCTCACATAAAACCCCCGGCTATTCAAACGCGACGATCCAATATAACATATCATAGCAACACATAATATCTCATATCATCAACGTAAGCAAGTATCCGTATCCCGATTGTCGTTGATGTATAGCAACGAAGCCGGCGATACACTACATACTACGCTTACGGTCACAGAAAAGAAAGTGTAAAACTACAACAGTTGGAATCCGCAACTTCCTTAGACATCGCATGCCTAACCAAATGAATTACTTAGACATCGCATGCCTAACAATTATAAACCCCGCATTTTAGTCTCTTTATCGAAAACTCTTTTCAATATCAAGTCGGGCAATTCAACAAGATTCCTGATTGTCCTGATCGAATGCTCGTCGCAAACTTTAGTAGACGGCCGCACCCTCAGATGCCGTCGACGAAGTGCACTAAGGCGGAACACCGCTGCCGCGAGCACCCGAACGGATGCTTTCGGCGACGGGGTTCTCCTACAGTCACTTGGTCGGGGCTATGGGGCGCAGCTGTCTATTAAGTTTACCCGGCGAGTATTCGCGTACGCTACGTGATTGCGACGGACTTTTGATCACATCAAAATTCCGTGGCAACCGATCATCTGAGACTAAACTGCTATGTTTATAATATTCAAATCAGTTATCTCATAACTACCTGTGGATTCCAATTATTGTATCACATTCCAGATAAATAGAAAAAGTTAAACTTTCCGATCGAATCATCAAGCACCCAAGATTTCCCCAATATATCTCAACACTTGAAAACAGTTTAAAAACATCCATTACATGCCACAGTACCAATGGTCCAGCCGTAGAAGGGTCAAGCCAACGCCTCACATGTGGCACGCCGTACTGCCCCAAACCCTAAGGTTCAAAGGGCAGTTCAAGACGGTCACATAATCGAGTTAAGGTTTGTTGTCTTCTAAAGGGTCCACCGAGTTACTTGCACGACTTAGAACATTCTTAAACATGAGAAAAAATCCAACTTTTGAAAAATTTTCCGACAGGGGAAAAAGTGAGTTATTGATATCCGTTCGAACTTTTTAACAGTTTCTAAAAATTATCCGGAAAACCACATAGACAAAATCTAATACTCCGATCGAAACATCGAATCCCCAAAACAACCCCAGAAAACTCAACTGTAGAATAAATATTAAAAATTCCTAGAGAACTCAGCACTGTGTAATAGGAATTACTGTGCAAAATAGGAGGGGTGACGTCATCAAATGGCCGCGGAACCGCCGCAGAAGCCAAGCTTCTGCCGCGGTTCCACCGCACTTTTGACGAATTAGCCCCTCGAATTTCACAGTAATTCTAATAAGACCCTGCTGAATTTTTTAGAAATTTTTAATTGACAAAAATCCAAATTTTCAGAAAATTTCCAGAGAGCATTTTGGAGTCGGGGTTTCGGGTTCGATCGGACTTTAAACTTCGTCTAGACTTCGCCTAAAGCTCTAGCATGGCTCTGATACCACTGTAGGGTTGCTAGGCACGCGCACAAGGGTCTACGAGGCATCAACCATGCCCGATTAAAATTTTAGCCGTGCCGAACAACCCGAATACGGAACTTTAAACTAGAGATTAAGCGAAAACAAGCATGCTAAACATTTTAACACTAAGTGAGAGGGATTACAACCTTTGTAGATCCGGTCCTTCACTTCATATGCTCCGTGTTGTGGTCCCTTCGCTGCGATCATCGGGATCCGGACTCTTGAGAGGTTCCACGAAGAGAAAGATGCAACCTTTGCTTCCGATCTTCGATACTAAGATGATCTACCTTGAAGTTTCTTTAACACAAGCTAACACTCATGAAATGATGTGAACACCTTCATCTAAATGGCAAGGGAAGATGAGGATGATGAAGTAGGATTTTTGCTCTCTTTATTTATCTTTTTCTCATATTTATTCATCACCTTTTGAAAAACTAGTAAGCTTTTCATGAAAGAATGAAGGAGGAAGAAGATGAATAATGTTATGAATCCTTTTGTGATGAATAGGAAAGATTAATATGACAAATAATGCAACCATGGTTGACTTAACCATTGTAGAGAATTAACTAGGGTTAGGGTTTGGGTTGGGTTAAAGCATGAGTCACTTGCAAATATCTTTATCATGACAAAAAGAAAACCTTCTAGAATGATCTTGAAGACTTAACCCTAATCCAAACCCTAATCATGTTTAAACTCCACAAATGTTGCATTAATTATCATATCATGTTACAATATTATATATCACATATATAATATTTATTGTAACCAAATAAAATAATACAATTAACATATATCGCATATATATCAATGTATTATCCGAGTGAGAAAAAGAATCTTTTAGTGAGCTAATATTAGTTAATGTCTTTTAATATATCATATATATTATTATACATTAAATTATCGAATCAACACTTGATCCGACAATCCGGCTATATCGCATATAACCGACTAATATTTATCCGTACCGATTCATCGAATCAACACTTGATCCGATGACCCGGCTGATATCAAATATCGCGAGAATATAATACGGTATCACATACCGCATTATCCTCGGTCCCGCACATATCACATATGTGTTCCTACTCCGTTTTGCCTGAGTCAAGAAACCTCTGTGTAGGACTCTAAAGAATCGTCAATACGCCGGCAGTAGGTGATGATCATATCAAACACCCACAAGCTGCAAGCGGTCAGCTAAACGTAACAGCTACCCAGGTATTGAACGCTCAGAAGATCAACAAGCAAGCCTGTACATTCTCCTGCGAATCCAAACAGTAACACTCCCGTACAGTCCGGTCTCGTCGTCTGATATGTTGCATATCTCGCCTAGGGGTGGTAAACGTCAGACCCCAGTAGCTCGATAAGTCGTGTCGATATGAGGTCTATAACAGTTCGAGAAACTACTGATAACACTTACTAGTAAATCTCAGCAACCCTGGCCAGGGATTTCCGGTTATAGCGAATCGAACACAGCACAACATCAACTCCCTATACCGGGAGAGACGAATCCCCTCCTATCGCTCATTGCCTCAATGTGATTCGGGACTGTACCCAAAAGCCACCTTTTTGCACGCCCTCTTGGACGTGGTATGATGAAAATCAAAGTACAGTGGGAATCACACAAGACTCTATGACGATCTCGGGTCAACAGACTACTCTGTACCAGTGTCACCGGAGAACTGCCATCTGACGTATGGTATAATACCATCTGGGAGTTCTCGGCGAGTCCGTCCGGTGTACCCAGTCTCCACTGAGCACCCGTACACCATCCTTGATGTCAAACACCGATGGATATGGGATCATCCATCGCCCATCATATGGGTCAAGATGCGTATACGCTAGTCTACTCTGGTGCATGGATGTCCTGTCTCGATACACCCTCGACTAGGAACAGTTATAGGATGTACTCGCCGACTACCGTGGCCCCACTAGTATGATCTCATCATAGTCCCAGTAGTCGAGTACATATCCTAAGGGCTTTATCAACATGTAACATAGAGACAATCAGAGTACATGTTAAGATAAAGTACAACCAGATAGCATACTATCATGTCGAGCAAGAAAGTCCTCCCTATATATGTCCTAGCATCCACTACAATATACATCGTATGTACAGTAATGGCCTCTAAGGCATACATATAACTAACAATGGGATCATCCATCACCCATCTACATGGGTCGAGAAGGTATACGCTAGTCTACTCTGGTATATCGATGCTCCGTCTCGATACACCCACGACTAGGGACCTTGAAGGATGTACTTATGGACTACCATGTCCCCACTAGTATGATCTGCATCATAGTCCAGGTAGTCAAGTACACATCCTAAGGGCTTTACCAACATGTAACAGAGAGACAATCAGTATACACGTTAAGGTAAAGAGTAACCAGATAGCATACTATCATGTCGAGCAAGAAAGTCCTCCCTATATATGTCTAAGCATCCACTACAATATACATCTTATATATAGTAATGGCCTCTAGGGCATACATATAACTAACAATCTCCCACTTATACTAGGGCCATCTGATAACAGTGGTTTTAGTATCTCATACTCAACCATCCCATAATAGTCTCTCTCTGGGAAAAGGCCTTTGTGAATGGATCCGCTGTGTTGTCCTCTGAGTCTACTCTCCTAAGCTCAATCCCCTGGAGATCAACCATCTCCATGATCAGGTGACACTGCCTTAGAATATGTCTGGATCACTGATGGGACGGGCGTTCCTAGGCATAAGCCACAACTCCATTATCACACAATGGTAGGAACGAAGTTCATCTCATGAACTAATATACACCGAGACTACCTCTTTGGTAGCATCTTTGGCAACGATGTGTCTTGCCTTTAATCGTCTAGTAAGTCACGGTATCTAGTTTGGAACTCTTCCAACATACCGTCCCTTCACTGAGGGTAAAGACAATGCCTGCGACTGACTTTCAGTCGTCCTTATCACCCTGGAACTTTTCCAGTGATTCTCCTCAGGATCAATTGATACCATCTCACTACAACTAGTGAGTATCCTAACATCCAATTAGATCTATCTCATAGATCCAAAACCCAGGATTTAGTAGGTATCACTTTGATCCTATATGGAGAATCATTGTGATAAGCGGAGATTGACCGAGCGTAGCATAGGAAACTCCTTTCCTATCAAGAGTATGTCATCTACGTACTCTACGAGGATCTCCACCATACTCTCTACTACCTTTTTGTATATACAAGGTTCATCTACCTTTTTGCTGAAGTCAAACTCTTTGACTACCACATTAAAACAGACGTTCCAACTCCGCGATGCCTGCTTTATCACATAAAACATCTTGCGCATGTTTCTGCTGCTCCCACTGTCTACGAAGCCCTCTGGCTGTGTACTTATAGATGCTCTCTTCTAAATCATCATTTAGAAAAGAAGTCATGACACCCATCAGCCAGATATCGTAGTCATGGTATGTAGCCGTGGCAAGTAGGATCTGGATGGACTTAAGCATAGCTTTGAAAGTCTCAACTTTTCCATGTACACTAAGTAATCTTTTCAAGATATACTTGCTCCTGATGGGGATTTAACCCTTCAGATAAAGCAACCAAAGTATATACTTTGTTGGTGTATAAGGATTCTATCTCAGATCGCTAAGTATCCAACCATTCTTACAGAGTCCTACTCCTGATGGCCAGCTCGAAACTAGTTGGGTCATCATCTCATGATGCATTCCTCGCTCCCACTGTCATAGAGAAACCGAAGTATCTCTTAGGTGGGTGAGGAACCCTACTAGATCGGCGGAGAGGCTGAGGTTCGTTAGAAACTATTTAATTCTTTGGTTCTACCAAATCATCAGCTGCAGTTTGTATAGCTGGAACTCCTTCCAGTTCTACCTCATGTCCACTAATTTCTTCACAAGAAATTCCCTTTCACAAAGATGGCATGCTGAGAAAAAAAACATCTTTTGTTCCTCGGTTTGGTAGAAGATATTCCCTTGCGAATGCTTGGGATATCCAACAAACTTCTACAGAACTGACTTTGCCTCGAGCTTGTCCGGATGATGCTTTTAGACATAGGCTGGACAACCCCAAATCTTAACAAACTTAAGATATGGGCTCTTCCCTTTCCATATCTCATATGAAGTAGTAGGCAACTGATTTGATCGGAATCCTATTCAATAGGTATGCAACTTCTCCAGTGCATAACTCCCAAAAGGAAATAGGTAACTCAGTAGTACTCATCATAGAGCACACCTTATCACATAGGGTGTGATTGCTCCGCCCTGATACACCGACGTGCTGTGGTGTATACGGAGGAGTAATGCTGAGAGAGAATCTCATTCTCCTTTAGAATAATCCAGGAATTCCGTGCTCAAAATACTTATACCCGTTTTGGTTCTCTACTTTCTAACTTATATTCTGTGAATATCTCAAAAGCTTCGGACTTGTGTTTCAACAGGAACATATGTCTGAATCTTGAGAGATCATCAGAGAATGTAATGAAGTACAAAGAACCGGTCTTGGCATGTATAGACAGGGGACCTTCATACATCAACATGTATAATCCCAAGAGTTCACTAACTCTTTCTCTGTTTCCTAAAAAACAGAGCTATGGTCATCTTATCTCTGTGACATGACCGGCAAGTTTCACAAGATGTAAATTCAAACTAATTTAAATATGCATCTATATGTAACTTCAGCTAGTCGGGTCGTGTTGATATGACCTAGTCTACAATACCTCAAGAAGGATTCGTTCATTTCTGAACTCTTCCTCTTGTGTGTGTTCTGTATACTAAGAACTGTAGTTTGATTTAGAACGTCAATGCTTTTAGATAACGTGCCTGAACCGATCAACTCTTGATATAGGAAATGTTCAAAACATTATCCAACAATACAAAATTATATCCTTCTTTTTTAAATAAAGAGACTGATATGATGTTGCACATCAGGTTCGGTATCTAATAAAATTCGTTCAGAATCAATGTATTTTGGTAATACAGGGTGATAACTGCCAACATCTTGGCTGCAACAATTGCACTGTTTCCAACTCTTGAAATTTTATCACGCGTTCTCAGTTCTCTACCTATCTGTAGCCTATGTAACAAATTACATATGTGGGATCCTGATCCGGTATCTCATACCCAGGACGTAAAGGATACTGAGAAACAGTTCTCTGTAATGAACACACCCGAAGAAGATGCATCAGCATGCACTTTCTTCGTTTGGGCGGTACGGAATTCTGGTAATCCCCAATTTCCTGCTCTGTCTTATAACAATTATATGTTGGAGCGGGACCAACGTTCCCCAGCGCAGTATAACAAGCGGATTCGATCAATACATCTGTATTATTATCTTGATTAAGGCATGACATGGTCGCTACCTGGAGAGAGAGAGAAGAAAACACTCTGCGTGCACTCTTGCAAGATCAGATTGGTTATTATTTTATCTAATCAGGATGGCTCCCACTGTTTTTATCAAATCTTCCTTCAAACCCTAAAAGGAAAGACTATCCGGGATTAATTACAACCTACAATTTCGCCAATCTTTCAGCCAGGCCAGTGTCGGTACTTTGAGGGAGGTTCCCCGTGCTTTCGCACGGACCTAACTAAAATAAACCTCGTTTTCCCAGGGGCGTAACCCCGTTAACACCTTTCTAGACACCTACTCGATCGACTAATTGTAATGTGTAAAACTCTCCCAGGTGTAACACTTACTCGCAGTGGGTATCGGGATCCAACTATCTCATAGAAGGTATGCAATCTCATTGCAAATTTCAACACTTGAAATTCCCGATAATATTTTACCCCAAACGATCTATGACCTTGACAAGGTCAACAAATCATAGACCGTAAGTCAAGTTCAACCCGTCGTTTCTTGATTGAATTAAACCCACCCGCACGACCCTTGACAAGGTCAACAAGGCCGTACAACTACCCTAATCCAATCTGCATCATATGCATAAGCAGATAAATACTGGTCAGCTACCGCACACTACGCCTTGACAAGGTCAACAAACGCAACACGAATACTAAGCAGAACTTATCTGAAATGACGGAGAGATACGACAGGTTTTTCTGAAAACCTATTGCGTAATGAACTTGATATCGTTGTAGAATCGAGTGAATTTTGAAATGGGGTGATTTTGAGGCTTTCATTAGTTTTGCTAAAGAGGTCACTCCCGGTGAAGGGATCTCGGCTCTTTCCTTATGGAATAAGGTGCAGGATATATCATATATATCGCTATGCAAAGCAAAAACTCTAAAAGTAATCAAAAAACAAACCGAGTGTTGTAGCATCTGCCAGTTATTGCTAAAGGGGTCACTCCCGGTGAAGGGATCTCGGCCCTTTCCTTATCGAATAAGGTGCAGGATATTCTACAAGGAACACCGCTATGCAAAGAAAAAACTGTAGCTACCTTGTTTTTGAAAATTCGATTCCACAACATATTTTATATTTCTTTTCTTTCATTAATCATATTAATGAAGTCCCATCATTTAAGTCACCTAAACATCACAGATAAATACGACGTACACTTATGCCATCCGCATTCGCCTCGATGTCCCCTCGTGCACCGTTATGTTAGGTAACTAACGGCAGAGCGGGGCAGGGCTAGCGTGGGTGTAAAACATAAGCAACGTCTATATAATATATCATATATACTATATACAGTATCTATCACAACATATCAAATGATCACATCACAGATATCGCTGCAGAAGAAACATATGAAATAATGGATATATTAGGAGGTCCATATTTTATTTTGAGCCTCTATAAAACACGGATTCCACGGTCGTAATGAATAGCCAAACCCACACCTCTAGACCCCTATGAGAGCGGCAAGCAACCCTACCAATTCTAGAGTTAGGAGACCCAGACTCGACTCCTCGAGTTGGTCTCCCACTGGACCCTAGAACCCGGTTACTTGTGCTCCCCTCCTTGGGTCTACCTAATACGGAAAAGTAAATAATATATAATGGTGACATCATCCTCATCCCCGAAGTGCCCCAATAAAAGAAAATTACATACAATGAATTTTACATGAATGAAAATAAAAACCCTCATCTCATATAAAACCCCTGGCTATTCAAAAACGCGACGATCCAATATAACATATCCAGCAACACATAACATCATATGTCATCAACGTAAGTAAATATGCGTATCCCAATTGTCATTGACATATAGCAACGAAACCGGCGATAACACATATTACACTTACGGTCGCAGAAAAGAAAGTGTAAAACTACAACAGTTGGAATCCCAACCTCCTTAGACATCGCATGCCTAACAATTATAAACCCCGCATTTTAGTCTCTACATCGAAAAAAAATTTCAATATCTAGTCGTGCAATTCAACAAGATTCCCGATATGTGATCGAATGCTCATCGCAAACTTTAGTAGACGGCCGCACCCCCGGATGCCGTCGACGAAGTGCACTAAGGCGGAACACCGCTGCCGCGAGCACCCAAACGGATGCTTTTGGCGACGGGGTTCTCCTACAGTCACTTGGTCGGGGCTTTGGGGCGTGGCTGTCTATTAAGTTTACCCGACGAGTATCCGCGTACGCTATGTGATTGCAACGGACTTTTGATCGCATCAAAATCCCGTGGCAACCGATCATTTGGGACTAAACTGCTATATTTATAACATTCAAATTAGTTATCTCATAACTACTTATGGATTCCAAATATTGTATCACATTCCAGATAAATAGACAGTATTAAACTTTCCGATCGAATAATCAAATACCCAAGATTTCCTAAATAGCTCAACACTTGAGCGGAGTTTAAAAATTCCAGAATACGTCACAGTACCAACGGTCCAGCCGTAGAAGGGTCAAGCCAACACCTCACATGTGGCACGCCGTACTGCCCCAAACCCTAAGGTTTATAGGCGGTTCAGACGGTCACATAATCGAGTTAAGGTTTGTGTTCTTCTAGAGGGTCCATCGCGTTACATGCACGTTTTTTTCCGAAAGATTTATACTTAAGAAAAATTCAACGCTTGAAAGTTTTTCGTGTCGGGAAAAAAGCGAGTCAATGATATCCGTTCGAACATTTTAATTACTTTCTAATTTATCCGGAAAAAGCACGAAATTAAATTTTCCTGACGAATCAACGAATTCAAAATAATCCCCAGAACACTCAACACTTGAGCCAGATTAAAAATACCCAGAAGAATGTACAAGTACCTACGGATATTACTGCACAAAACACTAACCCTAATTCCACTATTCCGCCGCGGAACCGCCGTGCAAGCAAGGTATTGCCGAGGTTCCACGGCGCTTTGGTGGAATTGGGATGTCGTGTTTTACAGTAACTCTTAGAATTCCCTGCTGATTTTTTTGAGTATTTTTAATGCAGAAAAAATCACATTTTTACAAAATTTCCAGAGAGGGGGTCTAGTTCGATATATCGGGGTTCGATCGGAGTTTTAACTTCGTATACACGTCGCCTAATGCTCTAGCTATGCTCTGATACAACTGTAGGGTTCTTAGGCACTCTAACAAGGTTCTACAAGGCATCATACCATGCCCGTATAAAATTTTAGCCGCGCCGAACAACTCTAAACAAGATCTTTGCTAGATAATTAGGGTTTCATATGCAAGTAAATATCAATTACCACTAAGTGAATACGAAATACAACCTTTGTAGATCGGTCCTTCACTTCATAAGCTCCTTGTAGTAGTCCCTTTACTGCGATCATCGAACTCCCGGACTCTCGGACGGCTCCATGAGGAGATGGCAACGGTTTTGCTTGAAGTCTTTGAGGCCGAAGATGATCTACGTCAAGGGAATACGAACTCAAGCTACCACTTCACCAAAGTGAAGCAAACACCCTTACTAAAGTGCTAGTCTAGTAGAGATGATGAAATAGCAAATAGGCACACTTTAGAATTTCTTTTCTCACAATATTTCTCTCTCTTTATAAAACCCTAGCTAGCATTTGAAGGAGGAAGAAGATGAGCTCAATAAAATGAGAATGCAAAACTAATCATCAAGAGAGAGTGAACCATGGGTGAGTTTATATCATATATTAACCCATGTAGAGACATAACCATGGCTACATTATAATGGTTAGGTCAATTAATATCTCAAGTAAAACAAAATTGGTAGACTAAGTCAGTGCAACCCTAAGCTTAATGAAGCTTCATGCATGTGAGCTCATCATCCACTAATTTTGAAATTACTTTAATATAAAAACCTAACACTATAATTAGTATGGTATAAGTCTTATACACCCATGTAAGTTGTATCAACAACAATGATACAAAATGAACACAAATAAATATATATCACATATATATTAAGTTGTGCACAAGTGAGAAAAACAAATGCTTAAGTGAACCAATATTAGTTAATGTAAATTAGTATATCACATATACAATTATACACTAAATTATTAAATCAACACTTGACTTAATAATCCGGTTATATTATATATAACCGACTAACATCCAATGTATCGATTTATCGAATCAACCCTTGATTCGATAACCTGGTTATATCGCATATAACCGATCGATAAAAACATCGTGAGAATAGAATACGGTATCTCATACTTGCATTATTCTCGGTTCCGCACATATCTTATATGCGCTCCTATTTTGTTTCGCCTGAGCCAGTAAAACCTCAATGTAGGACTCTAAAGACTCGTCAATACGCCGGCAGTAGGCGATGATCATATCAAGCACCCACAAGCCGTCAGCGGTACTAGCTGGACATAACGGCTACCTGATTGAAATATTTTCTGACGTGTATAAGTAAAAAGTAACGACAATCAAAAAATTATATTGACCGCAATCAAACCACGGTGTCGGATGTAGTTAATGAATGAGTGCGGATCGTCCACAGGGATTGTGCAATTCAATTGTATTTTGATACGTTTGAAATGAAATGTTAAACAACAATAAACGAAAACATGATTCAAGATGTGATTTGTATTCCAGTGTCACTATCCTTTACTCAAGAATCAAGAAACTATAAACAATCAAGAATCGGTTGTTTTGATAATATTTCCAATCAACAATCAAGAATATAAGAGAGGCTCGTAGGAGTCGATCGGATCTTTAGACGTGATGTAATCTAAAGGGTTTCGTGTTCTTGTCCTTCGAAGAATTGATACTAGATCAATGGTGATCGACGAGAGTTAGGGTTTTCTTGATGAAATTAGGGTTTCATCTCTTAACCCTTGTTCTTTCGAGGATACCATTTATATTCTAGCCTCTAGCAATTCCAAGAAACGATCGGAACTCCCCAATCTCGAGCGATGTCGATCAAGAAAGCATCGCAACGAATTGGGTCGTCGATTCTTGAACTTGCTAGGGTTTACAAACTCGTGGGATTCAAGAATCGATTACAAATTTGTTACATCATCATACTAAAGATCGTTTCGACTCCCCGACGAGCGGAGTTTTATTCACACATCACCACAAAGACAATATTCAAGAATAGTAATGATAACATGATGCGGAATTTAAAGAAGACAAGATAAAAGAATATCACCTTTTATTTAATCAACAATTTCAATACATTCTTTCAAGAATCTACAAGAAGAAGAAATCGATCGTTGACTCGGCTTCACTCGTCTCCGTGGATCGTGGATCTACTTTGATCTCTTGCCCGATTGAAGATCGGCTCGGCTCATAAAAGGGTTGAAGGCATCTTGCTTGGCTTGCACTCAAGATCTTGAATTGTGGTTGGATTTAGGGTTAGGGTTTCCTACAAGCTCTCTCACTAAACTTGAGGAAGAGGGGATGAAGAAAGAGATTGATTTTCTAAACTTCAATCAAGGTTGAATTATATCGTTCAATTATATTTCAAATGATGAGCCTAGGGTCCTTATTTATAGAGCTCCCAAACCCTAGGTTAGATTTGAATTAGAACTTTCCCTCCCAAAGTTTGTTGAAGGGTTTCTAGAAGGAGTTTGTTAGGAGTTAGCTTAGGGTTTAAGCTAGGGTTTAGGGAAAGTTCTAGAAAGATTAGGCTAGTTTGGGTGGTTTGCTGATCTGGTGGAAGTATCTGGACTCTTCTGGAAGTTTGTGTGCATTATTGAGCTGTATCCACTGAAACAGAGTTTTGGTGAACTTGAGAGTCTGAACCCTTGAACCGCCGCGCAACCGCCGCGTTTACCCTACATATGCCGCTCTTCCGCCGCGCATTGATGAGCTTGGGATCTGAGTCTTCTGCAGTGGTCTTGTACTGCTGTTTGTAGCTTTCTTTGATGTTTAGATTTGTGCTTACTCTTCTGTGTTGATACCAGATTTGAGTTAAGTGAGTTTACGAGCAATTGTAATGGTCGAGCATTGTAATGATCGAGCAAGCTTCTCTTTTCCTGCACAGACTTCGAAACAGGGGTTGCAAGATATAGAAATATGCTATGTAATGCAATGCAGTCAATTTCCCTAGAAATGCCGGTTTTAAGATCGAATACATGTAATCTGATATTTTGCGACCGATTTGCTAATATGTGAATTATGAATACCGTACACTTCTATATGGATGCAAATGATAAGGAATTGCCGGTTAAAATATGCAATATTTTCGACTGATCAAATACCCCCAAACTTAATTTCGATCGTCTCGAGCGAATGTTTTATTAAAAAGAGAAGGAGAAAATAAAGAAAGAGAAAACTAACTAGCACACTTTCGTAGGCAACACGATTGCACTGAGCATGTGCAACAAGCCTTTAAACCTCTAGGTGTCCCTAGTAGGAGGAGTGTTGTCTCCTGAGGGTTTTCAGCGGATTGCACCACAAAATCCAATAATAAAAGCAAGATCATGAATATTACATTTAAAGAAGAGAATCGTAAAGAAAAGCTTTGAAAATTAGGGTTTCCAACTAAGCTAGCTTTTCGGTTGTCATGAGCCCTATCTTAATGGTCATGAAAAAATGTTAGAAATCACGTCCTCCCTCAATAAAACATCGTCTTAATCTTCATTCCTATCTTTATTCCAAACATCGATCATATCACCCTGCGTGTGTGTAAAGACATCCCTACACCCGGAGAATTCAATTCAAGCTATCATACCCTTGCCCATCGGCCTCAGTACTTCTTGGCAAACGAGATTGCTTACACACTTTCATGCGACCGTTAATACTTCTTGAGGTACTAACCGACCGATTACTAATGTGCTTGCATGCTTGGTGTATTTTCCTCGTCTTGCACCACCGTCAGGCATAGCAGTGACTCCCAGACCAGTTGACCTTGGGGCACTAGGTGAAGAAGCACCCTTTTGCTATATATTTTTATTGCCCTCGGTGATAACAAAACCAGTATCCATTTTTCTCACCACTTTAGAACACATATTTTTTTTTTCATACTTTTGGGCTTTAAGACAAGAGCATTTCAAGGTATCCTCTACTATCCCAGGCTTTAAGACGTGTGTAAGTGCGAATAGCAGGGTAGCCACGTTCAAAATGTTGGCTTCCAGAATAGAAACTATTTTCAGACTTATTTTTATCCTCAGATTAGTGACGTCCTTCATCTTACTAACCCTTGGGACAACGGCTCATAACTACTTATTACTAGTTCGTATAAGAAAACTTCTAATTTTCTTAGTTTTCTAAATTTTTCTAATCTCATGGATGTAACTTTTCACTATCTAAACTTTCATTTATATACAAAAAAGTGTAAATATTAAAATTATTTTTATATTTGAAAATTTTTTAAATTTTTATGGGTTTTGAAAATTTTTCAATTTTTATAGATTTTTAAAAGAAATGTTTTGTGCTTATGCAGATGATATGCAAATGATGCGAAAATAAGCACAAACCTCCCCCAAACTTGTTTTCAACAGTGTCCTCACTGTTGCCGACAGCTATACCTACAAAAATTTTGTAAATCTGGGGGGAATTATTAGTGGGGGCAAAATATATAAGTGAAGAACTTCCCCCAAACTTGTTTTTCACTCACCTTCATTCAAAAGATGATGCAATGATATACAGGATATGAAGGTGAGACGGAGGAATTTTAATCCAAATAAACTGGCTCTTGTAAGAACAAGAGCTCCTCCGTGGGGTCAGTGGAAAAATACGGTTTTAGTCTATGTCCATTTACTTTGAAAACTGTGCCGTTTTTAACATTTTCAACTTCTACTGCCCCGTGCGGGAATACAGACCGCACAACAAAAGGTCCCTTCCAACGAGATCGGAGCTTACCCGCATGAAGGTGTAATCGTGAATCATAAAGAAGGACTTGTTGACCAGGTAAAAATGTTTTCCTTAAAATGCTTTTATCGTGAAAAACCTTAGTCCTATTCTTTGTGATTACAGCATTATCATAAGCTTCATCGCGGAGTTCGCTTAGCTCGTTAAGTTGCAGCTTCCGAAAGTTGCAAGCAAGGTTTAGATCAAAATTTATTTCCTTTATAGCCCACAATGCTTTATGTTCTATCTCAACAGGTAGATGACATGCTTTTCCAAACACTATCCTATATGGAGACATTCCTAGGTCGGTCTTATATGCAGTCCTGAATGCCCAAAGAGCATCCGTCAATTTGGTCGACCAGTCTTTTCTATTCTTAGCAACAGTTTTCTCCAGGATAAGTTTGATTTGTCTGTTTGAGATCTCAGCCTGCCCGCTTGTTTGGGGGTGATAGGGTGTAGAAAGTCGGTGGTTGATTGAGTATTTTCGCATCAGAGTCTCGAAAGACCTGTTGCAGAAATGTGTCCCATTATCACTAATGATAGCGCGTGGGTGTCCAAATCGCGAAAAGATATTCTCTTTTAAGAACTTAATGACAACTTTCCTGTCATTAGTGCGACATGGAATGGCTTCTACCCACTTGGAGACATAATCAACCGCCAGCAAAATGTACAGATTCCCAAAGGAGTTGGGAAAAGGACCCATAAAATCAATGCCCCAAACATCAAACATTTCAACAACCAAGATGGGTTGCTGAGGCATTTCATTCCTCTGGGATATTCTACCCGTATACTGACATTGTATACAGGTTTTGCAATACTCAAATGCGTCCTTGAATAAGGTCGGCCAATAAAATCCACATTGCAAAACCTTTTCCGCTGTCTTTCTAGGACCAAAGTGACCCCCACAAGCCTGATCATGACAGAATGAAAGAACACTCTTGAACTCTTCATTTGGGACGCACCGGCGAATGATCTGATCAGGACAATATTTAAACAAATAGGGCTCGTCCCAGTAATAGTGTTTTACTTGGGAAAGAAAACGATATTTGTCCTGTTTTGACCAATCGCTCGGTATAAGTCCCGTGGCATGATAGTTCACAATATCCCTGAACCATGGTTCAGCAAATATGCTCAAGAGTTGTTCATCAGGGAATGAGTCATTGATCGGCAGGGTCACAGGGGAAGAAACGATGCGTGAAAGGTGGTCAGCTACTACGTTTTCACATCCTTTCTTATCTTTGATAACAAGATCGAATTCTTGTAAAAGAAGGATCCAACGTATTAGTCGACCTTTTGCATCTTTCTTCGCCAGAAGATGTTTTAAAGCGGAATGGTCAGTATATACAACTATAGGCGAGCCGATTAAGTAAGGCCTGAATTTTTCTAACGCAAATACAACCGCTAAAAGCTCTTTCTCGGTGGTTGTGTAATTGATTTGCGCATCATTCAGGGTCTTACTAGCATAGTAAATCACGTGTGGCATCTTATCAATGTGCTGTCCTAAGACTGCACCTACTGCAAAATCAGATGCGTCACACATCAGCTCGAAGGGGTAGTCCCAATTTGGTGATGATAAAACGGGGGCTGAAGTGAGTGAGTGTTTAAGTGAGTCGAAAGCTGTCTCGCAATCCGAGTCAAAGTGGAAGGTCGTATCCTTGGCCAGGAGTAGTGTTAAAGGTCTAGCAATTTTGCTAAAGTCCTTTATGAATCTCTTATAAAAGCCCGCATGGCCAAGGAAAGAGCGAATATCTTTGACGCTTTTGGGATGAGGCAGGTTGTGAATGACATCTACTTTAGCTCTGTCAACCTCAATGCCTTTCTGTGAAATGACATGTCCAAGGACTATTCCTTCTTGGACCATAAAATGGCAGTTTTCCCAGTTCAATGTCAAGTTCTTCTCTTTGCAACGAGTAAGAACAGCGTCAAGATTCGCTAGGCAATCAGAAAAAGAGTCTCCAAAAATCGAGAAGTCGTCCATAAAGATCTCCAAAAAATTCTCTACCATATCAGAGAATATCCCCATCATACACCGCTGAAAGGTAGCGGGAGCATTGCATAACCCAAAGGGCATGCGACTGTAAGCAAAGGTACCAAAAGGACAAGTAAAAGTGGTTTTATCTTGATCCTTTTTGGCTATGGGGACCTGATTGTAGCCTGAGTATCCGTCCATAAAACAATAAAACTCTCGTCCCGCTAAGCGTTCCAGCATTTGATCAATAAATGGTAGAGGAAAATGGTCTTTCCTCGTAGCAGCGTTGAGTTTTCTATAATCGATGCATACACGCCACCCAGTTTGGGCGCGTGTCTGAATCAACTCATTCGCTTTATTTGTGATAACTGTGATGCCGGATTTCTTAGGAACGACATGTATAGGACTTACCCACTGGCTGTCGGAGATTGGGTATATAATACCACTATCTAAGCATTTGACGATTTCTTTCATGACAGCTTCCTTCATGACGGGATTCAACCGTCTCTGTGGTTCTCGGGTCGGTCTGGCATCATCCATCACATGTATATGATGTTCAACTATCAAGGGACTAATCCCTTTGATGTCCGCCATACTCCAACCAAACGCCTCTTTGTTAGATCTCAATACCGATAAAAGGGCATTCTCTTGCTCTGACGCAAGAGAAGCGGAAATGATAACCGGTAATGACTCGTTCTCACCAAGATAAGCATATTTCAGGTGAGAAGGTAAAATTTTGAGATCTAACTCAGGCGGAGAAATGATAGAAGGAAGGGTCATAGATTGATTTTTGGATCTACAAAGAAGCTCAGAGCCTGTGAAAGATACAGACTCGGGTGGAGAAAAGTCAGAAGTGCAGGACTCATGTGTATCTAAAGTGTCCTCACTAAGATCATGTGTGAAATCAAACAGAGATGTGCTAATGTCATCGAGATCAGTCAAGCAAAGATCCTCAGCTCCACAACTATCGGGAGCGATCTCATGGACAGAGCACACATCTAAAATATGAGCAGAGGGTTCTGACGGCTGACTTCCAACTCTATAGATATTTAGTTCAATGGTCATATTTCCAAATGATAAATTCATTGAACCATTTCTACAGTTTATAACAGCGTTGGAAGTGGCAAGGAAAGGACGACCTAGAATCACCGGAATTTGGCCCCGGGGGTTTGCTACAGGATGTGTGTCTAGCACAATGAAGTCTACAGGGAAAACAAATTCCCCGACCTTTATCAATACATCCTCTAATTCACCCCTTGGTTTGGTGATAGATCGGTCTGCCATCTGGAGAGTGCAATGAGCAGGTTTCAGCTCTCCAATCCCTAATTGCTCATAGACAGAATAAGGTAACAGGTTAACACTCGCGCCAAGGTCTAACAGAGCACGATTTATGTTTTTACCCCAATCGAAATCGATATTGTAGGACAACCTGGGTCCTTTCTTTTCTTTGGAAGCTGGGGTATAAAAGCAGTGCTGATGTATTAGACATAAAGACCTTCTTCGGCACTTGGGTCTTCCTCTTCCTAGTGCACAAGTCCTTAAGAATCTTCGCATAAGCGGGGACTTGCTGAATCGCATCTAGGAGAGGGATATTGATGTTAACCTGTTTGAACATCTCTAAAATTTTCTCCATATGAGGACTCGTTCTATTAGCCCTTAGCCGGTTCGGGTAAGGTGCTTTCGCAATAAGCGCGGGGTCCATCATAGGAGAAGGAAAGGGGGGTAGACGAGGTCCCAAAGGAGGTGTGGGGACCGTCTGTGGAGAACTATAAGGTTGGGTGAAGGTGTTGAGCCTAAAGGGAAATGGAGAATAGGCTCGTGCGAAGGTGGTTTGGTAGAAGAAGAAGGATCAGAAGGTGAAGTGTGTGTATGTGGGAAAGACTCAGCCGGGGTGTTGATATGATTTTCAGTATCATCAATACCTTCCCCGACATGATTGTTCAGCACTCTTCCCGATCTCAACGTGGTAATGGCATTTACATTGTAATGCCCAGGATTCTGTAGGGGTTGAGAGGGAAGTTTCCCTTTTTCTCTCGCACTCATTTCGGCTTTTAAGCGTGCGATTTCAGCTTCCATCGTGCGAATACTCTCAGCTTGGGACGCTGAGTTTTTCTTTATTTCACTGACGGAAGATCTAACTTCAGTCGAAACATCCATGAAATTTGATAAAAGTGATTTCATGGTTTGAGTGAATTGAGAGAAATCGTCAGCACAGGGCTGCATAGGATTAGACTGTGCATGAGTGTTGCCCTGGTTTTGGAAATTTTGTGACTGGTAGGGGTGCTGAGTGAGTTGTAGGGGTTGCTGTTGTGGTGGAGGAAGAGCCCGTTGAAATTGATTCGTGTTTGGAACCGTGTTTTGAGATTGGTTTTGGTTCCAAGCAAAATTCGGGTGGTTCCTCCAACCCTGATTGTAACTGGAAGAATATGGATCGTTTCGAGGTCTTTGAAATGCGGCATTAGAATGCTCGTGACCTTGAAACGCAGAGTTTAATGGACATTCTTCCGTTAAATGTGACGGATCAGAACAGCACCCACAAACAGTTTTGGGGAGCGACATTGGGTTTAGGGAGGCTGCTGCAAATTTGTGTTCCATAGCGTCGAGCTTCTTTTGCATTGCTGCCATTTCAGCTCGGACACCTATGGACTCATCTATTTGGTGTACGCCACCCCTATTCAATGGTTGTGTTCCACTCTCCCAAATTAGTGATTTTTCAGCGAACTCTTCTAAGTATCGCCAGGCTTCCCCGTCATCTTTAGTCATAAATGTACCTTGACACATGTTTTCAAGGCTCTGTTTAGTGCTAGGGTTACTGCCCTCATATATGATTCGGCAAAGCTCCCATCTCGGGATGCCGTGATGAGGACATTGAACCAATAGATCCTTGAAACGTTCAAAGTATTTTGAAAATGGTTCGGCAGGGAGCTGGGCAAATTGGTTCAGTTCGCTACGGATTCGAGCCGTCTTTTGGACTGGGTAAAATTTCTTAAGGAATGCAGCGACGAATTCTTCCCAATTCGTAATAGAGTGTGCGGTGGTGTTGTATAACCACTTCTCGGCTATATCGCACAAAGTAAATGGAAGAAGTCGTAGACGCATCGCATCCACTGAAAGTTGAGACGTACCCATCATTGCGCAAACGTTTTCAAATTTGGTAATGAAAACGTAAGCGTCCTCGGTCTCGAGTCCGTGGTATTTGGGTAAAAGATTGATATACTGGGGCTTTATTTCAAAGTTGTCCCCATTGGCTGGTGGTGTGGATAAGCAGGTCGAAAGAGGACCTCTATGTGGATAGCATCTTTCCTGGAGAGAAATGTGGGGTGGATTAGGATTCTGCGCACCAACGGACGGTGGCAGATTAGGGTTAAAGAAATTCGATGGATTCGGATCCATCGGTGTGGGTGTGGTAGTGGGTAAAGAAAAGGTAAATGGAGAATTATCGACTTCGGAGTCGATAAAGGGTACGCGGACTAAACGGGCACTAGAATCCCGTGTCCAGCCTATCTTGCACTAAAATGGGTTAGTACAAGTGGCAGCGTTGACTTATAATTAGGGATGAATGAATGCGGTGCTTGCTTTGAAAAAGGGACGGATTTTGAAAAAAAATGATGCGACAAAACAAATGCAGCACACAAACCCTAGAATCTAATGGTCACCTAGGTCCGATCTCTAGACCGCTCCTAACTGCCAAAAGACAAGCCGCAGGATAGAATCCTCCACTGCCTCTTTGTCCCCCTGTGGCCGGATAAGTGCCAGGTAAGTGGGAAGGAACCACCACTACAGTGGACCTAATTAATAACCACTAGCCTTAGACACACTCGCCTTAGGCACCACAAGAAAACGCGGATAAGCAATGAATTACCCACGACCTTCTCTTGTCTTATTGAGCGCGACAGTCCTTAGAGTCTTCTCTAGATTTCTTTTAGTTAATGGAGGTAATGCGGATGCAAGTTTGACGATTTTTGGGGCCTAAGAAGGGTAATGAAATCCCCACCTAATTTGGATTTGGCCGTGCCCCTTAAATTTCCGTATTAGAATGCAAACAACCAAGAAATCAAAATCACACACAATTTTTATTTTGCTTTTGCGCGCTGCGATTTATTTGCAAAGAATCCTGCAGCAAAGGGTTAATTGGAGCTAAAAAGGGTGAGAGGAGAGAGCAAGAAATCACCTGCTGGAAAATTTTCCAGAGATCCCTCAAGACTGCGGCGCTTACGCCGCACTAACCATGTATATGCCGCTCTTCCGCGGTCAGGTGTTGGGAACAGTGTACAATTTTTCAACAACTTCTTCCTGTTGCTATCTACAGCTCTCTGGTATATCCCAAATAATTTTTCAACAGCACAGAATGCTCCAGATCACCTTGCAGTCAAATCACAACACACGTGTAAGAGTTTGTACGAATTTTGATTTCAAGAAGTAAAACGTAATAATTCTTTCACTTCAAACTATAAATGCAAATGAATTAGCGCGATCCCCGGCAACGGCGCCATTTTGATTGAAATATTTTCTGACGTGTATAAGTAAAAAGTAACGACAATCAAAAAATTATATTGACCGCAATCAAACCACGGTGTCGGATGTAGTTAATGAATGAGTGCGGATCGTCCACAGGGATTGTGCAATTCAATTGTATTTTGATACGTTTGAAATGAAATGTTAAACAACAATAAACGAAAACATGATTCAAGATGTGATTTGTATTCCAGTGTCACTATCCTTTACTCAAGAATCAAGAAACTATAAACAATCAAGAATCGGTTGTTTTGATAATATTTCCAATCAACAATCAAGAATATAAGAGAGGCTCGTAGGAGTCGATCGGATCTTTAGACGTGATGTAATCTAAAGGGTTTCGTGTTCTTGTCCTTCGAAGAATTGATACTAGATCAATGGTGATCGACGAGAGTTAGGGTTTTCTTGATGAAATTAGGGTTTCATCTCTTAACCCTTGTTCTTTCGAGGATACCATTTATATTCTAGCCTCTAGCAATTCCAAGAAACGATCGGAACTCCCCAATCTCGAGCGATGTCGATCAAGAAAGCATCGCAACGAATTGGGTCGTCGATTCTTGAACTTGCTAGGGTTTACAAACTCGTGGGATTCAAGAATCGATTACAAATTTGTTACATCATCATACTAAAGATCGTTTCGACTCCCCGACGAGCGGAGTTTTATTCACACATCACCACAAAGACAATATTCAAGAATAGTAATGATAACATGATGCGGAATTTAAAGAAGACAAGATAAAAGAATATCACCTTTTATTTAATCAACAATTTCAATACATTCTTTCAAGAATCTACAAGAAGAAGAAATCGATCGTTGACTCGGCTTCACTCGTCTCCGTGGATCGTGGATCTACTTTGATCTCTTGCCCGATTGAAGATCGGCTCGGCTCATAAAAGGGTTGAAGGCATCTTGCTTGGCTTGCACTCAAGATCTTGAATTGTGGTTGGATTTAGGGTTAGGGTTTCCTACAAGCTCTCTCACTAAACTTGAGGAAGAGGGGATGAAGAAAGAGATTGATTTTCTAAACTTCAATCAAGGTTGAATTATATCGTTCAATTATATTTCAAATGATGAGCCTAGGGTCTTATTTATAGAGCTCCCAAACCCTAGGTTAGATTTGAATTAGAACTTTCCCTCCCAAAGTTTGTTGAAGGGTTTCTAGAAGGAGTTTGTTAGGAGTTAGCTTAGGGTTTAAGCTAGGGTTTAGGGAAAGTTCTAGAAAGATTAGGCTAGTTTGGGTGTTTGCTGATCTGGTGGAAGTATCTGGACTCTTCTGGAAGTTTGTGTGCATTATTGAGCTGTATCCACTGAAACAGGAGTTTTGGTGAAATTTGAGAGTCTGAACCCTTGGAACCGCCGCGCAACCGCCGCGTTTACCCTACATATGCCGCTCTTCCGCCGCGCATTGATGAGCTTGGGATCTGAGTCTTCTGCAGTGGTCTTGTACTGCTGTTTGTAGCTTTCTTTGATGTTTAGATTTGTGCTTACTCTTCTGTGTTGATACCAGATTTGAGTTAAGTGAGTTTACGAGCAATTGTAATGGTCGAGCATTGTAATGATCGAGCAAGCTTCTCTTTTCCTGCACAGACTTCGAAACAGGGGTTGCAAGATATAGAAAATATGCTATGTAATGCAATGCAGTCAATTTCCCTAGAAATGCCGGTTTTAAGATCGAATACATGTAATCTGATATTTTGCGACCGATTTGCTAATATGTGAATTATGAATACCGTACACTTCTATATGGATGCAAATGATAAGGAAATTGCCGGTTAAAATATGCAATATTTTCGACTGATCACTACCCGAGTATTGAACGATCAGAAGATCAGCAAGCAAGCCCGCTCCAACTCCTGCAAAAAGCCTGACAGTGACACTACCGTACAGTCCGGTCTCCTCGTCCGATATGTCGCATATCATGTCTAGGGGTGGTAAACGTCAGACCCCAATAACCGATAAGTCATGCCGATATGAGGCTCATAACGGGTCGAGAAACTACTGGTAACACTTACCAGTAAATCTCTAAACTAGCTCTGGCCAGGGACTTCCCTGTTATGGCCAATCGAGCATAGCGCAACATCAACCCCCAATACCGGAAGAGACGAAACCCCTCCTATCGCTCATTGCCTCCATGCGACTCGGGACTATACCCAAAAACCACCGTCTTGCACGCCCTCTTGGACGTGGTAAGGTGGAAATCAAAGCACAGTGGGAACCACACAAGACTCTATGACTATCTCGGGTCTACAGACTAACCTGTACCAGTGTCACCAGAGAACTGCCATCTGACGTAAGGTATAATACCATCTGGGAGTTCTCGACGAGTCCGTCCAGTGTACCCAGTCTCCACTGAGCACACGTATATCATCTCTGATGTCAAACACCAATGGATATGGGATCATCCATCGCCCATCTACATGGGTCGAGAAGGTATACGATACCAGATTGTTGAATCAATGGTTGATTCAATGATATGTTATATGTATATGTGATATGCATAAAAATGATATTAGTCGGTTGTATGCGATACAGCCGGCTTATTAAATCAAGTGTTGATTTAATAATTTAATTTTTGATTATATATTTGATATATTAATATACATTAACTAATATTAGCTCACTTAAGAAAATGTTTTTTCCCATTATACATTTAATATATATGTGATATATGTTAATGTATTTATTTTGTGTCATGTTTGATGATACATACTACATGGGTGTATGAGACTCACACCATTCCATAGATAATTAAGGGGTTATTATTTATTTAAAGTAATTCAAAATTAGGTGGAAATTAAGCATGGTTCGAAGCTTGTGGTAACCTTGACTTAGTCCACTAATTTTGTCTCACTTAAGATATTTATTAACCCAATCATTATTTTTAGCCATGGTTAAGTCTTTACATGGATAATATATGATATTATCTCACTCATGTTTCTTTGACTCTCTCATTCATTCTTCACTTCATTTTCTTCTTCATCTCAAGAAAAGCTCTCCAGGTTTTCTTAAGGTGAAGAAATCTAGTGAGAAAAATAATTCTAAAGTGAGCAAAATTCATACTTTACCAATCTATACCAAACTAGCCATTTAGTATAGCTTGTTTCTTCACTAGTTCATCAATTAGTGAAGAGGTAGCTTGAGTTAGAGATTCTTCGACGTAGATCATCTTCGGCCTCGAAGTTCTTCAAGCAAGCTTGTTCCTTTCACCTAGTGGAGCCTAACGAGAGTCCGGGACACCACTACTTGGAGCAAAGGGACTACTATACTGAGCTTTAGAATTGAAGAACCTGTCTACAAAGGTTGTATTCCCATTTCACTTAGTGTAAAGTTGTTTACATGTTAGTTAAACCCTAATTTTCTAGTTAGATCCTAGGTTATGGGTTGCTTAGCACTCTAGGTTTTTAAAAAAATGCATGCTTGATGCCTTAGAAAACATAGCGAGGGTGCTAAGAAACCCAGCAGTAAGCACATCGTTTAATTGTTCCTCGTACATAGAGTATCGAGACAGGGCACCGATATTCTAAAGTAGACTAGTGTGTACATTTTCTTGACCCTGTATGTGGCGATGGATGATCCCACATCTATTAATGTTTGTCATCAAAAATTGTACACAGGTGCTCATTGGAGAATGGGTACACCGAACAGGACTCGCCGAGAACTCCTACATAGTATTATACCTATCGTCAGATAGCAGTTCTCTGGTGACACTGGTACAGATTAGTCTGTAGACCTAAGATCTTCATAATGTCTTGTGTGGTTCCCACTATGCTTTGATTTCCTCCCTACCACGGCTCAAAGGAGTCATGCAAACAGGTGGATTTTGGATACAGTCTCGAGTCACATGGAGGAAATGAGCGATAGGAGGGGATACGTCTCTCCCGGTATTGGGAGTTGATGTTGCGCTATACTCGATTAGCTATAACAGAAAGTCCCTGGCCATGGCTGATGAGATTTACTGGTAAGTGTTATCGGTAGTTTATCGATATGTTATGAGCCTCACATCAGCATAACTTTTCAAGTTACTGGAGTCTGACGTTTACCACCCATAGACTCGATATGCGACATATCATACGAAGAGACCAGACTATACGGTAGTGTTACTTACAGGATTCATGGGAGTTTGGACAAGCTTGCTTGTTGATCTTCTATTCGCTCAATACCTGGATAGCCGTTGCGTCCAGCTAGTACCGCTGACGGCTTGTGGGTAACTGATATGATCATTACCTACTGCTAGCGTATTGACGAGTGTTTAGAGTCCCACACAGAGGTTTTCTAACTGAAGCGAAACGAAGTAGGTCACATATGTGATATGTCCGGGACCGAGATTAAATACGTGTATGTGATACCGTATTCTAATCTCGTGATATAGGTTATATGTGATATAGCCGGATTATTGAATCAAGTGTTGATTTAATAATTTGTTATATGTATATTTGATATACATAGAAATGATATTAGTCGATTATATATGATATAGCCGGATTATTAAATCAAGTGTTGATTTAATAATTTAATATATAATTATATATATGATATATTAATATATATTAACTAATATTAGCTCACTAAAGAAATCTCCTCTTGATGTATGTATACATGATGATATATACATTTATGTGATATGTAGACATTTGTATAATATATTACCTATACTATTGTGTCATGCTAGATGATACATTGGATATGGGTGTATGAGACTCACACTAAACTAAAGATAATTTGGGTGATTTAATTATTAAGGGAAAAACCAAAATTAGGTGGAAATTAGCATGGCTTAAGATGCTTGTGGAAGCATGCAGAAGTTTTGGCTTATTCCACTAATTTTGTTTTACTCTAGATATTTATTAACCCAACCATTATCTTTAGCCATGGTTAACTCTCTTGACATATCTCTTGAGATATTTTTCACCCTAGTTGATTCATTCATCATCTTCTTCATCTCATTTTGCTCTCTAACTTTTGGTGAGGTGATAAAAGAAAAAGAGAGAGAATTCTAAAGTGAGCAAAATTCCTACTTCATCAACCTACTCTCATCTAGCCCATTAGTGTAGGTTGTTTGATTCACTTATTTCTTAGTTAGTGAAGAGCTAGCTTGAGTTAGAGATTTCTCAAGGTGGATCATCTTCGACCTTGAAGATCCTTAAGCAAGTTTGTTCCTTTCGCCTAGTTGAGACTAAGAAGAGTTCGGGGGACCACTACTTGGAGCTAAGGGACTAATACTTAGAGTTTTAGAAGTGAATGGCCGGTCTACAAAGGTTGTAATTCTTGTTCACTTAGTGTAAAACGTGTTTACTAGTTTAGAAACCCTAATTCTATAGTTCGATTCTAGGTTAGTGTAGCTTAGACCTCTAAATTTTTAAAATTGCATACTTGATGCATGTAGAAACTAAGTAGAGGTGCTAAGAAACACTTTCATATATATATATATATATATATATATATATATATATATATATATATATATTAAATCAACACTTGATTTAATAATCCGGTTATATCATATATAATCCGGCTAATATCATTAAATGCTTGATTGAAATACGGTATCATATACTCATAATTAATAAAGCTTTTGCACATATCCTTATACATGCCCTACATCGTTTCGCCTGTACTGGGAAACCTCTGTGTGGGATTCTAAAGACTTGAAAACACGATGGCAGTAGGTTATGATCATATCCATTGCCCACTAGTACGTCAGCGGTATTAGTTGCACGTAACGGTTATCCATGTATTGATCGAAAGGAGATCAACGAGAAAGCTCATCAGAACCAACTGAGTCTATCAGTGACAGTCTCCTTACAGTTCGTTCTTTTCATCAAAGAGTGTCGTATACCGAGTTTAGAATGGTGGAAATCGTCAGACCCCAATGACCCTCTAAGTCGTATGGATCATGAACTCATAACTATCCGAGAAACCACTGATAACTATTATCGGTAAATCTCAATTGTCTTGGCCAAGGACTTATGGTTATAGTCGATCTGGCACAGCACAATCTCGACTCCATATACCTGGAGAGACGAAATCTCTTTAATCGCTCAATATTTCCATGTGCTTCAAGACTGTACTCAACTAAAATCTGTTTACACGATTCAGTAGAGCCATGGTAGAGTAGGAATCAAAGTACTGTGGGAACACATACAAGACACTATGACGATCTCAGGTCCACAGACTACCATATACTCATGTCATAAGAGAATTGCTATCTGATGATAGGTACAATTCCACCTTGGAGTTCTCAGGTGAGTTCGTCCAATGAAACTCATTCATCCAATGAGCACATGTATGCAATTTTCGGTGTCAAACACCAATGGCTATGAGATTAACCATCGCTCCAGTCGGGGTCAAGAAATATATACACTAGTCTAAACTAGAGTACTGATACCCAGTCTCGATACTCTTACGACTAGGGACTTTTAAGAATGTGCTTGTGGATTGTCATGGCCTACTAGTATGATCCCTATCATAATTCTGGTAATCAAAAAAAAATTCTATGGGTTTTATCTCATGTATTCGCGATATGTGATTTCGAATGAAACGTATACACATGAAAGATAAAAACAAACCAGATAACATATTATCATCTCAAGCAAGATTGTTCTCTGTATAGATCCTCCTAGCAATTACGATAATTGTCTTAAAAGCACCTATATCCAACACTATTTAGTGAGAAAGTGAAGCCGCATTCTATAAGA
Source organism: Agapanthus africanus (assembly GCA_030015575.1). Classification (NCBI taxonomy): domain Eukaryota; kingdom Viridiplantae; phylum Streptophyta; class Magnoliopsida; order Asparagales; family Amaryllidaceae; genus Agapanthus; species Agapanthus africanus. The sequence continues at coordinate 689,786,313 of JASDDO010000019.1, read as the reverse complement.
ATCAGGTTATTCTTTAGAACACTCAAAGAAACCGAGAAACACACTGCCATAACGTGCAAACCTGATGATTGCAACTAATAGCTCATGTTGTGTGTACATATGTCAAGTCTGTATTAATGGATTCAAAGTTCAAGACATAGTTCATTTTGTATTTTTTCTAATGAGATATATGATACTAAAATGAAGGTTCAGTCCGGAAGACTCATTCACCTTAAGCGCAATGTGAGAAAGCGCAATGTGAGAAAGAAAAGGACTTGCGCTTGCGTGCGCACAAGCCAACTCCAAGACCAATAGAAATTGGGGTGACCCGGTCCGAAAACCTTAACGTGCATGTGCGGGTGTGACAAACGCGCAGGGAGGTGCAATCCCTCGTTCAAGATCCGGATGGCGCACATGCAAAATTGGAGAGGTTGTAACTTGCGGAGAAATTATCTCCCGACGTTACTCCTTCCAACGTGTTGATTTTCTTTATATAAAGAAATAGTTTTGAGAGAGAAATAAAACACAGTGAAAAATACCGAGAGCTCTTCTCTGTGATTTTATCCTTTGAAAGTTATTGTTCGGGTCTAATTTTGATTATGGGCAAAAGGATTACGTTGCAGCAATCGATCGAATCGTCGAATGCACAGTATGAAGGCCAACCTTGAAAGGGTTTCGTTGTATCTTGGGAATAGACGGCCAATCCGGAAGCATCCATTGAGGAGGTGCAATCCCCCGTTCAAGATCCGGATGGCGCACATGCAAAATTGGAGAGGTTGTAACTTGCGGAGAAATTATCTCCCGACGTTACTCCTTCCAATGTGTTGATTTTCTTTATAAAAAGAAACAGTTTTGAGAGAGTAATAAAACACAGTGAAAAATACTGAGAGCTCTTCTCTGTGATTTTATCCTTTGAAAGTTATTGTTCGGGTTTGATTTTGATTATGGGCAAAAGGCTTACGTTGCATCAATCGGTCGAATCGTCGAGTGCACAGTATGAAGGCCAACCTTGATAGGGTTTCGTTGTATCTTGGGAATAGACGGCCAATTCGGATGCATCCATTGAGAAGGCGGAAAATTTATTTTACAACACGCCTTGATAAATTTCGTTTGTCATTTTATTTTATTTTCCTCATCTGTGTGTTATTAGATTCGATTTGTTGTCATTGTTTTGTTTCCAACATATTACACTTAGCACACCGAATAATTTCTTGTGTACTGCTTGTGTGTGCGCGCTGCATCACCCCCACTTGCGAAGGAACCCTAACCTCTTCTTTCTTGTTATACATAATCATTTTATAACAGTTGGACCACAATAAAAGGATAGTTCATTTACATGGTTCATATGAGGTTTAGACTATAGCTATGTATTATTGCAATATGTGTATTCACTATTAGAACTTTCTACCTTAGTTAGAAACAAATATAAGGACAATACTAAATAAATAAACATAATTATTACGATCTCTGTTCCTCTTTTAAGTGTTCATTTTTTATTTTGCACTTCCACTGAGAAAACTTTGGAAATCTATGATATTATGACATTGCTGATACTAAATTACTATATAAATCTCATTTAATACTAAATTTCTGTATTAACCTTATATGTTAACCTCATTTAACAAGGGCTACGGTAAGGAATCAAAATTTAAATTTGTATTGAAAACACAAAAAATAGTATTGATGATGTAAATGGACACTTATAATGGAACAAATAAAAATGAACACTTAAAATGGAACGGAACGGAACGGAACTAGCATAAGAATCTTCAAGGTGTAAATCTGGCTACTGTTTCCACTATTACACCCTCTCAAAATCTCATTCAAACTCTGAACTAATTAAGCATTATCCTGAAATTATAATTTAAAAAATTCAAGTAGAGAGATTTGTTTTCCATTTTTATTTTTCATTTTTTTGGATGTAATATTGGACTGGAACTAGAGTCATCCCCTCTTCTAAATAAATAGACACTTCTCTGTAAATAATATTGTGTAAATTAGTTGTTTGGCTTAACCTCTGTAGTGTATGTTTTTGCAAAGTTATAACCTTTTGAGAGTAGCTTTAATTAAGTTAAAAGTTGTAGGCATTTTCACAGAAATCAATGTCTAACGTACTATTGCGTAGGCTAAAAACTACAATAAAAACACACCAATAGAACTAGAAAAGGCGTTTCCCATAATGAAATGATCAACCATATGCACAAACAGGTACCATATTGTAAAGCAAAAATTGAAATATAAGGTACGGACTCAAAGTGGTCACAAGAAGAATAGAATAATTTCTGTGTCAATGTAAAAGCTCACAGATAACAACCACCCAAAAGGATGCCTTTCAAGAGCATACTCATGAGCTAGCCTGCTCATGCAACACCAAATTAAAACAACAACAACAACAACAACAAAAAATTAGACACCAAATATTGGAAATAAAGAAAATATTTATAATGACTACAAGAACCTTTCAAACTTGAAACATATAGCTCTGGAGGGATAGACAAGAAGAGGAAGAGAGAGATGAGAAAGAGAAGAGAAGCGTACAGTTTCCGCCCTTATTTAGCAAGAGAGCAGGCAACCAAGACGTCAATCGAATGACAGGGTCTTACAAGGTCAAGAAAAGGCCTTACAAGGTCAAGAAGGCGAAACATCAAAAGAACAAGACGAACATGAGATAACACAGAGGAGAGAGGCTTCAACGGAGATGAAAAGAGAGAAAAAAAGCTCAGGTAGGATAGCACCATTTCATGACTAAGTGCAGCTTGCAGCCAACAATAATATGGGAGGTTTCCTTCTTGCCCTAAAGCTTGTTATAAAGTTAAGCGCCTTGCAAGTATGAACTCCATCAACCTTCATAATGTTGGATCCTGTTAAGAAATCATACATTCTGATAAGAGAGAGAGAGAGAGAGAGAGAGAGATGTATTTTGGTGGAGTTGGAGTTGGTAGTGCTTAATTGGGGGAGATATTTAAATCTCTCCCAACCACTATGAGGGAAGAGGATTAATTAAAAAGGCCTGAAGGCTGCGAAAGGAAAGGGGCAAAAAAGAAAGAAGACAAGAGAAAGAGAACAGAAACGATAAGATAATGGAAGCCAACCTTTCCACAGAGCTATCATTACCATGCATATGAATCGTGCTGGGACCAATATTGGCAAATCAAAGGAGAAAGCAACAAATCCTCTTTGGCTTACCACACATGTGTTCACTGCAGAGAATTGAAGTATATATTTTGAAAAAAGTTGAGAACTTCATCATAGTAAAATTTGAACTATATATGGTGTTGGGTTTGAGGAAATGTTTTTATATTCCAGAAGATCTTGTAACAGACTTGATCCGTCCACAATTTAAATACATCCCGAGTATTTAAATCACATGTAAGATCAAGATGGACGAAAATCTCTCAATACACGTATGTAAGTTATGTAATTTGATATTGAAGTCCGTATCAGATATAGAAAGATATGAAGATAAAGGTTTAGCGATTAAAAAAAACTAAAAATACAATGGTGGACTGAGAGTGACCTAAAATAATTGCCATAACTCTAATCTCACTACATTATATTGCCAACAATGAGTTTTGTTAAATGGGACGTAGAGCGGACAGATGAAGAATTAAGACCATGCATGAGATCTAGCATGACTAGGATCAGTCTACCATGGCCCGATCTCAACATGCTCTTTCAACTCTTAAGAGAAAACACAAGCATAAAACCCATGATAAACAAAGATGATCGCTTCTCCTTCAAGAGCAAAGCCACAACTTTTAATGCTGAATAGCAATCTCAAATTAATAATAAAATACCCCCTCAATACAAATATTTTCCATCCCTTTAAATATAAGAATATAATTCTTAACAAAAAAAGCAAATTTAATTAAAATGGAAAGATAATAAACTAGATCTAATTTAAACTACTTAGATTTGAACAATTAAAATTGTAGCAAATTAATTAAATTTCTATTTAAATTGTAAATAACCTTCATCCGAATCTTTTTAAATCTTCCTGCTGGATCAGCTCCCACTCTACCTGCTCAATCTCTGCCTTGGTCATATGCTCGTGTATCAAACTCCCGGGGTTGGAACGAACCCGACCTCGAGTTCGGCTCTCTTGGATCCTTGACGTAGCGTTTTATTAGCTCGATTTTATAAACATTCTCGTCAATTTTTCCAGCGCTCTGAATTATGTATCGGCTCGGTCTTTCAGCTTACCAAATTTACCTTGAGAAAATCGTGCAGGCCGAAAATTGATTCATATTAATTCTCCAACTTCAAATTTTGCCGGCCTTTGATGCTTGTCCATTGCCGTCTTATACTTCCCATTCGAATTTTCTATCTTGGCACAAACTTGTTAATGTAACTTCTTAATATTCTTGGCCATGTATTCGGCATCTTGACTGAACTTCGTAGTTATGGAATCAACACAAGGTCAAGAGAACTATTTGGATTCCTACAATACACCATCTCAATTCCCCATTGACATGGAAATCAATCAATTGTAGACAAACTCGGTTTAGGGTAATACAGCCTCCTAACCACTTATTGTCTCCCACATACTTTCTCAAAAAATCTGTCAATGTTTTGTTTACCACCTCAGTCTGTCCATTGGTCTGTAGAAGATATGAAGTACTGAATTTTAGATGGGTTCTCATCTTCCACCATAAAATCCTCCAAAAGTTACTGATGAACTTCGAATCTCGGCCAGATGTCACAGTCTTCAGAATTCCGGTAACTTAACAAGCCCTCTAAAATATTAGTTAGCTACATTGAACGTTTTTTTGCGTGGAATAAATTGTGTCATTTTTGAAAATCGGTCGACCACAACCAAGATTCAATCCATACCACTTTGACCTCTCGATAGTTCCAAGACATTGTTGCGGTCAACATCCACCCATGGAGCTTTAGGCCTGGTACTTGCATATAGAGACAAGTGTTTCCACTTGTTTCGCCACATCTTCTATTAATTTCGGCAACACCACTTGTTTCGCCACATCTTCTATTAACTTCGGCAACAAAAAGTATTCCTCCACCAAAGGAAGGGTCCTTCTCGGTTGAAATTCTTGCTAAATCTCCATTCTAACTTTCCAAAATAATTGCATTCGGAAATGAGGAATTTGACGCACATAATCGGATTTCTTTGAAAAGAAAGTCATCGACAAGAACATAATCTTTGAAATTTCCTAGTTGACACTTTGTTCAGATTTCGCTAAAATCTTCATCATCCTTGTACAATTCTTCCAACTGCTCAAAACCGATAATTTTGACTGGTAAAGTCGACAAAAATGTAACTCGTCTGCTTAGCACATCGACTACTTTATTTTGTCGTCTTTGTTTATGCCGAATGACAAATGGCACAAACCTCTATATATAAACCACTCAGTTTCTATGCCGACTACTTAACTTGTGGTCACCATTGAGATAGTCAGCATTTCATGATCTTAATTTAGCACCAAATCCTGATGAAATAGATAAGGCTTCCAATGTTAAAAAGATTGAATAACGACGTACATTTCGACATTATAGGTTAAGTAATTACTTCTTTAAACATTCAACTTTTCACTAAAGAATGCGATAGGTGTTGGATATAGTGCCCTCAAATCAATTATTGTAATCGCAGGCATGCGATTATGATGATTGAGAGATGACCTATACGGATAAAACAGTCTTACTTGAGATGATAGTATGATATCTGGTTCATCTCTATCATCATGTACATGCATTATGTGGTATTACAGATCACTATTATATATTGATAGAGTATATAAGATTCTTACTTGACTACCAGAATTATTGTGGCGATCATACTTGTGAGAACTGGGTAGTCTATAAGCAAATCATTAAATGTCTCTAGTCGTGGGAATATCGAGACTGGGTATCGATATTCCAGAGTAGACTAGTTTATACGTTTCTTGACCCTGATGAGGGATGATGGCCGGTCTTATAGCTATTGGTGTCAGTTAGTGTTAGGGATATGTATGTAGGGATCCCTAGCATGACTACAAGATTTCGAGAGAAATCAACCATGCCGTTTTCAAAAATTTAGTGTGCTAAGCAACTCAAACCAAAGATCCAACTAAAGAAATGTTCACATCATAATATTGCAATTCATACGCCCCACTTTCGTGCATTTTATAAGTAAACAGATGCTTTTGACGATCGTTTGTTGCATGTTACAGGATACAGGTTTCTGGAGCAAATACAGTGAAAAAGACACAAAACAACAGAAAAATGGACTTTTGACCAACATTTAGACGGATCCTAGTCAAACCGAGACGAAGAACAGTGCAAGGTCCAAAAAAATGTCAAGAGAACGGCCAAAAGATACGAACAAGCTTTCACTGAAGATCTGGAGAAGACCTAGAAGCCCAAAGAAGAAAATACATATGGAAATAGGAAGCCCAAGACAATACAACCCAAGTGCAAAAAAGTTAGTGGCCCAAGACCACCAAAGGGCCGCGGATCCGCGGCCCAAGCCAACAATTGCCGCGGATCCGCGGCCGTTATGTGCCCGTGTCGGTGCATTTTCTCTGTGCCGGTGCGTCGTTTTGGGTGTTGGGATTTTCCGTGGGCAAATCAGTAATTTCGCATGTGCGATACTCTGAAACCCTAATTCTTCTGTTTACTTATAAATTGTAATCTAGATCTAAAAAAATGTATGCCTCTTTATATTCAATAAAAGTGAGATTTGTTGGAGAATTCAGAGCATCATCTTTATTGTAAGTTTTTAAATTCCTGCCCTAGTATAATTGTTCTACTTGCCTTAGTAATCTTTTGTTTGCTGAACTTTACTAGTTAGCTTGTTTAATCTGTCGTAAGGTAATTCTTTAAAACATAAACATAAAAATGTGTCGTTGTAATAATTCCCTAATGAGCGAGTAAAATCCTAGCTCGTTAGGGTTAGGAATAACGGAGTAAGTGAGAGATGGATGTCTCTCACCTCCATCAATGCCAACTTATTTTTAAAACGAAACCTTCATGCACGCATATACGATCCGCCCCCTACGGCACCCTACCTATAAGGTAACGGTGATCCGTAGTATAAAAGGCCGGACTTATATGACGTCCATGAAGATCACATCAATTAATAGGAAAGGACGGACAAGGATCTAGAGGAAGAAACGTTGTTTCTCCCCGATCATCCTAATCCCTTTTCCTATTGATTGTTGTGATTTTTCTAAAAGCTTAAATCACGGCATTGAAAGAGGTGAACACATTGATCTCAACACCCCTACCTTCGGCCTAACCCTAATGAGTCCTTTCTCATCACATAACTTCGTCTTAAATTCAACCGACAAAAACCCAACAACGATTTGAATCAACTCGTTATAACACAAAAACAGGAACTAACACATCCCTGCGGATCGACCCGTATTCACCGGCTAGCTGCGAAGCGACGCCGTTTCTGATTACGGTAAACTAGAATTTTTGGATTAATCAAGAAATTAAGGTAAGCAAGCATGTAATCAAACATTACATCTAAGTGAATGGGAATACAACCTTTGTAGACCGGTCCTTCACTTCAAAAGCTCCGTGTAGTAGTCCCTTCGCTCCAAGTAGCGGTCTCCCGGACTCAAGTTAGACTCCACAAGGTGAAAGGAACAAACTTGCTTGAAGTCTTCGAGGCTGAAGATGATCTACGTCGAGAAGATTCTAACTCAAGCTATCTCTTCACTAATTAAGAATTAGTGAAGCAGACAAACTATACTAAATGGCTAGTCTAGTGTAGCTTGATGAAGTAGGAATTTTGCTAATCTTAGATTTATTTTTCTCACTAATTTTATTCACTTCCTAAAAACCTAGAGAGCTCAAAGAGATGAAGGAGAAGATGAAGTAGAGAATGTCATCAATCAGAATAGAAACCATGTGTGAGATAATATCTCATATAACTCATGTAGAGACTTAACCATCGTAAAAGAGAATGATTGGGTTAATAAATATCTTAAGTAAAACAAAATTAGTGGACTAAGTCAATGGTTCCATAAGCATCCACAAGCTTCAAGCCATGTGCTAATTTCCAACTAATTTTTATTTACTTTAAATAAATAAACCCTACATTATCATAAGTATGGTGTGTGTCTCATACACCCATGTAGCATGTAGCAACAAGCATGACACAATAATATATATCACACACACACACACACACACATATATATATAAATATTAAATGTGCACAAGTAAGAAAAGCAACACTTAAGTGAGCTAATATTAGTTAATGTAAATTAATATATCAAATATACAATTATACATTAAATTATTAAACCAACACTTGATTTAATAATCCGGCTATATCATATATAACCGACCAATATCATTTGTATTAACTTATCGAATCAACACTTAATTCGACAACCCGGCTATATCACATATGACCGGCCGATATCACATATCGCGAGAATAGAATACGGTATCACATACACGTATTAATCTCAGTATCACACATATCACATATGTGCTCCTGCTTCGTTTCGCCTGAGCCAGGAAAGCTCTGTGTAGGACTCTAAAGACTCGTCAATACGCCGGCAGTAGGTGATGATCATATCAGTCACCCACAAGCCGTCAGCGGTACTAGCTGGACGTAACGGCTACCCGGGTATTGAACGATCAGAAGATCAACAAGCAATATTGTCTAAACTCCCGCAAAGCCTGTCAATAACACTACCGTATAGTCCGGTCTATTCGTCTGATATGTCGCATATCTAGTCTAGGGGTGGTAAATGTCAGATCTCAGTAACTTGATAAGTCGTGCCGATGTGAGGCTCATAACGGGTCGAGAAACTACTGATAACACTTACCAGTAATTCTTCATATCAGCCCTGGCCAGGGACTTCGTGTTATAGCCAATCGAGCACAGCGCAACATCAACCCCCAATATCAGGAGAGACGAAACCCCTCTTATCGCTCATTGCCTCCATGTGACTCGGGACTGTACCCAAAAACCACCATTTTGCACGCTCTCTTGAACGTGGTAAGGTGGAAATCAAAGTACAGTGAGAATCATACAAGACTCTATGACGATCTCGGGTCTACAGACTAACCTGTACCAGTGTCACCAGAGAACTGCTATATGACGTCAGGTATAATACCATATAGGAGTTCTCGGCGAGTCATTTTCAGAGTACCCAGTCTCTACTGAACACCCGTATACCATTTTTGATATCAAACACCAATGGATATGGGATCATCCATCGCCCATCATATGTGTTAAGAAGCGTATACGCTAGCCTACTCTGGAATATCGATGCCCCGTCTCGATACACCCTCGACTAGGAACAATTAAAGGATGAACTTATGGACTACCCTGGCCCCCCTAGTATAATCTCTATCATAATCCTGGTAGTCAAGTACACATCCTAAGGACTTTATCAACATGTGAGAGAAAGACAGTATCACAACACAAGTCTAAATGTTAAGATAAAGAGCAACCAGATAACATACTATCATGTCGAGCAAGAAAGTCCTCTCTATATATGTCCAAGCATCCACTATAATATACAATCATGTACAATAATGGCCTCTAGGGCATACATATAACTAACAGTCTCCCACTTGCACTAAGGCCAATTGTTGTAGTATCTCATACCCAACATCCCGAAGAGTCTCTCAAATTGTATCTGGGGTATGGCCTTCGTGAGTGGATCCGCTGTGTTATTCTTCGTGTCAACTCTCCTGATCTCAATCTCTCGGCGATAAACTATTTCCCGAATTAGGTGATACCGCCTAAGAATATGCCTGGATCGCTGATGGGACCTGGGTTCCTTGGCCAAAGCCACTGCTCTATTGTTATCATAATACAAAGGTATTGGATGCTCGATGGATGGAACCACACCAAGTTCGGTTATGAACTTCTTCATCCAGACATTTTTTTGGCGGCATCGTTGACAGCGATGTATTCAGCCTCCATCGTCGATTCTGTCACTGTTTCTTGCTTGGAACTCTTCCAACAAACCGCCCCTTCATTGAGGGAGAAGACAAAATCCGAGACCGACTTAGAGTCATCCTTATCACTCTGGAAGCTCAAGTCGGTAAAGGGCTCCACTTGGAGTTCACCGTTACCATACACCAAGAACATCTCTTTAGTCCTTCACAAGTACTTAAGAATGTTCTTCACAGCTGTCCAGTGATTCTCCCCGGGATCTGATTGATACCTGCTTACAACACCCATTGCGTACGCTACATCCGGTCGGGTACATAACATCGCATACATGATAGACCCTACTGCCGAAGTATAAGGTATACCTTGCATGCGAGCCCTCTCCAAATCAGTCTTGGGAGACATCTCTTTGGAGAGAGTGATTCCTGAGATCGTGGGTAAATTTCCACGCTTGGAATCCTCCATACTAAACCTCTTTAGTATTGGGTCAATGTACCTGGATTGGGACAATCCCAATATCCATTTAGATCTATCTCTATAGATCTTAATCCCAGGATGTAGGAGGTATCACCTAGATCCTTCATGGAGAATCTTTATGATAAGAAGAGCTTGACCGAGTGCACATAGGAACATCATTTCTTGTCACGACCAAATTTTGGAAAGTGGCCGACACTTAAACCGCGTGACATCAATAGGCGTAACGCAATTCAAGTAAGCCTAAAACCCAGAAATCTAAACCAGGAGAAGAAGTAAAGTAATAAAACATTTGGAATTCCCAAGTTAAAATCTTAAAGCTTAAGTTTATTTTCTTAAAAATTTTGGCAGCACCTCCTTTGTAAAAACAAGCCCCAAGGGGTACAAACACAAGATATAAATAAAGCATCCCCAAACGGGAGCAAATCACGCCCAAAGAAGGAACACAACCACCACAAGCATATATACGACGCCGTAGCGAAGAAATAGGCAAAAAAGAATGAAAACAAAATAAAAGAGGTAAAGGAAAAAAAAAGAAAGGCCGGCTCACACGAGCACGACAACCAGATTCACATATAATACAATATCGATCCACACAATCTCGTCTCTAAGTCAAATACATGAAAGTGGTAGATGGAGAGTACTAGATACAGTAAGATATATAATAAATTTATTTGGATAACCGCAACCTACCTACACCAAGCGGCCTCACAGCCAACCGTAGCGGTATCCGTAGAAATAGATACAATAAGGATACCTGCCGCGACTACTCTAAGGGTCAAGCCTGCAAAACACTGTGGCACAACGGGGGTGAGTTGCTAACTCATGAATAGTAAATAATATCATACAGATAATCACAAGTATGCACGAATAACGATAATCTAAAACATACAATCTGATAGCCTAAGTATGACAAAATGGATATGCAACAAATCATGATCAAGGTACACCATCAGGGTACTACAACTACATGAAACAATGCATATCAAATAATCCTGAGTGGGGGATAAAACATAATCATCATCAATGAATCATCATCATGGAAAAACCCGGTGTCCATCAACGACACCCCAAATCTTAATATCTCAGGCACCGTCACTCTGATCGGCCCTCATATCCATCAATCTTATGGAACCCGAGTGTCCAACATCGACACTCAAACCATCATGAAAACTCGTGTCTAACATCGACACGTAAATCCATATAACTCGGGCTCCGTCAGTCCGGATCGGCCCGTGTCCAACTCACGACTCTGGTCGGTATCCTCCAGATAACCGCCGGGTCCAAACTGTCACCGGTAAGTAGTAGTCCCTCTGCCAGGCTCATCACCTACTGCACAACATACCTTTCTTGCCCTGGGGTACTATACCGGTTCCACCATGAACCCGCAAACGGATCATCCATCTGCTCGAACAGGGTTTCAGAAATCCAAATCTCAGAACCGAGAAAACTCATGGTGGACGCATCGAAATATCATATCAAGAGAAACCGGGTTTTCAAAACAATACATACTTCTTTTGAAATATAACCACGGTTCTCAAATCCATAAATCACATGAAATCAGTATCTCAATGCATAAATCCATGAAATACGATGTATGCAACATAGAACAGTAATATGAGCGTATCAAGGGAAACCGCTCTTTTTAGATATGTCAAGTTTTTAAAGATATCATGTGGTTCCCAAATTCCCCGAAGTCAAATGCAACATCATATAAAGGCGTATATGTATCTATAGCAAGGTATGTGTGTATGCATGTATGTATGTATGTATGTATGCATGATGCAATTCATATGAGCAATAGAACAAGAATCAACATCTAACTATTGATAATAATGAAAGCGGTACAATATATATTCCCTTAGTAAAGTGGTACAAGAACAACAGCCTCAATGTCAATAATGAATGCAGTACAATATATATGTATATGATGTGCGTGTCATGGTAATTACCAACGGTGTGTGTGTGTGGCATACAATTCAGTGCTCGTGTAACATGAATCGTCGGTAATTGTGCAGTGTCCAATAGGTACTAAGTCAATGTACAACAAGTAATGGTATACCAATGATGTTCATGCACAATCAACGTGTATGCATATAAATATGTGGCTATAACACTGAATTTAGCCCTCGACGCTTAGTGCCATACGGGCGATTCCCCCGTAGATGTTAAATCTACTCACCGATGATCTCGAGCTAGGTAAATCCAACCATCTGTTTTCCCCTCCTCGCAGCGTCCGAAGTTCCCGCCTGCGATCCTATTTTTACACAACACAATAACGCGTGGATTTAGCAAACTACCCAATAATATATGAACACAACACCAATTAACGAATCGGTTCCCTCAAACCACGAAGGTTCGCTTAGCGGCTAAACGCATATAGAGGCATCTCAAAATAAATCCACAACTGCAAGCTACTGTAACAATTAAACTAAGTCGGATTAATCGTATCGCACGTTGCCGAAACACTAAAAATTAGCTAAGTGGTCCTAGATTTTGCCTATAGTCAATATGGGAAAATCAAACAGTACCAAACACTAAGGATAACCTACAGACAGCTACCCTAAAAAACACAACTCCCCAGGTCACTAAAAACCCGGCGGCATCGGGCTTTTTCCAAAAACTCGCCGGGTCGACTAGGTTGGGTTAGGTCCGGGTTTCAGGTGAACACTCAGGGCTTCTAACACAATACTACTGCATTGCTAGATTTTACAGTAAACTAACGTAATGATAGCAGATCACAGAGACACCGACTTATCGCCAAAAATACAATATTTACATAAAAACTATATCTTTAGTGTTTAAAACAGCAATTAATAAGCAACACTACATCTATAAAGCCTAGATAATGGTTAGAGATCACTACCTCACCAAGCTTGCTTGAAAACCCTAGCTTTCCAAGCTTCAAGTCATCTCAAGAGGCTTAACTTGATTTTGTGAGGGTATTAATGAGGTTTAGTAAAGAGTGGGCTTGGTTTTGTGATGAATCAAGATAGGTTTAAGTTTGAGGAAGGCAAGGAGAACAATAAAATGAGAGAGTGTGAGTGATGAGGAAAAAAATGAGGGTGTGAGTGGTGAGGGAAAAATGAGGGTGTGAGGTGTAAGTATACGGTAGCACCCCGGCCGTCTAACAGACGCCAAACGCGGAACAAAAACTTTTACAACTGGCGCTATCGTATACTATAACCCGGATCTGCTATTAAAGCTAAACTAACAAATTACAAAGTGGGTAGAAATGTTATACCGAACGATCCGAGTCCTTCGGTCTTCAACCATCATCCCACGTTTTGTTGCGGCTGCTCCGATCTCCTGAATCTCCAGTCTTCTCGTCCAGGTGGCACCACGTTGATGGATCTTTAAACGGGCTCCCACCTTTGAACCGAGGCAACTCGATCATCAAGTTTGCTAAAAGAGATGACCAAGATTGATGTAGAGAATGAGTAGAACACTTTGTCTCTCTTCGTCCAAAGCTATGGACGAACGGTTAATGAAGTTGCCTTTTGAAACTGTGATGGAATGAAATAAGCTTTGAAATTTCCATACAACAAAACAATATCTTTTTTTTCCAAAATGAACCATACCCCAATGGCAAGAGGGGAGGGGCCGGCTAAATATAGAGGAGGGGGTGAGTGTAGGAGAAGAGGAGGTGACCACAAGGTGAAAGATCTTATCATCTCACTTAATGAAAAGAATGAGTCACACAAAACATTAAATGCAAACCAATGAACATTAACCTAGTCACTAAAGCATTTAATGCATCCATGAGTCATTAATCCTAGTCAGCATATCAAGAAGCTTCCATTCATGACTCACCTCATGACTTACCCTCAAGAAGAAAAGATAAATCCGCATTTATACGAATGTTAAATACGGGTGATAGAAAACTGGAAACTGGCAACTTCCAAAAGTGATCCCGAAAAGAATTTCAGGATAACCCCGTAACAGTATAAACATACCCGCATTTGTATTACTGCCGAATACAAATGCAACCGAGACAAAGATATTATATCTACACAGTATAATACTTGGATCCGGCTTAAACCAAAGCCTACCAGTATTATCTGCCCGAAATATGACACGTGCGTAAACGCACGTGCATTTTCCGAACCCTGCCATAAAACCATATGGCCTCTACAACGTTTCACCCGAACTTGGGAAACTGTCTGTGGGGGACTCTAATGACTCATCAACACACTGGTACTGGTATAACCACTAGCACGTCAGAGGTACAAGCTGTACGTAACTGTTGCCTATGTATTGATTGGAAGGAAAGCTGACGAGCGAACTCATCCAGAAACCCTACTGAACCTGACAGTGACAATATACATATAGTCCGGTCCGTTCGTCTATGAGTATCGCATATCGGCCTAGGGGCTGGTAACGTCAGACCCCCAATAGCGGTATAAGTCGTGTCAGAGAGTAGCCCAGAACACTCTGAGATACTACTAGAGTACCTACCAGTAAATCTCCTGTCTCGGCCGAGGGCTTTGTGTAATGGCTCTCCTAGACACAACGCGATCTCACCCCCAATATCGGGAGAGACGAATCCCCTGCCGATCCGCTAACTTGCCTATATGTGGCTCGGGACTGTACCCAAAAAAGACCTGTTTGCACGACTCCTTTGAGCCGTGGTAGGGTAGAAATCAAAGCACAGTGGGAACTCACACGAGACAAATGACGACCTCAGGTCGATGAACTAACCTGTACACATGTCACCAGGGAACTGCTATCTGACGCTAGGTATAATACCAACTAGCAGGTTCCCGGCGAGTCCTGTCCGGTGTACTCATAACCCAATGAACACCTGTATACATCTTAGGTGATCCAACTGACACCAGTGGCTTGTGAGACCGGCCACCGCCCCTCGTCGGGGTCTTGACTGTATACACTAGTCTACTCTGGAGTATCGATGCCCTGTCTCGAAACTCCCACGACTAGGGACACTTTTAAGGATGTGTTTATAGACCCCAGCTCCTACGTATATGATCGCCATCATACTGCCGGCAGTCAAGAAAGAATCCTATGGGCTCTATCATCATGCATTAGTGAACTAAAGCATATATACGATGATAAAGACGAACCAGATAGCATACTATCATCCCGAGCAAGACTGTCATATCGGTATAGGTCCTCCCTCAATCATTGCAATCACGTGCCTGCGATCCAATAATTGACTTTGAGGGCACTATATCCAACAATCTCCCACTTGCACTTAAGTCTAATTATTGTGATGTCGCATACTCACAGCTCGTGTGATACCGAACATCCAACTCTTCTACTAATCAGTTTCACAAAACCCGTTTGCAAAACTATTGTGTTTGAGAAATAGCCTCAGTGAGTGGATCCGCCCTGATGTTTCTTTCTATGTCTCTCTTAATCTCAAGTTCGCGGAGAAAGCCATCTCCCGAATCGAGTAATACCTGTCTTAGAATATGTATGGATATCTGGTGGGACCTAGTTCATGAATGAACTCCAAATCCAAACTTCTTAGACTGTATCGATAACTGAACCTAATCAGTATCCAGCACCATGCCTTCCACAGTATCCTCTTGGATCAACTGTCCATAATACTGTCCCTCGTCGGGGGGGAAAACTATAACTCTGACAATCACTCTGTCATCCATGTCCCTTTTGAAGCCTGGAATGACAACCGTCTTCCGAAGGAGGCTGCCGTCATCAAATCCGTAGAACATGCACTTATGTTCTAAAACTGCTTCCTTATGTTTCTTCAGGATTTGATTAATATAAACTTATCGCATTTAGTGCAAAAACAACATCTGGTGTGGTACTTTACATCCCACGATTGGCTCAATTGCCTAAGCAAGTGATCTTCCAATCATGTACACCCCTCTCCATTTTAGTCTATAAGACACCTTTAGAGAGGGTGACTCCGTCACCTGCAGGTACGCCACCATGCTAGGAGTCATCTATTCTAAATACCTTTAGAATACTGTCAATGTACCTACATTGGGAAACTACCCAAATCAAGATCTAACACCATATATCTAGAAATCAGAATGTCTGATATTATATCCATATCCTTTGTGAAGAAATAATTGTGTGACGACCAAAGTACAACCGATCGTAGTATAGGAATTTTACTTCCTACTCTGTGTATGTCATCCAAATACCAGGACATCACACCCTACTACCTTCTTAACAGATCCATCTCCTATTCTGATGAAGTCAAACCCATGACTGTCACATCAAAAATAGATGATCTTATCTCCGCTATATCTGCTCAAGCCTATAAATAGACATAAGCCACTTGCCCACTGTGCTTCCTCTGCTCCCACTGATTACGACAACCCTCTGGCAGAATAATATATACGTATACTTCTAAAGCTAGTTTAGAACGACGCTATACTTATCATCCTGCCGGGTCTCATAGTCTGGAACAACAGTAGTGTTAAGTCTGGGTAAACAAGAACCTCCCTATCACCGTCCTTGAGGGTACCGGAGTACCTCTCAGGTGTCTGAGGTTACCCACCATGTCTACGGAGTGGCTAATGGAATGTCAAACCTGATTGAATATATAGTAACTATTAAATTTTCCGTAACCGTTTGCGGTTCTGGAATCACTTCCAGTTCTACCATACTCCCACTACTGTTTTCTGAAAAAATCCATTTTACTAAAACTGTGGCGAGTCAAGAACAATATCACTATCGATCTATCAGATGGTAGAAAGTCAATCCTCGTCAAAGCTCGGGTCAACCCACAAACTGCCATTACAGAAACGTGCCTTGAGTTATCCAGTGTCTGGTTTTAAGCATAAGCTGGACAACTCCCCATACCTTAACATCGTTAAGATATGATCCATTCTATATCCAATATAGAAACTTTGGCACTTATTTAATTGGAACTAGATTCAAATCATGCAGCTGTCTCCAGTGCATATCAACTTAATGGAGAGAGACTGATCAGCATTACTCAACTTAGGAATACATCCAATTATGAGTAACCTGAAAAAGAAACAAGTTTCTCAAAACCATTACTAACAACTGAATACCAATCACAAGTATCTACATCTTCGATCTCTTTGAAGAATCCTGATACTTGCGACATCTGGTTCTCTACTTTATTCTTATACCCACAACTTCTCAAAACTTAGACATTGTATTTCTACGAAACACTTGTCTAAAAACTAGAGAAGTTACAACTAAACAGAACAGAGTACGAGGACCAACCCCTTTGTCCTGATAGACACTGGACAACATACAATACTCTGTATAAGTCCGCTGAGTTGAATAACTCAAAACCTGTGTATCGTAGGTTGAAAACTGTACTTATGGTTAAGAACTACTCCGTTGTTTCACTGCTCCTTACCCAATCGTATCTGATATAGGTAAATGTCATGGATATAATCTCAAAAAGTTATATCTCACTTTATAAAAATAAACATACAGATATATCATTTTGAAATTGGTGCACAACAACGGATATTCAAAACCAAATACATGCCGTCTGGCAAAAACTCAGGCGACTTCCTCAAATATCACCAATTACAACGAATTCCGATATAATGAGGATGATCACCTTATTCCCAATAACCTACTCCCACTCATCATCTGTAATACCATACAGATATGAGAATAAAACCTGGTAAATACATACCTCGGAGTAAGTATCTAATCGGGAAATCAGTTTTCTTTTAACAATGCACTGAAACATGAAAATGTTTCGTAGGGGTATCCTGGTATTCATAGTAATGCCTCTTCCATAATCTAATTCATGACTTTAACCGTATATTTCATTGCCATCTCTCCAAATCCCTTGATTTGTCTTTAGTCGTTACCTTCTGTACACCTTCGTTAGGCTAAATGGTTTTCTTCCTTCCCTACCGTTCGGCACCAGCCTATGGTTTGGAAGAAGACTATCCAGTAAGCATAATAGGTGTACTCTCCTAATCCAAGGAGTACTCGCAACTTGAGAGAAGGTGATGATAAAAGACAACTGAATAATACCTTATTCTATTAAAGGTGAAATAGGAGTGGCGATGAAGTACGCGGTTTGGTTGTGAATGATAGCAGTCGCAATTTACTTTGCCCTCTTTCTAATTCCTTTATTTTGTCTTTAGTTATTACCTTCTGTACACCCTACTTAGGCTAATTGGTTTTCTTCATTCCCTACCTTTCGGCACCTGCCTATGGTTTGGAATAAGACTATCCAGTAAGCATAATAGGTGTACACTCCTAATCCAAGGAGTACTCGCAACTTGAGAGAAGGTGATGATAAAAGACAACTGAATAATCCAATTCTATTTCTCCTGAACCTGGATCCATCCTCGAAGTAGTAACTTCGAGTTCGTATATAACCATACGATGGATCTATCCAATGGAAGTGGATGTCCGTAGTAATACGGGGTGTTCTGAGAAATACAAAGGGTAAAAGAAGGTGCGGCAATGACTTATGCAACTTTAGACAATCCAAATACCAGTATTTTAAGAAGGTTCGGTCAACTTGGTTACCGAGTCATAGTCTAGGGTCGGTCAAAGGTCGCTGCCAAAGAGAGAGAGAGAGAAAAGAAACACTCTGCGTGTACTCTAACTTAGATCAGAATGGTTATCACTTTATCTAATCAGGAAACCTCCCACTGTTATCTCAAATTCTCCTCCAAACCTGAAAGAAGAATTAGTCGGGATCACCCGAAGAGTAAACTAACTCATCAGTGGGAATCGGGATCCAACTCTCATTGCATGATAACTCGATGGAAGCCACTCAAGTTATCACACTCTAGAAGGTATGCGCATGCCTGGCAAGTTTCCTGTATGTTTGAAACTCCCGATGTTATTTTTGCCCTATGCTCTTATGACCTTGACTAAGGGCCAAAATGTCATAAGTCATATGTCAAGTTCTATCCATCATTATCCAGGTTAATTTGAACCCACCCGTACATACTCTTGACTAAGGGCCAAAAACAGTAATACGACTGTCCCAAACCAACGCATCTATCTATGCAACATGCGAACACTCCAGCAGCTACCAATCACTATGTCTTGACTAAGGGCCAAGTATACATAGCTTGAATACTACTGACCATCCATAAGAAATGATGGAGGGCTACGGCTGGTTTTTGGCGAAAATCCTTTAACGTAATGAACTTGATCTCGTTGAAGGAACCTGATAGCTTTTTATAAAGATATAGTGGCGAAAACCTTTTGCTAAAGAGGTCATTCCCGGTGAAGGGATCTTGGCTCTTTCTTCGTGGAATGAGGTGCAGGATATTCCAACTGAAAACCGCGATGCAAAGCAACTTGTAATCGACTATAGTGTAGTTATTACCCTGATGCAAACTTCTGCCCAAGGGGTCACTCCCGGTGAAGGGATCTCGGCCCTTGCCTCGTCGAATGAGGTGCAGGATATTCCAACTGAATATCACTATGCAAAACAAAAGGAAACGTCTTTGTAATAACACCTTTTAAAACTTTTCCAACAACATCAAATATAGGTTTGTTTTATCCTTGCATTGATAAGAATCAATGCAGTCCCATCAATCAATCACACCAGAAAAGAACGAAAATAAAATGTACGTATATGCCATCCGCATTCGTCACTGGGTCCCGTCATCACCCGTTAGGTTACTTAACTAACGGCAGAGCGGGGACTGGACTAGCGCGGGTGTAAAACATATACAACATCTAATAGTATATATACTAATATACAATAATCGCTCCAGGTGTGATAATATGCAACATTACAGAAAAGTAATAAGCATCACAGAACAATACAGATAATCTGGGATCCCCGGGTTTCACAGAGCCGCTACTGAAACCCGACGTTCCCCTGGTCGTGTGGATAGCCTGTGCAATGAAACCTATACCCCTACGGGTGCGGCAAGTTACCCGCCAAAACCTGAAGTGAGGCAGCCCCCTACAGCATAGTGAATGGACCACCCGACACTTCACGGAATCCGGTAACTTGAGCACCCCTCCTTGGGTCAACCTGTACCCCCTACGAATGCGGCGAATAGTCTGCCAATTCTAGAGTGAGGCCCCTCTGCCTCTCAAAGCCATGAGATACGGACCCGTTGCCCTCCAGAACCCGGCTATCCGTGCACTCCGCCGCGGGGTAAACCTAGTACAGAAATAAAAATATGTACAACGGGTACATTGACCTTAGCCCAGTCGTGCCCTAAAAGAATATTATACAAACATGCAGTGACGGCAGTCCACATGTTGGACGCTCGTCCCGCAATATCAAATGTACAAATAAATCCAAACAGTATTACCATTGCACACTGCTATCCACCATGACAAATCCGCAATATCACAGCACAACACAGAACATCAACGTGAATGTCACGTTCGCAAATCCGTCTAAAAGAACTATAGCAATTAGACGCAATTTACCGCTCGAATGACATTCACGGTCGGAGATATAATATAAGTACTACATAATAATAAGTTTAAAATTTCGATCGACAAAATTTCCCGAAGTAGGCCCCACGTACATCTGGTGTACAGTAATAAAATCTGGGCCCAAAAGAATATACCAAAAACCACAATTTACCATGGAAAGCTTACTGGAAAATTTTGATGCACTGTTCCCACATACTGGCCGCGGTTCCACGGTTAAACCCTAGGTTTGACCGCGGATCCGCAGTAGTCATGTGGGATCACGTGCTAAAATTTTCCCAGTTTGCTTAAAAAACCCTGCTTTGTTTTCTGTGATATGCAAAATAATTTTTAGACTTGATTTAAAATCGATAGAAAGTTTTGCACTGAAAAATGTGATTTTAGAAATTTCGTTCGATCGATGTTTTAAACGTGTTAGCACAAGTTAGTATAGCTTAATGGTGAGGCTCTGATACCACTGTAAGTACACGGTAGCGTCCCGGCCGTCTAACAGACGCCAAATGCGGAACAAAAACTTTTACAACTGACGCTATCGTATACTATAACCCGGATCTACCATTAAAACTAAACTAACAAACTACAAAGTGGGTAGAAATGTTATACCGAACGATCCGAGTCTTTCGGTCTTCAACCATCATCCCACGCTTTGTTGCGGCTGCTCCGATCTCCTGAATCTCCAGTCTTCTCGTCCAGGTGGCACCACATCGACGGATCTTTAAACGGGCTCCTGCCTCTGAACCGAGGCAACTCGATCATCAAGTTTGCTAAAAGAGATGACCAAGATTGATATAGAGAATGAGTAGAACACTTTGTCTCGCTTCGTCCAAAGCTATGGACTAACGGTTAATGAAGTTGCCTTTTGAAACTGTGATGGAATGAAATAAGCTTTGAAATTTCCATACAACAAAACTATATCTTTTTTTTCCAAAATGAACCATACCCCAATGGCAAGAGGGAAGGGGCTAGCCAAATATAGAGGAAGGGGTGAGTGTAGGAGAGGGGGAGGTGACCACAAGGTGAAAGATCTTATCATCTCACTTAATGAAAAGAATGAGTCACACAAAACATTAAATGCAAACCAATGAACATTAACCTAGTCACTAAAGCATTTAATGCATCCATGAGTCACTAATCCTAGTCACCATATCAAGAAGCTTCCACTCATGACTCACCTCATGACTCACCCTAAAGAAGAAAAGATAAATCCGCATTTAACCGAATGTTAAATACGAGTGATAGAAAACTGGAAACTGGCAACTTCCAAAAGTGATCCCGAAACGAATTTCAGGATAACCCCGTAACAGTATAAACATACCCGCATTTGTATTACTACCGAATACAAATGCAACTGAGACAAAGATATTATATCTACACAGTATAATACTTGGATCCGGCTTAAACCAAAGACTACCAGTATTATCTGCCCGAAATATGACACGTGCGTAAACGCACGTGCATTTTTCGAACCCTGCCATAAAACCATACGGCCTCTACAACGTTTCGCCCGAACTTGGGAAACCGTCTATCGGGTCTCTAATGACTCATCAACACACTGGCACCGGGTATAACCACTAGCATGTCAGAGGTACAAGCTGTACGTAACGGTTTCCTCTGTATTGATTGGAAGGGAAGCTGACGAGCGAACTCATCCAGAAACCCTACTGAGCTTGACAGTGACAATATACATACAGTCCGGTCCATTCGTTTATGAGTATAGCATATCAGCCTAGGGGCTGGTAACGTCAGACCCCCAAGAGCGGTATAAGTCGTGTCAGAGAGTAGCCCAGAACACCCTGAGATACTACTGGAGTACCTACCAGTAAATCTCCTGCCTCGGCCGATGGCTTTTTTTAATGGCTCTCCTAGACACAACGCGATCTCACCCCCAATACCGAGAGAGACGAATCCCCTGCCGATCCGCTCACTTGCCTCCATGTGGCTCGGGCTGTACCCAAAAAATACCTGTTTGCACGACTCCTTTGAGCCGTGGTAGGATAGAAATCAAAGCACAGTGGGAACTTACACGAGACAAATGACGACCTCAGGTCGATGAACTAACCTGTACACATGTCACAAGGGAACTTCTATCTGACGCTAGGTATAATACCAACTAGCAGGTTCCCGGCGAGTCCTGTCCGGTGTACTCATAACCCAATGTGCACCTGTATACATCTTAGGTGATCCAACTGACACCAGTGGCTTGTGAGACCGGCCACCGCCCCTCGTCGGGGTCTCGACTGTATACACTAGTCTACTCTGGAGTATCGATGCCCTGTCTCGAAACTCCCACGACTAGGGACACTTTTAAGGATGTGCTTATAGACCCCAGCTCCCATGTATATGATCGCCATCATACTGCTGGCAGTCAAGCAAGAATTCTATGGGCTCTATCATCATGCAATAGTGAACTAAAGCATATATATGATGATAAAGACAAACCAGATAGCATACTATCATCCTGAGCAAGACTGTCATATCGGTATAGGTCCTCCCTCAATCATTGCAATCACGTACCTGCGATCCAATAATTGACTTTGAGGGCACTATATCCAACATGAGGTTAGGAATGAGCCTTGCCCTTTCTCTCTCCTCATTAATGCTCCCATGCTTGCCCCATGCCTACTCAAACTTCATTTGTCAACTCTCTCTCTCTCTCTTAATAAAAGATAAACTCTTACTAAAAATTAAGTGAAATGGGTTAACATGGCATGAAATTGGTTTAGGGTGCCATGGCTAGTTAAGCATGGTTAACACCTCCAAAACCCCAAAGTTAACATGCACAAGTGTGTGCAAGCTTAAACAAATAATAATAAAATATTAATTAATTTTTATAAAATATGTGAAAACTATTTTGGTTAACCTTTTTATTAAAAACCCCCATTATCGTTAATTAACACTAATCGCATTCTAAGGTGTTACATTTCCTATCAAGAGTATGTTATCCACGTACAGTACGAGGAAGACGACCTTACTCTCTGCCACCTTCTTGTATATACAAGGTTCATCTACATTTTTGACGAAGTCAAACTCTTTGACTGCCATATCAAAACAGATGTTCCAACCCCGCGATGCCTGCTTTAACCCGTAGATTGATTTAAGCAGCATGCACACCTTTCCGCTGCTCTCACTGTCCACGAAGCCTTCTGGCTGAGTCATGTACACGCTCTCTTCTAAATCACCATTTAAAAAGACGGTCTTAACATCCATCTGCAAGATTTCGTAGTCATGGTATGCAGCGATGGCAAGTAGGATCCGTATAGACTTAAGCATAGCCACTGGAGAAAAGGTTTCATCATAATCCACACCTGGTCGTTGACGAAAACCTTTTGCTACAAGTCTAGCTCTGAAAGTCTCAACTTTTCCATCTACACCAAGTTTCTTCTTAAAGATCCTTTTGCTCCCAATGGGTTTTACCCCTTCGGGAGCAACTTCCAAAGTCCATACTTTGTTGGTGTATATGGATTCCATCTCAGATCGCATTGCATCCAGCCATTGCACAGAGTCCACACTCATGATGGCCTGCTCGAAGCTAGTTGGGTTATCATCTTCCATGATGCAATCCTTGCTCCCACCATCAACGAGAAAACTGTAGTATCTCTTAGGTGGATGAGGAACCCTACTAGATCGGCGGAGATGCTGAGGTTCGTTGGGAACTATCGAATCCTCTGGTTCTACTAAATCTTCAGTTGTAGTTAGTGTAACTGGAACTTCTTCCAGTTCTACCTATTTACCATTAATATCTTTTACAAGAATTTCCTTTTCTAAAAAGGTGGCATGTTGAGAAACAAACACCTTTTGTTCCTGTGGTAGAAAAAATATTCATATGAATTCTTTGGATATCCCAAAAACTTGCAAAGAACTGATCGTGCCTCGAGCTTGTCCAGATTTTGCCTTTTGACATAGGCCGGACAACCCCATATCTTAACTCGTTTAAGATATGGTATCTTTCCACTCCATATCTCATATGGCGTTGTAGGCACTGATTTAGATGGAACTTGATTCAATAGGTATGCTGCTGTCTCAAGCGCATAACCCCAAAAGGAAATATGTAACTCAGCGGTGTTCATCATAGAGCGCACCATATCTAATAGGGTGCGATTCCTCCGCTCCGATACACCGTTGTGCTGTGGTGTATACGGAGGAGTAAGCTGAGAGAGAATCCCATTCTGTTTTAAATAGTCACGGAATTCCGTGCTCAAGTATTCTCCTCCCTGACCGGATTGTAGGATTTTAATACTTTTACCCGTCTGGTTCTCAACTTCATACCTATATTCTTTGAATTTCTCAAAAGCTTCAGACTTTTGTTTCAACAGGAATACATGTCCATATCTTGAGAGATCGTCAGTGAATGTAATAAAGTATGAAGAACCATTACTAGCATGTGTAGACATGGGACCACATACATCACTATGTATCAGTCCCAAGAGTTCCGTAGCTCTTTCTCTGTGTCCAGTAAACGGAGTTTTGGTCATCTTGCCTTTGAGACATGACTGACAAGTTTCATAAGATGTAAATTCAAACGGGTTTAAATATCCATCCTTTTGTACCTTAGCTAGTCGTGTCGTATTGATATGACCTAGTTTACATTGCCACAAGAAGGACTCGTTCATTTTTGAACTTTTCCTCTTATGTGTGTTTTGTACATTAAGAACTGCGGTTTGACTTAGAACGTATATGCCATTACTTAATGAACCTGATCCAATCAATTTTTGACTCAAAAAAATGTTCATAACATTATCCTACAATACAAAATTATATCCTTCTTTACTTAATAAAGAAACTGATATAATATTACATATCAGGTTCGGTATGTATTAACATTCGTTTAGAATCAATGTATTACCATTTGGTAATACAAGGTGATATTTGCCAAATGCTTTGGCTGCAACATTTGCACTATTCCCTACTCTTACAGAATGATCATCCTGTAGGGTTACTAGGGGCACACAAGAGGTTCCACAAGGCATCAACCATGCCAAATTCTAATTTTCCGGTGCCGAGAAACCCTAAACTAAATCGTTAACTAGAGATTAGGCAAAAAAACAAGCAAGCAAACAACTTTGCTACTAAGTGAAAGGGATTACAACATTTGTAGATCCGGTCCTCCACTTCTTTAGCTCCGTGTTGACGTCCCTCCGCTGCGATCATCGGGATCCCGGACTCTAGCGATGGTTTCGTCGGAGAAATGAGCGGGCTAGGTCGTTGACTTCGAGGCCGGAGATGATCTACGTCGGGGAGACTCAAACTCAAGCTATTCCTTCACTTGGTCAAAAACTTTATGAAGAGAACACCCTATACTACATGGCAAGTAGTAGAGGACGAAGAAATAGGAAGTGGGTTCACTTTAGAATTGGATTTCTCACTCTTTTTCCCATGGCACCATTGGAGCTAGCAAGCTTTTTTGGAGCTTGATGAAGAAGAAGAAGAAAAAATGAATTCAAAGAATAATATGAAACTTATCCTTTTAATCATGGCACCATGGTTGAGTTAAGCCCTCATGCTTAACTCTTGTAGAGAATTAACCAAAGCATTAGGTTAATGGTTGGGTTAACTAATATCTTGAACAAATGACAAAAGAGTTGACTTTGTCAATGTTTATCAAGCTTCATGAAGTTTGATAACTTTGACCAAAGTCTCATTCTTTTGTTATTTGCTAGGAAAATAGTAAACCCTAATTTAACCTTGATTTGGTTCAAGTCTCATACATACAACTTGTTTGTATCATCAAGCATGATACAAACATGTACACTTGCATATATCACATATAAACAAAGTGCACATTCAAGTGAGAAAATCAATCTTAAGTGAACCAATACTAGTTAATGTAAAGTGATATATCAAATATATAATTATACATTAAATCATTAAATCAACACTTGATTTAATGATCCGGTCATATTGCATATAACCGACTAATATCTGGTGTATCAATGTATCGAATCAACACTTGATTCGGTAACCCGGCTATATCTTATACAACCATCCGATGATACAAATCGCGAGAATAGAATACAGTATCACATACTGGTATTATTCTCGGTCCCGCACATATCTCATATGCGCTCCTATTTCGTTTCGCTTGAGCCAGGAAACCCCTGTGTAGGACTCTAAAGACTCGTCAATACGCCGGCAGTAGGTGATGATCATATCAAACACCCACAAGCCACAAGCGGTCTGCTAAACGTAACGGCCACCCGGGTATTGAGCGATCAGAAGATCAACGAGCAAGCCCGCTCACACTCCTGTGAATTCAACCAGTAACACTACCGTATAGTCCGGTCTCTTCGTCTGATATGTCGCATATCTCGTCTAGGGGTGGTAAACGTCAGATCCCAATAACTCGATAAGTCGTGTCGATATGAGGCTCATAACGGGTCGAGAAACTACTGGTAACACTTACCAGTAAATCCCTAAAGCAGCCTTGGCTAAGGACTTCCTGTTATAGCCAATCGAGCACTGCGCAACATCAACTCCCTATACCGGGAGAGACGAAACCCCTCCTATCGCTCATTGCCTCCATGTGATTTGGGACTGTACACAAAAACCACCGTTTTGCACGCCCTCTTGGACGTGGTAAGGTGGAAATCAAAGCACGGTGGGAATCACACAAGACTCTATGACGATCTCGGGTCTACAGACTAACCTGTACCAGTGTCACCAGAGAACTGCCATCTGACATAAGGTATAATACCATCTGAGAGTTCTCGGCGAGTCCGTCCAGTGTACCCAGTCTCCACTGAGCACCCATATATCATCTCTGATGTCAAACACCAATGGATATGGGATCATCCATCGCCATCTATATGGGTCGAGAAGCTACACGCTAGTCTACTCTGGTATATCGATGCCCCGTCTCGATACACCCACGACTAGGGACTTTGAAGGATGTACTTATGGACTACCATGTCCCCACTAGTATGATCCGCATCATAGTCCAGGAAGTCAAGTACACATCCTAAGGGCTTTACCAACATGTAACAGAGAGACAATCGGTGTACACGTTAAGGTAAAGAGTAACCAGATACATACTATCATATCGAGCAAGAAAGTCATCCCTATATATGTCCAAGCATCCACTAAAATATACATCCTATGTATAGTAATGGCCTCTAGGGCATACATATAACTAACAATCTCCCACTTGCACTAGGGCCATCTGATAGCAGTGGTTGTAGTATCTCATACTCAACCATCCCATAAAAGTCTCTCTCTGGGATAAAGCCTTTGTGAGTGGATCCGCCGTGTTGTCCTCTGATTCTACTCTCCTAACCTCGATCCCCTGGAGATCAAACATCTCCATGATCAGGTGATACTGCCTTAGAATATGTCTGGATCACTGATGGGACGGGCGTTCCTTGGCATAAGCCACAACTCCATTGTCACACAATGGGAGGAACGAAGTTCATCTCATGAACTAATATACACCCAGACTTTCTCTTTGGTAGCATCTTTGGTAACGATGTATCCAGCCTTTATCGTCTAGTATGCCACGGTATTTAGCGTGGAACTCTTCCAACATACCGTCCCTTTACTGAGGGTAAAGACAATGCCTGCGACTGACATTCAGTCGTCCTTATCACCCTGGAACCTTTCCAGTGATTCTTCCCAGGATCAATTGATACCATCTCACTACAACTAGTGAGTATCCTAACATCCAATTAGATCTATCTCATAGATCCAAAACCCAGGATTTAGTAGGTACACTTTGATCCTATATGGAGAATCCAAGTGATAAGCGGAGATTGACCGAGCGTAGCATAGGAAACTCCTTCCCTATCAAGAGTATTTCATCCACGTACTCTACGAGGATCACCACCACACTCCTTACTACCTTTTTGTATATACAAGGTTCATCTACCATTTTGATGATGTCAAACACTTTGACTAACACATCAAAACAGATGTTCCAACTCCGCGATGCCTGCTTTATCACATAAAACATCTTGCACACGTTTCCGCTGCTCCCACTGTCTACGAAGCCCTCTGACTGTGTACTTACATACTTTCTCTTCTAAAACATCATTTAGAAAAGCAATCATGACACCCAACCGCCAGATATCGTAGTCATGGTATGTAGCCGTGGTAAGTAGGATCTGGATGGACTTAAGCATAGTTACTTAGAAAAGGTTTCAATATAATCCATACCTGGTCAATGATGCAAACCTTTAACAAGTCTAGCTTTGAAAGTCTTAACTTTTCCATGTACACCAAGTAATCTTCTCAAGATATACTTGCTCCTGATGGGGATTTAACCCTTCAGATAAAGCAACCAAAGTCCATACTTTGTTGGTGTATAAGGATTCCATCTCAGATCGATAAGTATCCATCCATTCTTACAGAGTCCTACTCCTGATGGCCAACCCGAAACTAGTTGGGTCATCATCTCATGATGCAATCCTTTCTCCCACTGTCATAGAGAAACTAAAGTATCTCTCAGGTGGGTGAGGAACCCTACTAGATCGGCGGAGAGGCTGAGGTTCGTTGGTTGCTATTGAATCCTTTGGTTCTACCAAATCATCAGCTGCAGTTTGTATAGCTGGAACTCATTCCAGTTCTACCTCATGTCCACAAATTTCTTCATAAGAAATTCCCTTTCACAAAGGTGGCATGCTGAGTAACAAAACATCTTTTGTTCCTCGGTTAGGTAGAAGATATTCCCTTGCGTATGCTTAGGATATCCAACAAACTTCTACAGTACTGACTTTGCCTCGAGCTTGTCCGGATTTTTCCATTTAGACATAGGCCGGACAACCCCAAATCTTAACTGACTTAAGAGCTGGGCTCTTCCCTTTCCATATCTCATATGAAATGGTAGGCATCTGATTTGATCGGAACCCTATTCAATAGGTATGCAACTTCATAAGTGCATAACTCTCTAAAAGGAAATAGGAAACTCAGTAGTACTCATCATAGAGCACACCATATCACATAGGGTGCAATTGCTCCACCCTTATATACCATCGTGCTATGGTGTATACGGAGGAGTAATGTTGAGAGAGAATCTTATTCTTAGAATAGTCCAGGAATCCCGTGCTCAAGTATTCTCCTCCTTGATCACATCAAAGGACATAATACTTATACCCATATTTTGGTTCTCTACTTCTAACTTATATTCTATGAATATCTCAAAAGGTTCGGACTTGTGTTTCAACAGGAACATATGTCTGAATCTTGAGAGATTATTAGAGAATGTAATGAAGTACAAAGAACCGGTCTTGGCATGTGTAGACAGGGGACCCTTATACATCAATATGTATCATTCCAAGAGTTCACTAACTCTTTCTCTGTTTCCTATAAACAGAGCTATGGTAATCTTATCTCTGTGACATGACTGGCAAGTTTCACAAGATGTAAATTCAAACTAATTTAAATATGCATCTAAATATAACTTCAGCCAGTCGGGTCGCATTGATATGACCTAGTCTACAATGCCTTAAGAAGGATTCGTTCATTTCTGAACTCTTCCTCTTTTGTGTGTTCCGTATACTAAGAACTGTAGTTTGATTTAGAACGTTAATGCTTTTAGATAACGTGCCTGAACCGATCAACTCTTGATTTATGAAATGTTCAAAACATTATCCAACAATACAAAATTATATCCTTCTTTATCTAAATAAAGAGACTGATATGATTTTGTATATCAGGTTCGGTATCTAATAACATTTGTTCAGAATCAATGTATTCTGGTAATACAGGGTGACAGTGACCAAAAGACTTGGCTGCAACACTTGCACCGTTTTCTGTCTCATGAAACTTATCACCCGTTCTCAGTTCTCTACCTTTATGTAGCCCATGTAATATTTTACATATGTGGGATCCTGATCCGGTATCAAATACCCAGGACGTAAAGGACACTGAGAAACAGTTCTCTGTAATGAACACACCCGAAGGAGATGCATCTCATGCACTTTCTTCGTTTGGGCGGCATGGGAATTCTGGTAATCCCCCAATTTCTTGCTCTGTCTTATAACAATTACAAGTTGGAGCGGGACCAACGTTCCCCATCTCAGTATAACAAGCGGGTTCGGTCAATACATCCGTTTTATTATCTTGATTAAGGCGTGAATGGTCGCTACCTGGAGAGAGAGAGAGAAGAAAAACACTCTGCGTGCGCTCTTGCAAGATCATATTGGTTATTATTTTATCTAATCAGGATGGCTCCCACTGTTTTTATCAAATCTTCCTTCAAACCCTAAAAGGAAAGACTAGCCGGGATTAATTACACGCTACAAGTTCGCCAATCTTTTAGCCAAGCCAGTGTCGGTACTTTGAGGGAGGTTCCCCGTGCTTTCGCACGGACCTAATTAAAGTAAACCTCATTTTCCTAGAGGCGTAACCCCATTGACACCTTTCTAGACACCTACTTGATCGGCTAATTGTAATGTGTAAAACTCTCCCAGGAGTAATAATTACTTGCAGCGGGTATCGGGATCCAACTATCTCATAGAAGGTATGAAATCTCATTGCAAATTTCAACACATGAAATTCCCGATAATTTTGCCCCTAACGTGCTATGACCTTGACGAAAGCCAACAAACTATAGCCCGCTAGTCAAGTTTAACCCGTACATTTCTTGACTGAATTAAACCCACCCACACGACCCTTGACGTAAGCCAACAAAGCCGTACGACTACCCTAATCCAATCGCATTGTATGCAACAGATAAGCAGCATATAGCTACCGCACACTACACCTTGACGAAAGCCAACAAATGTAGCACAAATACTCTATACAACTTATCTGAAATGACGGAGGGCTACGACAGGTTTTTATGAAAACCTATTGCGTAATGAACTTGATATCGTTGCAAAATCAAATGATTTTGAAATGGAGTGTTTTTGAGGCTTTTCTAGTTTTGCTAAAGGGGTCACTCCCGGTGAAGGGATCGTCGGCCCTTTCCTCATCGAATAAGGTGCAGGATATATCATATATACCGCTGTGCAAAGCAAGAACTATAGGAGCAATCAAAATACAAACCGAGGGTTGTAGCATCTACCAGTTATTGCTAAAGGGGTCACTCCCGGTGAAGGGATCTCGGCCCTTTCCTTATCGAATAAGGTGCAGGATGTTCTACAAGGAACATCGCGATGCAAAGCAAGAACTGTAGCTACCTGTTTTTGAAAATTCGATTCCACAACATCTTTTAGGTTTCTTTTCTTTCATTAATCACATTAATGAAGTCCCATCATTTAAATCACCTAAACATCACAGATAAATACGACGTACACTTATGCCATCCACATTCGCCTCGATGTCTCCTCGTGCACCGTTAGGTTAGGTAACTAACGGCAGAGCGGGGCAGGGCTAGCGCGGGTGTAAAACATAAGTAACGTCTATATAATATATCATATATACTATATACTGTATCTATCACAACATATCAAATGATCACATCACAGATATCGCAGCAGAAGAAACATATGAAACATTGGATATACTAGGACGTCCGTGTTTTATTTTGAGCCTCTATAAAACACGGATTCCACGGTCGCGATGAATAGCCAAACCCACACCCATAGACCCCTACGAGAGCGGCAAGCAACTCTACCAATTCTAGAGTTAGGAGACCCGGACTCGACTCCTCGAGTTGGTCTCCTTCTGGACTCCAGAACCCGGTTACTTGTGCCCTCCTCCTTGGGTCTATCCTAGTGCGGAAAAGTAAATAATATATAATGGTGACATCTTCCGCAACCTGGAAGTGCCCCAATAAAAGAATATTACATACAAGTTTTTACATGAATGAAAATGAAAAACACTCATCTCACATAAAAACCCTCCGGCTATTCAAACACGAAGATCCAATATAACATATCCAGCAACACATAACATCACATGTCATCAACGTAAGTAAATATACCCATCCCAATTGTCGTTGACATATAGCAATGAAACCGACGATATCACATATTACACTTACGGTCGCAGAAAAGAAAGTGTAAAACTACAACAGTTGGAATCCGCAAACTCTTTAGACATCACATGCCTAATCAAATGAATTCCTTAGATATCGCATGCCTAACAATTATAAGCCCCGCATTTTAGTCTCTATATCGAAAACACTTTTCAATATCAAGTCGGGCAATTCAACATGATTCCCGATATCCAGAATGAATGCTCGTCGCAAACTTTAGTAGACGGCCGCACCCCCGATACCGTCGACGAAGTGCACTAAGGCAGAACACCGCTGCCGCGAGCACCCGAACGGATGCTTTTGGCGACGGTGTTCTCCTACAGCCACTTGGTCGATGCTATGGGGTGTAGCTATCTATTAAGTTTTCCCGGTGAGTATCCACGTACGCTACGTGATTGCGACGGACTTTTGATCGCATCAAAATCCCGTGGCAACCGATCAAGCGAGACTAAACTGCTAGATTCATAACATTCAAATCAGTTATCTCATAACTATTTGTGGATTCCAAATATTGTATCACATTCCAGATAAATAGAAAATGTTAAACTTTCCGATCGAACAATCAAACACCCAAGTTTTCCCGAAATAGCTCAACACTTGAAATAAGTTAAAAAACATTCACTTCATGCCACAGTACCAACGGTCCATCCATAGAAGGTTCAAGCCAACGCCTCACATGTGGCACGCCGTACTGCCCCAAACCCTAAGGTTCAAAGGGCAGTTCAAGACGGTCACATAATCGAGTTAAGGTTTTTTGTCTTCTAGAGGGACCATCGCGTCACTTGCACTACTTAGACGTTCTTAAACTACGGAAAAATCCAACACTTGGAAATTTTCCGGGTCGGAAAAAAGTGAGTTATTGATATCCGTACGAACTTTTTAATACTTTCTGTAACGTTTTAGAAATCGTTATGCGAATTTGTCCGTTTTAGAGTAAGTTTGTCGGTATTTTCCGTTTTAACCCGACTGTGAACGAACGACCATATAGACTTGCCGGCACCTTGATTAGCTAAAATAAAGCTAGTGCGCAAGCTTTGGAAGTATATGGGACGTTTTGGTTCAATTTGAATTTTTCCCAATTTTAATATTATTTTAATGCAGTATTCAAATTTTGGGAAAATTTCTCTAAGCGATCTTTTCTCTAAAATTAATTTGAGATTTAATCAAATCCTTCTCACTTCACTTAGGATTAATGTGTGGACTAGAATTAAACTAGGATTTAAAAGAAAAAGAAAAGAAAAGAGAATGAGTAGAGGCATGCATGTGTGTGTATGTGTGTGAATGCATATGCATTGAATGGGAAATTGCTTGGAAATTCCTCACAAAACACTCCCTTTGTAAGTCCATGCTACCTCTCCCGGTATTTACGGGCTTGCGGAATTTGATGAATTTTTTTTTTCTAGAGGCGGTAACATGGACTCAAAACGGATCTTTGTTAAACTGTCTACCTAACAACCTAACTACGAGTTGTTAACTATTCGGTTAGGAGGTTATACCTTTCTTTCTTGAACTCCTTCGTCTTCATCTCTTGATGGTGTACGGATCGGCTTCACCCCGTCGTCTCCTTGCGCCGAAGATCGATCCACCCGAAAGCTTCTACCTTTGGCTTCTTCTTCGAACTTTGAAGAAACTAGTTCACTTGGTTTGCTAAACCTTGTGAACTAGAGTGAGTAGAGGAGAGTGTGATGGGATTTTCTCTATGATTCTTGCTTCTCAACACATGAGACAAGTGAACCATAGAAAAGAGAGAGAGCAAGAGAAAGAGGGTGAGAGCAAGAGAATGAGAGAGCTCAAAACCAAGAGAGAGAAAGACAATGAAAGAATGAGCCTCTCTTTTGTCATACACCCTCTCATAATCCAAAAGCATCATGAGCCATAATGTTAATCAAGTATTATGTGATGGTTCATATCATGTCAAAGGCAATATCATTTCCATGCACTCATTTTGCAAACCACAACAAGCAAGCAAAAGTCTTTGCATGAAAATGACAACCATTGTGATGATGATGGTCAACTAGTCCAACCTAGTCAACCGGTCAACAAAGTTAACAAGTCAACAAAGTCAACCCCTCAACAACCATGTCACTATAATACTTAATTAATATTATTGCTAATTATGTTTCATATTCTCATTAGGGTTTAGCAAAAAGTCAATAGTCAACAGTCAACAGTCAACAACCCTAATGAGAATCCTCTGCCTCTGTGCATACACACCCGCATCCGCGTTCCGAAGAACACGAATACATACGAGATAAAAAACCAATCCCAAAACGTACACTAGGATCTGGCTTAAACCAAAGCCCGCTAGTGTTAACTGTCCGGACACTAAACGTGCACAAGTGCACGGATGTGACCGAACCCTATCGCAAAACCATGCGACCTCTACTCTTTTGCCTAAAGGAGAATAGCTTTCTGTGTGGGACTCTAAAGACTCGACACTACGCTGGCAGTGGGTTTAACCACAGACCGCAAGCAGCACTAGCTGTGCGTAACGGTCCCCAGGTAGATGCCGACAAGAAGACTGACGAGGCGAAACCCATCTGAACTCCTACTGAGTCTGAATATGACAGTCTCCGTACAGTTCGGTCTGTTTATCTGATACATCGCATGGCGGGCCTAGGGGGGCGGTAAACGTCAGTCTCCTAATAGCGGTACAAGTCGTGTCGGAGTGAAGCCCAGAACACCCTGAGATAACACTGGAAACCTACCAGTATATCTCGCTTGCCCTGGCCAGTGACTACTCGTGTAATGGCTCTCCTAGACACAGCGCGATGTCAACCCCCAATACCGGGAGAGACGAATCCTATCTAACCGTCACTGCCTCCAAGTGCTTCGGGACTGCACCCAAAAACTACCTGTTTGCACGACTCCTTTGAGCCGTGGTAGGGTAGTAATCAAAGTACAGCGGGAACACACTCGAGGTGAAGTGACAGTGTCAAGTCAGCGGACTAAGCTGTACTCATGTCACCTGGGAACTGATAACTTACGGTAGGTATAATACCAACCAGTCAGTTCCCGACTATTCCTGTCCAGTGTACTCGTAACCTAATGAGCATCCGCATACTATCTCAAATACGACATACTGACGGCTGTGGGACAGACCGTCTCCCACACTGGGATGAGAAGCGCATACGCTAGTCTACTCCGGAGTATCGATGCCCTGTCTCGATAGTCCTGCGACTAGGGACCTGCATAAGGATGTGCTTATAGATTACCCAGCCCCCACTAGTGTGACTGCCATCACAACGCTGGTAATCAAGCAAAGATCCTAAGGGCTCTA
This sequence comes from Agapanthus africanus, assembly GCA_030015575.1. Classification (NCBI taxonomy): domain Eukaryota; kingdom Viridiplantae; phylum Streptophyta; class Magnoliopsida; order Asparagales; family Amaryllidaceae; genus Agapanthus; species Agapanthus africanus. The sequence continues at coordinate 689,750,448 of JASDDO010000019.1, read as the reverse complement.
CTAATATGTATAAGCGATATGCTAAAAAGAAACACATGCACATATTAAAGTAGAAACAAACCAAGTAGCATACTACCATTTTGAGCAAGATTGTCAATACAAGGTGAATATCCCAAACTTCCATTAAGTAATATACATACTAGTATGATACATAATGGCCTCTAGGGCATATACACTAACAATCTCCCACTTGCACTAAGGCCATGTAATGGCGTATCGAAGACCTATCATCTCGATCAGCCGCTCGAATTGAGTCTGGGGTAAGGCCTTCGTGAGTGGATCAGCAGTGTTATCTTCCATATTTACTCTCTTCACCTCGACCTCCCGGCGATCAACGATCTCCCTGATCAGGTGGTATCGCCTCAAAATATGCCTGGACTTTTGATGGGACCTGGGTTCCTTCGCTAAAGCTATAGCGCCATTGTTGTCACAATACAGCGGTATTGGATCAACACTGGTAGGAACCATCTGAAGTTCCGTGAGGAACTTCTTCATCCAGACAGCTTCCTTTGCGGCATCGCAAGCAGCTATGTACTCCGCTTCCATGGTTGAGTCAGCAACGGTTTCCTGCTTGGAACTCTTCCAGCAAACCGCCCCTCCATTGAGGGTAAAGACATAACCCGACATGAACTTTGAGTCATCCTTGTCACTCTGGAAGCTGCAGTCAGCAAAGGCCTCAATCTGGAGGTCTTTTCCGCCATACACCAAGAACATCTCCTTAGTCCTTCTCAGGTACTTGAGAATGTTCTTTACTGCTATCCAGTGTTTCTTCCATGGGTTCGACTGATACCGGCTTACAACACTCAATGCGTATGCTACATCTGGTCTGGTACACAACATCGCATACATAATAGAGCCTACCGTAGATGCGTAGGGTATTGATGACATGCAAGCCCTTTCCAAATAAGTCTTGGGAGACATCTCTTTGGAGACGGTGATTCCGAGACAAGCCGGTAGATTACCGAGCTTGGAATCTTCCATACTGAATCGTTTCAGTATGGTGTCGATGTACCTTGACTGTGAAAGTCCCAACATCCTCTTAGATCTATCACGATAGATCTGGATCCCCAGAATGTAGTTGGCATCGCCCAGGTCCTTCATGGAGAACCTCTGCGACAAGAATCCTTTGACTGACTGTAGCATAGGAATATCATTTCCTATTAGGAGAATGTCATCGACGTACAAGACAAGGAATACCACATTTCTCCCTACAATCTTACTATAAATGCATGGTTCATCTGGGTTTTTGACAAAGTCGAATTCTTTGACAGTATCATCAAAGCAGATGTTCCAACTCTACGATCCCTGCTTGAGTCCATAGATGGACCTGAGCAACTTGCACACTTTACCGCTGCTCCCACTCTGAATGAATCCCTCTGGCTGATCCATATAGACGCACTCTTCTAAATTTCCATTTAGAAAAGCCGTCTTTACGTCCATCTGCCAGATCTCATAATCGTGGAAGGCAGCAATGGCAAGAAGGATCCGAATGGATTTAAGCATGGCTATCGGAGAAAAGGTCTCGTCATAGTCCAAACCAGGTCTTTGACGAAAACCCTTTGCAACGAGCCTAGCTTTATAGGTTTCAACCTGCCCATCTACACCAATCTTCTTTCTGAAGATCCATTTGCAGCCTACGGGTTTTACCCCTTCTGGAGCAAAGTCCAAAGTCCAAACTTTGTTGGTGTACATAGACTCCATCTCGGTCCGCATTGCATCCAGCCATTTTACCGAGTCACCGCTCTGAATGGCTTAATGGAAGCTAGTAGGCTCACCATAATCCATGGTGCAATCCTCTCTATCCCCGTCTATGAGAAAACCGCAGTATCTCTCGGGCGGATGAGACTGCCTACTACTCCTGCGGAGTGGTGCAGGAATGTCCGGTTCTCCTGAAACTTCTGGTTCTTCCAAGTTTTCAGTAATAGCTTGTGGCTCTGGAATTTCTTCCAGTTCTATTGTGCTCCCACTTATTCCTTTTTCTAAAAACTGATGTTCCAGAAAGTGGGCATGACGAGAAACAAAAACTTTTTGTTCTTCTGCGTAATAGAAAAAATACCCCCTGGAGTTCTTTGGGTATCCCACAAACTTACACAGTACTGAATGTGCCTCGAGTTTGTCCGTATGCTGCTTTTTAACAAAAGCTGGACATCCCCATGTCTTTAGGTACTTACGACAGGGTTTTTGCCCACTCCACATCTGATATGGGGTGGTAGGCACAGTCTTGGTTGTAGCCTTGTTCAAGAGATATGCAGCTGTTTCTAGTGCATAACCCCAGAAAGATCGCGGTAACTCAGCCTTACTCATCATGGAATGAACCATATCCAATAGAGTCCGATTCCGCCTTTCCAATACACCGTTGTGTTGTGGTGTGTATGGAGGAGTACGCTGAGAGAGAATTCCATTCTCTTTTAAGTAGTCCAGAAACTCGGCACTCAAGTATTCTCCACCTCGATCAGATCTTAGTGTCTTAATACTTTTGCCTGTTTGTTTTTCAACTTCATTCTTGTATTCCCGAAATTTCTCAAAGGCCTCGGATTTGTGCTTCATCAAGAAGACATGTCCATACCTAGAGAAATCATCTGTGAAAGTAATGAAGTATGAATAACCGCTTTGCGCATGTGTAGACATTGGACCACACACATCACTGTGTATGAGTCCCAAGAGCTCGCTCGCTCTTACTCCGTGTCCAGTGAACGGAGTCTTTGTCATCTTTCCCATGAGACAAGATTCACAAGTGGCATAAGATGTTGGAGATAGTGCCCTCAGAGTCAATTATTAGGTCACAGGTACGTGATTGCAATGATTGATGGAGGACCTATCCCGGTAGGACAGTCTTACTCGAGATGATAGTATGCTATCTGGTTTACCTTTATCATCGTGTACTGCTTTAGGTGACCTGACAAGTCGCTATTACACGTTGATAGAGCCCCTAGGATTCTTGCTTGACCACCAGCAGTATGAGGGCGATCATATAAGTGGGAGCTGGGGGTCTATAAGCATATCCTTAAATGGTCCCTAGTCGTGTGAGTTTCGAGACAGGGCATCGATACTCCAGAGTAGACTAGTGTATACAGTCGAGACCCCGACAAGGGGCGGTGGCCGGTCTCACAAGCCACTGGTGTCAGTTGTTCACCTAAGATGTATACAGGTGCTCATTGGGTTATGAGTACACCGGACAGGACTCGCCGGGAACATGCTAGTTGGTCATATACCAGACGTCAGATGGCAGTTCCATGGTGACATGTGTATAGGTTAGTACATCGACCTGGGGATCGTCATTTGTCTCGTGTGAGTTCCCACTGTACTTTGATTACTACCCTACCACGGCTCAAAGGAGTCGTGCAAACAGGTTTTAGTTGGGTACAGTCCCGAGCCACATGGAGGCAGTGAGCGTATCTTTAGGAGTTCGTCTCTCCCGGTATTGGGGGTGAGGTCGCGCTGTGTCTAGGAGAGCCATTACACGAAGCCCTCGGCCGAGGCAAGGAGATTTACTGGTAGGTATTCCAGTAGTATCTCAGGGTGTTCTGGGCTACACTCCGACACGACTTGTACCGCTTTTGGGGGTCTGACTTTTACCAACCCCTTAGGCCCGCCATGCGATGCTCATAGACGAACGGACCGGACTGTACGGATATTGTCACTGACAGGCTCAGTAGGGTGTCAGGCTGAGTTCGCTCACAGACGTCCCTTTTAGTCAATACCCGGTAGCCCGTTACGTATTGGCTTATACCTCTGACGTGCTAGTGGTTAAATCCACAACCAAGGTGTTGACGAGTCTTTAGAGTCCCCCACATTCTGTTACTCAGCTTTCGGGCGAAAGGTTGTAGAGGCCGTATGGAGATATGGCAAGGTCCGATCAGATACGTGCGGTATTGCACGGATCAGGATCGGACAGTCTGTACTATAGGCCGTATGGTTATATGGCAGGGTTCGATCAGATACGTGCGGTATTGCACGGATCAGGATCGGACGGATAATACTAGCCGGCTTTGGTATAAGCCGGATCCTAGTATAGTACAGTGTAGATTTTGTCTCATTGCATTTGTATTTCGGTCGGATTACAAATGCGGGTGCGTATGCACAGTGTCGGGGTTTTCCTGTAATTTATCACGGGACCAGTTTTCTGGAGTTGCCAGTTTGCTTTCCGTTTCGGCCGATTTCCATTGTTCCGTTCATTGGCCGAAGATTGGTGGAGGAGGGTTTATTTGCATTGTTGCAAATAGGCATTAGTGGAGGGGGTTCTTTGCATCTTGTTGCATCATGATGGCTTTCATGTGGTGCACCATCCATTGACCTTGACTTCTTGACTTCTTCATGATGGCTTGACTTTTTGAAGTCATCATGCTTGATGATGGGTTATGATATGGTTGTGGAGTGTTGGTTTTAGTTTGTTATCATGTTTTTGCATGATAGTTTTTCTCCCTCTCTCTCTTGCATTATGAGGTTGATTTTATCTTTTGATACACTATCTTCACTCTCATTCTCTCCTCCCCTTCTAGTTATGGCCGGCCAAGCTTGGAGGAGGGGTTGCCCATTTTTGTAGTGGGGATTTTTGCTCTCTTGATGTTAGAAAAATCCCCAAGTTCCTCCACATTGTTCTTGTATCATCCCTCCACCTAAAATGGCATCTCCATGAACCCCAAAGTGAGACTCGAGGACTACATATTCTACAGCGAACCTTGGGCACGTCGAGTAGCCGGCTTCGTGCCCGAGTTGCCTCGGCATTGAGGTGGGAGCCCGTAAAAGAAGTAGGCGATGTGGTGCACTTCCTGCGACGAGGAGGAGACGGGACATTCCGCAGGAGATCGGGACGATGATGAGAAGACCGGAGGACTTGGATCGTCGGTATATCTCTCTTCCCTTTCTTGTTGTTAGCTAGGACTAGTTAGTGGTTCGATCCGGGTATTAGTGCACGGCGGTTTGCCAGTTCAAGTAAAATTAAAGTTTATCAGCGCTTCCGCATTTGGCCGTCGGATTCACGGCCGGGGTGCCGCCGTGCACTTACAGTGGTATCAGAGCCTCGCCATTAACTTATTCTAGGTTTGTGTAATGTGTTTGCATTTCCGATCGATCAAAAGTTCCAAAACCGAGTTTTTCAAAGCGACAGTTTTCTGTTGAAATTTTTTGGTCTCCAAAAATTTTTCAGGTTGTATAAAATTGATGTACTGGAGATTATAAGAGCTTTGTAAAAATTCGATGAAGTGATTCCACTGTGGGAGCGCGGAACCGCCGCAAAAACCCCTTTCGCGCCGCTGTTCCGCCGCGCACTGTGGAGATCCCTGCACCAAATTTCTACAGTGTCTTTGTGGGCTTAAAATATGGGTTTTGGAATATTAATTTTGGGCCCAGAATTTCTTGATGTGCTACAGTAGTACTTTGGGGCCCACTTGTTAAAGTTTGATCGATCGGATATTTTAAACACATTATTTCACAGTATTTACATTATATCTGCGACCGTGAATGTCACTTGATCGGTAAATCCGGTCTAACTGCTATAGCCCGGTTAGACGGATTTGCGAACGTGACTTTCACGTTGATGTTCTGTTTTTGCTGTGATATTGCGGATCGGTCGTGGGGGATAGCCTGGATGCAATGCTAGTACAGTTGTGGTTGTATTATGTACATTTGATATTGCGGGGCGAGCGTCCGACATGTGGACTGCCGTCACTGCCTGATTGTATTATTATTTTGGGGCACGGCCAGGTTGCGGTCGATGTACCCGTTGTATGTATATTTTACTTTCTGTACTAGGATTGCCCCGTGGAGGGGTGCACGGATAGCCGGGTTCTAGAGGGCAACAAGCCCGCATCTCATGGCATTGAGAGGGAGGGGGCTTCACTCTAGGATTGGCGGGCCATTCGCCGCACTCGTAGGGGGTACAGGTTGACCCAGGAGGGGTGCCCAAGTTACCGGATTCCGTGAAGTGCTGGGTGGTCCATTCACGGTGCTGAAGGGGCTGCCTCGCTTCAGGTTTTGGCGGGTGACTTGCCGCGCCCGTAGGGGTCTAGGATTTCATTGCGCAGGCTATCCACACGACCAGGGGAACGTCGGGTTTCAGTAGTGGCTCTGTGAAACCCGGGGATCCCAGATATCTGTATTGTTTCTGTGATGCTGTACATTTTCTGTGATGTTGCATTTTATCACGCCTTGAGCGAATATAATATATTGGTATATATATTAGTAGATGTTGTATATGTTTTGCATCCGCGCTAGTCCAGTCCCCGCTCTGTCGTTAGTTAGCTAACCTAACGGGTAATGACGGGACCCAGTGGCGAATGCGGATGGCATATACGTACGTCATATTATTTTCGTTCTTTGTGGTGTGATCAATTGATGGGACTGCGTTGATTCGAATCAATGCAAGTTAAAAACAAACCTAATCTGATGTTGTTGGAACACTTTTCAAAAAGCTGTTATTGCAAGGACGTTCACTTTTGTTTTGCACAGTGATATTCGGTTATGAATATCCTGCTCCTCAGTCGACGAGGCAAGGGCCGAGATCCCTTCACCGGGAGTGACCCCTTGGACAAAAGTTTGCGTCAGGGCAATGACTTCACTATAGCCGATTACTTTTGCTTTGCATCATGGTATTCAGTTGGAATATCCTGCACCTCATTCTACGGGGAAAGAGCCGAGATCCCTTCACCGGGAGTGACCTCTTTAGCAATGGTTTTCGTCACTATATTTTTTTTTAAAAGCTATCCGTTCCTTCGACGATATCAAGTTCATTACGTTAAAGGTTTTCGCCAGAAACCATTCGTAGCCCTCCGTCGTTTCATATGGATAGTCAATAGTATTCAAGCTGTGTTTGTTGGCCAAAGTCAAGGCACAGTGTTTGGTAGCTGTTGGTTATTCATATGCAGCATAGATAGATGCGTTGGTTTGGAACAGTTGTACTGCCTTGTTGGCCAAAGTCAAGGGTAGGTACGGGTGGATTCAAATTAACCTGGAGAATGACGGGTAGAACTTGACATGTGACTTATGATTTGTTGGCCAAAGTCAAGGTCATAAGAGCATGGGGTAAAAATCACATCGGGAGTTTCAAAAGAACTGAAACTTGCCAGATATACGCATACCTTCTGGAGTGTGATACCGTGAGCGGATTCCGTCACGTTATCATGCGATGAGAGTTGGATCCCGATTCCCACTGATGAGTTAGTTTACTCCTCGGGTGACCCCGACTAATTCTTCTTTCAGGTTTGGAGGAGAATTTGACGGTACAGTGGGAGGATTCCAGATTAGATAAATTGGTAACCATTCTGATCTAGGTGAGAGTGCACGCTGAGTGTTTCTTTTCTCTCTCTCTTTGGCAGCGACCATTGACCTGACCCTAAGACTATGACTCAGTGACCAAGTTGACCGAACCTTCTTGACACCGGCTTTTGGATTGTCAGAGTTGCAGACCTCATTGCCACTCCTACTTTTACCCTTTTCTCCAGGACACCCCGTATTACTACGAACGTCCACTTCCATTGGACAAAACCATCGTATGGTTAGATACGAACTCGAAAGAATTTATTCGAGGATGGTTTCCGGTTCTGGAGAAAACGGATAGGATTATTCAGTTGTCTTTTCCTTTTTACCTTCTCTCAAGTTGTGAGTACTCCTTGGTTTAGGGGTAGTACACCTATTACGCAAATTGGATTGTCTTCTTCCAAACCTTAGGATGGTGCCGACCGGTAGGGAATGAAGAAAACCAATTAGCATAACGATGGTGTGCAGAAGGTATTAAGTTAAGACAAAGCAAGGGATTAGTAAGAGGGCAAAGTAAATTGCAACAGATATTCACGACCAAACCAAGTATTCCTTCGCCAATCCTAAATCACCTTTGTATTTCTCCAGGACACTCCGTATCACTACGAAGATCCACAGTTTATTGGATACTCCATCGTATGGTTATATATGAACTCGAAAGGAACTTGTTCCAGTTCGGGGATGGATTCTGGTCCAGGAGAAATAGGAATAAGGTTTATTCGGTTGTCTTTTATCTTCACCCTCTCTCATTGCGAGTGTTCCTAAGATTGGGACAGTACACCCATTATGCTTATTGGATAGTCTTCTTCCAAACTATAGGCTGGTGCCGAACGGTAGGGAAGGAAGAAAACCATTTGGCCTAAAGGGGTGTGCAGAAGGTAAAGACTAAAGACATATGAAGGGATTTGGAGAGGTGGCAAAGAATTATACGGTTACAGTCGTGAATCTGGAAGAGGCATTACTAGGAATACCAGGATACCCCATCGAAACATTTCGATGTTTCAGTCTCACTGTGTACTGTTAAAGAAAAACTGATTTCCCGATTAGACACTTGCTCCAGGGTATGTATTTACCAGGTATGACTCTCACATCTGTATGGTTTTACAGATGATGAGTGGGAGTAAGTTATTGGGAATTAGGTGATCATCCTCATTATATCGGGATTCGTTGTAATCGGTGATATTTGAGGAAATCACCTGGGCAGTTTGCCGGTCGGCAAATATTTGGTTTTGAATATCCGCTGTTATGCACCAATTTCAAATTGATATATCTGTACGTCTATTTTCATAGAGTGAGATATACCTTTTTGAAATTATGTCTGTAACATTTACCTATATCAGTGGATGGTTAGGTAAGGAGCATTAAACAGCGGTGTAATTCTTCTTAACCATAAGTACAGTTTTCAACCTACGACACACAGTGAATGAGTTATCAGACTCAAGGGACTTATACAGAGTATTGTATGTTGTCCAGGGTCCATCAGGACAGAGGGGATGGTCCTCGTACTATATTCGGTTTACTTATGACTTCTCTAGTTTTTAGACAGGTGTTTCGTGGAAACACAGGGTCCGAATTTTGAGAAGTTATAGGTATTTGAATAGAGTAGAGAACCAGGTGTAGCAAGTATCGGGATTCTTCAAAGAGATCGAAGATGTAGATACTTGCATATGGTATTCAGTTGATAGTAGTGATTAAGAGAAATTGCTTCTCTTTCAGGTTACTCATAATTGGAAGCATTCCTAAGTTGAGTAACGCTGATCGGCCTCCTTCCATTTAGTTGACATGCACTGGAGACAGCTGCATGATTTGAATCTGGTTCAATTAAATCAGTGCCTCTGGTCCTATATTGGATATAGAACAGTTCGTATCTTAACGATGTTAAGGTACGGGGAGTTGTCCGGCTTATGATTAAAACCAGACACTGGACAACTCAAGGCACGTTTCGGTAATGGCTGTTTGTGGGTTGACCCTGGCTATGACGAGGGTTGACTTTCTACCATCTGGATGAACAATAGCGATATTATTCTAGACTCGCCACAGTTTTATTAAAAATGGATTTTTTCAGAAAACAGTAGTGGGAGTATGGTAGAACTGGAAGTGATTCCAGAACCACAAACGATTACTGAAGACCTCATAGGAACCTAAAGATTCAATCTGGTTTGACGTTCCATTGGCCACTCCGCAGATAAGGTGGGTAACCTCAGGCACCCGAGAGATACTATGGTAGCCTCAAGGACGGTGACAGAGAGGTTCTTGTTTACCCACATTTGCCATTGCTGTTGTTCCAGACTGTGAGACCCGGCAGGAGGATGAGTATAGCGTCGTTCTGAACTGGTTTCAGAAGTGTACGTGTATATGACTCTGCCAGAGGGTTGTCGTAGTCAGTGGGAGCAGCGGAAGCATTGGTGGACAGGTTGCTTATGTCTATTTATAGACTAAAGCAGATATAGCGGAGATAGATCATCAATTTCTGATATGACAGTCATAGGTTTGACTTCATCAGAATAAGGGATGGATCTGTTGAGAAGGTAGTAGGGTGTGATGTCATGGTGTTTGGATGACATACACAGAGTAGGAAAGGAAACTCCTATACTACAACCGGTTATACTTTGGTCGTCACACAGTGGTTTCTCCACAAAGGAAATGGATTTTATATCAGACATACTGGTTACTAGATCTATGGTTTTAGATCTAGATTTGGGTGGTTTCCCAATCAGGGTACTTAGACAGCATTCTAAGGGTATTTAGAATGGACGACTCCATGCACGGTAGTGTACCTGCAGAAGATGGAGTCACCCTCTCTAAAGGTGTCTTACAGACTAAAGGGGAGAGGGATGTGCATGATTGGCAGATCACTTGCTTAGGCAATTGAGTCAATCATGAGATGTCAAGTACCACACCAGATGTTGTTCTTGCACTAGATGCAATAAGTTGACATTGATCCAATCCTGGGGAAACGGTCGGAAGCAGTTTTAGAACATAAGTGGATGTTCTAGGGATATGATAACGACAGCCTCATTCGGGAAACAGTTATCATTCCAGGCTTCCAAGGTGACATGGACGACAAGGAGGTTGTCAGAGCTATAGTTTTTCCTTCTGATGAGGGGCAGTATTTTGGACAGGTGGTCCAAGGCAATACTGAGGGAGGCATGGCGCTGGATACTGATTAAGTTCAGTTAACGATACAGTCTAAAAAGTTTGGATTTGGAGTTCATTTATGAGCTATGTCCCATCAGACATCCAGACACATTCTAAGACAGGTATTGCTCTTGTCGGGAGATGGGTTTCTCCGCGAACTTGAGATATAGAGAGACATAGAAAGAAACATCAAAGCAGATCCACTCACTGAGGCTATTCCTCGAACGCAATAGTTTCGCAAACGAGCTTTGTGAGACTGACTAGTAGAGGAGTTGGGTGTTCGGTATCACACGGGCTGTGAGTATGCGACATCGCAATAATTAGCTTTGAGTGCAAGTGGGAGATTGTTGGAGATAGTGCCCTCAGAGTCAATTATTAGGTCACAGGTACGTGATTGCAATGATTGATGGAGGACCTATCCCGGTAGGACAGTCTTACTCGAGATGATAGTATGCTATCTGGTTTACCTTTATCATCGTGTACTGCTTTAGGTGACCTGACAAGTCGCTATTACACGTTGATAGAGCCCCTAGGATTCTTACTTGACCACCAGCAGTATGAGGGCGATCATATAAGTGGGAGCTGGGGGTCTATAAGCATATCCTTAAATGGTCCCTAGTCGTGTGAGTTTCGAGACAGGGCATCGATACTCCAGAGTAGACTAGTGTATACAGTCGAGACCCCGACGAGGGGCGGTGGCCGGTCTCACAAGCCACTGGTGTCAGTTGGTTCACCTAAGATGTATACAGGTGCTCATTGGGTTATGAGTACACCGGACAGGACTCGCCGGGAACATGCTAGTTGGTCATATACCAGACGTCAGATGGCAGTTCCCTGGTGACATGTGTACAGGTTAGTTCATCGACCTGGGGATCGTCATTTGTCTCGTGTGAGTTCCCACTGTACTTTGAGTACTACCCTACCACGGCTCAAAGGAGTCGTGCAAACAGGTTTTAGTTGGGTACAGTCCCGAGCCACATGGAGGCAGTGAGCGTATCTTCAGGAGTTCGTCTCTCCCGGTATTGGGGGTGAGGTCGCGCTGTGTCTAGGAGAGCCATTACACGAAGCCCTCGGCCGAGGAAAGGAGATTTACTGGTAGGTATTCCAGTAGTATCTCAGGGTGTTCTGGGCTACACTCCGACACGACTTGTACCGCTTTTGCGGGTCTGACTTTTACCAACCCCCTAGGCCCGCCATGCGATGCTCATAGACGAACGGACCGGACTGTACGGATATTGTCACTGACAGGCTCAGTAGGGTGTCAGGCTGAGTTCGTTCACAGACGTCCCTTTTAGTCAATACCCGGTAGCCCGTTACGTATTGGCTTATACCTCTGACGTGCTAGTGGTTAAATCCACAACCAAGGTGTTGACGAGTCTTCAGAGTCCCCCACATTCTGTTACTCAGCTTTCGGGCGAAAGGTTGTAGAGGCCGTATGGAGATATGGCAAGGTCCGATCAGATACGTGCGGTATTGCACGGATCAGGATCGGACAGTCTGTACTATAGGCCGTATGGTTATATGGCAGGGTTCGATCAGATACGTGCGGTATTGCACGGATCAGGATCGGACGGATAATACTAGCCGGCTTTGGTATAAGCCGGATCTTAGTATAGTACAGTGTAGATTTTGTCTCATTGCATTTGTATTTCGGTCGGATTACAAATGCGGGTGTGTATGCACAGTGTCGGGGTTTTCCTGTAATTTATCACGGGACCAGTTTTCTGGAGTTGCCAGTTTGCTTTCCGTTTCGGCCGATTTCCATTGTTCCGTTCATTGGCCGAAGATTGGTGGAGGAGGGTTTATTTGCATTGTTGCAAATAGGCATTAGTGGAGGGGGTTCTTTGCATCTTGTTGCATCATGATGGCTTTCATGTGGTGCACCATCCATTGACCTTGACTTCTTGACTTCTTCATGATGGCTTGACTTTTTGAAGTCATCATGCTTGATGATGGGTTATGATATGGTTGTGGAGTGTTGGTTTTAGTTTGTTATCATGTTTTTGCATGATAGTTTTTCTCCCTCTCTCTCTTGCATTATGAGGTTGATTTTATCTTTTGATACACTATCTTCACTCTCATTCTCTCCTCCCCTTCTAGTTATGGCCGGCCAAGCTTGGAGGGGGGGTTGCCCATTTTTGTAGTGGGGATTTTTGCTCTCTTGATGTTAGAAAAATCCCCAAGTTCCTCCATATTGTTCTTGTATCATCCCTCCACCTAAAATGGCATCTCCATGAACCCCAAAGTGAGACTCGAGGACTACATATTCTACAGCGAACCTTGGGCACGTCGAGTAGCCGGCTTCGTGCCCGAGTTGCCTCGGCATTGAGGTGGGAGCCCGTAAAAGAAGTAGGCGATGTGGTGCACTTCCGGCGACGAGGAGGAGACGGGACATTCCGCAGGAGATCGGGACGATGATGAGAAGACCGGAGGACTTGGATCGTCGGTATATCTCTCTTCCCTTTCTTGTTGTTAGCTAGGACTAGTTAGTGGTTCGATCCGGGTATTAGTGCGCGGCGGTTTGCCAGTTCAAGTAAAATTAAAGTTTATCACCGCTTCCGCATTTGGCCGTCGGATTCACGGCCGGGGCGCCGCCGTGCACTTACATAAGACTGGTACTCGAACGGATCCAAGTATCCTTCTTTATGTAACTTTGTTAACCATGTCTCATTGATGTGACCCAGTCTACAATGCCATAAGAATGCTTGATTTAATTCTGGAGACATTCTTTTAAGTGTGTTCTGGACACTGAATATCTGAGCTTGATTCAATACGTATATACCGTTATTTAATGTACCTTACCCAATCAGTACTTGATTTAGGTGGATGTTTACTACATCGCTTACAAAAGTAAAATCATATCCTTCCTTAGAAAGTAAGGATACAGATATGATGTTACAAGTCGCACCTGGTACATACAAACAGTCACGCTGAATCAATATCTGCCCAGTTGTCAGTCCAAGGTGATATTCCCCTACGGATTCAGCATCCATGCTCATTCCGTTAGCAACCCTGAGAGTCATATCACCTTTCCTGATAACCATACGGTTTCTCAGAGCCTGTAACGAATTACAGATATGAGATCCTGATCCGGTATCCAATACCCAGGAAGTAGGGTTAACTGACATACAATTCTCAATTACAAACACACTCGAAGCCGAAGCCACAACATGCTTCGAATTCTGGCTACTGGCTTTGCAAGCCCTGCAATCTTTCTGCCAATGTTCATTCCCGTTACAATAGGAACGTCCCTCTTTTACTATATCCAGTCCTGAAACTTTTGCCCTTGCTTTTCCTTCTTCTTCCCTGGTTTCCTTCAGGGTATAAGCAGAGGGCAGTGACTGTAGAATTAAGTCAGTACTTGACCCATTCTCCAACGTGGTCTCCAGGTCCGTGAGCTCAAAATAGCTGGTCTCTGTAAGGACGTTGTCCCTTACAGATGACCCGACAGCCAACCTCGCTTGAAGCAATTCATTCGAGGTCTCATATTTTGCGATACGAGATTGCTCTCCATATAAATCTTTGTTATGGAGGAAGATAGAAACTGAGTCCATCTTCTCGTGTTGCCCCTAGTATGCACCATCAACTGAGGCTAACACGAGGCCTTTGACTTTTGCACAATCTTTTTCCGATGTCCTGCGGATGTAAATATCCGTGACAGGGGAAACTGGACCTGAGACGGCAGGGGTTTGATTAGTTAAGAGGTGTCCCAGCTTGTCATGGGTAATGGACATCTGGACAGACTTTTGCCAATCATAACAGTCAGGTTCAGTCATTTTATTATCTAGATGTAACCTAGGTGCGGTCACTTGGTCGCTGCAATTAAGAGAGAGAGAAGAAAACACTCAGCATGATGCTCTTGCAAGTTTAGAGTGGTTTTTAGTTTGTCTAAACAGGATGGCTCCCACTGTCTCTCGAATCCCTCCTCAAACCAAAAAGGAAGAATTAGTCAGGATCAATCTCACCATACAATACTTGCTTAACCGTTCGTCCAGGCTGGTGTCGGTACTTTGAGTGAGGTTTTCCAACGCTTTCACGAAGTTCCTTAATTTAAGAACCTCTTTTTCCTGGGGGCGTAGCCCCGCTAACACTTTTCTAGACACCTACTTGGTTTATAGCATTGATCGTTAAGTGAGAAATTTCCCGAGGAGTAGCATATACTCACAGTAGGATCGGGATCCAAATATCATCGCGTGATGAAACTGAAGGAATCCTACCAGAATCATCACACTCTAAATGGTATGCAACACTAGCAAGTTTCAGTTCTTTTGAAACTCCCGATGTGGATTTTTGCCCCATGCTCTTATGACCTTGACGAAGGCCAAAATATCATAAGTCACATGTCAAGTTCTACCCGTCATTATCCAGGTTAATTTGAACCCACCCGTACATACCCTTGACGAAGGCCAAAATGGTAGTATGACTGTCCCAAACCAACGCATCTATTTATGCTACAGATAAACATTCAGCAGCTACCAATCACTATGCCTTGGCGAAGGTCAAAATACATAGCTTGAATACTACTGAATATTTAACTGAAACGACGGAGGGCTACGAATGGTTTTGGCGAAACCGTGAACGTAGTGAACTTGATATAATCGAAGGAACCTTGATAGCTTTTAAGAGGAGTGGCTCAAGCTCCGCATTTAAAAGTTTGGTTTTGAAAAGAACAGAGTGGTTTTCAAAATGTTCCAACGACTTTTACTTGGTTTATTTTCTTGCATTAGTTCTTTTAATGCATATTTTTCTTGCATTAGTTCTTTTAATGCGTCCCATCATTAATCCTACCATTGCAGGAAACAACCAAAATATGACATACGCTTATGCCATTCGCATTCGCCACGGGACCCCGTCATTACCAGTTAGGTTACTTAACTAACGACAGAGCGGGGGCTGGGCTAGCGCGGCTGTAAAACATAAGCAACGCCTAAATAATATCATATATAGATATATTGCAATGATAGCTATTTCAGATCACAGATGAACACATTGGATATACTAGGAATCCGCAATTCGTACGAGCCTGTAACGAAAAGCAGATTACACGGTCGCGGTGAATAGCCAATACCCCACCCAAGACCCCTACGGGTGCGGCAAACTACCCGCCAAGTACCCGAAGCGGAGCAACCTCCCTCAACACCGTGAGTAGGCCACTCGGCACTTCGAGATACCCAGTAGTTTGTGCACCCCTCCATGGGTCTATCCTAGGAGCAAAAACAGTAAAAAGAAATTATACAATGACGGCTACAACCCCGACCCGGTTGTGCGGCCATACAAATAATTATTACATCAATTTACAAATTTACATGAATTGAAAGAAAAGAAAACTCTCGTCTCATAACCTCCGGCTATTCACCCGCGACAATCCAATGAATTCATATACACATACCAATAACATTACAGATCACAGATTTGTATAACCCCCACTAATCGACATATAGCGATTAGCAGACGTTCAATACAAATATCACATCACAGATAAATACCCGTCAGCTTAAGTCTTTAGAAACTCGATCAAAATACGGTTTTTAAAGCCCCAAAACAAATTTTTCTTTCTGGAAAATCTGGGCTGAAAAAACATATACCAAAAATCCCAAAACATCCCTATGAACAAACTGCAACCAAAATTTCCCACGGCCGAGTCAACTCGGCCGCGGAACCGCGGCGGGAGCATGCTCCCACCGTGTTTCCGCGGTGCTTTGATTGGATCAGTGGATGAAATTTTTGCAGTTTGTTCTAAAAACCCTGAGCCGAATTTTAAAGTATGATTTATCATTTTTACAGCACTTTAAAAATCGACAGCAAGTTTGATATCGGGGTGTATTTCGCGACTTTTTCTCCGATCGAATTTCTAGTCACTATGCTAACATGTTAGGTAGTGTTTAACTAGGCTCTGATACTACTGTAAGTCCATGCTACCTCTCCCGGTACTTACGGGCTTGCGGAATTTGATGAAAAACAATTTTCTAGAGGCGGTAACATGGACTCAAAACGGATCTTTGTTAAACTATCTACCTAACAACCTAACTACGAGTTGTTAACTACTCGGTTAGGGGGTTATACCTTTCGTTCTTGAACTCCTTCGTCTTCATCTCTTGAAGGTGTACGGATCGGCTTCACCCCGTCGTCTCCTTGCGCCGAAGATCGATCCACCCGAAAGCTTCTACCTTTGGCTTCTTCTTCGAACTTTGAAGAAACTAGTTCACTTGGTTTGCTAAACCTTGTGAACTAGAGTGAGTAGAGGAGAGTGTGATGGGATTTTCTTTATGGTTCTTGCTTCTCAACACATAAGACAAGTGAACCATAGACAAGAGAGAGAGCAAGAGGAAGAGGGTGAGAGCAAGAGAATGAGAGAGCTCAAAACCAAGAGAGAGAAAGACAATGAAAGAATGAGCCTCTCTTTTGTCATACACCCTCTCATAATCCAAAAGCATCATGAGCCATAATGTTAATCAAGTATTATGTGATGGTTCATATCATGTCAAAGGCAATATCATTTCCATGCACTCATTTTGCAAACCACAACAAGCAAGCAAAAGTCTTTGCATGAAAATGACAACCATTGTGATGATGATGGTCAACTAGTCCAACCTAGTCAACCGGTCAACAAAGTCAACAAGTCAACAAAGTCAACCCCTCAACAACCATGTCACTATAATACTTAATTAATATTATTGGTAATTATGTTTCATATTCTCATTAGGGTTTAGCAAAAAGTCAATAGTCAACAGTCAACAACCCTAATGAGAATCCTCTGCCTCTGTGCATACACACCCGCATCCGCGTTCTGAAGAACACGAATACATACGAGATAAAAAACCAATCCCAAAACGTACACTAGGATCTGGCTTAAACCAAAGCCCGCTAGTGTTAACTGTCCGGACACTAAACGTGCACAAGTGCACGGATGTGACCGAACCCTGTCGCAAAACCATGCGACCTCTACTCTTTTGCCTAAAGGCGAATAGCTTTCTGTGTGGGACTCTAAAGACTCGACACTATGCTGGCAGTGGGTTTAACCACAGACCGCAAGCGGCACTAGCTATGCGTAACGGTTCCCAGGTCGATGCCGACAAGAAGACTGACGAGGTGAAACCCATCCGAACACCTACTGAGCCTAAATGTGACAGTCTCCGTACAGTCCGGTCTGTTCGTCTGATACATCGCATGGCGGGCCTAGGGGGCGGTAAACGTCAGTCCCCTAATAGCGGTACAAGTCGTGTCGGAGTGAAGCCCAGAACACCCTGAGATAACACTGGAAACCTACCAGTATATCTCGCTTGCCCTGGACAGGGACTACTCGTGTAATGGCTCTCCTAGACACAGCGCGATGTCAACCCCCAATACCGGGAGAGACGGATCCTGTCTAACCGTCACTGCCTCCAACTGCTTCGGGACTGCAACCAAAAACTACCTGTTTGCACGACTCCTTTGAGCCGTGGTAGGGTAGTAATCAAAGTACAGTGGGAACACACTCGAGGCGAAGTGACAGTGTCAAGTCAGCGGACTAAGCTGTACTCATGTCATCTGGGAACTGATAACCGACGATAGGTATAATACCAACCAGTCAGTTCCCGATGAGTCCCGTCCAGTGTACTCGTAACCTAACGAGCACCCGCATACTATCTCAAGTACGACGTACTGACGGCTGTGGGACAGACCGTCTCCCACACTGGGATGAGAAGCACATACGCTAGTCTACTCCGGAGTATCAATGCCCTGTCTCGATAGTCCTGCGACTAGGGACCTGCATAAGGATGTGGTTATAGATTACCCAGTCCCCACTAGTGTGACTGCCATCACAAAGCTGGTAATCAAGCAAAGATCCTAAGGGCTCTACTAATATGTATAAGCGATATACTAAAAAGAAACACATGCACATATTAAAGTAGAAACAAACCAAGTAGCATACTACCATTTTGAGCATGATTGTCAATACAAGGTGAATATCCCAAGCTTCCATTAAGTAATATATATAATAGTATGATACAGTAATGGCCTCTAGGGCATATACACTAACACCCATATCCTCTTGGCCGAGATTACCTCTCCCTCCACTGCCTTTTCTCTTTTTCTTCTCATATTTTATCAATCTAAACTCACAAATTCTCCAGAATTCAAAACATATCACAAATTTTGCACCAAAGCCTTGTTCTTGCTTCTTTGATCACTTGGACCTAGGGAAAGCTAGGAGCTTGTGAGCAAAGTTGTTAGGTATAACCCCTTTACAGTTAAATTAAAGTTTTTATGTGGTTTTGCTCGTTGGTTGATGCGTAGAACGCTTTTTATATCGATTGAGGCGATATCGGGTTTTTAAGTCTTTTTAGAGCTTTTAATGTCTGCTGTGACATGGGAATTTTAGTGTTTGAACAAACAAATTTAGAGAGATGTACTAGTGGACCTAAGACACCACTTGTGAGACGGAGGCCACCTCACCGGCCGGGGCCGGCGACCCTTAAGGAGCGGACCGGCGACGCCGGCGGAGTAGGTGAGGGTTAGGGTGGATCTTCTGTGGGTTGTTGTCTGCTGTTGTCTTGGGGTGTTTGGTACTGTTTACTTTTTTAGTAAATACAGTATGCAAAATCTGGGATCGATTACCTATAATCTAGTGTTTTGAGTCCGCGTGATACGTGTTGCGACACGAGTCGTGTGTTTGCGCTGCTGTGTACTCAGTTTGGTATTGTGGTATCGTTGCGCGTGTTAACCACTAGACGTGCACTCATGAGTTAGTTTAGTGTGTTAGTGCGTTTTAAATACGTAGTTTTGCGTTATTTTGATTGATTCTGAGATATTCGCACTATTTCTTGTGTTTGTGAAATTATAGCGTCGCAAGCGGGGACTTCAGACGCTGCGAACAAGGAGAAGCAGGTGGTCGGATTTTCATAGCTGGAGACCACATGTGAGTAGATTTGACATCTACGGGGAAATCTCCTGTATGGCGCTAAGCGTCGGGGCTAGACATGATATAATATTTGTTTATTTGCTCATATAGAGATATTGCATGGGTCACATTGCATATAGTTACTTGTTGTGCATGATACTGTACCTATTGTACACTGCACTATTATCGACAGTCCATGTTGCACGAGCACCAATGATATGCTACACACACACTGTCGGTAATTGCCATGATACGCACAACACAAATACTCATTTATATACTTGCTATTGGTTAGCGACATGGAAACAGTTATATTTGTGCGATAGTGCATATGACATATAGCATACCTGTATACCTACATGCTTATATATATGCTATACTATACCTACTCGTTAGCATTTATACCTTGCTATTGTTACATGATCAATTTTTATAGCATATATATCGGTGGTATGGGACGCTGTATATATATGTATTCTGGATTTGGATTTTTGGGAACCGTGAGATACATTTAATGACTTGATGCATTAATTAGCGAACTTTTCCCGTGATATGCTCATATTGATGTTTTATGTTGCATATGCTATTTTATATGGATTTACGCATTTGAGATATGTTTTCATGCGATATGGGAATTTCAAGTGTCGATGGTAGGCACTTACATTCCGAGAGATATATGGAGTTTGACAGACCGATACGTGGAACACAAGTGTCGAGATGGGATACTTGGGTTTCGAGGAACGTATGGATATCAGGAAGACCGATGCGTGGAATACAAGTGTCGAAGTGGGATACTTGTGTTTCGAGGAACGTATGGATACGAGTATTTACGTGTCGATGTTAGACACTGGTTTTCATGATGTTTTAGAGTGTCGATGTTTGACACTCAGGTTCCATGAGACGTACAGGATTTGAGGGCCGATCTGAGTATTTTGGGATTTGGGGTGTTGTTGAGTTACACCGTGTTTTCCATGCTTATGATTTGTGCATGAGATTATTTACTATCCCGCACTCAGTATTCAGTTGATATGCATATGATTCATGTAGATATAGTACCCTGGTGGTATACCTTGATCATGATAGTGTTAGTGTATATGCCCTAGAGGCCATTACTGTATCAAACTAGTTTGTATATTACTTAATGGATGCTTGGGATATTCACCTTGTATATACAATCTTGCTCAAAATAGTAGTATGCTACTTGGTTTGTTTCTACTTCAATGTGTACATGTGTTTATTTTTGTATATCGCCTATACACATTAGTAGAGCCCTTAGGATCTTTGCTTGATTACCAGCGATGTGATGGCCGTCACACTAGTGGGGCTGGGTAATCTATAAGCACATCCTTATGCAGGTCCCTGGTCGCAGGACTATCGAGACAGGGCATCGATACTCCGGAGTAGACCAGCGCATGCGCTTCTCATCCCAGTGTGGGAGACGGTCTGTCCCACAGCCGTCAGTACGTCGTACTTGAGATAGTATGCGGGTGCTCGTTAGGTTACGGGTACACTGGACAGGACTCGTCGGGAACTGACTAGTTGGTATTATATCTATCGTCAGTTATCAGTTCCCAGGTGACATGAGTACAGCTTAGTCCGCTGACTTGACACTGTCACTCCGCCTCGAGTGTGTTCCCACTGTACTTTGATCACTACCCTACCACGGCTCAAAGGAGTCGTGCAAACAGGTAGTGGTTGGGTGCAGTCCCGAAGCACTTGGAGGCAGTGACGGTTAGACAGGATTCGTCTCTCCCGGTATTGGGGGTTGACATCGCGCTGTGTCTAGGAGAGCCATTACACGAGTAGTCCCTGGCCAGGGCAAACGAGATATACTGGTAGGTTTCCAGTGTTATCTCAGGGTGTTTTGGGCTTCGCTCCGGCACGACTTGTACCGCTATTGGGGGACTGACGTTTACCGCCCCCTAGGCCCGCCATGCGATGTATCAGACGAACAGACCGGACTGTACGGAGAATGTCACACTCAGGCTCAGTAGGAGTTCAGATGGGTTTCGCCTCGTCGGTCTTCTTTTCGGCATTACCTGGGGACCGTTACGCACAGCTAGTGCCGCTTGCGGTCTGTGGTTAAACCCACTGCCAGCGTAGTGTCGAGTCTTTAGAGTCCCACACAGAAAGCTTTTCGCCTTTAGGCAAAAGAGTAGAGGTCGCATGGTATTGCGACAGGTCGCATGGTTTTGCGACAGGGTTCGGTCACATCCGTGCACTTGTGCACGTACAGTGTCCGGACAGTTTACACTAGCGGGCTTTGGTTTAAGCCAGATCCTAGTGTACCTTATGGGATTGGATTTATCCAGTTTGCATTCGTGTTCCTCGGAACGCGGATGCGGGTGTGTATGCACAGTTGACAGGGAGGCACAGACAGCGGATTCTCATTAGGGTTGTTGACAGTTGACCGTTGACTTTTTGACTTTATGCTCAACCCTAATGAGAATATGATATGTGATTAACTATTATATTAATTAAGTATTATGGTGATATGGTTGTTGACTTGTTGACTTTTGTTGACTTGTTGACTTTGGTGACTTGTTGACTTTTGTTGACTTGTTGACCGGTTGACTAGGCTTGACTAGTTGACCATCATGATAACCATGGTTATCATTTCATGCCAAAGACTTTTACTTGCTTGTTCATTTGAGTAAAATGAGTGCATGACATGATAAGGTTATGGTTGCTTCTAACCATCACATAAGACTTTTTTGATATGATGAGTTATGATCACTTTGGATTATGAGAGGGTGAGAGAGAAAAGAGAGCCTCATTCTTTCTTGCTCATTCTCTCTCTTGTTCTTGAGCTCTCCTCTTGCTCTCACCCTCAACCTCTTGCTCCCTCTCTTGATCTATGGTTCTCTTGTCTCATGAGTTGAGAATCAAGAACCATAGATAAAATCCCATTCTATTTCCTCTCTACTCATTCTAGTTCACTAGGTTTAGCAAACCAAGTGAACTAGTTTCTTCAAAGACCGAAGAAGGAGCTAAAGGTTGGAGCTTTCAAGTGGATCTATCTTCGGCGTACGGAGACGACGAGAAGGAGCCATCGGACCACCACCGGAGCTTGAAGACGAAGGAGTTCAAGACAAGCTAGGTATAACCATCTTCATCCGAGTAGCTAAATATCTTTAGCTTAGTTTGCTAGTTTTAGTTTAGGTAAAGATCCCGACCTAGCTTAGTCCATGTTGCCACTTGCGTTAAAATTTTGATTTTATACCGTTTCCGCCTCCCCGTAAGAACCGGGGGTCGCAACGTGGACTTACAGTGGTATCAGAGCCTAACTAAACTTAAACTAGCTTGGTAGTGAAGTGTAACGAAGTTCGGAACCGAAAAAAAATCCAAAAACCTAACTTTTTCAAAACCTGAGTTTCTGTTGAAATTTTTTCTGGTCAAAATGAAAAACTTTACACTTGTAAATTCGGCTCAGGGTTTTTTGTGAACACCCAAGAAAAACGATGCAGTAATTCCTCCAAGCCGCCGCCCATCCGCCGCGTGATCCCTGTATCCGCCGCGGAAGCGCCGCGAGTTGTAGTCCTCTGTGCATCGTTTTTCGTGTAGTGTGTGTCTGTGTTGGTTTTGGGATTTTTGAAATATATTATATGTGCCCAGATTTTCCAGAAAAGAAATTTCCTTTTGGGGTCCTATAATTCCGTATTTTTTCCGAACTTCACTGCACTTTGACTATGATGGTTATATCTGTGATGTTTGCATGTATTGAACGTCGGCTAATCGCTATAAGTCGATTAGTCGGGGTTATACATGATCTGTAATGTGCTGGAATGTGTATATAAATATGTTGGATTGTCGCGGGTGAATAGCCGGGGGTTGTGAGACGAGAGTTTTTCTTTTCTTGCAATTCATGTAAATTTGTAAATTGATGTAATAATTATTTGTATGGCCGCACAACCGGGAAGGGGTTGTAGCCGTCATTGTATAATTTCTTTTTACTGTTTTTGCTCCTAGGATAGACCCATGGAGGGATGCACAAACTACCGGGTATGCCGAAGTGTCGAGTGGCCTACTCATGGAGATGAGGGAGGTTGCTACGCTTCGGGTACTTGGCGGGTAGTTTGCCGCACCCGTAGGGGTCTTGGGTGGGGTTTTGGCTATTCACCGCGACCGTGTTATCTGTTTTTGTTACAGGCTCGTACAAATTACAGATTGCTAGTATATCCAATGTATTTATCTGTGATCTGAAATGTTTATCATTGCGGTATATCTATATATGATATTATTTAGGCGTTGCTTATGTTTTACAGACGCGCTAGCCCAGCCCCCGCTCTGTCGTTAGTTAAGTAACCTAACGGGTAATGACGGGGCCCCGTGGCGAATGCGAATGGCATAAGCGTACGTCATATTTTGGTTGTTTTCTGCAATGGTAGGATTAAATGATGGGACGCATTAAAAGAACTAATGCAAGAATATCACGCATTAAAAGAACTAATGCAAGATAATAAACCAAGTTAAAGTCGTTGGAACACTTTCGAAAAACCACTCGGTTCTTTTCAAAAACAACTTTTAAATGCGGAGCTTGAGCCACTCCTTTTAAAAGCTATCTCGTTCCATCGACCAAATCAAGTTCACTACGTTCACGGTTTTGCCAAAACCATCCGTAGCCCTCCGTCGTTTCGCATGAATAGTCAATAGTATTCAAGCTGTGTATGTTGGCCAAAGTCAAGGCACAGTGATTGGTAGCTATTGGGTGTTCATGTGTAGCATAGATAGATGCGTTGGTTTGGGACAGTCGTACTGCCATTTTGGCCAAAGTCAAGGGTAGGTACGGATGGATCCAAATTAACCTGGATAATGACGGGTAGAACTTGACATGTGACTTATGATATTTTGGCCAAAGTCAAGGTCATAAGAGCATGGGGCAAAAATCCACATCGGGAGTTTCATAAGTACTGAAACTTGCTAGATTTGCATACCATTTGGAGTGTGATGATTCTGGTAGGATTCCTTCAGTTTCGTCACGCAATGATATTTGGATCCCGATCCTACTGTGAGTATATGCTACTCCTCGGGAAATTTCTCACTTAACGATCAATGCTATAAACCTAGTAGGTGCCTAGAAAGGTGTTAGCGGGGCTACGCCCCCAGGGAAAAGAGGTTCTTTAATTAAGGAACTTCGCGAAAGCGTTGGAAAACCTCCCTCGAAGTACCGACACCGGCCTGGCTGAACGGTTAAGCAAGTATTGTACGGTGGGATTGATCCTGACTAATTCTTCCTTTATGGTTTGAGGAGGGATTCGAGAAACAGTGGGAGCCATCCTGTTTAGACAAATTAAAAACCACTCTAAACTTGCAAGAGCATCATGCTGAGTGTTTCTTCTTCTCTCTCCTAATTGCAGCGACCAATCAACATGACTGGACTTAAGTTACTCCTAGATAAAAACAAACTGACAGGGCCAAACTACAAAGATTGGCTCAGGAATGTCAAGATAGCAATCACTTATGACAAGCTGGGGTATCTTCTTACCACCAAAGCTCCCCCTGTCCCTGGTCCAACTTCCAGTGTCGCGGATAAGGAAATCCGCAAGACTTGGGAGATTGATAGCGCGAAGGCCAAGTGCCTCCTGCTTGCCTCGATGGACAACGAACATCAGAGGAGGCATGAGAATATGGACATGGAGTCCATATTGCTCCATACAAAAGAACTGTATGGAGAGCAATCACGTATCGCAAGATACGAAGCGTCGAAAAAGTTATTTTCGACAAGAATGGCCGTCGGATCATCAGTAGCCGAGCACGTGCTAAAGATGATCGGCTTCATTGAGGAGCTCGCTGACCTAGGGATCACATTGGAGAGTGAGCTATATACGGATATAGTTCTCCAGTCCCTTCCTTCCACTTACGCCCAGTTTATACTGAACTTCAACTTACAAGAAAAAGAGGTTGAACTTTCAGAGCTCCTCAACATGCTGAGGAGC
Source organism: Agapanthus africanus (assembly GCA_030015575.1). Taxonomy (NCBI): domain Eukaryota; kingdom Viridiplantae; phylum Streptophyta; class Magnoliopsida; order Asparagales; family Amaryllidaceae; genus Agapanthus; species Agapanthus africanus. The sequence continues at coordinate 689,725,239 of JASDDO010000019.1, read as the reverse complement.
GCAGAGGGCACCCTACAGAAAGGTAGGAAAACATCCACTTTGTTTGTAGGAGGATCATCTTCTTCTAGGTCCAAGGCGAAAGCCAAGGGAAAGAAGAAGAAGGCCCCCGCCAAACCAAGGGGCGGTGTTAGTAAAGTGGATACGAAGGGAAAAGGAAAAGCAACAAAGATAGCGGGGAAGCTTGTGGATAAGGAAGAATGCTTCTATTGTCATAAGAAAGGACACTGGAAGAATGATTGCAGAGCCTGGAAGGCCAGAACACAGGAATTGAAGCAGGTTGCAGCTTCAGCTTCAGGTGTGTATGTTATTGAAAACTGTCTTTCAATAAACTCTACTTCCTGGGTATTGGATACCGGATCAGGATCTCATATCTGTAATTCTTTGCAGGCGTTGAGAAACCGTAGTGTTTTGAAAGCAGGTGACATGACCCTCAGAGTTGCAAACGGAGCTAGCATGGATGCTAAAGCCGTGGGGGACTATCACCTGGGAATGTCAGATGGACATGTTTTGGTTTTGCGTAATTGCTTTTTTGTACCCAACGCAACTTGTAATATCATTTCTGTATCTTTAGTTTCTAAAGAAGGTTATGAATTTGCGTTTGTAAGTAATGTTGTAAACATTCACCTTAATCAAGTATTGATTGGGTCAGGTACTCTGAGTAATGGTATATACGTGTTAAACCAACCACAGATTTTTAATGTCCAGAATACACACAAAAGAAAGTCTCCAGAAATAAATCAGACTTTCTTATGGCATTGTAGATTGGGTCACATCAATGAGAGAAGGTTGACTAAGTTACATACAGAAGGATATTTGAATGCGTTCGAATATCAATCGTATGCCACTTGTCAATCTTGTCTCAAAGGAAAGATGACAAAGACTCCGTTTACTGGACAAGGAGTAAGAGCGAGCGAGCTCTTGGGACTCGTACACAGTGACGTGTGCGGTCCAATGTCTACACATGCCCGAAGCGGACATTCTTACTTCATTACTTTTACGGATGACTTCTCAAGGTACGGTTATGTCTTCTTAATGAAACATAAGTCCGAGGCCTTTGGAAAATTCCAGGAGTATAAGAATGAAGTAGAGAAACAGACCGGCAAAAGTATTAAGATTCTAAGATCGGATCGAGGTGGAGAATACTTAAGTGCCGAGTTCCTGGACTATTTAAAAGAGAACGGAATTCTCTCTCAGCTTACTCCTCCATACACCCCGCAACATAATGGTGTATCGGAGAGACGGAACCGCACCCTATTAGATATGGTGCGGTCCATGATGAGTAACGCTGAGTTACCGCGATCATTCTGGGGGTATGCGCTAGAATCAGCCGCATACCTTTTGAACCGAGTTCCCACTAAGACTGTGCCTACCACGCCATTTGAGACGTGGTGTGGGAAGAGACCCCATCTTAATCACATTAAGATATGGGGAAGTCCAGCTTTTGTCAAAAAGCAGCATGCGGACAAGCTCGAGGCACGCTCAGTACTGTGCAAGTTTGTGGGATATCCAAAGAATTCCAAGGGATATTTCTTCTACTGTGAAGAGGAACAAAAAGTTCTTGTTTCTCGTCATGCCCACTTTCTAGAACACCAGTTCATAGAAAAAGAAATAAGTGGGAGCGCAGTAGAACTGGAAGAAATTCCAGAACCACAGACTGTTACTGAAAGCTTAGTGGAACCAGAGGGTTCAACAGAACAGGACATTCCTACGCCGCTCCGCAGGAGTAGTAGGCAGTCTCATCCGCCCGAGAGATACTACGGTTTTCTCATAGACGGGGATAGAGAGGATTGCATCATAGATTATGATGAGCCTACTAGCTTCCAGCAGGCCGTTCAGAGCGTTGACTCAGTGAAATGGCTGGATGCAATGCGGACCGAAATGGAGTCCATGTACACCAACAAGGTATGGACGTTGGACATTGCTCCAGACGGGGTAAAACCCGTAGGATGCAAGTGGATCTTCAAAAGGAAGATTGGTGTAGATGGACAGGTTGAGACCTATAAAGCTAGGCTGGTAGCAAAGGGTTTTCGTCAAAGACCTGGCTTGGACTACGACGAAACCTTTTCTCCAGTAGCCATGCTGAAATCCATTCGGATCCTTCTTGCCATTGCTGCCTTCCACGATTATGAGATCTGGCAAATGGACGTAAAGACAGCTTTTCTAAATGGAAATTTAGAGGAGTGTGTCTATATGGACCAGCCGGAGGGTTTCATTCAGAGTGGGAGCAGCGGAAAGGTGTGCAAGTTGCTTAAGTCCATCTATGGACTAAAGCAGGCGTCGCGGAGTTGGAACATCTGCTTTGATGAGACGGTCAAGGAATTTGGCTTTATCAAAAATCCAGATGAACCATGTATCTATAGTAGATTTGTAGCGAGAACTGTAGTATTCCTCGTTTTATACGTGGATGACATTCTCTTAATAGGAAATGACATTTCTATGCTACAATCTGTCAAGGGGTTCTTGTCACACAGGTTCTCCATGAAAGACCTGGGTGATGCCTCATACATTCTGGGTATCCGGATCTACCGTGACAGATCCAAGAGGATATTAGGACTTTCGCAGTCCAGGTACATCGACACCATACTGAAGAGGTTCAGTATGGAAGATTCCAAGCGCGGTAACCTACCGGCTTGTCACGGGATCACCCTCTCTAAAGAGATGTCTCCCAAGACTGATTTGGAGAGGGATCGCATGTCTATTATACCCTACGCTTCTGCGGTAGGCTCTATAATGTATGCGATGTTGTGTACCAGACCGGATGTAGCATATGCAGTGAGTGTGGTAAGCCGGTATCAGTCTAACCCTGGGGAGAAACACTGGATAGCGGTAAAGAACATTCTCAAGTACCTGAGAAGGACTAAGGAGATGTTCTTGGTGTATGGCGGAAAAGACCTCCAGATCGAGGCCTTTGCTGACTCCAGCTTCCAGAGTGACAAGGATGATTCCAAGTCCATGTCGGGCTTTGTCTTTACCCTCAATGGAGGGGCGGTGTGTTGGAAGAGTTCCAAACAGGAAACCGTTGCAGACTCGACGATGGAAGCGGAATACATCGCTGCATCTGATGCCGCAAAAGAAGCTGTCTGGATGAGGAAGTTCTTGAAAGAACTTCAGGTGGTTCCGTCCATTGTTGATCCAATACCTCTGTATTGCGACAACAACGGGGCTATAGCTTTAGCGAAGGAACCCAGGTCCCATCAGAGATCCAGGCACATCTTGAGGCGGTATCACCTGATCAGGGAGATCGTGGATCGCCAGGAGATCGAGGTTCGGAGAGTCGCTTCAGAAGATAACACTGCTGATCCATTCACCAAGGCCCTGCCCCAGACTCAGTTCGAGCGGCTGATCGAGATGATAGGTCTTCGATACGCCAGTACATGGCCTTAGTGCAAGTGGGAGATTGTTAGTGTATATGCCCTAGAGGCCATTACTGTATCATACTAGTTTGTATATTACTTAATGGATGCTTGGGATATTCACCTTGTATATACAATCTTGCTCAAAATAGTAGTATGCTACTTGGTTTGTTTCTACTTCAATGTGTACATGTGTTTATTTTTGTATATCGCCTATACACATTAGTAGAGCCCTTAGGATCTTTGCTTGATTACCAGCGATGTGATGGCCGTCACACTAGTGGGGCTGGGTAATCTATAAGCACATCCTTATGCAGGTCCCTGGTCGCAGGACTATCGAGACAGGGCATCGATACTCCGGAGTAGACCAGCGCATGCGCTTCTCATCCCAGTGTGGGAGACGGTCTGTCCCACAGCCGTCAGTACGTCGTACTTGAGATAGTATGCGGGTGCTCGTTAGGTTACGGGTACACTGGACAGGACTCGTCGGGAACTGACTAGTTGGTATTATACCTATCGTCAGTTATCAGTTCCCAGGTGACATGAGTACAGCTTAGTCCGCTGACTTGACACTGTCACTCCGCCTCGAGTGTGTTCCCACTGTACTTTGATCACTACCCTACCACGGCTCAAAGGAGTCGTGCAAACAGGTAGTGGTTGGGTGCAGTCCCGAAGCACTTGGAGGCAGTGACGGTTAGACAGGATTCGTCTCTCCCGGTATTGGGGGTTGACATCGCGCTGTGTCTAGGAGAGCCATTACACGAGTAGTCCCTGGCCAGGGCAAACGAGATATACTGGTAGGTTTCCAGTGTTATCTCAGGGTGTTTTGGGCTTCGCTCCGGCACGACTTGTACCGCTATTGGGGGACTGACGTTTACCGCCCCCTAGGCCCGCCATGCGATGTATCAGACGAACAGACCGGACTGTACGGAGAATGTCACACTCAGGCTCAGTAGGAGTTCAGATGGGTTTCGCCTCGTCGGTCTTCTTGTCGGCATTACCTGGGGACCGTTACGCACAGCTAGTGCCGCTTGCGGTCTGTGGTTAAACCCACTGCCAGCGTAGTGTCGAGTCTTTAGAGTCCCACACAGAAAGCTTTTCGCCTTTAGGCAAAAGAGTAGAGGTCGCATGGTATTGCGACAGGTCGCATGGTTTTGCGACAGGGTTCGGTCACATCCGTGCACTTGTGCACGTACAGTGTCCGGACAGTTTACACTAGCGGGCTTTGGTTTAAGCCAGATCCTAGTGTACCTTATGGGATTGGATTTATCCAGTTTGCATTCGTGTTCCTCGGAACGCGGATGCGGGTGTGTATGCACAGTTGACAGGGAGGCACAGACAGCGGATTCTCATTAGGGTTGTTGACAGTTGACCGTTGACTTTTTGACTTTATGCTCAACCCTAATGAGAATATGATATGTGATTAACTATTATATTAATTAAGTATTATGGTGATATGGTTGTTGACTTGTTGACTTTTGTTGACTTGTTGACTTTGGTGACTTGTTGACTTTTGTTGACTTGTTGACCGGTTGACTAGGCTTGACTAGTTGACCATCATGATAACCATGGTTATCATTTCATGCCAAAGACTTTTACTTGCTTGTTCATTTGAGTAAAATGAGTGCATGACATGATAAGGTTATGGTTGCTTCTAACCATCACATAAGACTTTTTTGATATGATGAGTTATGATCACTTTGGATTATGAGAGGGTGAGAGAGAAAAGAGAGCCTCATTCTTTCTTGCTCATTCTCTCTCTTGTTCTTGAGCTCTCCTCTTGCTCTCACCCTCAACCTCTTGCTCCCTCTCTTGATCTATGGTTCTCTTGTCTCATGAGTTGAGAATCAAGAACCATAGATAAAATCCCATTCTATTTCCTCTCTACTCATTCTAGTTCACTAGGTTTAGCAAACCAAGTGAACTAGTTTCTTCAAAGACCGAAGAAGGAGCTAAAGGTTGGAGCTTTCAAGTGGATCTATCTTCGGCGTACGGAGACGACGAGAAGGAGCCATCGGACCACCACCGGAGCTTGAAGACGAAGGAGTTCAAGACAAGCTAGGTATAACCATCTTCATCCGAGTAGCTAAATATCTTTAGCTTAGTTTGCTAGTTTTAGTTTAGGTAAAGATCCCGACCTAGCTTAGTCCATGTTGCCACTTGCGTTAAAATTTTGATTTTATACCGTTTCCGCCTCCCCGTAAGAACCGGGGGTCGCAACGTGGACTTACAGATAGTTGTATATTCATATTGTCATACTCATGCTACCAGCTTACATGTTATTGATCATTGTTGTTAGTGCATACTTGCGATTTCAGTATGATGTTATTTACTATTCATGAGTTGGCAACTCACCCCCGTTATGCCACAGTGTTTTGCAGGACTTACCCTCTGAGTAGTCGCGGCAGGGCATCTTATCATCTCTACTTTTGCGGATACCGCTACTATAGGCAGTGAGGCCTTTGCTTTTAGGTGGGTTTGCGGTTATTCGTTTGTATATTGTATATCTTTTTGTTGGATCTAGTATTCTCCATCTACCACTGTTGTATATGACTTAGAGACGACTTGTGAGATTTCGGTGTTGTATTATATTGGTGATTTTGGGTGCCGTGCTCGTAGAAGCCGGTTATGTGGAAAGTTTACTTCTTTTATAGTCGTTTCTTTGTTATTTCTTCGCTTTGGCGTCGTATACTTGTTGTGGTGATTTGTTTCCGCCGTTGGGCGTCATTTTTTCTCCCACTTGGGATGCTTTATATGATCTGTGTTGTACTCGTTTTCGGGGCTAGTTTTTACAAAGGAGGTGTTGCCGAAATTTTCAAGAAAGAAAACTAGAGTTAGAGATTTTAAATTGTGATTTCTAAATATTTTAAACTATGTTTTCTCCGTTGATCCATTTTTGGGTGGTTTAGATTTCTGGGTTTTTCGGCTTACTTAAGTTGCGTACGCCTGTAGACGTTACGTAGTTTAAGGGCCGGTTACGGGCCGAATTTCGGGTCATGACAAAGTTGGTATCAGAGCGTTAGGTTTTACCTTTCGGAGTCTAGGATGACCTTGGTATGATGGAGTAGGTAGCTTAAGCAGAGTGACGTAGCGTGTGTATATTCCGCGGCATGCTTACGACACGGTACTCCGCCTAAGTGACCTTAGGACTTATTAATTGATATTCCTCCATGATTGATATACATCTTTGTGATTCGATTTCCGTTTCCTTATCGAATCTTGTTTCAATTTCCAGCCTATATGCCGCCGAAGACTACGAAGGCACAGAGAGCGGCCGCGAGGGCCGAGGTCAGAGTTGACTCGTCTGAGGCGAGGACTGACCAGGGCAGTACGCCTGTTGTACCGGAGCACATTGCTATGATTGGAGCTGGTATGCAGGATCTGCGCCAGATTGTGGGGACTTTGGTAGAGACCATCCGAGCGCAGGGGCAGGCAGTTGTTCCACCCGCTACGGGGATCACGATGGTACCTACAGTTCCGGTAGTCGCAGTTGCAGCTCTGGAGGTTATTGCTGTGTCGCTGACCGATTTTATGAGGCTAAGACCTCCGGGGTTTACGGGCACAGATGTTACTGAGGATCCGCAGTCGTTCATCGACCGGATGGCCAGGATTTGTCGCTCACTCCGATGTTCCGATGAGAGATGGGTGGAGTTTGCCAGTTTTCGTCTAGAGGGTATGGCCCAGAAGTGGTGTGAGTCGTTGGAGAGGGGCAGAGCCGCTGGTCTTTCTCCTATGACCTGGGCTGAGTTTGTGACGTCGTTTCTTGCTCGTTTTCTTCCACTGAGCGTCAGGGATGCGCGAGCGCGCAGATTTGAGTCTTTACGTCAGACGCCGGGGATGACGGTGTCGGAGTATGATGTATTGTTTACTGAGATGTCGGTGTATGCTCCGTACCTGGTGGCGACTGAGGAGATGAGGGTGAAGAGGTTTGTTCGAGGCCTGCTTACCCAGTTGTTTCAGCCATCAGCATTCAGCATTGCGACATATATGCGGCAGCGGTGGATGCAGCCCTATTGGTAGAAGAGCGTCTTTCTGAGTCATCGGTTGCTCCGGAACCGAAGAGGGTTCGTATTGGTGATCCGACAGCGAGGCGGGCGTTTATACGTTGTGACAGTTTCCGTTCTGATAGTGGAGGTTCGGGACGAGGTCGGCTTTTTAGTTCTTACCTTCAGGAGGGTCGGCAGTTTGTTTCTGGATGTTACCGCTGCGGGAGTTTGGGTCATCGGGTTCGAGAATGTGCGGAGCCGCGTGTGAGCGAGGCAACTGTACCGCAGGTTACCCTACCACCTTCTCCACCTCATAGAGCGTTGCCTCTTATTCCTGTAGTTGCGCCGCATCAGACTCCTGTTCAGAGAGGTCGTGGTCGCGGAGGTTTTGTACCGAGAGGTCGAGGTGGCGGAGGCAGAGGACAGCCAATAGCCGGTAGAGGACAGGCTAGGGTTTTTGCCTCGACTCACCAGGACGCTCAGGCGTCCAATGCCGTGGTTTCAGGTACCCTTTCTGTATGTTCTTATGATGCGCATGTTCTTTTTGATCCGGGATCCACGCATTCGTATGTTTCTACGCACATCGTGCCGAGGTTAGGCCGAGAGTCGTGCTTGCTGGATCAGCCGCTGGTCGTGACTACTCCTGTAGAAGATTCGTTTGTTGCGCGTTATGTGTTCCGATCTTATGTTGTCCATATTGGTGACAGAGATCTGTCCGTCAACTTGATCCTTCTTGAGATGTTGGACTTCGACGTTTTGCTGGGCATGGATTGGCTAGCTACTTGCTATGCGTTCGTGGATTACCGCGAGAAGACAGTTAGATATTGTTTTCCCGGCGAGTCAGTGTTTGTTGTGCAGGGGGACCGTAGTGCCGCCGCTCACAGTTTGATTTCTGTTCTGTGCGCTAGTCGGCTTTTAAGGAGGGGATGTCGGGGATTCTTAGCGTTCATTCATGATACTGGAGCCACAGTGGAGTTGTTGGACCAGGTTTCTACCGTGCGAGAGTTTCCCGATGTTTTTCCCGATGAGTTACCTGGGTTGCCGCCAGAGCGCGATATTGAGTTTTGCATTGATCTGATTCCTGGCACGGAGCTAATTTCTATACCGCCTTATCGGATGGCTCCGGCAGAGCTTAGAGAGCTTAAAGATCAATTGCAAGAGTTGCTTGATTTGGGACTTGTGCGTCCGAGTGTTTCGCCGTGGGGAGCTCTTGTTTTGTTCGTCAAGAAGAAGGACGGCAGTTTGAGGCTATGTGTGGATTATCGTCAGTTGAACCGTGTTACGGTACGGAACAGGTATCCTTTACCCCGCATTGACGATTTATTTGATCAGCTCCAGGGTGCTAAACATTTTTCGAAGATTGATTTGCGTTCGGGTTATCATCAGTTGCGGGTTCGGAATGATGACATTCCGAAGATTGCTTTTCGTACGCGCTATGGGCATTATGGGTTTTTGGTGATGTCATTCGGACTCACCAATTCGCCAGCAGCGTTCATGGATCTGATGAACCGGATTTTCAGGCCGTTCCTCGACCAGTTCATTATAATGTTTATTGATGGCATACTGGTTTACTCTAGGAGTCGTGAGGAGCATGAGCAACATTTGAGGATTACTTTGCAGTTGTTGAGAGAGCACCAGCTGTATGCTAAATTGTCAAAGTACGCATTTTGGCTTGATAGAGTTGACTTCCTGGGTCATGTGGTGACTGGTGATGGTATTCTTGTGGACCCGAGGAAGATTGAGGCTGTACAGCTTTGGCCCAGACCTGTATCGGTGACTGAGGTCCGCAGCTTTTTGGGCTTAGCTGGTTATTATCGCCGTTTTGTGCAGGATTTTTCGAGTATCGCTGCACCGCTGACTGGACTGACCTGGAAGGGGATTCCTTTTCTCTGGACTGATGCGTACGAACAGAGTTTTCAGCAGTTGAAGACTCGGTTGACGACAGCACCAGTTCTTTCTTTACCTTCTGGATCGGGCGGCTACGTTGTGTATTGTGATGCTTCTCGTATGGGGCTCGGCTGTGTTTTGATGCAGCATGATAGGGTGATTGCATATGCTTCTAGGCAGCTGAAGAAGCACGAGCAGAATTACCCCACTCACGATCTTGAGATGGCAGCGGTAGTCTTTGCGTTAAAGATCTGGAGACACTACTTGTACGGAGAGTCGTGTCAGATCTTCACGGTGTTGGAGATAGTGCCCTCAGAGTCAATTATTGGGTCACAGGCACGTGATTGCAATGATTGAGGGAGGACCTATCCCGGTACGACAGTCTTACTCGAGATGATAGTATGCTATCTGGTTTACCTTTATCATCGTGTACTGCTTTAGGTGACCTGACATGTCACTATTGCACGTTGATAGAGCCCCTAGGATTCTTGCTTGACTACCGGCAGTATGAGGGCGATCATATAAGTGAGAGCTGGAGTCTATAAGCACATCCTTAAAAGGTCCCTAGTCGTGGGAGTTTCGAGACAGGGCATCGATTCTCCAGAGTAGACTAGTGTATACAGTCGAGACCCCGACGAGGGACGGTGGCCGGTCTCACGAGCCACTGGTGTCAGTTGGTTCACCTAAGATGTATACAGGTGCTCATTGGGTTATGAGTACACCGGACAGGACTCGCCGGGAACCTGCTAGTTGGTCTTATACCTGACATCAGATAGCAGTTCCCTGGTGACATGTGTACAGGTTAGTTCATCGACCTGAGATCGTCATTTGTCTCGTGTGAGTTCCCACTGTACTTTGATTACTACCCTACCAAGGCTCAAAGGAGTCGTGCAAACAGGTTTTAGTTGGGTACAGTCCCGAGCCACATGGAGGCAGTGAGCGGATCTTCAGGGGTTCGTCTCTCCCGGTATTGGGGGTGAGGTCGCGCTGTGTCTAGGAGAGCCATTACACGAAGTCCTTGGCCAAGGCAAGAGATTTACTGGTAGGTATTCCAGTAGTATCTCAGGGTGTTCTGGGCTACACTCCGACACGACTTGTACCGCTTTTGGGGGTCTGACTTTTACCAACCCCCTAGGCCCGCCATGCGATGCTCATAGACGAACGGACCGGACTGTACGGATATTGTCACTGACAAGCTCAGTAGGGTGTCAGGATGAGTTCGCTCATCGACGTCCCTTTTGGTCAATAGCTGGTGGCCCGTTACGTATTGGCTTATACCTCTGACGTGCTAGTGGTTAAATCCACAGCCATAGTATTGACGAGTCTTTAGAGTCCACCACACTTTCAGTTACTCAGCTTTCGGGCGAAACACTGTAGAGGCCGTATGGAGATATGGCAGGGTCCGATCAGATACGTGCGGTATTGCACGGATCAGGATCGGACGGTTAGTACTAGAGGCCGTATAGATATATGGCAAGGTTTGATCGGATACGTGCGGTATTGCACGGATCAGGATCGAACGGATATTACTAGCCGGCTTTAGTTTAAGCCGGATCCTAGTTTAGTACAGTGTAGATTTTGTCTCTTTGCATTTGTATTCGGACGGAATACAGATGCGGGTGTGTATGCACAGTATAGGGGTTTTCCTGTAATTTATTACGGGACCAGTTTTCTGGAGTTGCCAGTTTGCATTCCGTTCCGGTCGGTTTTCCTTTGTTCTTTCCCGGCCGGACTTTTCCGATGGAGGGGGTTATTTGCAAGTTTGCAAATAACACTTAGTGGAGGGGTTTCTTGCAAATGTTTTGATTATGATGGCATCTTTTCTTTTCCACCATCACTTGCATTAATTGAGTTAAGGGAGGGTATGGTTTGGATGTAAGTTTGTGATGATGATGTTTTGTTTATGGTCACCTTTCTACTTTTACTACACTCACTCTCCTTCTTGATTTAATGATGGTTGATTTCTTTTTTCCCTCCACCATTCTTAAGATGAGGCCGGCCACTATTTTGGAGAGAGAGGATCATTTCATTTGGATGAGGGAAAATTTGTTGATCTCATTTTCATGCTACAAAATTCTAGTTCCACTTTGAAGTTCATTTCACAACCTCATTCCTCCATCAAGGCAACATAACCCCAAAGAGACAAAGCACTACACATTCTACAGCAAACCTTGGGCACGTCGACTAGCCAGCTTCGTGCCCGAGTTGCCTCGGCATTGAGGTGGGAGCCCGTAAAAGATACAGACGATGTGGTGCCCTTCCGGCAAGGAGGCGACGACCGGACTTTCCGCGTGAGATCGGGACGACGACGAGAAGACCGGAGGACTCGGATCACTCGGTATATCTCTTCCCTATCTTGTTAGTTAGCTAGGACAAGTTTAATGGCCCGATCCGGGGTTTAGTGTGCGGTGGTGCCGGTTTGCTAAGTTTGCAAAATTAAAGTTTATCACCGCTTCCGCATTTGGCCGTCGGTTTGACGGCCGGGGCGCCTCCGTACACTTACAGTGGTATCAGAGCCTCGCCATTAACTTCGTCTAGCTTTATTTGATGTGTTTGCATTTTCGATCGACCAAAATGTAGGGTTCCTAGGCACTCTCAAGAGGTCTCACAAGGCATCGCACATGCCAATTTCAAATTTTAACGGTACCGAGAAACCCGACTACGGATCGTTTGCTAGAAAACTAGGCGAAAAGTAAACTAGTTAACAATTAACTAATGGAAAACGGAAATACAACCTTTGTAGATCCGGTCCTCCACCTCCACGGCTCCGAGATGAGGTCCTCTCCGCTGTCCAAATCAAATCCGGGCTCTAGCGTCGACTTCATCGGAGAATAGGCGAGCTAGGTCGTCGATGTCCATGCCGAAGATGATCTACGTCGAAGCATCGCAAGATCAAGCTCTCACTTCACCAAGTCAAGGAACTTGTGAAGGAAACACACTCTACTACTTGGCAAGAGGTAGAGGATGAAGAAATAGGAAGTGGGTATACTTTAGAATTAGATTTCTCACTCATTTGCATCAATCACCATTGATGAAGTGGAGGTTTTCTTCAACTTGAAGAAGAAGAAGAAGATGAATAAGTTATGATAAGTTATTTAGAAAATACAAAATAAAAGAATACTTATCATAATCAACCATGGTCAAGTGTAGAGAATTAACTAAGGTTAGATTAATGGTTAGGGTTAAAGATAAAGACAAAGTGGTCACTTTGGTCAAAGCTTCATGAAGCTTCATGAAAGAAAATAAAATAAAGAAACCATTTTGCTTTTCTTTTATGCTTTTATTAATATCCAAAATGAATAAACAAATGATTAAATGAAAAAGCAAAACCCTAATCATTAAGTTAACCATGGTTTAATTCTATACACTTAACCAAAAGGCATGTATCATCAAACATGATACAAGCAAGTGCACAAAAGCATATCGCATATGCAATGCGCACAATCCGAGTGAGAAAATCCATTTAAAGTGAACCAATACTAGTTAACGCAAAGTAATATATCAAATATATAATTATGCATTAAATCATTAAATCAACACTTGATTTAACGATCCGGTCATATCGCATATAACCGACTAGTATCCAATGTATCGGCTTATCGAATCAACCCTCGATTCGATAACTAGGTTATATCGCATATAACCATACGACACATTCATCGCGAGAATGAAATACGGTATCACATACACGCATTATTCTCGGTCCCGCACATATCTCATATGCGCTCCTATTTCGTTTCGCTTGAGCCAGGAAACCTCTGTGTAGGATTCTAAAGACTCGTCAATACGCCGGCAGCAGGTGATGATCATATCAAACACCCACAAGCCGCAAGCGGTCTGCTAAACGTAACGGCCACCCGGGTATTGAGCGATCTGAAGATCGACGAGCAAGCCCGCTCACACTCCAGTGAATCCAACCAGTAACACTACCGTACAGTCCGGTCTGATCGTCTGATATGTCGCATATCTCGCCTAGGGGTGGTAAACGTCAGACCCCAATAGCTCGATAAGTCATGTTGATATGAGGTTTATAACAGTTCGAGAAACTACTGGTAACACTTACCAGTAAATCTCAGCAACCCTGGCCAGGGATTTCCGGTTATAGCCAATTGAACACAGCGCAACATCAACTCCCTATACCGGGAGAGACGAATCCCCTCCTATCGCTCATTGCCTCCATGTGACTCGGGACTGTACCCAAAAACCACCGTTTTGCACGCCCTCTTGGACGTGGTAAGATGGAAATCAAAGCACAGTGGGAACCACACAAGACTCTATGACGATCTCGGGTCAACAGACTACTCTGTACCAGTGTCACCAGAGAACTGCCATCTGACGTGAGGTATAATACCATCTGGGAGTTCTCGGCGAGTCCGTCCAGTGTACCCAGTCTCTACTGAGCACCCGTATATCATCTCTGATGTCAAACACCAATGGATATGGGATCATCCATCGCCCATCTGTATGGGTCGAGAAGGTATACGCTAGTCTACTCTGGTATATCGATGCCCCATCTCGATACACCCACGACTAGGGACTTTGAAGGATGTACTTATAGACTACCATGTCCCCACTAGTATGATCCACATCACAGTCCAGGTAGTCAAGTACACATCCTAAGGGCTTTACCAACATGTAACAGAGAGACACCCAGTATACACGTTAAGGTAAAGTTCAACCAGATAGCATACTATCATGTCGAGCAAGAAAGTCCTCCCTATATATGTCCCAGCATCCACTACAATATACATCCTATGTACAGTAATGGCCTCTAGGGCATACATATAACTAACAATCTCCCACTTGCACTAGGGCCATCTGTAGCAGTGGTTGTAGTATCTCATACTCAACCATCCCATAAAAGTGTCTCTCTCTGGGAACATGCCTTTGTAAGTGGATCCGCTGTATTGTCCTCTGAGTCTACTCTCCTTACCTCGATCACCCTGGAGATCAACCATCTCCATGATCAGGTGACACTGCCTTAGAATATGTCTGGATCACTGATGGGACCGGTGTTCCTTGGCATAAGTCACAACTCCATTGTCTCACAATGGTTGGAACGTAGTTCATCTCATGAACCAGTATACACCCAAACAGCCTCTTTGGTAGCATCTTAAGTAGCGATGTATCCTGCCTTTATCGTCTAGTATGTCACGATATCTTGCTTGGAACTCTTCCAACATACCGCCCCTTTACTGAGGGTAAAGACAATTCCTGTGACTGACACTCAGTCGTCTTTATCACCCTGGAACCCTTCCAGTGATTCTCCCCAGGATCGATTGATACCATCTCACTGCAACTAGTGAGAGTCCTTGTGGGGTTCCTAGGCATACTAGTGAGGTCTCACAAGGCATCAACCATGCCAATTTCAAAAAATCTAGGTGCCGAGAGACCCGACTACGGATCGTTTGCTAGAAAACTAGGCGAAAAAGCTAACTAGTTAACACTTAACTATAAGAAACGGAAATACAACCTTTGTAGATCCGGTGCTCCACCTCCACGGCTCCGCAATGAAGTCCTCTCCGCTGTCCAAATCGAAATCCGGGCTCTTTCGTCGGCTTCATCGGAGAAGAAGCGGGCTAGGTCGTCGACGACGTGCCGAAGATGATCTACGTCGAAGCATCGCTAGATCAAGCTCCACCTTCACCAAGCCCTAAAAACTTGTGAAGGAAACATACTCTACTACTTGGCAAGAGGTAGAGGATGAAGAAATAGGAAGTGGGTAGACTTTAGAATTGGATTTCTCACTTTATTTCATCAATCACCATTGATGAAGAAAGGTTTTCTTCATGGAAGAAGATGAAGAAGAAGAAGATGAAGTTATGATAAGTTAATTTTAAAAAGAAAAGAAATAATCAATACTTATCATAACATGACCATAGTTAAGTGTAGAGAACTAATCATGGTTCAATGCAATGGTTAGGGTTAAGCTAAAAACAAAATGGTCACATGGTCAAAAGTTGCATGAAGCTTGAAGAAGCTTCTAAGAAAGCAACCATTTGTTTTCTTTTCTCATTCTTTTCATCCAAAAAGAAATAGATAAAAGAATGAATAAATAAATAAAACCCTAACCATTCACTTAACCAAAGATTAATTCTTTAAACTTAACCAAACTAGCATGTATCATCAAACATGATACAAACAAGTGCACAAAAGTATATCGCATATACAATGCGCACATCCGAGTGAGAAAATCCATCTTAAGTGAACCGATACTAGTTAATGCAAAGTAATATATCAAATATATAATTATGCATTAAATCATTAAATCAACACTTGATTTAACGATCCGGTCATATCGCAAATAACCGACTAATATCCAATGTATCGGCTTATCGAATCAACCCTTGATTCGATAACTAGGGTATATCGCATATAACCTAATCGATACATTCATCGCGAGAATGAAATACGGTATCACATACACGCATTATTCTCGGTCCCACACATATCTCATATGCGCTCCTATTTCTTTTCGCTTGAGCCAGGAAACCTCTGTGTAGGACTCTAAAGACTCGTCAATACGCCGGCAGCAGGTGATGATCATATCAATCACCCACAAGCCGCAAGCGGTCTGCTAAACGTAACGGCCACCCGGGTATTGAGCGATCTGAAGATCGACGAGCAAGCCCGCTCACACTCCAGTGAATCCAACCAGTAACACTACCGTACAGTCCGGTCTGATCGTCTGATATGTCGCATATCCCGCCTAGGGGTGGTAAACGTCAGACCCCAATAGCTCGATAAGTCGTGTCGATATGAGGTCTATAACACTTAGAGAAACTACTGGTAACACTTACCAGTAAATCTCAGCAACCCTGGCCAGGGATTTCCTGTTATAGCCAATCGAACACAGCGCAACATCAACTCCCTATACCGGGAGAGACGAATCCCCTCCTATCGCTCATTGCCTCCATGTGACTCGGGACTGTACCCAAAAACCACCGTTTTGCACGCCCTCTTGGACGTGGTAAGATGGAAATCAAAGCACAGTGGGAACCACACAAGACTCTATGACGATCTCGGGTCAACAGACTACTCTGTACCAGTGTCACCATAGAACTGCCATCTGACGTGAGGTATAATACCATCTGGGAGTTCTCGGCGAGTCCGTCCAGTGTACCCAGTCTCCACTGAGCACCCGTATATCATCTCTGATGTCAAACACCGATGGATATGGGATCATCCATCGCCCATCTGTATGGATCGAGAAGGTATACGCTAGTCTACACTGGTATATCGATGCCCCGTCTCGATACACCCACGACTAGGGACTTTGAAGGATGTACTTATAGACTACTATGTCCCCACTAGTATGATCCGCATCATAGTCCAGGTAGTCAAGTACAGATCCTAAGGGCTTTACCAACATGTAACAGAGAGACAATCAGCATACACGTTAAGGTAAAGTTCAACCAGATAGCATACTATCATGTCGAGCAAGAAAGTCCTCCCTATATATGTCCCAGCATCCACTACAATATACATCCTATGTATAGTAATGGCCTCTAGGGCATACATATAACTAACAATCTCCCACTTGCACTAGGGCCATCTGATAGCAGTGGTTGTAGTATCTCATACTCAACCATCCCATAAAAGTGTCTCTCTCTGGGATCGGGCCTTTGTGAGTGGATCCGTTGTGTTGTCCTCTGAGTCTACTCTCTAAACCTCAATCTCCCTTGAGATCAACCATCTCCATGATCAGGTGATACTGCCTTAGAATATGTCTGGATCACTGATGGGACCGGCGTTCCTTAGCGTAAGCCACAACTCCATTGTCTCACAATGGTAGGAACGAAGTTCATCTCATGAACTAATATACACCCAGACTGCCTCTTTGGTAGCATCTTAAGTAGCGATGTATCCTGCCTTTATCGTCTAGTTTGCCACGGTATCTAGCTTGGAACTCTTCCAACGTACCGTCCCTTTACTGAGGGTAAAGACAATGCCTGCGACTGACATTCAGTCGTCTTTATCACCCTGGAGCCCTTCCAGTGATTCTCCCCAGGATCGGTTGATACCATCTCACTACAACTAGTGAGTATCCTAACATCCATTTAGATCTATCTCATAGATCCAAAACCCAGGATTTAGGAGGTATCATCTTGATCCTATATGGAGAATCATAAGCGGAGATTGACCGAGCGTAGCATAGGAAACTCCTTTCTTATCGAGAGTATGTCATCCATGTACTCTACGAGGATCACCACCATGCTCCCTACTACCTTTTTGTTTATACAAGGTTCATCTACCATTCTGATGATGTCAAACTCTTTGACTAATCCATTAAAATAGATGTTCCAACTCCGCGATGCCTGCTTTATCACATAAAACATCTTGCATACGTTTCCGCTGCTCCCACTGTCTACGAAGCCCTCTGGCTGTGTACTTATAGACGTTCTCTTCTAAAACATCATTTAGAAAAGCTGTCATGACACCCAACCACCAGATATCGTAGTCATGGTATGTAGCCGTGGCAAGTAGGATCTGGATGGACTTAAGCATAGATACTGGAATAAGGTTTCATCATTATCCACGCCTGGTCAATGACGAAAACCTTTAACAAGTCTAGCTTTGAAAGTCTCAACCTTTCCAACTACACCAAGTAATCTTCTCAAGATATACTTGCTCCTGATGGGGATTTAACCCTTCAGATATAGCAGCCAAAGTCCATACTTTGCTGGTGTACATGGATTCCATCTCAGATCGCTAAGCATCCAGCCATTCTTACAGAGTCTTACTCTTGATGGCCAGCTCGAAACTAGTTGGGTCATCATCTCATGATGCATTCCTCGCTCCCACTGTCATAGAGAAACCGAAGTATCTCTCAGGTGGGTGAGGAACCCTACTAGATCGGCGGAGAGGCCGAGGTTCGTTGGTAACTATTGAACCCTTTGGTTCTATCAAATCATCTTCTGCAGTTTGTATAGCTGGAACATTTCCAGTTCTACATAACAGACCTCGCCTCGAGCTTGTCCGGATTTTGCTTTTAGACATAGGCCGGACAATCCTAAATCTTAACTAGCTTAAGACATGGGCTCTTCCCTTTCCATATCACATATGAAGTGGTAGGCTCTGATTTGATTCGAACCCTATTCAATAGGTATGCAGCTTCTCAAGTGCATAACTCCCAAAAGGAAATAGGTCACTCAGTAATACTCATCACAGAGCACACCATATCATATAGGGTATGATTGCTCCGCCCCGATATACCATCGTGCTATGGTGTATACAGAGGAGTAATGCTGAGAGAGAATCTCATTCTCCTTTAGAATAGTCCTGGAATTCCGTGCTCAAGTATTCTCCACCTTGATCTCATCAAAGGACATAATACTTATACCCGTATTTCGGTTCTCTACTTCTTACTTATATTCTATGAATATCTCAAAAGGTTCGGACTTGTGTTTCAACAGGAACATATGTTCGAATCTTTTGAGATATTCATGGAATGTAATGAAGTACAAAGAACCGGTCTTGGCATATGTAGACAGGGGACCTACATACATCATCATGTATCAGTCCCAATAGTTTACTAACTCTTTCTCTGCTTCCAGTAAACAGAGCTATGGTCATCGTATCTTTGTGACATGACTAGCAAGTTTCACAAGATGTAAATTCAAACTGATTTAAATATGCATCTAAATGTAACTTCAGCTAGTCGGGTCGCATAGATATGACCTAGTCTACAATGCCTCAAGAAGGAATCGTTCAATTCTGAACTCTTCCTCTTGTGTGTGTTCCATATACTAAGAACTGTTGTTTGATTTAGAACATCAATGCTTTTAGATAACGTGCCTGAACCGATCAACTTTTGATATAGGAAATGTTCAAAACATTATCCAACAATACAAAATTATATCGTTTCTTTACTAATAAAGAGACAGATATGATTTTGTATATCAGGTTCGGTATCTAATAACATTCGTTCAGAATCAATGTATTCTGGTAATACAGGGTGACAGTGACCAACAGACTTGGCTGCAACACTTGCCCCGTTTTCTGCCTCATGAAACTTATCACCCGTTCTCAGTCCTCTACCTTTTTGTAGCCCTATGTAATAGATTACATATCTGGGATCCTGATCTGGTATCACATACCCAGGACGTAAAGGATACTGAGAAACAGTTCCCTGTAATGAACACACCCGAAGATGATGCATCAGCATGCACTCTCTTCGTTTGGACGGCACGGGAAATCTGGTATTCCCCAATTTCCTGCTCTGTCTTATAACAATTATAAGTTGGAGCGGGACCAACGTTCCCCAGCTCAGTATAACAAGCGGGTTCGGTCAATAATCCGTATTATTATCTTGATTAAGGCGTGATATGGTCGCTACCTGGAGAGAGGGAGAAGAAAACACTCAGCGTGCGCTCTTGCAAGAATAGATTGGTTATTATTTTATTTAATCAGGATGGCTCCCACTGCTTTTTATCAAATCTTCCTTCAAACCCTAAAAGGAAAGACTAGCCGGGATTAATTACACACTACAAGTTCGCCAATCTTTCAGCCAGGCCAGTGTCGGTACTTTGAGGGAGGTCCCCCGTGCTTTCGCACGAACCTAATTACTGTAAACCTCGTTTTCCCAGAGGCGTAACCTCGTTAACACCTTTCTAGACACCTACTTGATCGGCTAATTGTAATATGTAAAACTCTCCCAGGAGTAACTCTTACTCGCAGCGGGTATCGGGATCCAACTATCTCATAGAAGGTATGCAATCTCATTGCAAATCTCAACACTTGAAATTCCCGATAATATTTTGCCCCGAACGATCTATGACCTTGACAAGGTCAACAAACCATAGACCGCAAGTCAAGTTCAACCCGTCATTTCTTGATTGAATCAAACCCACCCTCACGACCCTTGACAAGGTCAACAAGGCCGCACGACTACCCTAACCCAATCTGCATCATATGCATAAGAAGATAAATACTGGTTAGCTACCGCACACTGCGCCTTGACAAGGTCAACAAACGCAGCACGAATACTAAACAGGATTTATCTGAAATGACGGAGGGCTACGACAGGTTTTTCTGAAAACCTATTGCGTAATGAACTTGATATCGTTGTAGAATCAAATGATTTTAAAAATGGAGTGTCTTTGAGGCTTTTCTAGTTTTTGCTAAAGGAGTCACTCCCGGTGAAGGGATCGTCGGTCCTTTCCTCATCGAATAAGGTGCAGGATATATCACATATACCGCTGTGCAAAGCGAAACTCTTAAAAGCATTCAAAAGACAAACCGAGTGTGTAGCATCTGCCAGTTATTGCTAAAGGAGTCACTCCCGGTGAAGGGATCTCGGTCCTTTCCTCATCGAATAAGGTGCAGGATATATCACATATACCGCTGTGCAAAGCAAGAACTGTAGCTACCCTTTTTATTTTGAAATTCGATTCTACAACATCTTAGGTTTCTTTTATTTCATTAATCACATTAATGAAGTCCCATCATTTAAATACCTAATCATCACAGATAAATACGACGTACACTTATGCCATCCGCATTCGCCTCGATGTCCCCTCGTGCACCGTTAGGTTAGGTAACTAACGGCAGAGCAGGGCAGGGCTAGCACGGGTGTAAAACATAAGTAACGTCTATATAATATATCATATATACTATATACTGTATCTATCACAGAACATCACATGATCACATCACAGATATCGCAGCAGAAGAATCATATGAAATATTGGATATACTAGGACGTCCGTGTTTTCAATACGAGCCAGTATAAAACACGGATTCCACGGTCGTGATGAATAGCCAAACCCACACCCCTAGACCCCTACGAGAGCGGCAAGCAACCCTACCAATTCTGGAGTTAGGAGACCCGGACTCGACTCCTCGAGTTGGTCTCCCACTGGACTCCAGAACCCGGTTACTTGTGCCTTCCTCCTTGGGTCTATCCTAGTGCGGAAAACTAAATAATATACAAAGGGTGACTACTTCCGCAACCTGGAAGCGCCCCAATAAAAGAATATTACATACAAGTTTTTTACATGAATGAAAATGAAAAACACTCATCTCACATAAAAACCCCCGGCTATTCAAACACGACGATCCAATATAACATATCCAGCAACACATAACATCACATGTCATCAACGTAAGTAAACATGCGTATCCCAATTATCGTTGACATATAGCAACGAAACCGGCGATATCACATATTACACTTACGGTCACAGAAAAGAAATTGTAAAACTACAACAGTTGGAATCCGCAATCTGCATAGACATCGCATGCCTAATCAAATGAATACCTTAGACATCACATGCCTAACAATTATAAACCCCGCATTTTAGTCTCAAAATCGAAAACACTTTTCAATATCAAGTCGGGCAATTCAACAAGATTCCCGACATCCTGATCGAATGCTCGTCGCAAACTTTAGTAGGTGGCCGCACCCCCGATACCGTCGACGAAGTGCACCAAGGCAGAACACCGCTGCCGCGAGCACCCGAACGGATGCTTTCGGCGACGGGGTTCTCCTACAGTCACTTGGTCGGGGCTATGGAGTGAGGCTGTCTATTAAGTTTACCCGGCGAGTATCCGCGTACACTACGCGATTGCGACGGACTTTTGATCACATCAAAATTCCGTGGCAACCGATCAAGTGAGACTAAACTGCTATGTTTATAACATTCATTCAGTTATCACATAACTTTTGTGAATTCCAATTATTGTATCCCATTCCAGATAAATAGAAA
Source organism: Agapanthus africanus (assembly GCA_030015575.1). Taxonomy (NCBI): domain Eukaryota; kingdom Viridiplantae; phylum Streptophyta; class Magnoliopsida; order Asparagales; family Amaryllidaceae; genus Agapanthus; species Agapanthus africanus. The sequence goes on along the minus strand of JASDDO010000019.1, from coordinate 689,703,303 downwards.
ATGTTAAACTTTCCGATCGAACAATCGAACACCCAAGTTTTCCCGGTACAGATCAACACATGAAACAAGTCTAACAACATTCAGTTCGTGCCTCAGTACCAACGGTCCAGCCGTAGAAGGGTCAAGCCAACGCCTCACATGTGGCACGCCGTACTGCCCCAAACCCGAAGGTTCAAAGGGCAGTTCAAGACGGTCACATAATCGAGTTAAGGTTTGTTGTCTTCTAGACGGACCATCGCGTTACTTGCACTACTTAGAACGTCGTTAAACTACGGAAAAATCCAACACTTGGAAATTTCCCGACAGGGGAAAAATTGGGTATTTATATCCGGTCGAACTTTTTAACATATTCTAAAATTTATCCGGAAAGCCACACAGACAAAATTTGAAACCCCGATCGAATCTTTGATTCCCAATACAACCCAAAAATGCTCAACTGTTTATTTCAGATTAAAAATTCCCAGGAAAACCAGCACTGAAAAATAGGAGTTACTGTGCAAAATTCAATGGAAGATAAGACAAAAGGGCCGCGGAAGGGCCGCATTAGCACGCTAATGCCGCGGTTCCGCCGCACTTTAGAAAGATCATTAGGTAATTTTTGCATCGTAATTCTTAGATTTACCTGCTGATTTTTCAGCATATTTTTAATTTGCAAAAATCCACATTTTACAAAAATGTCCAGAGAGCATTTTAAAGTCGGGGTTTCGGGTCGATCGGACTTCTAACTCTGTCTACGCATCGCCTAAGGCTCTAGCTAGGCTCTGATACCACTGTGGGGTTCCTAGGCACACTAGTGAGGTCTCACAAGGCATCAACCATGCCAATTTCAAAAAATCTAGGTGCCGAGAGACCCGACTACGGATCGTTTGCTAGAAAACTAGGCGAAAAAGCTAACTAGTTAACACTTAACTACAAGAAACGGAAATACAACCTTTGTAGATCCGGTGCTCCGCCTCCACGGCTCTGCAATGAAGTCCTCTCCGCTGTCCAAATCGAAATCCGGGCTCTTTCGTCGGCTTCATCGGAGAAGAAGCGGGCTAGGTCGTCGACGACGTGCCGAAGATGATCTACGTCGAAGCATCGCTAGATCAAGCTCCACCTTCACCAAGCCCTAAAAACTTGTGAAGGAAACACACTCTACTACTTGGCAAGAGGTAGAGGATGAAGAAATAGGAAGTGGGTAGACTTTAGAATTGGATTTCTCACTTTATTTCATCAATCACCATTGATGAAGAAATGTTTTCTTCATGGAAGAAGATGAAGAAGAAGAAGATGAAGTTATGATAAGTTAATTTTAAAAAGAAAAGAAATAATCAATACTTATCATAACATGACCATAGTTAAGTGTAGAGAACTAATCATGGTTCAATGCAATGGTTAGGGTTAAGCTAAAAACAAAATGGTCACATGGTCAAAAGTTGCATGAAGCTTGAAGAAGCTTCTAAGAAAGCAACCATTTGTTTTCTTTTCTCATTCTTTTCATCCAAAAAGAAATAGATAAAAGAATGAATAAATAAATAAAACCCTAACCATTCACTTAACCAAAGATTAATTCTTTACACTTAACCAAACTAGCATGTATCATCAAACATGATACAAACAAGTGCACAAAAGTATATCGCATATACAATGCGCACATCCGAGTGAGAAAATCCATCTTAAGTGAACCAATACTAGTTAATGCAAAGTAATATATCAAATATATAATTATGCATTAAATCATTAAATCAACACTTGATTTAACGATCCGGTCATATCGCAAATAACCGACTAATATCCAATGTATCGGCTTATCGAACAACCCTTGATTCGATAACTAGGGTATATCGCATATAACCTAATCGATACATTCATCGCGAGAATGAAATACGGTATCACATACACGCATTATTCTCGGTCCCGCACATATCTCATATGCGCTCCTATTTCTTTTCGCTTGAGCCAGGAAACCTCTGTGTAGGACTCTAAAGACTCGTCAATACGCCGGCAGCAGGTGATGATCATATCAATCACCCACAAGCCGCAAGCGGTCTGCTAAACGTAACGGCCACCCGGGTATTGAGCGATCTGAAGATCGACGAGCAAGCCCGCTCACACTCCAGTGAATCCAACCAGTAACACTACCGTACAGTCCGGTCTGATCGTCTGATATGTCGCATATCCCGCCTAGGGGTGGTAAACGTCAGACCCCAATAGCTCGATAAGTCGTGTCGATATGAGGTCTATAACACTTAGAGAAACTACTGGTAACACTTACTAGTAAATCTCAGCAACCCTGGCCAGGGATTTCCTGTTATAGCCAATCGAACACAGCGCAACATCAACTCCCTATACCGGGAGAGACGAATCCCCTCCTATCGCTCATTGCCTCCATGTGACTCGGGACTGTACCCAAAAACCACCGTTTTGCATGCCCTCTTGGACGTGGTAAGATGGAAATCAAAGCACAGTGGGAACCACACAAGACTCTATGACGATCTCGGGTCAACAGACTACTCTGTACCAGTGTCACCATAGAACTGCCATCTGACGTGAGGTATAATACCATCTGGGAGTTCTCGGCGAGTCCGTCCAGTGTACCCAGTCTCCACTGAGCACCCGTATATCATCTCTGATGTCAAACACCGATGGATATGGGATCATCCATCGCCCATCTGTATGGATCGAGAAGGTATACGCTAGTCTACACTGGTATATCGATGCCCCGTCTCGATACACCTACGACTAGGGACTTTGAAGGATGTACTTATAGACTACCATGTCCCCACTAGTATGATCCGCATCATAGTCCAGGTAGTCAAGTACAGATCCTAAGGGCTTTACCAACATGTAACAGAGAGACAATCAGCATACACGTTAAGGTAAAGTTCAACCAGATAGCATACTATCATGTCGAGCAAGAAAGTCCTCCCTATATATGTCCCAGCATCCACTACAATATACATCCTATGTATAGTAATGGCCTCTAGGGCATACATATAACTAACAGTCCTAACATCCAATTAGATCTATCTCATAGATCCAAAATCCAGGATTTAGGGGGTATCACTTTGATCCTATATGGAGAATCATTGTGATAAGCGGAGATTGATCGAGCGTAGCATAGGAAACTCCTTCCCTATCAAGAGTATGTCATCCACGTACTCTACGAGGATCGTCACCATACTCCCTACTACCTTCTTGTTTATGCAAGGTTCATCTACCATTTTGATGATGTCAAACTCTTTGACTTATCCATCAAAACAGATGTTCCAACTCCGCGATGCCTGCTTTATCCTATAAAATATCTTGTACACGTTTCCGCTGCTCCCACTGTCTACGAAGCCCTCTGGCTGTGTACTTATAGACGCTCTCTTCCAAATCATCATTTAGAAAAGCAGTCAAGACACTCAACCACCAGAGATCGTAGTCATGGTATGCAGCCGTGGCAAGTAGGATCTGGATGGACTTAAGCATAGATACTGGAAAAAGGTTTCATCATTATCCACGCCTGGTCAATGACGAAAACCTTTAACAAGTCTAGCTTTGAAAGTCTCAACTTTTCCATCTACACCAAGTAATCTTCTCAAGATATACTTGCTCCTGATGGGGATTTAACCCTTCAGATATAGCAACCAAAGTCCATACTTTGTTGGTGTATAAGGATTCCATCTCAGATCGCTAAGCATCCAGCCATTCTTACAGAGTCACTACTCTCGATGGCCTGCTCGAAACTAGTTGGGTCATCATCTCATGATGCAATCCTCGCTCCCACTGTCATAGAGAAACCGAAATATCTCTCAGGTGGGTGAGGAACCCTACTAGATCGGCGGAGAGGCTGAGGTTCGTTGAAATCTACTGAATCCTTTGGTTCTATCAAATCATCAGCTGCAGTTTGTATAGCTGGAACATTTCCAGTTCTACATAACAGACCTTGCCTCGAGCTTGTCCGGATTTTGCTTTTAGACATAGGCCGGACAACCCCAAATCTTAACCAACTTAAGATATGGGCTCTTCTCTTTCCATATCACATATGAAGCGGTAGGCATTGATTTGATTTGAACCCTATTCAATAGGTATGCAGCTTCTCAAGTGCATAACTCCCAATAGGAAAAAGGAAACTCAGTAGTACTCATCATAGAGCACACCATATCACATAGGGTGCTTTTGCTCCGCCCCGATATACCATCGTGCTATGGTGTATACGGAGGAGTAATTCTGAGAGAGAATCTCATTCTCCTTTAGAAAAGTCCAAGAATTTCCGTGCTCAAGTATTCTCCTCCTCGATCACATCAAAGGACATAATACTTATACCCTCTATTGGTTCTCTACTTCTAACTTATATTCTGTGAATATCTCAAAAGGTTCAGACTTGTGTTTCAACAGGAACATAGGTCTGAATCTCGAAAGATCATCAGAGAACGTAATGAAGTATAAAGAACCGGTCTTGGCATGTGTAGACAGGGGACCTACATACATCATCATGTATCATCCCAAGAGTACATTAACTCTTTCTCTGTTTCCAATAAACGGAGCTATGGTCATCTTATCTTTGTGACATGACTGGCGAGTTTCACAAGATGTAAATTCAAACTGATTTAAATATGCATCTATATGTAACTTCAGCTAGTCGGGTCGCATTGATATGACCTAGTCTACAATACCTCAAGAGGGATTCGTTCATTTCTGAACTATTCCCCTTGTGTGTGTTCTGTATACTAAGAACTGTAGTTTGATTTAGAACATCAATGCTTTTAGATAACGTGCCTGAACCGATCAACTTTTGATATAGGAAATGTTCAAAACATTATCCATCAATACAAAATTTTATCATTTCTTTACTTATAAAGAGACTGATATGATTTTGTATATCAGGTTCGGTATCTAACAACATTCGTTCAGAATCAATGTATTGGTAATACAGGGTGACAGTGACCGACAGACTTGGCTGCAACACTTGCCCCGTTTTCTGCCTCATGAAACTTATCACCCGTTCTCAGTTCTTCTACCTTTCTGTAGCCCTATGTAACAGTTTACATATCTGGGATCCTGATCTGGTATCACATACCCAGGACGTAGAGGATACTGAAAAACAGTTCTTTGTAATGAACACGCCCGAAGATGATGCATCAGCATGCACTCTCTTCGTTTAGGCGGCACGGGAATTCTGGTATTCCCCAATTTCCTGCTCTGTCTTATAACAATTATAAGTTGAAGCGGGACCAACGTTCCCCAGCTCAGTATAACAAGCGGGTTCGGTCAATATTCCGTATTATTATCTTGATTAAGGCGTGATATGGTCGCTACCTGGAGAGAGAGAGAAGAAAACACTCAGCGTGCGCTCTTGCAAGAATAGATTGGTTATTATTTTATCTAATCAGGATGGCTCCCACTGCTTTTTATCAAATCTTCCTTCAAACCCTAAAAGGAAAGACTAGCCGGGATTAATTACACACTACAAGTTCGCCAATCTTTCAGCCAGGCCAGTGTCGGTACTTTGAGGGAGGTCCCCCGTGCTTTCGCACGAACCTAATTAATGTAAACCTCGTTTTCCCAGAGGCGTAACCTCGTTAACACCTTTCTAGACACCTACTTGATCGGCTAATTGTAATGTATAAAACTCTCCCAGGAGTAACACTTACTCGCAGTGGGTATCGGGATCCAACTATCTCATAGAAGGTATGCAATCTCATTGCAAATTTCAACACTTGAAATTCCCGATAATATTGTGCCCCAGGCGATCTATGACCTTGACTGAGTCAACAAACCATAGACCGCAAGTAAAGTTCAACCCGTCATTTCCTGATTGAATTAAACCCACCCGCACGACCCTTGACTGAGTCAACAAGGCCGCACGACTACCCTAATCCAATCTGCATCATATGCATAAGCAGATAAATAGTAATCAGCTACCGCACACTACGCCTTGACTGAGTCAACAAACGCAGCACGAATACTAACTATTACTTATCTGAAATGATGGAGGGCTACGTCAGGTTTTTAAGAAAACCCTTTGCGTAATGAACTTTATATCGTTGTAGAATCAAATGATTTTGAAATGGAGTGCTTTTGAGGCTTTTCTAGTTTTGCTAAAGGAGTCACTCCCGGTGAAGGGATCGTCGGTCCTTTCCTCATCGAATGAGGTGCGGGATATATCATATATATCACTGTGCAAAGCAAAAACACTTAAAAGCAATCAAAAGACAAACCGAGTGTGTAGCATCTGCCAGTTATTGCTAAAGGAGTCACTCCCGGTGAAGGGATCTCGGTCCTTTCCTCATCGAATAAGGTGCAGGATATATCACATATACCGCTGTGCAAAGCAAGAACTGTAGCTACCTGTTTTATTTTGAAATTCGATTCTACAACATCTTAGGTTTCTTTTATTTCATTAATCACATTAATGAAGTCCCATCATTTAAATACCTAAACATCACAGATAAATACGACGTACACTTATGCCATCCGCATTCGCCTCGATGTCCCCTCGTGCACCGTTAGGTTAGGTGACTAACGACAGAGCGGGGCAGGGCTAGCGCGGGTGTAAAACATAAGTAACGGCTATATAATATATCATATATACTATATACTGTATCTATCACAGAACATCACATGATCACATCACAGATAACGCAGCAGAAGAAACATATGAAATATTGGATATACTAGGACGTCCGTGTTTTCAATACGAGCCAGTATAAAACACGGACTCCACGGTCGTGATGAATAGCCAAACCCACACCCCTAGACCCCTACGAGAGTGGCAAGCAACCCTACCAATTCTAGAGTTAGGAGACCCGGACTCGACTCCTCGAGTTGGTCTCCCACTGGACTCCAGAACCCGGTTACTTGTGCCCTCCTCCTTGGGTCTATCCTAGTGCGGAAAAGTAAATAATATACAAACGGTGACATCTTCCGCAACCTGGAAGTGCCCCAATAAAAGAATATTACATACAAGTTTTTACATGAATGAAAATGAAAAACACTCATCTCACATAAAAACCCCCGGCTATTCGTACACGACGATCCAATATAACATATCCAGCAACACATAACATCACATGTCATCAACGTAAGTAAATATGCGCATCCCAATTGTCGTTGACATATAGCAACGAAACCGGCGATATCACATATTACACTTACGGTCACAGAAAAGAAAGTGTAAAACTACAACAGTTGGAATCCGCAACCACCTCAGACATCGCATGCCTGACCACATGAATTCCTTAGACATCGCATGCCTAACAATTATAAACCCCGCATTTCAGTCTCATTATCGAAAACACTTTTCAATATCTAGTCGGGCAATTCAACAAGATTCCCGACAGTCTGATCGAATGCTCGTCGCAAACTTCAGTAGACGGCCGCACCCCCGATACCGTCGACGAAGTGCACCGAGGCGGAACACCGCCACCGCGAGCACCCGAACGGATGCTTTCGGCGACGGGGTTCTCCTACAGTCACTTGGTCGGGGTTATGGAGTGAAGCTGTCTATTAAGTTTACCCGGCGAGTATCCGCGTACGCTACGTGATTGCGACGGACTTTTGATCACATCAAAATTCCGTGGCAACCGATCAAGTGAGACTAAACTGCTATGTTTATATCATTCATTCAGTTATCACATAACTTTTGTGAATTCCAATTATTGTATCCCATTCCGGATAAATAGAAAATGTCAAATTTTCCGATCGAACAATCGAACACCCAAGTTTTCCCGATACAGATCAACACATGAAATAAGTCTAACAACATTCAGTTCGTGCCTCAGTAGCAACGGTCCAGCCGTAGAAGGGTCAAGCCAACGCCTCACATGTGGCACGCCGTACTGCCCCAAACCCGAAGGTTCAAAGGGCAGTTCAAGACGGTCACATAATCGAGTTAAGGTTTGTTGTCTTCTAGAGGGACCATCGCGTTACTTGCACTACTTAGAACGTCGTTAAACTACGGAAAAATCCAACACTTGGAAATTTCCCGACAGGGGAAAAATTGGGTATTTATATCCGGTCGAACTTTTTAACATATTCTAAAATTTATCCGGAAAGCCACACAGACAAAATTTGATACTCCGATCGAAACACCGAATCCCCAAAAACACAGCAGAAAAATTCAACTCTTGAATAAATATTAAAAATTCCCAGAAAACTCAGTTCTTTGAACTAGGAATTACTGTGCAAAGGAACAGGGCTGACGTCATCAAGTGGCCGCTGATCAGCCGCAGAAGTCATGCTTCTGCCGCTGATCCGCCGCGAAAATTACTGTTCACCAGAAAAATTTTGCACCGTAATTCTTATTTTTCCCTGCTGAATTTTTTAGCAATTTTTAATTTGGAAAAACTCACTGTTTTCAAAAAAGGACAGAGAGCATGTTAGAAATGGGTTTTCGGGTTCGTTCGGATTTCAAACTCCGTCTGGACTTCGCCTAAGGCTCTAGCTAGGCTCTGATACCACTGTAGGGTTCCTGGGCACTCTCAAGAGGTCTCACAAGGCATCGCACATGCCAATTTCAAATTTTAACGGTGCCGAGAAACCCGACTACGGATCGTTTGCTAGAAAACTAGGCGAAAAGTAAACTAGTTAACAATTAACTAATGGAAAACAGAAATACAACTTTTGTAGATCCGGTCCTCCACCTCCACGGCTCCGAGATGAGGTCCTCTCCGCTGTCCAAATCAAATCCGGGCTCTAGCGTCGACTTCATCGGAGAATAGGCGAGCTAGGTCGTCGATGTCCATGCCGAAGATGATCTACGTCGAAGCATCACAAGATCAAGCTCTCACTTCACCAAGTCAAGGAACTTGTGAAGGAAACACACTCTACTACTTGGAAAGAGGTAGAGGATGAAGAAATAGGAAGTGGGTATACTTTAGAATTGGATTTCTCACTCATTTGCATCAATCACCATTGATGAAGTGGAGGTTTTCTTCAACTTGAAGAAGAAGAAGAAGATGAATAAGTTATGATAAGTTATTTAGAAAATACAAAATAAAAGAATACTTATCATAATCAACCATGGTCAAGTGTAGAGAATTAACTAAGGTTAGATTAATGGTTAGGGTTAAAGATAAAGACAAAGTGGTCACTTTGGTCAAAGCTTCATGAAAGAAAATAAAATAAAGAAACCATTTTGCTTTTCTTTTATGCTTTTATTAATATCCAAAATGAATAAACAAATGATTAAATGAAAAAGCAAAACCCTAATCATTAAGTTAACCATGGTTTAATTCTATACACTTAACCAAAAGGCATGTATCATCAAACATGATACAAGCAAGTGCACAAAAGCATATCGCATATGCAATGCGCACAATCTGAGTGAGAAAATCCATTTAAAGTGAACCAATACTAGTTAACGCAAAGTAATATATCAAATATATAATTATGCATTAAATCATTAAATCAACACTTGATTTAACGATCCGGTCATATCGCATATAACCGACTAGTATCCAATGTATCGGCTTATCGAATCAACCCTCGATTCGATAACTAGGTTATATCGCATATAACCATACGACACATTCATCGCGAGAATGAAATACGGTATCACATACACGCATTATTCTCGGTCCCGCACATATCTCATATGCGCTCCTATTTCGTTTCGCTTGAGCCAGGAAACCTCTGTGTAGGACTCTAAAGACTCGTCAATACGCCGGCAGCAGGTGATGATCATATCAAACACCCACAATCCGCAAGCGGTCTGCTAAACGTAACGGCCACCCGGGTATTGAGCGATCTGAAGATCGACGAGCAAGCCCGCTCACACTCCAGTGAATCCAACCAGTAACACTACCGTACAGTCCGGTCTGATCGTCTGATATGTCGCATATCTCGCCTAGGGGTGGTAAACGTCAGACCCCAATAGCTCGATAAGTCGTGTTGATATGAGGTCTATAACAGTTCGAGAAACTACTGGTAACACTTACCAGTAAATCTCAGCAACCCTGGCCAGGGATTTCCGGTTATAGCCAATCGAACACAGCGTAACATCAACTCCCTATACCGGGAGAGACGAATCCCCTCCTATCGCTCATTGCCTCCATGTGACTCGGGACTGTACCCAAAAACCACCGTTTTGCACGCCCTCTTGGACGTGGTAAGATGGAAATCAAAGCACAGTGGGAACCACACAAGACTCTATGACGATCTCGGGTCAACAGACTACTCTGTACCAGTGTCACCAGAGAACTGCCATCTGACGTGAGGTATAATACCATCTGGGAGTTCTCGGCGAGTCCGTCCAGTGTACCCAGTCTCTACTGAGCACCCGTATATCATCTCTGATGTCAAACACCAATGGATATGGGATCATCCATCGCCCATCTGTATGGGTCGAGAAGGTATACGCTAGTCTACTCTGGTATATCGATGCCCCGTCTCGATACACCCACGACTAGGGACTTTGAAGGATGTACTTATAGACTACCATGTCCCCACTAGTATGATCCGCATCACAGTCCAGGTAGTCAAGTACACATCCTAAGGGCTTTACCAACATGTAACAGAGAGACACCCAGTATACACGTTAAGGTAAAGTTCAACCAGATAGCATACTATCATGTCGAGCAAGAAAGTCCTCCCTATATATGTCCCAGCATCCACTACAATATACATCCTATGTACAGTAATGGCCTCTAGGGCATACATATAACTAACACAAAATTCCAAAAAAAAAAACCGCATTTTCCTCACATCAGTTTTCTGTCGAATTTTTTCTGGCTCTAAAAATTTTTCAGGTTGTTTCAGAATGATGTGCAGGGAGTTCTAAGACTGCTGTAAAAATTCGACGCAGTGAGTCGATCACTGAAGCGTGGAACCGCGGCCAAACCCCCCCTTGGGCCGCGGTTCCGCCGTACATTGGTGTCCTCACTGTGTCTAATTTCTCCAGTAGGCTTCTGGGCTAATTTTAGGGGTTTTGGAATATTAATATTGGGCCCAGATTTTCTGTGAGTGCTACAGTATTGCTTGGGGGCCCACTTGTTAATTTTTGATCGATCGGATATTTTAAACACATTATTTCACAGTATTTACATTATATCTGCAACCGTGAATGTCACTCGATCAGTAAATCCGGTCTAACTGCTATAGCCCGGTTAGACGGATTTGCGAACGTGACCTTCACGTTGATGTTCTATGTATTTGTTGTGATGTTGCGGATCGGTCGTGGGGGATAGCCTGGATGCAATGCTAGTTCAGTTTTGTTGTATTATGTACATTTGATATTGCGGGGCGAGCGTCCGACATGTGGACTGCCTGTTAGTTGTATGTATGCCCTAGAGGCCAGTATTGTACAGATGATGTATATTATATTGGATGATTGGACATATATAGAGATGACTTTCTTGCTCGATATGATAGTATGCTATCTGGTTACACTTTATCTTAACATGTACACTAGTCTCTTTATACTGTCTTATAGTTACATGTTGGTAAAGCCCTTAGGATATGTACTTGACTACCTGGACTGTGATGCAGATCATACTAGTGGGGACATGGTAGTCCATAAGTACATCCTTCAAGGTCCCTAGTCGTGGGTGTATCGAGACGGGGCATCGATATACCAGAGTAGACTAGCGTATACGCTTCTCGACCCATGAGATGGGCGATGGATGATCCCACATCCATTGGTGTTTGACATCAGAGATGGTATACGGGTGCTCAGTGGAGACTGGGTACACTGGACGGACTCGCCGAGAACTCCCAGATGGTATTATACCTCACGTCAGATGGCAGTTCTCAGGTGACACTTGTACAGGTTAGTTTGTAGACCCGAGATCGTCATAGAGTCTTGTGTGATTCCCACTGTGCTTTGATCTCCACCTTACCATGTCCATGAGGGCGTGCAAAATGGTGGTCTTTGGGCACAATCCCGAGTCACATGGAGGAAATGAGCGATAGGAGGGGTTTCGTTTCTCCCGGTATTGGGGGTTGATGTTGCGCAGTGCTCGATTGGCCGTAGCAGGGAAGTCCCTGGCCAGGGCTGATCAGAGATTTGCTGGTAAGTGTTACCAGTAGGTTCTCGACCCGTTATGAGCCTCACATCGGCACGACTTATCGGGTTATTGGGGTCTGACGTTTACCACCCCTAGACTTGATATGCGACATATCAGACGAAGAGACTGGACTGTATGGTAAGTGTTACTGGTCGGATTCGCAGGAGTGTGAGCGGGCTAGCTCGTCGATCTTCTGATCGCTCAATACCCGGGTGGCCGTTACGTTTAGCAGACCGCTTGCTGCTTGTGGGTGCTTGATATGATCATCATCTGCTACCGGCGTATTGACGAGTCTTTAGAGTCCTACACAGAGGTTTCCTAGCTCAAGCGAAACGAAATAGGAGTGCATATGAGATATGTGCGGGACCGAGAATAATGCGTGTATGTGATACCGTATTTGATTCTCACGATTAATGTTTCGATTGGTTGTATGAGATATGACCTAGTTATCGAATCATTGATTCGATAAATCGATGCATTGAATACTAGTCGGTTATGTGCGACATGACCGGATCATTGAATCAAGTGTTGATTTAATGATTTAATGTATAATTATATATTTGATATATTACTTTGCATTAACTAGTATTGGTTCATTTTAAACGGATTTTTCTCACTTGATTTACACATTGTATATGTGATATACTTTTGTGCACATATTTGTATCATGTTTGATGATACTTGATCATATGGTTAAGTGTATAGAATTAAACCATAATTAACTTGAGATTAGGGTTTGGATTATGCATTTATTCATTTATTTGTTTATTCATTTATTTGGATAAACTTTAAGATGAAAATGGTGGCAATTTTTGTTTCATATTGAAGCTTCATGAAGCTTTGACTTTGCTAACCATTCTTGTCTTCATGCTTAACCCTAACCCAATCAAATGACCATGGTTTATTCTCTACACTTAACCCTAGTTAAAGTTATGATAAGTTTGTATTTTCCTTTCATTTTTAAATAGAACTTATCATAACTAGCTTCATCATTTTCTTCTTCTAAAAAGAAAAAAGCTTGCTACTTTAATGGCAACTTGAGTTTTAGTGAGAGAAATCCAATTCTAAAGTGAACCCACCTCCTATTTCTTCACCCTCTACCTCTTGCCAAGTTGTTTTGGGTGTTTTCTTCGCATGTTTCACAACTTTGTGAAGTCGGAGCTTGAACTAGTGCAACCTCGACGTAGATCGTCTTTGACACGAAGCCGACGACCTAGCTCGCCCGTTTCTCCGATGAAGCCGACGATTGGGTTCGGGATTCATGATGGACAGCGAGAGGACACCCACGTGGAGCTAAGGAAGTGGAAATCCGGATCTACAAAGGTTATAGCATCCTAACTTTTAGTTAAAGTGTTAACTAGTTTATAGTTTCGCCTAGATTTCTAGCAACGATCCGTTAACTAGGGTTTCTCGGCACCATATTTTTGTAAAATGGCATGGTTGATGCCTTGTGAGACCTCTATAGGGTGCCTAGGAACCCTTCACTTGTATCAGAGCCTAGCTAGAGCCTTAGGCGAAGTCTAGACGCGATTTGAAGCCCGAACGAACCCGAAACCCTAAACTTAACATGCTCTCTGTACATTTTCTAAAATCTGGGATTTTTCAAGATTAAAAATGCCTAAAAAATTCAGCAGGAATATCTAAGAATTATGGTGAAACACGAGCTCATGAAGCTTCCAAACAGCCGCGGAAACGCTGCAGAAGCATGCATTCTGCCGCGGTTCCGCCGCCAACTGTTCAAATTACCCAATACTGTTTGCACAGTAATTCTTCTTTTCTGGTGCTGAGTTTTATGGGAATTTTTAATAATTATTCAAGAGTTGAATTTTCTGGGGTTGCTTTGGGGATTCGGTGTTTCGATCAGGGTATCAAATTTCGTCTTTGTGTATTTCCGGATAATTTTTTGAATATGTTAAAAAGTTCGACCGGATATAAATACCCAATTTTTCCCCTGTCGGGAAATTTCCAAGTGTTGGATTTTTCCGTAGTTTAACGACGTTCTAAGTAGTGCAAGTAACGCGATGGACCCTCTAGAAGACAACAAACCTTAACTCGATTATGTGACCGTCTTGAACTGCCCTTTGAACCTTCGGGTTTGGGGCAGTACGGCGTGCCACATGTGTGGCGTTGGCTTGACCCTTCTACGGCTGGACCGTTGGTACTGAGGCACGAACTGAATGTTGCTAGACTTATTTCATGTGTTGGACTGTATCGGGAAAACTTGGGTATTCGACTGTTCGATCGGAAAGTTTAACATTTTCTGTTTATCTGGAATGTGATACAATAATTGGAATTCACAAACAGTTATGAGATAACTGAATGAATGTTATAAATTTAGCAGTTTAGTCTCATATGATATTGAAAAGAGTTTTCGATAATGAGACTAAAATGCGGGATTTATATCTGTTAGGCATGTGATGTCTAAGTATTTCATTTGATTAGGCATGTGATGTCTAAAGAGGTTGCGGATTCCAACTGTTGTAGTTTTACACTTTCTTTTCTGTGACCGTAAGTGTAGTATGTACATATCGCCGGTTTCGTTGCTATACGTCAAAGACAATTGGGGTATACATACTTACTTACGTTGATGACATGTGATGTTATGTGTTGCTGGATATGTTATATTGGATCGTCGTGTTCGAATAGCCGGGGGGTTTTATGTGAGATGAGTGTTTTTCATTTTCATTCATGTAAAAACTTGTATGTAATATTCTTTTATTTGGGGCACTTCCAGGTAGCGGAAGTTGTCACCCTTTGTATATTATTTACTTTTCCGCATTAGGATAGACCCAAGGAGGGGAGCACAAGTAACCGGATTCTGGGGTCCAGTGGGAGACCAACTCGAGGAGTCGAGTCCGGGTCTCCTAACCCTAGAATTGGCAGGGTTGCTTGCCGCTCTCGTAGGGGTCTAGGGGTGTGGGATTGGCTATTCATCACGACCGTGAAATCCGTGTTTTATACTGGCTCGTATTGAAAACACGGACGTCCTAGTATATCCAATATTTCATATGTTTATTCTGCTGCCATATCTGTGTTGTGACTCTGTGATGGATATAGTATATAGTATATATGATATATTATATAGACGTTACTTATGTTTTACACCCGCGCTAGCCCTGCCCTGCTCTGTCGTTAGTTACCTAACCTAACGATGCACGAGGGGACATCGAGGCGAATGTGGATGGCATAAGTGTACGTCATATCTATCTGTGATGTTTAGGTATTTAAATGATGGGACTTCATTAATGTGATTAATGAAAGATAAGAAACCTAAGATGTTGTGGAATCGAATTTTAAAATAAAACAGGTAGCTACAGTTCTTGCTTTGCACAGCGGTATATATGATATACCCTGCACCTTATTCGATGAGGAAAGGATCGAGATCCCTTCACCGGGAGTGACTCCTTTAGCAATAACTGGCAGATGCTACACACTCGGTTTGCTTTTGACTGCTTTTGGGTTTTTGCTTTGCACAGCGATATATATGATATATCCCGCACCTCATTCGACGAGGAAAGGACCGAGATCCCTTCACCGGGAGTGACTCCTTTAGCAAAACCAGAAAAGCCTCAAAATCACTCCATTTTAAAACTTCATTTGATTCTACAACGATATCAAGTTCATTACGCTCATGGTTTTCAGAAAAACCTGGCGTAGCCCTCCGTCTTTTCAGATGAATAGTAGTTAGTATTCGTGCTACGTTTGTTGGCCTGCGTCAAGGCGTAGTGTGCGGTAGCTAACTAGTATTTATCTGCTTATGCATATGATGCAGATTGGATTAGGGTAGTCGTGCGACTTTGTTGGCCTGCGTCAAGGGTCGTACGGGTGGGTTTAATTCGATCAGGAAATAACGGGTTGAACTTGACTAGCGCACTATGGTTTGTTGGCCTGCGTCAAGGTTATAGGACGCTAGGGGCAAAATATTATCGGGAATTTCAAGTGTTGAAATTTGCAATGAGATTGCATACCTTCTATGAGATAGTTGGATCCCGATACCCACTGCGAGTAAGAGTTACTCCTGGGAGAGTTTTACACATTGCAATTAGCTGATCAAGTAGGTGTCTAGAAAAGTGTCAACGGGGTTACGCCTCTGGGAAAACGAGGTTTACATTAATTAGGTTCGTGCGAAAGCACGGGGGACCTCCCTCAAAGTACCGACACTGGCCTGGCTGAAAGATTGGCGAACTTGTAGTGTGTAATTAATCCCGGCTAGTCTTTCCTTTTAGGGTTTGAAGGAAGATTTGATAAAAAGCAGTGGGAGCCATCCTGATTAGATAAGATAATAACCAATCTGATCTTGCACGAGCATACGCTAAAGTGTTTTCTTCACTCTCTCTCCAGGTAGCGACCATTTCATGCCCTAATGAAGATAATAATATGGATGTATTGACCGAACCCGCATGTTATACTGTGCTGGGGAACGTTGCTTCCGTTCTTTCTTATAAGAGTTATAGGAATGAACAGGAAATAGGGGAATACCAGGATTCCCATGCCACCCGAATGAAGAAAGTACATGTTGATGCATTTTCTTCGGGTGTGTTCGTTACTGAGAACTGTTTCTCCATTTGCTCTACGTCCTGGGTATTAGATACCGGGTCAAGATCCCATATATGTAATCAGTTACATGGGCTCAGGAAAGGTAGAGAACTTGGAGAAGGTGATAAAGACATTAGAGTTGGCAATGGTACAATTGTTGCAGCTAAGACTGTCGGAGAATATCACCTTGTATTACCAACTGGTGATACATTGGTTCTGAACGAATGCTATTACATGCCGAACCTGATATGCAACATTATATCGGTTTCTTTATTAAGTAAAGAGGGATATAATTTTGTATTACAGGACAATGTTATGAACATTTTCCGTAACCAAAAGTTGGTTGGATCAGGCACGTTGTGCAATGGCATTTATGTTCTAAATCAATCAACAGTTCTGAGCATAACAAACACACACAAGAGGAAGAGTTCAGAACTGAACGAATCCTTCTTGTGGCATTATAGACTGGGTCACATCAATGTGACACGACTAGCCAAGTTACATAAAGATGGATATTTAAATCCGTTTGAATTTTCATCTTATGACACTTGCCAGTCATGTCTCAAAGGCAAGATGACCAAAACTCCGTTTACGGGACACGGAGAAAGAGTTACCGAACTCTTGGGACTGATACATAGTGATGTATGCGGTCCCATGTCTACACATGCCAGGGATGGTTCTTCGTACTTCATTACATTCACTGACGATCTCTCTAGATTCGGATATGTGTTCCTGATGAAACACAAATCAGAAGCTTTTGAGAAATTTAGAGAATATAAACAAGAAGTCGAGAACCAAACCGGAAAAAGTATTAAAATCCTTCGATCTGATCGAGGAGGTGAATACTTGAGCAATGAATTCCTGGACTTCCTAAAAGAGAATGGGATTCTCTCTCAGCTGACTCCTCCATATACACCACAGCACAACGGTGTATCAGAACGGAGGAACCGCACCCTATTAGATATGGTGCGCTCTATGATGAGCACAGCTGAGTTACCTATTTCCTTCTGGGGATATGCACTGGAAACAGCTGCAGACCTATTGAATATGGTTCCCACCAAAACCGTGCCGACCACTCCATATGAGATATGGAAAGGAAAGAGACCATGTCTTAATTATGTTAAGATATGGGGTTGTCCGGCCTATGTAAAAATGCAAAATCCGGACAAACTCGCGGCAAGGTCTATTCTGTGTAAGTTTATTGGATATCCCAAACATTCGCGAGAGTATATCTTCTACCACCCTGAGGAACAAAGAGTGTTTGTTTCTCGGCATGCCACCTTTTTAGAAAAGGAATTTCTTGAAAAAGAGATTAGTGGTCATGAGGTAGAACTGGAAGAGGTTCCAGCTGCAGAAGCTACAACAGAAGATCTGGTGGAACCAGAGGATTCTGTAGTTCCCGATGAACCCCAGCCACTCCGCCGATCTAGTAGGGTTCCTCGCCAACCTGAGAGATACTAAGGTTTTCTCATGGACGGTGGGAGCGAGGATTGCATCATGGAGGATGATGACCCAACTAGCTTCGAGCAGGCCATCACGAGTGGGGACTCAGTGAAATGGCTGGATACTATGCGGTCCGAGATGGAATCCATGTACACCAACAAAGTATGGACTTTGGAAGTTGCTCCTGAAGGGGTAAAACCCATTGGGAGCAAGTGGATCTTTAAGAAGAAACTTGGTGTAGATGGGGAAGTGGAGACTTTCAAAGCTAGACTTGTAGCAAAGGGTTTTCGTCAAAGACCAGGTGTGGACTATGACGAGACTTTTTCTCCAGTGGCTATGCTTAAATCCATCCGGATCATGCTTGCCATCGTTGCATATCATGATTACGAAATCTGGCAAATGGATGTTAAGACCGCTTTTCTAAATGGTGATTTAGAAGAGTGCGTGTACATGACTCAGCCGGAGGGCTTCGTAGACAGTAGGAGCAGCGGAAATGTGTGCAAGCTGCTTAAATCCATTTATGGATTAAAGCAAGCATCGCGGAGTTGGAACATCTGCTTTGACGTCGTTATCAAAGAGTTTGATTTCGTCAAAAATCCAGATGAACCTTGTATCTACAAGAAGGTGGCAGAGAGTAAGGTTGTCTTCCTCGTATTGTACGTGGACGACATACTCTTGATAGGAAATGATATTCCTATGCTGCAATCGGTCAAGCTCTTCTTATCACAAAGATTCTCAATGAAAGATCTTGGTGATGCCTCCTGCATATTGGGAATTAGGATCTATAGAGATAGATCCAAACGGATTTTGGGATTGTCCCAATCCAGGTACATTGACACCATACTAAAGAGGTTTAGTATGGAAGAATCCAAGTGTGGGAATTTGCCCACGATCTCTGGAGTCACTCTCTCCAAAGAGATGTCTCCCAAGACTGATTTGGAGAGAGCTCGCATGCAAGGGATACCCTATACTTCGGCAGTAGGCTCTATCATGTATGCGATGCTATGTACCAGACCCGATGTAGCATACTCACTAAGTGTAGTGAGCAGGTATCAAGCTGATCCTGGAGAGAGTCACTGGACAGCTCTGAAGAGCATTCTCAAGTACTTGCGAAGGACTAGAGATATGTTCTTGGTGTATGGTAACAGAGAGCTCCAAGTGGAGTCCTTTACCGATTCGAGCTTCCAGAGTGATAAGGACGACTCTAAGTCGCAGTCGGGCTTTGTCTTTACCCTTTACGGAGGGGCGGTTAGCTGGAAGAGTTCCAAGCAGGAAACCGTGGCAGACTCGACGATGGAGGCTGAATACATCGCTGCCAACGATGCTGCTAAAGAAGCTGTCTGGATCAAGAAGTTCATTACTGAACTTGGAGTGGTTCCATCCATTGAGCGTCCAATACCTTTGTATTGCGATAACAATGGAGCGGTGGCTTTGGCCAAGGAACCCAGGTCCCATCTGCGATCCAGGCATATTCTGAGGCGGTATCACCTGATCCGGGAGATAGTTGATCGCCGGGAGATCGAGGTCAGGAGAGTTGACACGAAGAACAACACGGCGGATCCACTCACGAAGGCCATTCCCCAGATACAGTTTGAGAGACTCTTCGGGATGCTCGGTATGCGATACTACAGCAGCTGGCCCTAGTGCAAGTGGGAGATTGTTAGTTGTATGTATGCCCTAGAGGCCAGTATTGTACAGATGATGTATATTATATTGGATGCTTGGACATATATAGAGATGACTTTCTTGCTCGATATGATAGTATGCTATCTGGTTACATTTTATCTTAACATGTTCACTAGTCTCTTTATACTGTCTTATAGTTACATGTTGGTAAAGCCCTTAGGATATGTACTTGACTACCTGGACTGTGATGCAGATCATACTAGTGGGGACATGGTAGTCCATAAGTACATCCTTCAAGGTCCCTAGTCGTGGGTGTATCGAGACGGGGCATCGATATACCAGAGTAGACTAGCGTATACGCTTCTCGACCCATGAGATGGGCGATGGATGATCCCACATCCATTGGTGTTTGACATCAGAGATGGTATACGGGTGCTCAGTGGAGACTGGGTACACTGGACGGACTCGCCGAGAACTCCCAGATGGTATTACACCTCACGTCAGATGGCAGTTCTCAGGTGACACTTGTACAGGTTAGTCTGTAGACCCGAGATCGTCATAGAGTCTTGTATGATTCCCACTGTGCTTTGATCTCCACCTTACCACGTCCATGAGGACGTGCAAAACGGTGGTCTTTGGGCACAGTCCCGAGTCACATGGAGGGAATGAGCGATAGGAGGGGTTTCGTCTCTCCCGGTATTGGGGGTTGATGTTGCGCAGTGCTCGATTGGCCGTAGCAGGGAAGTCCCTGGCCAGGGCTGATTAGAGATTTGCTGGTAAGTGTTACCAGTAGTTTCTCGACCCGTTATGAGCCTCACATCGGCACGACTTATCGGGTTATTGGGGTCTGACGTTTACCACCCCTAGACTTGATATGCGACATATCAGACGAAGAGACCGGACTGTATGGTAAGTGTTACTGGTCGGATTCGCAGGAGTGTGAGCGGGCTAGCTCGTCGATCTTCTGATCGCTCAATACCCGGGTGGCCGTTAGTTTAGCAGACCGCTTGCGGCTTGTGGGTGCTTGATATGATCATCATCTGCTACCGGCGTATTGACGAGTCTTTAGAGTCCTACACAGAGGTTTCCTAGCTCAAGCGAAACGAAATAGGAGTGCATATGAGATATGTGCGGGACCGAGAATAATGCGTGTATGTGATACCGTATTTGATTCTCGCGATTAATGTTTCGATTGGTTGTATGAGATATGACCTAGTTATCGAATCATTGATTCGATAAATCGATGCATTGAATACTAGTCGGTTATGTGCGACATGACCGGATCATTGAATCAAGTGTTGATTTAATGATTTAATGTATAATTATATATTTGATATATTACTTTGCATTAACTAGTATTGGTTCATTTTAAACGGATTTTTCTCACTTGATTTACACATTGTATATGTGATATACTTTTGTGCACATATTTGTATCATGTTTGATGATACTTGATCATATGGTTAAGTGTATAGAATTAAACCATAATTAACTTGAGATTAGGGTTTGGATTATGCATTTATTCATTTATTTGTTTATTCATTTATTTGGATAAACTTTAAGATGAAAATGGTGGCAATTTTTGTTTCATATTGAAGCTTCATGAAGCTTTGACTTTGCTAACCATTCTTGTCTTCATGCTTAACCCTAACCCACTCATATGACCATGGTTTATTCTCTACACTTAACCCTAGTTAAAGTTATGATAAGTTTGTATTTTCCTTTCATTTTTAAATAGAACTTATCATAACTAGCTTCATCATTTTCTTCTTCTAAAAAGAAAAAAAGCTTGCTACTTTAATGGCAACTTGAGTTCTAGTGAGAGAAATCCAATTCTAAAGTGAACCCACCTCCTATTTCTTCACCCTCTACCTCTTGCCAAGTTGTTTTGGGTGTTTTCTTCGCAAGTTTCACAACTTTGTGAAGTCGGAGCTTGAACTAGTGCAACCTCGACGTAGATCGTCTTTGACACGAAGCCGACGACCTAGCTCGCCCGTTTCTCCGATGAAGCCGACGATTGGGTTCGGGATTCATGATGGACAGCGAGAG
The DNA here is from genome assembly GCA_030015575.1 of Agapanthus africanus. Lineage (NCBI taxonomy): Eukaryota > Viridiplantae > Streptophyta > Magnoliopsida > Asparagales > Amaryllidaceae > Agapanthus > Agapanthus africanus. Next base: position 689,681,674 of record JASDDO010000019.1, on the reverse strand, counting down.
GACACCCACGTGGAGCTAAGGAAGTGGAAATCCGGATCTACAAAGGTTGTAGCATCCTGACTTTTAGTTAAAGTGTTAACTAGTTTATAGTTTCGCCTAGATTTCTAGCAACGATCCGTTAGCTAGGGTTTCTCGGCACCATATTTTTGTAAAATGGCATGGTTGATGCCTTGTGAGACCTCTATAGGGTGCCTAGGAACCCTTCACTGCCGTCACTGCCTGTTTGTATTATTATTTTGGGGCACGACCTGGTTGCAGTCGATGTACCCATTGTATATATATTTTACTTTCTGTACTAGGATTGCCCCGCGGTGGGGTGCACGGATAGCCGGGTTCTGGAGGGCAACAAGCCCGCATCTCAGGGCATTGAGACGGAGGGGATTTCAGTCTGGAATTGGCGGGCTATTCGCCGCACTCGTAGGGGGTACAGGTTGACCCAGGAGGGGTGCCCAAGTTACCGGATTCCGTGAAGTGCTGGGTGGTCCATTCACGGTGCTGAAGGGGGCTGCCTCGTTTCAGGTTTTGGCGGGTGACTTGCCGCGCCCGTAGGGGTCTAGGTTTTCATTGCACAGGCTATCCACAGGACCAGGGGAACGTCGGGTTTCAGTAGTGGCTCTGTGAAACCCGGGGATCCCAGATATCTGTATTGTTCTGTGATGCTGTACATTTCTGTGATGTTGCATTTTATTCACTCCTTGAGCGAAATATAATATATTGGTATATATATTAGTAGATGTTGTATATGTTTTTCATCCGCGCTAGTCCAGTCCCCACTCTGCCGTTAGTTAGCTAACCTAACGGGTGATGACGGGACCCAGTGGCGAATGCGGATGGCATATACATACGTCAGTATATTTTCGTTCTTTATGGTGTGATCAATTAATGAGGATCAACGCAGGTTAAACAAACCTATTCTGATGTTGTTGGAACACTTTTCAAAAAGGTGTTATTGCAAGGACGTTCACTTTTGTTTTGCATCGTGGTATTCATTTGGAATATCCTGCTCCTCAGCCGACGAGGCAAGGGCCGAGATCCCTTCACCGGGAGTGACCCCTTGGACAGAATTTTGCGTCAGGGCATTAACTTCACTATAGCCGATTACTTTTGCTTTGCATCGTGGTATTCATTTGGAATATCCTGCACCCCATTCTACAGGGAAAGAGCCGAGATCCCTTCACCGGGAGTGACCTCTTTAGTAAAGGTTTTCGTCACTATATTTTCTAAAAAGCTATCCGTTCCTTCAACGATATCAAGTTCATTACGTTAAAGGTTTTCGCCAGAAACCATTCGTAGCCCTCCGTCGTTTCATATGGGTAGTCAATAGTATTGAAGCTGTGTTTGTTGGCCAAAGTCAAGGCACAGTGTTTGGTAGCTGTTGGTTATTCATATGCAGCATAGATAGATGCGTTGGTTTGGAACAATCGTACTGCCTTGTTGGCCAAAGTCAAGGGTAGGTACGGGTGGATTCAAATTAACCTGGAGAATGACGGGTAGAACTTGACATGTGACTTATGATTTGTTGGCCAAAGTCAAGGTCATAAGAGCATGGGGTAAAAATCACATCGGGAGTTTCAAAAGAACTAAAACTTGCCAGATATGCGCATACCTTCTGGAGTGTGATAGCGTGAGCAGATTCCGTCACGTTATCATGCGATGATAGTTGGATCCCGATTCCCACTGATGAGTTAGTTTACTCCTCGGGTGACCCCGACTAATTCTTCTTTCAGGTTTGGAGGAGAATTTGAGGTACAGTGGGAGGTTTCCAGATTAGATAAATTGGTAACCATTCTGATCTAGGTTAGAGTGCACGCTGAGTGTTTCTTTTCTCTCTCTCTCTGGCAGCGACCATTGACCCGACCCTAGACTTTGACTCAGTGACCAAGTTGACCGAACCTTCTTAACACTGGCTTTTGGATTGTCAGAGTTGCAGACCTCATTGCCACTCCTACTTTTACCCTTTTCTCCAGGACACCCCGTATTACTACGAACGTCCACTTCCATTGGACAAAACCATCGTATGGTTATATACGAACTCGAAGGAATTTATTCGAGGATGGTTTCCGGTTTTGGAGAAAACGGATGGGATTATTCAGTTGTCTTTTCCTTTTACCTTCTCTCAGGTTGCGAGTACTCCTTGGTTTAGGGGATAGTACACCTATTACGCAAATTGGATAGTCTTCTTCCAAACCTTAGGCTGGTGCCGACCGGTAGGGAATGAAGAAAACCAATTAGCATAACGATGGTGTACAGAAGGTATTAAGTTCAGACAAAGCAAGGGATTAGTAAGAGGGCAAAGTAAATTGCGACTGATATTCACGACCAAACCAAGTATTTCTTCGCCAATCCTAAATTGCCTTTGTATTTCTCCAGGACACTCCGTATCACTACGAAGATCCACAGTTTATTGGATACTCCATCGTATGGTTATATACGAACTCGAAGGAATTTATTCGAGGATGGTTTCCGGTTTTGGAGAAAACGGATGGGATTATTCAGTTGTCTTTTCCTTTTACCTTCTCTCAGGTTGCGAGTACTCCTTGGTTTAGGGGATAGTACACCTATTACGCAAATTGGATAGTCTTCTTCCAAACCTTAGGCTGGTGCCGACCGGTAGGGAATGAAGAAAACCAATTAGCATAACGATAGTGTACAGAAGGTATTAAGTTCAGACAAAGCAAGGGATTAGTAAGAGGGCAAAGTAAATTGCGACTGATATTCACGACCAAACCAAGTATTTCTTCGCCAATCCTAAATTACCTTTGTATTTCTCCAGGACACTCCGTATCACTACGAAGATCCACAGTTTATTGGATACTCCATCGTATGGTTATATACGAACTCGAAAGGAACTTGTTCCAGTTCGGGGATGGATTCTGGTCCAGGAGAAATAGGAATAAGGTTTATTCGGTTGTCTTTTATCTTCACCTTCTCTCGCATTGCGAGTGCTCCTAGGATTAGGACAGTACACCCATTATGCTTATTGGATAGTCTTCTTCCAAACCATAGGCTGGTGCTGAACGGTAGGGAAGGAAGAAAACCAATTGGCCTAAAGGGGTGTGCAGAAGGTAATGACTAAAGACATATAAAGGGATTTGGAGAGATGGCAAAGAATTATACGGTTATAGTTGTGAATCTGGATAATGGTAGAGGCATTACTAGGAATACCAGGATACCCCATCGAAACATTTCAATGTTTTAGTTCAACTGTGTACTGTTAAAAGAAAACTGATTTCCCAATTAGATACTTACTCCAGGGTATGTATTTACCAGGTATGATTCTCACATCTGTATGGTTTTACAGATGATGAGTGGGAGTAAGTTATTGGGAATTGGGTGATCATCCTCATTATATCGGGATTCGTTGTAATCGGTGATATTTGAGGAGATCACCTGGGCTGTTTGCCGGTCGGCAAATATTTGGTTTTGAATATCCGCTGTTGTGCACCAATTTCAAATTGATATATCTGTACGTCTATTTTCATAGAGTGAGATATACCTTTTGATATTATGTCGATGACATTTACCTATATCAGTGGATGGTTAGGTAAGGAGCATTAAACAGCGGTGTAATTCTTCTTAACCATAAGTACAGTTTTCAACCTACGGCATACAGTGAAAGAGTTGTTAGACTCAGCGGACTTATACAGAGTATTGTATGTTGTCCAATGTCCATTAGGACAGAGGGGTTGGTCCTCATACTATATTCTGTTTACTTTTAACTTCTCAACTTCTTAGACATGTGTTTCGTAGAAACACAGGGTCTAAGTTTTGAGGAGTTATAGGTATTTGAATAGAGTAGAGAACCAGGTGTAGCAAGTATCGGGATTCTTCAAAGTGATCGAAGATGTAGATACTTGTGTATGGCATTCAGTTGATAGTAATGATAAAGAGAAATTGCTTCTCTTTTCAGGTTACTCATAATTGGATGCATTCCCAAGTTGAGTAACGCTGATCGGCCTCCTTCCATTTAGTTGACATGCACTGGAGATAGCTGCATGATTTGAATCTGGTTCAATTAAATCAGTGCCTCTGGTTCTATATTGGATGTAGAACAGTTCATATCTTAACGATGTTAAGGTACGGGGAGTTGTCCGGCTTATGATTAAAACCAGACTCTGGATAACTCAAGGCACGTTTCTGTAATGGCTGTTTGTGGGTTGACCCAGGCTATGACGAGGGTTGACTTTCTACCATAAGAAAGATCAATAGTGATATTGTTCTTGACTCGCCACAGTTTTAATAAAAATGGATTTTTCAAAAACAGTAGTGGGAGTATGGTAGAACTGGAAGTGATTCCAGAACCGCAAACGATTACTGAAGATTTGATAAGGAACCTAAAGATTCAATCTGGTTTGACATTCCATTGGCCACTCCGCAGATAAGGTGGGTAACTTCAGGCACCTGAGAGGTACTCCGGTAGCCTCAAGGACGGTGACAGGGAAGTTCTTGTTTACCCACACTTGCCATTGTTGTTGTTCCAGGCTGCGAGACCCGGCAGGAGGATGACTATAGCGTCGTTCTAAACTAGCTTTAGAAGTGCACATCTATATGATTCTGCCAGAGGGTTGTCGTAATCAGTGGGAGCAGCGGAAGCATTGGTGGACATCAGGCTTATGTCTATTTATAGACCAAAGCAGAAATAGCGGAGATAGATCATCTATTTCTGATGTGACAGTCATAGGTTTGACGTTATCAGAATAAGGGATGGATCTGTTGAGAAGGTAGTAGGGTGTGATATCCGGGTTTTGGATGACATACACAAAGTAGGAAGTGATATTCCTATACTACGATCGGTTATACTTTGGTCGTCACACAGTGGTTTTTCCACATGGGACTTAGACATTATATCAGACATACTGGTTACTAGATCTATGGTTTTAGATCTAGATTTGGGTGGTTTCCCAATCAGGGTACTTTGACAGCATTCTAAGAGTATTTAGAATGGACGACTCCTGGCACGGTAGTGTACCTGCAGGTGATGGAGTCACCCTCTCTAAAGGTGTCTTATAGACTAAAGTAGAGAGGGATGTGCATGATTGGCAGATCACTTGCTTAGGCAATTGAGTCAATCATGAGATGTCAAGTACCACACCAGATGTTGTTCTTGCACTAGATGCAATAAGTTGATATTAATCCAATCCTGGAGAAACAGTCGGAAGCAACTTTAGAACATAAGTGGATGTTCTAGGGATATGATAACGACAGCCTCATTTGGGAGACAGTTATCATTCCAGGCTTCCAAGGTGACATGGACGACAAGGAGGTTGTCAGAGTTCTAGTTTTCCTTCTGACGAGGGGCAGTATTCTGGACAGGTGATCCAGGCAGATACTGAGGGAGGCATGGCGCAGGATACTGATTAAGTTCAGTTGATGATACAGTCGAAGAAGTTTGGATTTGGAGTTCATTTATGAGCTAGGTCCCATCAGACATCCAGACATTCTAAGACAGGTATTGCTCATTTCGGGAGATGGCTTTCTCTGCGAACTTGAGATATAGAGAGACATAGAAAGAAACATCTGAGCGGATCCACTCACTGAGGCTATTCCTCGATCGCAAGAGTTTCGCAAACAAGCTTTGTGAGACTGACTAGTAGAGGAGTTGGGTGTTCGGTATCACACGGGCTGTGAGTATGCGACATCGCAATAATTAGCCTTGAGTGCAAGTGGGAGATTGTTGGAGATAGTGCCCTCAGAGTCAATTATTGGGTCACAGGCACGTGATTGCAATGATTGAGGGATGACCTATCCCGGTACGACAGTCTTACTCGAGATGATAGTATGCTATCTGGTTTACCTTTATCATCGTGTACTGCTATAGGTGACCTGACATGTCACTATTGCACGTTGATAGAGCCCCTAGGATTCTTGCTTGACTACCGGCAGTATGAGGGCGATCATATAAGTGAGAGCTGGAGTCTATAAGCACATCCTTAAAAGGTCCCTAGTCGTAGGAGTTTTGAGACAGGGCATCGATTCTCCAGAGTAGACTAGTGTATACAGTCGAGACCCCGACGAGGGGCGGTGGCCGGTCTCACGAGCCACTGGTGTCAGTTGGTTCACCTAAGATGTATACAGGTGCTCATTGGGTTATGAGTACACCGGACAATACTCGCCTGGAACCTGCTAGTTGGTCTTATACCTGACGTCAGATAGCAGTTCCCTGGTGACATGTGTACAGGTTAGTTCATCGACCTGAGATCGTCATTTGTCTCGTGTGAGTTCCCACTGTGCTTTGATTACTACCCTACCACGGCTCAAAGGAGTCGTGCAAACAGGTTTTAGTTGGGTACAGTCCCGAGCCACATGGAGGCAGTGAGCGGATCTTCAGGGGTTCGTCTCTCCCGGTATTGGGGGTGAGGTCGCGCTGTGTCTAGGAGAGCCATTACACGAAGTCCTTGGCCAAGGCAAGAGATTTACTGGTAGGTATTCCAGTAGTATCTCAGGGTGTTCTGGGCTACACTCCGACACAACTTGTACCGCTTTTGGGGGTTTGACTTTTACCAACCCCCTAGGCCCGCCATGCGATGCTCATAGACGAACGGACCGGACTGTACGGATATTGTCACTGACAGGCTCAGTAGGGTGTCAGGATGAGTTCGCTCATCGACGTCCCTTTTGGTCAATAGCTGGTGGCCCATTACGTATTGGCTTATACCTCTGACGTGCTAGTGGTTAAATCCACAGCCATAGTATTGATGAGTCTTTAGAGTCCACCACACTTTCAGTTACTCAGCTTTCGGGCGAAACACTGTAGAGGCCGTATGGAGATATGGCAGGGTCCGATCAGATACATGCAGTATTGCACGGATCAGGATCGGACGGTTAGTACTAGAGGCCGTATAGATATATGGAAAGGTTCGATTGGATACGTGCGGTATTTCACGGATCAGGATCGAACGGATATTACTAGCCGGCTTTGGTTTAAGCCGGATCCTAGTTTAGTACAGTGTAGATTTTGTCTCTTTGCATTTGTATCCGGACGGAATACAGATGCGGGTGTGTATGCACAGTATAGGGGTTTTCCTGTAATTTATTACGGGACCAGTTTTCTGGAGTTGCCAGTTTGCATTCCGTTCCGGCCGGTTTTCCTTTGTTCTTTCCCGGCCGGACTTTTCCGATGGAGGGGGTTATTTGCAAGTTTGCAAATAACACTTAGTGGAGGGGTTTCTTGCAAATGTTTTGATTATGATGGCATCTTTTCTTTTCCACCATCACTTGCATTAATTGAGTTAAGGGAGGGTATGGTTTGGATGTAAGTTTGTGATGATGATGTTTTGTTTATGGTCACCTTTCTACTTTTACTACACTCACTCTCCTTCTTGATTTAATGATGGTTGATTTCTTTTTTCCCTCCACCATTCTTAAGATGAGGCCGGCCACTATTTTGGAGAGAGAGGATCATTTCATTTGGATGAGGGAAAATTTGTTGATCTCATTTTCATGCTACAAAATTCTAGTTCCACTTTGAAGTTCATTTCACAACCTCATTCCTCCATCAAGGCAACATAACCCCAAAGAGACAAAGCACTACACATTCTACAGCAAACCTTGGGCACGTCGACTAGCCAGCTTCGTGCCCGAGTTGCCTCGGCATTGAGGTGGGAGCCCGTAAAAGATACAGACGATGTGGTGCCCTTCCGGTAAGGAGGCGACGACCGGACTTTCCGCGTGAGATCGGGACGACGACGAGAAGACCGGAGGACTCGGATCACTCGGTATATCTCTTCCCTATCTTGTTAGTTAGCTAGGACAAGTTTAATGGCCCGATCCGGGGTTTAGTGCGCGGTGGTGCCGGTTTGCTAAGTTCGCAAAAGTAAAGTTTATCACCGCTTCCGCATTTGGCCGTCGGTTTGACGGCCGGGGCGCCGCCGTGCACTTACACACGGATCACAAGAGTTTGAAGTATATCTTCCAGCAGCGAGATCTGAACCTGAGACAGCACCGATGGATGGAGCTAGTAAAGGATTTTGATTGTGAGATCCTTTATTACCCAGGCAGGGCGAATGTGGTAGCTGATGCTTTGAGTCGTAGGCCCGTGGGTAGCTTGTCTCAGTTGAGCGCAGTTCAGTGTCAGTATTCTGCAGATTGGAAGCTCTTGTGTGATAGTAGAGTGCAGTTCGAGTTCACCTCCACTGGGGGATAGTTTGCTCATGTCCGCGCCCGCCCACTACTAGTTGATCGTATCCGTGAGGCGCAACCCAGTGATACTCGTTTGTCTGAGATTCTTGAGCTTGTTCGACAGGGTACAGTTTCGGAGTTCATGATTGATGACCAGGATGTGCTACGATGCGGGACTCGCTTGTGTGTACCAGATGCTGATGGGTTGAGACGCGAGATCCTAGAGCAGGCACATCAGTCAGCCTTTAGCGTTCATCCAGGTTCCACCAAGATGTACCGTGATTTGAAAGACTTCTACTGGTGGGAAGGGATGAAACGCGATATTTCGGACTTCGTTTCGAGGTGCCTGACTTGTCAGCAAGTCAAGGCTGAGCATCAGAGACCGGCTGGAGAGTTGCAGCCTTTACCCATTCCGAAGTGGAAATGGGAGCAGATTTCCATGGACTTCATTGTGGGTCTACCCAGGACCAGTAGAGGGTATGCCTCCATTTGGGTTATTGTAGACCGGTTGACGAAAGCGGCTCACTTCCTTCCAGTGAAGACCACTTTCGGCTATGCTCAGTACGCTCAGCTTTATGTAAATGAGATTGTGCGTTTGCACGGTGTTCCCACATGCATAGTATCTGACAGAGGCACCCAGTTTACTAGCCGTCTATGGCAGAAGCTTCAGGAAGCTTTGGGTACCAGGTTAAGTTTTAGCACCGCTTTTCATCCGCAGACTGATGGTCAGACGGAGCGGACTATTCTGACTCTGGAGGATATGCTCCGTGCATGTGTGCTTATTTTTGGTGGCAGTTGGGATCGTCACTTGCCGTTGATTGAGTTCTCCTACAACAACAGCTTTCAGGAGACTATTCAGATGGCACCTTTTGAGGCTTTATATGGTAGGAAGTGTCGATCGCCTGTCTGTTGGACCGAGCTTAGTGAGAGTTTGGTTTTGGGACCCCAGCTCGTTCAGGAGACTACGGAGAAGATCCAGCTAATTCAGGACAGGATGAGAGCAGCCCAGTGCAGGCAGAAGTCTTATGCCGACCGTCGTCGTCGCAGACTTGAGTTCGCAGTGGGAGATCATGTATTCCTGAGGATTTCTCCGATGAAGGGCGTTATGCAATTTGGGAAGAGAGGGAAGCTCGGTCCCAGATTTGTAGGTCCTTTCGAGATCCTTGAGCGAGTGGGTTCTGTTGCTTACCGTTTAGCGCTCCCGCCTAGTTTTCCGGATGTTCACCCCGTTTTTCATGTGTCGATGCTTCGTAGATACCTTCATGATCCTTCTCATATAATTCAGCACGAGACTGTTCAGCTTGAGCGCAATCTTTCTTTCACCGAGCAGCCGGTAGTTATTTTGGATCGGCAGGTGAAGAAACTTCGTTCTAGAGTCTTGCCTTCTGTGAAGGTTCTGTGGCGTAGCCCTTCTGGTGAGGAGATCACTTGGGAGATCGAGAGCGAGATGCGGAAGAAATTCCCTCATCTTTTTGAAGGTATGCTTATTATGAAATTTTAATTCGGGGATCGAATTTCTATAGGGGGAGATTGTAACGTTTTAGAAATCGTTATGCGAATTTGTCCGTTTTAGGGTAAGTTTGTCGGTATTTTCCGTTTTAACCCGACTGTGAACGAACGACCATATAGACTTGCCGGCATCTTGATTAGCTAAAATAAAGCTAGTGCGCAAGCTTTGGGAGTATATGGGACGTTTTGGTTCAATTTGAATTTTTCCCAATTTTAAAATTATTTTAATGCGGTATTCAAATTTGGGAAAATTTCTCTCAGCGATCTTTTCTCTAAAATTAATTTGAGATTTAATCAAATACTTCTCACTTCACTTAAGATTAATGTGTGGACTAGAATTAAACTAGGATTTAAAAGAAAAAGAAAAGAAAAGAAAATAGAATGAGTAGATGCATGCATGTGTGTGTATGTGTGTGAATGCATTAACTATGCATTGAATGGGAAATTGCTTGGAAATTCCTCACAAAACACTCCCTTATCCTCTTGGCCGAGATTCCCTCTCCCTCCACTGCCTTTGCTCTTTTTCTTCTCATATTTTATCAATCTAAACTCACAAATTCTCCAAAATTCAAAACATATTACAAATTTTGCACCAAAGCCTTGTTCTTGCTTCTTTGATCACTTGGAGCTAGGGAAAGCTAGGAGCTTGTGAGTAAAGTTGTTAGGTATAACCCCTTTACTGTTAAATTAAAGTTTTTATGTGGTTTTGCTCGTTGGTTGATGCGTAGAACGCTTTTTATATCGATTGAGGCGATATCGGGTTTTTAAGTCTTTTTAGAGCTTTTAATATCTGCTGTGACCTGGGAATTTTAGTGTTTGAACAAACAAATTAAGAGAGATGTACTAGTGGACCTAAGACACCACCTGTGAGACGGAGGCCACCTCACCGGCCGAGGCCGGCGACCCCTAAGGAGCGGACCGGCGACGCCGGCGTAGTAGGTGAGGGTAGGGGTGGATCTTCTGTGGGTTGTTGTCTGCTGTTGTCATGGGGTGTTTGGTATTGTTTACTTTTTTAGTAAATACAGTATGCAAAATCTGGGATCGATTACCTATAATCTAGTGTTTTGAGTCCGCGTGATACGTGTTGCGACACGAGTCGTGTGTTTGCGCTGCTGTGTACTCAGTTTGGTATTGAGGTATCGTTGCGCGTGTTAACCACTAGACGTGCACTCGTGAGTTAGTTTAGTGTGTTAGTGTTAGTTATATGTATGCCCTAGAGGCCATTACTGTACATTGGATGTATATTGTAGTGGATGCTGGGACATATATAGGTAGGACTTTCTTGCTCGACATGATAGTACGCTATCTAGTTGCTCTTTATCTTAACATGTATACTCTCTGTCTCTCTGATTACATGTTGATAAAGCCCTTAGGATGTGTACTCGACTTCCAGGAATATGATGTAGATCATACTAGGGGGCCTGGGTAGTCAATGAGTACATCCTTCATTGTTCCTAGTCGTGGGAATATCGAGACGGGGCATCGATATTCCAGAGTAGACTAGCGTATATCTTCTCGACCCATGCGATGGGCGATGGATGATCCCATATCCATTGGTGTTTGACATCAGAGATGGTATGCGGGTGCTCAGTGGAGACTGGGTACACTGAACGGACTCGCCGAGAACTCCCAGATGGTATTATACCTCACGTCAGATGGCAGTTCTCTGGTGACACTGGTACAGCTTAGTCTGTTGACCCGAGATCGTCATAGAGTCTTGTGTGTCTCCCACTGTGCTTTGATTTCCACCCTACCACGGCTCTACTGAGTCGTGAAAACAGGTGGTTTTTGGGTACAGTCCCGATTCACATGGAGGTAATGAGCGATAGGAGGGGATTCGTCTCTCCCGGTATTGGGGGTTGATGTCGCGCTGTGCACGACTGGCCATAACAGGAAATCCCTGGCCAGGGTTGCAGTGATATACTGGTAAGAGTTATCAGTAGTTTCACGATAGTTATGGACCCTACGTCGGCATGACTTATCAAGCAATTGGGGTCCTACGTTTACCACCCCTAGGCGAGATATGCAGCATATCAGACGAACAGACCGGACTGTACGGTAAGTGTTACTGGTTGGATTCACAGGAGTGTGAGCGGGCTTGCTCGTCGATCTTCTGATCGCTCAATACCCGGGTGGCCGTTACGTTTAGCAGACCGCTTGCGGCTTGTGGGTGTTTGATATGATCATCATCTGCTGCCGGCGTATTGACGAGTCTTTAGAGTCCGACACAGAGGTTTCCTGGCTCAAGCGAAACGAAATAGGAGCGCATATGAGATATGTGCGGGACCGAGAATAATGCGAGTATGTGATACCGTATTTCATTCTCATAATGAATGTGTCGAATGGTTGTATGCGATATAACCTAGTTATCGAATCAAGGATTGATTTGATAAGCCGATACATTGGATACTAGCCGGTTATATGCGACATGACCGGATCATTGAATCAACTGTTGATTTAATGATTTAATGTATAATTATATATTTGATATATTACTTTGCATTAACTAGTATTGGTTCACTTTAAATGGATTTACTCACTTGAAATGCACATTGTATATGTGATATATTTTTGTGCACATGATTGTATAATGTTTGATGATACATTCTAGCTTGGGTTTGTGTAAAGAATTAAACCATGGTTAGTTAGTGGTTAGGGTTCCATTTCATTTACTTATTCATTTATCTATTTATTTAGTTTATTTATTTCATTTAGAAAAGATAAAGAGAATGGTGGCTTATTTTATAGTTTTGTGGAAACTTCATGAAGTGTTGAAAGCTTGACCATTCTTGTTCTTTTCCTAAACCTAACCATTAACCCTAACCATGGTTTATTCTCTACACCTAACTATGGTTACAATTATGATAAGTATCATTTTATTTGATATTTTAAGAGGACTTATCATATTATCATCTTCATCTTCTTCTTCTTCTTCAAGAAGAAAAAGCTTGATAGCATCAATGGCAACTTGAGCAAGTGAGTGAGAAATCCAATTCTAAAGTGAACCCACCTCCTATTTCTTCATCCTCTACCTCTTGCCAAGTAGTATAGGGTGTTTCCTTCACAAGTTTTCAAGGCTTGGTGAAGTTGGAGCTTGATCTTGTGATGCCTCGACGTAGATCATCTTCGGCATCGAACCGACGACCAAGTCCGCCCATTTCTCCGATGAAGCCGATGCTAGAGTCTGGGATCCGATTTGGACAGCGGAAGGAAATCATCGTGGAGCTTAGGAAGTGGTGGACCGGATCTACAAAGGTTGTATCCCCTTTCCTTTTAAGTTAAAGTTGTTTACTTGCATCGCAAAGCCTACACATCTAGTTAACGATCCGTATTAGGGTTTCTCAGCACTTGTAAAACTTGAATTGGCCATATTTGATGCCTTGTGAGACTTCATTAGTATGCTTAGGAACCCTACAGTGGTATCAGAGCCTTGCTAGAGCCTTAGGCGATGCGTAGACGGAGTTAGAAGTCCGATCGAACCGAAACCCTAATTCAAACTTGCTCTCTGTACATTTTCTGAAATCGTGGATTTTTGAGAATTAAAAATATGCAGAAAACCCAGCAGGAGATTATAAGAATTACTGAGAAGCTCGTACTCCTGAGTCCATCAAAGCGCGGTGGAACCGCGGCATTAGCATGCTAATGCGTCGGTTCCGCGGCCCTTTAATCTCCTCATGCATTGTATTTTGCACAGTAACTCCTACTTTGCAGTGCTGGTTTTCCTGGGAATTTTTAATATTTATTCAAGAGTTGAAATTTCTGGGTTGTATTATGGCCTCGGTGTATCGATCGGATTGTCTAATTTTGTCAGTGTGTTTTTCCGGATAATTTTAGAATATGTTAAAAAGTTCGACCGGATATAAATACCCGTTTTTTCCCCTGCCGGGAAATTTCCAATTGTTGGACTTTTCCGTAGTTTAATGACGTTCTAAGTAGTGCAAGTAACGCGATGGTCTCTCTAGAAGACAACAAACCTTAACTCGATTATGTGACCGTCTTGAACTGCCTTTTGAACCTTCGGGTTTGGGGCAGTACGGCGTGCCATATGTGAAGCGTTGGCTTGACCCTTCTACGGCTGGACCGTTGGTACTGAGGCATGGACTGAATGTTTTTAGACTTATTTCATGTGTTGAGCTGTATTGGGAAAACATGGGTGTTCGATTGTTCGATCGGAAAGTTTAACATTTTCTGTTTATCCGGAATGTGGTACAACATTTGGAATTCACAAGTAGTTATGAGATAACTGAATGAATGTTATAAATCTAGTAGTTTAGTCTCACGTGATCGGTTGCCACGGAATTTTGATGTGATCAAAAGTCCGTCGCAATCACGTAGCGTACGTGGATACTCGCCGGGTAAACTTAATAGACAGCCTCGCCCCATAGCCCCGACCAAGTGACTTTAGGAGAACCCCGTCGCCGAAAGCATCCGTTCGGGTGCTCGCGGCAGCGGTGTTCCGCCTTGGTGCACTTTATCGACGGCGTCGGGGGTGCAGCCGCCTACTGAAGTTTGCGACGAGCATTCGATCAGGATGTCGGGAATCTTGTTGAATTGCCCGACTTTATATTGAAAAGTGTTTTCGATTTTGAGACTAAAATGCGGGGTTTATAATTGTTAGGCATGCGATGTCTAAGTACTTCATTTGATTAGGCATGCGATGTCCAAAGAGATTGCGGATTCCAACTGTTGTAGTTTTACACTTTCTTTTCTGTGACCGTAAGTGTAATATGTGATATCGCCGGTTTCATTGCTATATGTCAACGACAATTGGGATGTGCATATTTACTTACGTTGATGGCATGTGATGTTATGTGTTGCTGGATATGTTATATTGGATCGTCGTGTTCGAATAGCCGGGGTTTTTTTTATGTGAGATGAGTGTTTTTCATTTTCATTCATGTAAAAACTTGTATGTAATATTCTTTTACTGGGGCACTTCCAGGTTGCGGATGTTGTCACCATTTGTATATTATTTACTTTTCCGCATTAGGATAGACCCAAGGAGGGGAGCACAAGTAACCGGGTTCTGGGGTCCAGAGGGAGACCATCTCGAGGAGTCGAGTCCGGGTCTCCTAACCCTAGAATTGGTAGGGTTGCTTGCCGCTCTCGTAGGGGTCTAGGGGTGTGGGATTGGCTATTCATCACGACCGTGGAATCCGTGTTTTATACTGGCTCGTATTGAAAACACGGACGTCCTAGTATATCCAATATTTCATATGATATTTTCTGCTGCGTTATCTGTGATGTGATCATGTGATGTTCTATGATAGATACAGTATATAGTATATATGATATATTATATAGACATTGCTTATGTTTTACACCCGCGCTAGCCCTGCCTCGCTCTGGCGTTAGTTACCTAACCTAACGGTGCAGACGGGACATCGAGGCGAATGCGGATGGCATAAGCGTACGTTATATTTATCTGTGATGTTTAGGTGGACTTAAATGATGGGATATTCATTAATGAGATTAATGAAAGAAAATAAACCTAATTGATGTTGTGGAATCGAATTTCAAAATGAAACAGGTAGCTACAGTTCTTGCTTTGCATCGCGGTGTTCATTATAGAACATCCTGCACCTTATTTGATAAGGAAAGGACCGAGATCCCTTCACCGGGAGTGACTCCTTTAGCAATAACTGGCAGATGCTACAACCCTCGGTTTGTCTTTTGATTGCTTCTATTGTTTTCTACTTTGCACAGTGATATATATGATATATCCCGCGACTCATTCGACGAGGAAAGGGCCGACGATCCCTTCACCGGGAGTGACCCCTTTAGCAAAACTAGAAAAGCCTCAAAAACATTCCATTTAAAAACCATTTGATTCCGCAACGAGATCAAGTTCAAAGCGTTAAAGGTTTTCATAAAAACTATTCGCAACCCTCCGTCATTTTAGGAAGTAGAGTACTTAGTATTCGTGCTGTGTTTGTTGACCTTAGTTAAGGCACGGTGTACGGTAGCTAAGTGATGTCTTCCTACACCGCATATGATGCGATTAGTTAGGACAGTCGCGTGACTTTGTTGACCTTAGTTAAGGGTCATGTGGGTGGGTCTAATTAATCATGAAATGACGGGTAGAACTTGACTAGTACTTATGATTTGTTGACCATAGTTAAGGTCATAAGTGCTAGGGGTAAAATTCTTTATCGGGAGTTTCAAGTGTTGAAATTTGCAATGAGATTGCATACCTTCTATGTGATAGTTGGATTCCGATACCCACTGCGAGTAATTGTTACTCCTGGGAGAGTTTTGCACTTTACAATTAGCCGGTCAAGTAGGTGTCTAGAAAGGTGTCAACGGGGTTACGCCTCTGGGAAAACGAGGTTTACTGTAATTAGGTCCGTGCGAAAGCACGGGGAACCTCCCTCAAAGTACCGACACTGGCCTGGCTGAAAGATTGGCGAACTTGTAGAGTGTAATTAATCCCGGCTAGTCTTTCCTTTTAAGGTTTGAAGGAAGATTTGATAAAAACAGTGGGAGCCATCCTGATTAGATAAAATAAATAACCAATCTGATCTTGCAAGAGCGCACGCTGAGTGTTTTCTTCTCTCTCTCTCCAGGTAACGACCATATCACACCTTAATCAAGATAATAATACGGATGTATTGACCGAACCCGCTTGTTATACTGAGCTAGGGAACGTTGGTCCCGCTCCAACTTATAATTGTTATAAGACAGAGCAGGAATTAGGGGAATACCAGAATTCCTATGCAGCCCAAACGAAGAAAGTGCATATGATGCATCTCCTTCGGGTGTGTTCATTACAAAGAACTGTTTCTCAGTATCCTCTGCATCCTGGGTATTTGATACCGGATCAGGATCCCAGATATGTAATCTGTTACATAGGGCTACAAAAAGGTAGAAAAACTGAGAACGGGTGATAAGTTTCTTGAGACAGAAAACGGGGCAAGTGTTGCAGCCAAGTCTGTTGGTCACTGTCACCCTGTATTACCAATACATTGATTCTGAACAAATGCTATTAGATACCGAACCTGATATACAAAATCATATCAGTCTCTTTATTAGTAAAGAAATGATAAAATTTTGTATTGATGGATAATGTTTTGAACATTTCCTATATCAAAAGTTGATCGGTTCAGGCACGTTATCTAAAAGCATTGACATTCTAAATCAAACTACAGTTCCTAGTATACGGAACACACACAAGAGGAAGAGTTCAGAATTGAACGATTCCTTCTTGAGATATTGTAGACTATGTCAGATCAATATGACCCGACTAGCTAGAGTTACATAAAGATGCATATTTAAATTAGTTTGAATTTACATCTTATGAAACTCGCCAGTCATGTCACAAAGATAAGATGACCATAGCTCCGTTTACTGGAAATAGAGAAAGAGTTAATGAACTCTTAGGATGATACATGTTGATGTATGTAGGTCCCCTGTCTACACATGCCAAGAACTGTTCTTTGTACTTCATTACATTCTCTGATGATCTCTTTAGATTCAGACATATGTTCTTGTTGAAACACAAGTCCGAACCTTTTGAGATATTCACAGAATATAAGTTAGAAGTAGAGAACCAATACGGGTATAAGTATTATGTCCTTTGATGAGATCAAGGAGGAGAATACTTGAGCACGGAATTCCTGGACTATTCTAAAGGAGAATGAGATTCTCTCTCAGCATTACTCCTCCGTATACACCATAGCACGATGGTATATCGGGGCGGGGCAATAGCACCCTATGTGATATGGTGTGCTCTATGATGAGTACTACTGTGTTTCCTATTTCCTTTTGGGAGTTATGCACTTGAGAAGCTGCATACCAATTGAATTGGGTTCCAATCAAATCAGTTGCCTACCGCTTCATATGAGATATGGAAAGGGAATAGCCCATGTCTTAAGTTAGTTAAGATTTGGGGTTTTCCGGCCTATGTCTAAAGCAAAATCCGGACAAGATCGAGGCAAGGTCAGTTCTGTAGAACTGGAAAGGTTCCAGCTATACAAAACTGCAGCTGATGATTTGACAGAACCAAAGGATTCGATAGATTCCAACGAACCTCAGCCTCTCCGCCGATCTAGTAGGGTTCCTCATCCACCTCAGAGATACTTCGGTTTCTCGATGACAGTGGGAGCGAGGATTGCATCATGAGATGATGACCCAACTAGTTTCGAGCTGGCCATCGAGAGTAGGGACTCTGTAAGAATGGCTGGATGCTTAGCGATCTGAGATGGAATCCTTATACACCAACAAAGTATGGACTTTGGTTGCTATATCTGAAGGGTTAAATCCCCATCAGGAGCAAGTATATCTTGAGAAGATTACTTGGCGTAGATGGAAAAGTTAAGACTTTCAAAGCTAGACTTGTTAAAGGTTTTCATCATCGACCAGGCATGGATAATGATGAAACCTTTTTCCAGTGGCTATGCTTAAGTCCATCCAGATCCTACTTGCCACGGCTACATACCATGACTACGATATCTGGCGGTTGGGTGTCATGACTGCTTTTCTAAATAATGATTTAGAAGAGAACGTCTATAAGTACACAGCCAGAGGGCTTCGTGAACAGTGGGAGCAGCGGAAACGTGTCCAAGTTGCTTTAACAGGATGAAGCAGGCATCGCGGAGTTGGAACATCTGTTTTGATGAGTTAGTCAAACAGTTTGACATCATCAAAATGGTAGATGAACCTTGTATATACAAAAAGGTAGTAGGGAGTATGGTGGTGATCCTCGTAGAGTACGTGGATGACATACTCTTGATAAGGAAGGAGTTTCCTATGCTACGCTCGGTCAATCTCCGCTTATCACAAGGATTCTCCAATAGGATCAAAGTGATACCTCCTAAATCCTGAGTTTTCATCTATGGGATAGATGTAATTGGATGCTAGGATTCTCACTAGATGTAGTGAGATGGTATCAATCGATCCTGGGGAGAATCACTGGAAGGGTTCCAGGGTGATAAAGACGACTGAATGTCGGTCACAGGCATTGTCTTTACCCTCGGTAAAGGGACGGTATGTTGGAAGATTTCCAAGCTAGATACCGTGGCAAACTAGACGATAAAGGCTGGTAACATCGCTATTTAAGATACTACCAATGAGGCAGTTTGGGTGTATATTGGTTCATAAGATGAACTAGGTTCCTGCCATTGTATGACAATGGAAGTGTGGCTTCGGCCCTGGAACCCTGGTCCCATCACTGACCCAGACATATTCTGAGGAAGCATCACCTGATCATAGAGATAGTTGATCTCCAGGGTGATCGAGGTTAGGAGAGCAGACTCAGAGGAGAACACGGCGGATCCACTCACGAAGGCCTTTTCCCAAAGAAAGACTTTTAGGGGATGGTTGAGTATTAGATACTACAACTACTGCTACAGATGGCCCTAGTGCAAGTGGGAGATTATTAGTTATATGTATGCCCTAGAGGCCATTACTGTACATTGGATGTATATTATATTGGATGCTGGGACATATATAGGTAGGACTTTCTTGCTCGACATGATAGTATGCTATCTGGTTGCTCTTTATCTTAACATGTATACTCTCTGTCTCTCTGATTACATGTTGATAAAGCCCTTAGGATGTGTACTCGACTTCCAGGAATATGATGTAGATCATACTAGTGGGGCCTGGATAGTCAATGAGTACATCCTTCATTGTTCCTAGTCGTGGGAATATCGAGACGGGGCATCGATATTCCAGAGTAGACTAGCGTATATCTTCTCGACCCATGTGATGGGCGATGGATGATCCCATATCCATTGGTGTTTGACATCAGAGATGGTATGCGGGTGCTCAGTGGAGACTGGGTACACTGAACGGACTCGCCGAGAACTCCCAGATGGTATTATACCTCACGTCAGATGGCAGTTCTCTGGTGACACTGCTACAGCTTAGTCTGTTGACCCGAGATCGTCATAGAGTCTTGTGTGTCTCCCACTGTGCTTTGATTTCCACCCTACCACGGCTCTACTGAGTCGTGCAAACAGGTGGTTTTTGGGTACAGTCCCGATTCACATGGAGGTAATGAGCGATAGGAGGGGATTCGTCTCTCCCGGTATTGGGGGTTGATGTCGCGCCGTGCACGACTGGCCATAATAGGAAATCCCTGGCCAGGGTTGCAGTGATATACTGGTAAGAGTTATCAGTATTTTCACGATAGTTATGGACCCTACGTCGGCACGACTTATCAAGCTATTGGGGTCTGACGTTTACCACCCCTAGGCGAGATATGCGGCATATCAGACGAACAGACCGGACTGTACGGTAAGTGTTACTGGTTGGATTCACAGGAGTGTGAGCGGGCTTGCTCGTCGATCTTCTGATCGCTCAATACCCGGTTGGCCGTTACGTTTAGCAGACCGCTTGCGGCTTGTGGGTGTTTGATATGATCATCATCTGCTGTCGGCGTATTGACGAGTCTTTAGAGTCCTACACAGAGGTTTCCTGGCTCAAGCGAAACGAAATAGGAGCGCATATGAGATATGTGCGGGACCGAGAATAATGCGAGTATGTGATACCGTATTTCATTCTCGCGATGAATGTGTCGAATGGTTGTATGCGATATAACCTAGTTATCGAATCAAGGATTGATTCGATAAACTGATACATTGGATACTAGTCGGTTATATGCGACATGACCGGATCATTGAATCAAGTGTTGATTTAATGATTTAATGTATAATTATATATTTGATATATTACTTTGCATTAGCTAGTATTGGTTCACTTTAAATGGATTTACTCACTTGAAATGCACATTGTATATGTGATATATTTTTGTGCACATGATTGTATCATGTTTGATGATACATTCTAGCTTGGGTTTGTGTAAAGAATTAAACCATGGTTAGTTAGTGGTTAGGGTTTCATTTCATTTACTTATTCATTTATCTATTTATTTATTTTATTTATTTCATTTAGAAAAGATAAAGAGAATGGTGGCTTATTTCGTAGTTTTGTGGAAACTTCATGAAGTGTTGAAAGCTTGACCATTCTTGTTCTTTTCCTAAACCTAATCATTAACCCTAACCATGGTTTATTCTCTACACCTAACTATGGTTACAATTATGATAAGTATCATTTTATTTGATATTTTAAGAGGACTTATCATATTATCATCTTCATCTTCTTCTTCTTCTTCAAGAAGAAAAAGCTTGACAGCATCAATGGCAACTTGAGCAAGTGAGTGAGAAATCCAATTCTAAAGTGAACCCACCTCCTATTTCTTCATCCTCTACCTCTTGCCAAGTAGTATAGGGTGTTTCCTTCACAAGTTTTCAAGGCTTGGTGAAGTTGGAGCTTGATCTTGTGATGCCTCGACGTAGATCATCTTCGGCATCGAACCGACGACCAAGTCCGCCCATTTCTCCGATGAAGCCGATGCTAGAGTCTGGGATCCGATTTGGACAGCGGAGGGACATCATCGTGGAGCTTAGGAAGTGGTGGACCGGATCTACAAAGGTTGTATCCCCTTTCCTTTTAAGTTAAAGTTGTTTACTTGCATCGCATAGCCTACACATCTAGTTAACGATCCGTATTAGGGTTTCTCAGCACTTGTAAAACTTGAATTGGCCATGTTTGATGCCTTGTGAGACTTCATTAGTGTGCCTAGGAATCCTACAGTTAGTGCGTTTTAAATACGTAGTTTTGCGTTATTTTGATTGATTCTGAGATATTCGCACTATTTCTTGTGTTTGTGAAATTATAGCGTCGCAAGCGGGGACTTCAGACGCTGCGAACAAGGGGAAGCAGGTGGTCGGATTTTCATAGCTGGAGACCACATGTGAGTAGATTTAACATCTACGGGGAAATCGCCCGTATGGCGCTAAGCGTCGGGGCTAGACATGATATAATATTAGCCGTATGTTTATTAGCTCATATAGAGATATTGCATGGTTCACATTGCATATAGTTACTTGTTGTGCATGATACTGTACCTATTGTACACTGCACTATTATCGACAGTCCATGTTGCATGAGCACCAATGATATGCTACACACACACTGTCGGTAATTGCCATGATACGCACAACACAAATACTCATTTATATACTTGCTATTGGTTAGCGACATGGAAACAGTTATATTTGTGCGATAGTGCATATGACATATAGCATACCTGTATACCTACATGCTTATATATATGCTATACTATACCTACTCGTTAGCATTTATACCTTGCTATTGTTACATGATCAGTTTTTATAGCATATATATTGGTGGTATGGGACGCTGTATATATATGTATTCTGGATTTGGATTTTTGGGAACCGTGAGATACATTTAATGACTTGATGCATTAATTAGCGGACTTTTCCCGTGATATGCTCATATTGATGTTTTATATTGCATATGCTATTTTATATGGATTTACGCATTTGAGATATGTTTTCATGCGATATGGGAATTTCAAGTGTCGATGGTAGGCACTTACATTCCGAGAGATATATGGAGTTTGACATACCGATACGTGGAACACAAGTGTCGAGATGAGATACTTGGGTTTCGAGGAACGTATGGATATCAGGAAGACCGATGCGTGGAATACAAGTGTCGAAGTGGGATACTTGTGTTTCGAGGAACGTATGGATACGAGTATTTACGTGTCGATGTTAGACACTGGTTTTCATGATGTTTTAGAGTGTCGATGTTTGACACTCAGGTTCCATGAGACGTACAGGATTTAAGGGCCGATCTGAGTATTTTGGGATTTGGGGTGTTGTTGAGTTACACCGTGTTTTCCATGCTTATGATTTGTGCATGAGATTATTTACTATCCCACACTCAGTATTCAGTTGATATGCATATGATTCATGTAGATATAGTACCCTGGTGGTATACCTTGATCATGATAGTTGCATATTCATATTGTCATACTCATGCTACCAGCTTACATGTTATTGATCATTGTTGTTAGTGCATACTTGCGATTTCAGTATGATGTTATTTACTATTCACGAGTTGGCAACTCACCCCCGTTGTGCCACAGTGTTTTGCAGGACTTACCCTCTGAGTAGTCGCGGCAGGGCATCTTATCATCTCTACTTTTACGGATACCGCTACTATAGGCAGTGAGGCCTTTGCTTTTAGGTAGGTTTGCGGTTATTCGTTTGTATATTGTATATCTTTTTGTTGGATCTAGTATTCTCCATCCACCACTGTTGTATATGACTTAGAGACGACTTGTGAGATTTCGGTGTTGTATTATATTGGTGATTTTGGGTGCCGTGCTCGTAGAAGCCGGTTATGTGGAAAGTTTACTTCTTTTATAGTCGTTTCTTTGTTATTTCTTCGCTTTGGTGTCGTATACTTGTTGTGGTGATTTGTTTCCGCCGTTGGGCGTGATTTTTGCTCCCACTTGGGATGCTTTATATTATCTGTGTTGTACCCGTTTTCGGGGCTAGTTTTTACAAAGGAGGTGTTGCCGAAATTTTCAAGAAAGAAAACTAGAGTTAGAGATTTTAAATTGTGATTTCTAAATATTATAAACTATGTTTTCTCCATTGATACAGTTTTGGGTAGTTTAGATTTCTGGGTTTTTCGGCTTACTTAAGTTGCGTACGCCTGTAGACGTTACGTAGTTTAAAGGCCGGTTACGGGCCGAATTTCGGGTCGTGACACTTTCTAAATATCCGGAAAACCCAACGAAATCAAATATTTCGATCGAAACAACGACTACAAAATAAACCCCAAAATACCCAACACTTGAGTCAGATAAAAATACCCAGAAAAGATCAAGAAATTAAATAGAAACATTACTGTGAAAAAGGACAGAGGTGACGTCACATAATGGCCGCGGAACTGCCGCACGAGCCATGCTCGTGCCGCGGTTCCGCGGCGGTTTAAGCGCCAAACTTTGTCATTTTTCACAATGTTTCTTAGAATTTCCTGCTGATTTTTTAAGGCATTTTAAATTAAGAAAATTCACAGATTTTAAAAATTGTCCAGAGAGGGGTGTATTTTGTGGTATTCGGGTTCGATCGGGGTTTTAACTTCGTTAACACATCGCCTAATGCTCTAGCTAGGCTCAGATACCACTGTAGGGTTACTAGGCACACACAAGAGGTTCCACAAGGCATCAACCATGCCAAATTCTAATTTTTCGATGCCAAGAAACCCTAAACTAGATCGTTAACTAGAGATTAAGCGAAACAACAAGCAAGCAAACAACTTTGCTACTAAGTGAAAGGGATTACAACCTTTGTAGATCCGGTCCTCCACTTCTTTAGCTCCGTGTTGACGTCCCTCCACTGCGATCATCGGGATCCCGGACTCTAGCGATGGTTTCGTCGGAGAAATGAGCGGGCTAGGTCGTTGACTTCGAGGCCGAAGATGATCTACGTCGGGGAGACTCAAACTCAAGCTATTCCTTCACTTGGTCAAAAACTTTGTGAAGAGAACACCCTATACTACAAGGCAAGTAGTAGAGGATGAAGAAATAGAAAGTGGGTTCACTTTAGAATTAGATTTCTCACTCTTTTTCCCATGGCACCATTGGAGCTAGCAAGCTTTTTTGGAGCTTGATGAAGAAGAAGAAGAAAAAATGAATTCAAAGAATAATATGAAACTTATCCTTTTAATCATGGAACCATGGTTGAGTTAAGCCCTCATGCTTAACTCTTGTAGAGAATTAAGCAAAGTATTAGGTTAAGGGTTGGGTTAACTAATATCTTGAACAAATGACAAAAGAGTTGGCTTTGTAAATGTTTATCAAGCTTCATGAAGCTTGATAACTTTGACCAAAGTCTCATTCTTTTGTTATATGCTAGGAAAATAGTAAACCCTAATTTAACCTTGATTTGGTTCAAGTCTCATACACACAACTTGTTTGTATCATCAAGCATGATACAAACATGTACACTTGCATATATCACATATAAATAATGTGCACATTCAAGTGAGAAAATCAATCTTAAGTGAACCAATACTAGTTAATGTAAAGTGATATATCAAATATATAATTATACATTAAATCATTAAATCAACACTTGATTTAACGATCCGGTCATATTGCATATAACCGACTAATATCTGGTGTATCAATGTATCGAATCAACACTTGATTCGGTAACCCGGCTATATCTTATACAACCGCCCGATGATACAAATCGCGAGAATAGAATACAGTATTACATACTGGTATTATTCTCGGTCCCGCACATATCTCATATGCGCTTCTATTTCATTTCGCTTGAGCCAGGAAACCCCTGTGTAGGACTCTAAAGACTCGTCAATACGCCGGCAGTAGGTGATGGTCATATCAAACATCCACAAGCCGCAAGCGGTCTGCTAAATGTAATGGCCACCCGGGTATTGAGCAATCAGAAGATCAACGAGCAAGCCCGCTCACACTCTTGTGAATCCAACCAGTAACACTACCGTACAGTCCGGTCTCTTCGTCTGATATGTCGCATATCTTGTTTAGGGGTGGTAAACGTCAGACCCCAATAACTCGATAAGTCATTCGATATGAGGCTCATAACGGGTTGAGAAACTACTGGTAACACTTACCAGTAAATCCCTAAAGCAGCCTTGGCCAAGGACTTCCTGTTATAGCCAATCGAGCACTGCGCAACATCAACTCCCTATATCGGGAGAGACGAAACCCCTCCTATCGCTCATTGCCTCCATGTGATTCGGGACTGTACCCAAAAACCACCGTTTTGCACGCCCTCTTGGACGTGGTAAGGTAGAAATCAAAGCACAGTGGGAATCACACAAGACTCTATGACGATCTCAGGTCTACAGACTAACCTGTACCAGTGTCACCAGAGAACTGCCATCTGACGTAAGGTATAATACCATCTGGGAGTTCTCGGCGAGTCCGTCCAGTGTATCCAGTCTCCACTGAGCACCCGTATATCATCTCTGATGTCAAACACCAATGGATATGGGATCATCCATCGCCCATCTATATGGGTCAAGAAGCTACACGCTAGTCTACTCTGGTATATCGATGCCCCATATCGATACACCCACGACTAGGGACTTTGAAGGATGTACTTATGGACTACCATGTCCCCACTAGTATGATCTGCATCATAGTCCAGGAAGTCAAGTACACATCCTAATGGCTTTACCAACATGTAACAGAGAGACAATCAGTGTACACGTTAAGGTAAAGAGTAACCAGATAGCATACTATCATATCGAGCAAGAAAGTCATCCCTATATATGTCCAAGCATCCTCTACAATATACATCCTATGTATAGTAATGGCCTCTAGGGCATACATATAACTAACACATCCATTCCCAGTTCTCTACCTTTCTTTTGCCTATGTAACATATTATATATGTGGGATCCCGATCTGGTATCTAATACCCACGACGTAGAGTGTACTAAGAAACAGTTCTCGGTAACTAACACACCCGAAGAAGATGCATCAGCATGCTCATTGCTCGTTTGGGTGGCGTGAGAATCCGGATATTCCCTTATTTCCTGCTCGGACTTATAACAATTATAAGATAGAGCGGAACCAACGTTCCCCAGCTCAGTATAATAAGCGGGTTCAGTCAATACATCCATATTATTATCTTGATTAAGGAGTGATATGGTCGCTACCTGGAGAGCGATAGAAGAAAACACTTAGCGTATGCCCTTTTAAGATTAGATTGGTTATTATCTTATCTAATCAGGATGGCTCCCACCGTTTTTATCAAATCTTCTTTCAAACCCTAAAAAGTAAGTGTTAGTGTATATGCCCTAGGGGCCATTATTGTATCATACTTCTATGTATATTACTTAATGGAAGCTTAGGATATTCATAATTGTATATACATTCTTGCTAAAAATGGTAGTATGCTACTTGGTTTGTGTTTACTTTAATATGTGCATATGTTTCTTGTAACGTATCACTTATACATATTAGTAGAGCCCATAGGATCTTTGCTTGATTACCAGCGTTGTGATGGCAGTCACACTTGTGGGGGCTGGGTAGTCTATAAGCAGCATCCTATACTTGTCCCTAGTCGCAGGATTATCGAGACTAGGCATCGATACACCAGAGTAGACTAGTGTGTACACTTCTCATCCCAGTTGGGGAGATGGTCTGTCCCACAGCCATCAGTACGTCGTACTGGAGATAGTATACAGGTGCTTGTTAGGTTACGGGTACACCGGACATGACTCGCAGGGGAATTGTTGGTTGGTATTATACCCGACTTCAGTTAACAGTTCCCAGGTGACATGAGTACAGCATAGTCCGCAGACTTGACACAGCTACTTCGCCTCGAATGTGTCCCACTATTCTTAGATTGCTACCCTACCACGGCTCAAAGGAGTCGTGCAAACAGGTAGCAGTTGGGTGCAGTCCCGAGCACTTAGAGGCAGTGGCGGTTAGAAAGGATACGCCTCCCGGTATTGGGAGTTGATATCGCGCTGTGTCAGAGAGCCATTACGCAAAGTCTCTGTCCAGGGCAAGCGAGATTTACTGGTAGGTTCCAGTAGTTTCTTAGGGTGTAATGGGCTACGCTCCGACACGACTTATACCGCTATTAGGGGACTGACGCTTGCCGCCCCCTAGGCTAGATATGCGATAGTCTTAGACGAATAGACCGTATTGTACGGAGATTGTCACATCAGGCTCAGTAGGAGTTCGTATGGATTTCCTCATCGGCCGTCTTATCGACATCTCCCTGGGGACCGTTACGTACAGCTAGTGCCGCTTGCAGTCTGTGGTTAAACCCACTGCCAGCGTAGTGTCGAGTCTTTAGAGTCCCACACAGAGAGTTTCCCTGCTCCAGGCTTAACGATATAGAGGTCGTATGGTTTTACGACAAGGGTTCGGACGCATACGTGTTTAAACGCACGTGCGACGTTCGGACAGTTTTTACTAGCCGGCTTTTGTTTAAGCCAGATTCTATTATCGGGTTATTGGATTTATACAGTCTAAATTTTTTCCGTGTTTTCACGGATTGGAGGGGCGTTCTCGTAATTTTCCGGGATGCTTCTAGAAGCATGGTGACTTGGGGGTTAAGGCGGCATACGCATTTATTGCTTAATGACTCATTTGTGTGATTCATCCATGGTATTAAATGATGCATTAATTAGTTAGTGAGTCATATGATGAATCATACAAGGTGAATGAATCAACCATGATGATTAATCATTTATATTATTTATTTGATAAATTGTTATGGTTGTTAAATTCAAATGAGCTCATTATTCATATTCATTCTTATCATCACCTTCTCTCTCCTCAAGCTCTCTCATTCTTGAAATCCTAACCTCTCATGTGTTGAGATCAAGGGCTAACTAGACTAATACATCCATAACCTCACTCTATATCCCCTAGGTAGCTTAGATTAGGACTTCGAGCAACCTAGTTATCTCAAGTTAGAGATCAAGCTTGGCGTAGGAGCTCTCGGGTGGATCGTCTTTGACTCGAGGAGGCCGTTGAGGTGCCGATGTTCCAAGGAGCCTACGAGGAGTGGAGGACAGCGATGAAGACCCGAAGGACAAGTAACGTGAGGTATAACTTCGAATCCGAGTAGTTAAATCTCTCGTAGTTTGCTAGTAACGGTTTAGATATGATTCATGCGCTCAAGTCCGTGTTACGAAGCTTTGATAATCGTTTTTCATATATTCCGCCTCCCCGCAAGTTCGTGGGGTAAGTGACATGGACTTATAGTGGTATCAGAGCCAACTAAACCATTACTAGCTTGTTAGCAACTGATTAGAACTTCGATCGTTAGAAAACGCGAAAATGAAACCCCGGTTACCCTAACAGTTCTGTTAATTTTAAACATGTCTAAAAAAATATTTGATATGCCTTAAAATTCACAGCAGGTAAATATAAGAATTCTGGGAAAATACGTAGTTCTAACTCGGCTTGATGGCCACGGATCCGCGGCAAGAGTGTGCTTTTGGCCGCGGATCCGCGGCGGAGTCAACTCCGAGTTGACTCCGATTTGCTCAGTAATTCATATTTTGTGGTGTTCTGTTTTCCTGTATATTCTGTTTCTGCCCAGGTTACTTCAGTGCTGGTTTGCTTTTGGGGTAGACACGGAAAAAGGTTTTTGATCGATGTTCTAAGTTATTTGCTAATTGGGTTTTTATCTGTAATGTTTAATGTGTTCGTAAACCTTCCCTAACTGGTAGTATGTCGGTTGGCAGGGGGTTACACATTTCTGTAATGTTTACTGTTTGTGTATATGGACTTGATTGGAGTGTTGTGATGATTAGCCGAGGTTTGTGATGGGTTTAATATTCATTCATTCGATGTAAATGTAATATGATGTAATATTCTTTTGCGGGGCGCATCCAGGTTGCGGTTGTAGCCACCGTTGTATTATTTCTGTTTACTGTTTTTTGCTCCTAGGATAGACCCAAGGCGGGGTATACAAACTACCGGGTACGTTGAAGTGTTTAGTGGCCTGCTCACGTTGTTGAGGGAGACCGCTTCACTTCGGGTACTTGGCGGGTAGTTTGCCGTACCCGTAGGGGTCTAGGGTTGGGGTAATGGCTATTCATCACAACTGTGTAATCCGTCTTTTATTGCAGGCTCAAAGAAAATGCGAATTGCTAGTATATCCAATAAAGTTCATCTGTGATGTGGAATGCTTATTATTGCGTCTGATGAATGTACAATATCTATATATGATAGCTATTAGACGTCACTTATGTTTTACACCCGCGCTAGCCCAGCCCCCGCTCTGTCGTTAGTTAAGTAACCTAACGGGTGATGACGGGACCCAGTGGCGAATGCAGATGGCATAAGAGGACGTGGTATTTTCGTTGTTTTCTACAATGATAGGATAAATGATGGGACGCATTATTATAATGCAAAGAAAATAAACCAAAGTTCAATCGTTGGAACAAATTTAAAAGAAACCACTCGGTTATTTTAAAAAGAGCAGAATTTTTTAATTGCGGGGCTTTAACCACTCCTATTAAAAAGCTATCAGGTTCCTTCGATTATATCAAGTTCACTACGTTCACGGTTTTTGCCAAAACCATTCTTAGCCCTCCGTCATTTCGTTTGGGTATTCAGTAGTATTCAAGCTATGTATTTTGGCCAAAGTCAAGGCATAGTGTTTGGTAGCTGCTGGGTATTCATTTGTTGCATAGTTAGATGAGTTAGTTTAGGACAGTCGTATTATCATTTGACCAAAGTCAGGGGTATGTACGGATGGGTTCAAATTAACCTGGATAATGACGGGTAGAACTTGACATGTGACTTATGACATTTTGACCAAAGCCAAGGTCATAAGAGCATAGGGCAAAAATTTATATCGGGAATTTCTAAAGAAACTGAAATTTGCAGAGAGAGCATACCATTTTGGAGTTTGATGAATGTTGGTAGGATTCCTTCAACATTATCATACGATGATATTTTGGATCCCGATCCTACTGTGAGTATATACTACTTATCAGGAGATTCGTCACTTAACGATCAATGCTATAAACCAAGTAGGTGCCGAAAAAGGTGTCAGCGGGGCCACGCCCGCAGAGAAAAGAGGTTATTTAATTAAGAAACTTCATAAAAGTGTTGGAAAACCTCTCTCGAAGTATCGACACTGATCTGGCTGAACGGTTAAGCAAGAATTGTACAGTGAGAATAGTCCTGGCTAATTCTTCTTTTATGGTTTGAGGAGGGATTCGAGAAACAGTGGGAGCCATCCTATTTAGATAAATTAAAAACCACTCTAAACTTGTAAGAGCATCATGCTAAAAGTGTTTTCTTCTCTCTCTTATAATTACAGCGACCATGTGACCACGACTAGGTTACATCTAGATAACAAATTGACTGATTCTGACTTATATGACTGGCAAAGGTCTGTCCAGATGTCTATTGCCTTTGACAAGATGGATCACCCTATTACCACTGAAGATCCCGCCGTCCCAGGTCCAGTTTCCACCGTCACGGATATGGATATCCGCCAGACAAGGGAAAAGGATAAAGCGAAAGCCAAATGCCTCGTGTTAGCTTCAATTAATGGTGTATACCAGAAGCAGCACGAGAAGATGGACTCAGTTTCCATCTTTCTCCATAATAAATATTTATATGGAGAGAAATCTCATATCGCAAGTTATGAGACCTAGAACGAATTAATTCAAGCGAGGTTGACTTTCACGTCATCTGTAGGGGACAACGTCCTTACAATAACTAGCTGTATTGATGAGCTCAAAGACCTGGAGACCATGTTGGGAAACAGGTCAGATACAGACTTGGTTCTACAGTCTCTACCTTCTACCATGAAGGAAACCAGGGAAGTAGAAGGAAAGAGAAAGGAAATAGTTTCGGGACTGAATGTAGTAAAAGAGGGACATTCCTATTGTTATGGGATTGGGCATTGGCAGAATGATTGCTGGGCTTTTGAAGCCAGTAGCCAGGATACGAAGCATGTTGTGGCTTCAGCCTCAAGTGTATTTGTAATTGAGAACTGTTTGTCAATTAACTCTACTTCCTGGGTACTAGATACCGGAGCAGGATCTCATATCTGTAATTTATTACATGCTTTGAGAAACCGTAGAGTTATGAAGGTAGGTGATTTGTCTCTCAGAGTTGCAAACGGAATGAGCGTGGACGCTGAATCCGTCGAAAAATATCGCCTAAGTTTGACAAGTGGGCAGATATTGATTCTACGTAACTGTCTGTATGTACCTAGTATGACTTGCAATATCATATCAGTGTCCTCACTTTCAAGAGAGGGATATGATTTTACATTCGTAAGGGATGTAGTTCACATCCACCTAAATCAAGTTTTGATTGGGTCCGGTACTTTAGATAACGGCATATACGTATTGAGTCAAGCTCAGGTTTTCTGTCACGACCCGCAGGGTACGGAACGTGACTGGCACTTAAGTTTACGAAACGTTTCAAGACGTCCGTAAAATAAGTAAGCCAAAGCCCAGAAAACCAAAACCAAATAAGCAAAAGAGTGAAGAGAACCCAATCAATTGAAAACGAGTTTATCAAATAAGTCATATAAAACCCTTTTTAAAAACAATATCAATTTTTCCGAAAATTTCGGCAGAGTCTCCTTTGTAAATACTGGCCCCCAAAATGGGTACAACAAAAAATATATATGAATCCAACAAATAAGGCATCCCCAAGCGGGAGCTAGCTCTTCGCCACAAGGCGGTCACAAATCCCACGCAATATAAAGCAACAACATGCGAAATAATCATAATGAAGCATAAGAAAAACAGCATGTCGACTCAAGTGAGCTCGACCCCAAAATACAGCATAAAAGTCCACAAACCTCACAGTCTCATCTCTAGGTCAATATACAATAATACTGGTAGATACAGTAGATGGAGTACACTAGATACAAAGAATATACAAGGTGGTACAAAAAAATAGTAATATAACCCACCTAAGAGCAAAACCTCGAGTCCAGGCAAAGGAGGCAAAAGAAACAAGTGCGCTCGCCGCTACTGTACTGACGGAGCGGACCTGCAAAAGACTGTGGCACAACGGGGGTGAGTTGACAACTCGTGAGTAATAAATAACATCTACAAAGGCTATCGTATGCATGCACACAAGCATCCTAGCATCTAAAATACAGGTATGACTGGATGCACTAGCAGGTGTGTATACAACATCAGTGTACTAGCAGGTGTATGTATGCAACATGAATATCTGAGGTCTCAATTGGTATATATAAGAAACATTTTATCTCTTTTTGTTTTTGAAACTCTTTTAGAATGCCAGCATAATACTCATAGAATCGACAACAATCTGTGTCCAGCAACGACACCTAAAAACTGTCTCAAATCTCATAAATCCATGTCATAGTGTCTCTGGCCTCAGCCATCCGGCTGACCCATCTCAATGTCAATATCTCATCCTCTCGCGGCCCCGGTCGGTATCCTCTGGATATCCGCCGTGCCCAATGAAGTCACCCGTAGGTAATCCGTCCCCTGCCAGGCTCATCGTCAGCAACACGAGCTTCTTGCCCCGGGGTACCTTACCGGGCCCACCATGTACCCGAGACGGTTCATCCAACTCCTCGAAACGGGTCTCGAAAACCACAGCAAACTCATGGTGGACGACACTTACATCACTAGAAACTGCAATTTACATATTTTAAAAATATAATAAGTTTAGAAATTTTGCGGCTTTCCCCCGAAATCCAGAATATCACAAAATCTCAAGAAATCCTCATAAATGCATATGCCAATGATAATGAATGCATATGGTGTCAATAATCAAGTTGCGATGTATGATTGATAGATTAGGCATGAACAATTAATATGATGAAGTACATGCACATGAATAGCAATCCTACGATTTCATTTTAAGGAATTAAAGCAATAGCGCAAGTTTAAGTATCAATTATAGTAAAAGGGTTCAATTTAAAGGTTATCTAGTGTGGTGGCATGGCAATTACCAGTGTGTGTGTGTAAGCATGAATAGTGCTCGTGCTGCATATAAAAACCCTGGCAATGGTGCAGGTGTCCTATAGAATGGGTTCGTATATGTATGTCAATATAAGGCATGAATATAGCAAATAATCATACAAGTATTACATCCCTAATTACTAACATTACTAAGAATCTTTTTAAGCTACTAAAACTATCGGGCGACTTGCGCCATCCAACGATAGTCCCCCGTAGATGTTACATCTACTCACCGGAATCCCTAGCTAGTCACGTCCGATCACCGCTTTCCCCTTTCGAGCCGCGTCTGACGTCTCCGCGACCGAACCTGGAATTACATCAATACCAAACATAAGGTTACATATCAAGAACGATGCAAAACCCAAACGAAGATACTAATGTTCACAAGCTAGGTACAACGTGCACAGGTGTGCGGAACGCACGCGAAAATCGCAAAACTAACTAGAATCGTCGATTAGGTCGCCCGGAAAAACTGAAACCCGAACACTCACACATCCTAAAAGTCATAGGATATGCTAAAAATGTCATCAAGACATCGCAATTAATTCATCACAATATTTTAGTAAAAACTAGTAAGCACTAATTTGCAATTTGGTGCAAACATCGACAATTAGCGACAAAGTTAACACAATCCAACACAACAATCCAAACTAATTCACTAGATAGCCACTACACTAATTTTAAACCATTAACTATGCTTCAAAACATATTTTCCACAACCAACCCTTCTCTTGATTTTTGGTAATTAGCA
Source organism: Agapanthus africanus (assembly GCA_030015575.1). NCBI lineage: Eukaryota > Viridiplantae > Streptophyta > Magnoliopsida > Asparagales > Amaryllidaceae > Agapanthus > Agapanthus africanus. The sequence continues at coordinate 689,647,971 of JASDDO010000019.1, read as the reverse complement.
AAACAAGGAAAATATCACACAAGATTAACTTGGATTAGCATAACATCAAGCCACTTAAGCAAAGTAACCTTATAGATTGGTTAAGTAAACAACTAGATAGCTAATTAGCTTTAATTAACTAAATAATGGTTTCTAAAATCCCTAGTTTAACCTTAACCATAAACCTTTAAAAACTAGATTAGAAACTAACACTAAATTTTAGCCCAATTTAGCAAGTTAACCACTTAGATTAAGCTAACAAAATAACTAGATAACAAAATAGCTTAATTAACCTCTTAATGGTGTTCTAAACCCTAAATTAATTTCAAACCACAACTTTAAAAAAAACTAGTATGCAAATAGCACTAAAATTAACACTAAAACAATTTTCAAAGTTCAATTAGCACACTTTAAACTACAATTTAACCAAAGATTGAAATTATACCTCAGAATCTATGGATCTAGCATGATCATTTGCCTCTAAAATTGCCTCCTTTCCACAAGATTTAAACCAAATTGGGCTTGAAAAGAGATAGAATAAGGTTTTGTGTTGAATTTGTGAAGAAAATTAGGGTTTTCGGTGGATTTTTTTGATGAAATTGAAGCAAAAGGAGATGGGGGAAAATGGGACCTGCACATTCTTGAGGCTTGGCCAGGGAATAGGGTGGGGGGAAAGTGAGGAATTGGAGTTGGAAAAACCAAGGTCAAAGCTCTCACATGTCACTCAAAACCCATACCTAAATTACTATATTTTAATCCTATTCAAAACAATTCATTCACAATTGTTAAAGTCAAATGGAGGGGGATGGGGCTGTTGCAGCAGTGGTGGGGTCGTCCTTGGGGTGTGGGGGTGAGTGGGAGAGGTTACAAAAAGAATCCCATGCAAAAAGACCCCTCACAAGTCCAAAATTGCAAGTTTTAGCTTAAAATTCAATAAATTTCGATTTGCATAATAAAAATTAGTTAAAATTTAAAATAAAATATTAAAAATTTATATTACAACTAGATTTTAATTAACATGATTTTAAAGCTTAAATTTAGCCCATTTAAATTTGTATTTATCGCTAATTTAATGTATTTTCTTACCGGCTTAAAATAATATTAAAAATTGAAAAATTAGGGAAAAATTTTAAACGACCAGAATTTCATAATTAACTCATTTGCTACTAAAAACTAGCAATTACCTATCCAAATAAGGTATAATTAGTCCTAAACTGCAAAATAACAAAAAGGACGGTTTTCGGAAAAATACCGAATTTTCACCGATTTTCAGGAAAACACCAAAATGACTTTTCAAGGCGTTACAATCTTCCCCCTTAAAGAAATTCGGTCCCCGAATTTAAAAAATATAACTACGTGTACCTTCAAAGAGATGGGGATATTTCTTCCTCATCTCGCCCTCGGTCTCCCAGGTAACCTCCTCGCTGCTCGGGCTACGCCAAAGGACCTTGACGGTTGGTATAATCTTCGATCTCAACTTCTTCACCTGCCGATCCAGGATGGCCACCGGCTGCTCTGCAAAAGAAAGGTCGCGCTCTAGCTGGACTGTCGGGTGCTGAATCGCATGCGAAGGGTCGTGAAGGTACTTGCGGAGCATTGAAACATGGAAGACGGGGTGAACATTGGGAAAGCTGGGTGGAAGGGCCAAACGATATGCAACAGCGCCAACACGCTCGAGGATCTCGAAGGGACCAACGAATCTAGGGCTAAGCTTCCCCTTTCGCCCAAAACGCATCACGCCCTTCATCGGAGAGACCCTCAGAAAAACATGGTCGCCAACTGCGAACTCTAACCTGCGACGGTGGCTGTCTGCATATGATTTCTGTCTGCTCTGAGCAGCTCTCATCTGGTCTCGGATCAACTGTATCTTCGCTGTCGTCTCCTCAATAAGCTGCGGCCCCAAAAAGCTGCTCTCGCTGAGCTCTGTCCAACAGACGGGTGATCTGCATCTCCTCCCATACAATGCCTCGAAAGGTGCCATCTGAATAGTATCCTGGAAGCTGTTGTTGTAGGAGAACTCCACTAGAGGTAAATGACGATCCCAGCTAGCGCCGAAGTCTAAAACGCACGCTCTGAGCATGTCCTCGAGAGTCTGAATGGTCCGCTCTGACTGTCCGTCGGTCTGCGGATGAAACGCTGTGCTGAAGTTCAAACGAGTGCCCAAAGCCTCCTGAAGTCTCTGCCAAAGTCGGCCGGTGAACTGGGTGCCTCGATCTGACACGATACAAGTCGGTACGCCATGCAACCGCACGATCTCGTCGATGTAAAGCTGGGCATACTGAGCGAAGCTGAAAGTCGTCTTCACTGGCAGGAAGTGAGCCGCTTTCTTCAATCGATCTACGATCACCCAGATGGAGTCGTACCCTCGACTGGTCCTGGGTAGACCCACAACGAAGTCCATCGAAATCTGCTCCCATTTCCACTCTAGAATGGGTAACGGCTGTAGCTCTCCTGCGGCCTCTGTTGCTCGGCCTTGACTTGCTGACAAGTCAGGCATCTCGATACAAACTCCGTAATGCCCCTCTTCATCCCGTCCCACCAGTAGGTCTCTCATATCATGGTACATCTTGGTGGAACCGGGGTGGACACTATACACTGATCGGTGTGCCTCCTCAAGAATGTCGCGCCGCAATCCATCAGCATCTGGTACGCACAGTCTAGATCCATATCGTAAAATCCCCTGATCATCAATCACGAACTCGGAAAATCTGCCATGTCCCATCTGTGCCATGATCTCTGAGCAACGGTCGTCGCTGCGCTGTTCCTCATATATACGGTCAAGCAACTGTGGGCGTGCACGAACATGCGCGAGCTGTCCCCCTGTCTGAGTGAACTCGAACTCAACTCGGCTGTCGCATAACATCTGCCAATCTGCTGACGACTGCCTCTGCACTGCGCGCAAAAAGGATAGACTACCCCCGGGCCTCCTACTCAACGCGTCTGCCACCACATTCGCCTTGCCTGGGTGATATAAGATCTCGCAGTCGTAGTCTTTCACCAACTCCATCCAACGATGCTGTCTGAGGTTCAGGTCTCGCTGCTGAAATATGTATTTTAAGCTCTTGTGGTCTGTGAATATTTGGCACGACTCGCCATATAGGTAATGTCGCCAAATCTTCAATGCAAAGACCACTGCATCCATCTCCAAATCATGAGTGGGGTAGTTCTATTCATGCTTCTTCAACTGCCAAGAAGCATATGCGATTACTCGGCCATGCTGCATCAATACGCATCCTAACCCTACACGCGAAGCATCACAGTAGACCACAAATCCGCCTGATCCCGAAGGCAAAGATAATACCGGCGCCGTATTCAAACGAGTCCGTAGCTGCTGAAAACTGTGCTCGCACTCCTCCGTCCAAACGAAAGGAACTCCCTTCCGGGTCAAACCGGTCAAAGGTGCAGCTATACGGGAGAAGTCCTGAACAAAACGCCTGTAGTAGCCCGCCAGGCCTAGAAAACTACGGATCTCAGTAACCGATGTAGGTCGGGGCCACCGCTGAACAACCTCAATCTTCTTCGGGTCCACACAAATGCCGTCTCTCGTAACCACGTGACCCAAGAATCCGACGCTGTCCAGCCAGAATGCACACTTGGAGAACTTTGCGAACAGCTGGTGCTCCCTCAGAGTTTGTAACGTAATATGCAAGTGCTGCTCGTGCTCCTCTCTACTCCGGGAGTACACCAAGATATCGTCGATAAACACGATGATGAACAAGTCAAGATACGGCCTGAATGTACGGTTCATCAAATCCATGAATGCTGCTGGGGCGTTGGTGAGTCCGAACGACATCACCAAAAACTCATAGTGGCCGTAGCGTGTGCGGAAAGCTGTCCTCGGTATATCCTCCTGTCGAACTCGCAGCTGATGGTATCCTGATCGCAAGTCGATCCCCGAAAAATGTCCCGCACCCTGAAGCTGGTCGAACAAATCATCAATGCGTGGCAGCGGATATCTGTTCCGAACGGTAACTTTGTTCAGCTGGCTGTAGTCGATACATAAGCACAAACTTCCATCCTTCTTCTTGACAAACAGGACCGGAGCACCCCACGGAGAAACACTAGGTCGAATAAGCCCTTTATCTAACAATTCCTGCAACTGATCCTTCAGCTCTCGAAGCTCTGCCGGGGCCATCCGATAAGGTGGTATGGAAATGGGCCCCGAGCCGGGAATCAAATCGATGCAGAACTCAACGTCGCGCTCAGGTGGTAGCCCAGGTAGCTCATCAAGGAAAACATCAGGGAACCCACAAACAACCGGGACCCGGTCCAACGGAACCTCTGCAGCTCGAGTATCATAAATATACGCTAAGAATCCCTGACATCTCTTCCGCAAGAGCTGACCAGCGCGAAGAGACGAAATCAAGCTGGGAAGGGTGACGCTGCGGTCTCCCTGAATAACAAGGACTGGCTCTTCCGGAAAGCTAAATATGACTGCCTTCTCACGGCAGTCCACCGAAGCATAATAAGTGGCTAGCCAATCCATGCCCAGAAGCACATCAAAGTCCAACATATCGAGGAGAATCAAATCAACTGATGAATCCCTCTCCCCGATACGAACGGAACACAAACGAAATACAAAACGAGCGACAAACGACTCGCTTACCGGAGTAACAACAACAAGCAGATGATCTAACGACGACGACTCATGGCCCAACATCGGTGCAAAGTGTGTAGAGACGTACGAATGTGTGGAACCTGGGTCAAATAACACCCGTGCATCGAAAGAACAAACTGGCAAGGTACCTGTCACAACGGCATTGGATGCCTGCGCATCTTGCGGTGTCAAAGCAAAAACTCGGGCCTGTCCTCTACCGATAGCGGGCTGACCTCGACCTCGGCCTCTGCCTCTGCCTCCTCGTCCTCTCTGAACAGGACCGCCGCGTCCACGGCCTCTGGGTGCACCTAACTGGCGTGGAGCATCGCCGGTGGTAGGAAGTAGGGCTCTCTGAGGAGGGGGTGGTGATGGTGGTAGGGTCACATACGGAACTGTCGCTGCTCCCTGTCGTCTCGTCGGACAGTCTCTGACAAGATGATACGGACTCCCGCACCCAAAACACCCTGGCGACGGCTGCTGTCCCTGGGGATAAGAACCATATAACTGTCCCCGACCAAATCCTCTGCCAGGCCTATCTCTCGGAAAAAATCTGGCGCGCTGCCTCTGAGACGGTACATCGGTGCGAATCCTCTTCGGCCCAGAAACGGCCGAAGTCTGTGATATGCGTGCCTCCATCCGTAATGCCGTATCCATAGCAGCTGAATAAGTGTCGTAGTGCTGGGCGCCAATGGCAAGATATAGTTGGGCATCAAGTCCCTGTACGAACCTCTTCACCATCTTCTCTTCGGTATCCACCAAATACGGAGCATATCGGGATAACTGTGTAAACTGGATGTCATACTCAGACACCGTCATCACAGGTGTCTTGACTAAGGCCTCGAAGCTACGAGCTCTGGCGTCACGAACGCTCTCTGGGAGGAAACGAGCTAGAAAGACCGCTGTAAACTCGGCCCACGTCATAGGCGGTAGACCTGCAGCTCGACCTCTCGAGACTGACTCCCACCATGTCTGCACGAGACCCTCTAGTCGAAAACTCGCAAGCTCCACCCATCGATCATCCGAACATCTCAGCGAACGGCAGATCCTGGCTAAACTGTCAAGGAACATCTGTGGGTCCCCCGCTGCCTCGGTGCCGGTGAATACTGGAGGTCTCAGCCTCATGAAATCCTGTAGTGAAACCGGGATGGTCACGGTGGTAGTAGTAGGAGCAGGTATCATGGTCGTCTGTGATGTAGTAGGTGCGTCATCCGGCCTCGGTGTACGACTGGCTGCAACTAGGGATCCTACCATCTGACGTAGCTCCTGCATGCCCCCCATCATCTGTCGCAACTCCTCCATACCAGTCTCGAGCCTATCCATACGGCCTGGGGAAGGTGGATCGGTCTGTCCCTGCGGCGTAGGCATACCCCCCTGCTCAGTCCTAGTCTCGGACGAGCCAGCAAATCTCGTCTCGGGCGGCAGCCCTCTATGCCCTCGTAGCCTTCGGTGGCATAGTGGCTGTTACAGGAAAACGGATAGTAAGAACAGTGCAATAGGATCATAGGATACACGAAATTGAAGAAGGAATTTTCAAGCAAGTATATCCTAAAGTCACTTAGGCGGAGTACCGTATCGCAAGTATGCCGCGGACATACACACGCTACGTTACCCTACTTAAGTCACTTACTCCATCTACCAAGGGTCATCCTACACTCAAAAAGGTAAAACCTATCGCTTTGATACCAACTTTGTTACGACCCCCAGGGTACGGAACGTGACTGGCACTTAAGTTTACGAAACGTCTCAAGACGTCCGTAAAATAAGTAAGCCAAAGCCCAGAAAACCAAAACTAAATAAGCAAAAGAGTGAAGAGAACCCAATCAATTGAAAACGAGTTTATCAAATAAGTCATATAAAACCCTTTTTAAAAACAATATCAATTTTTCCGAAAATTTCGGCAGAGTCTCCTTTGTAAATACTGGCCCCCAAAATGGGTACAACAAAAAATATATATGAATCCAACAAATAAGGCATCCCCAAGCGGGAGCTAGCTCTTCGCCACAAGGCGGTCACAAATCCCACGCAATATAAAGCAACAACATGCGAAATAATCATAATGAAGCATAAGAAAAACAGCATGTCGACTCAAGTGAGCTCGACCCCAAAATACAGCATAAAAGTCCACAAACCTCACAGTCTCATCTCTAGATCAATATACAATAATACTGGTAGATACAGTAGATGGAGTACACTAGATACAAAGAATATACAAGGTGGTACAAAAAAATAGTAATATAACCCACCTAAGAGCAAAACCTCGAGTCCAGGCAAAGGAGGCAAAAGAAACAAGTGCGCCCGCCGCTACTGTACTGACGGAGCGGACCTGCAAAAGACTGTGGCACAACGGGGGTGAGTTGCCAACTCATAAGTAATAAATAACATCTACAAAGGCTATCGTATGCATGCACACAAGCATCCTAGCATCTAAAATACAGGTATGACTGGATGCACTAGCAGGTGTGTATACAACATCAGTGTACTAGCAGGTGTATGTATGCAACATGAATATCTGAGGTCTCAATAGGTATATATAAGAAACATTTTATCTCTTTTTGTTTTTGAAACTCTTTTAGAATGCCAGCATAATACTCATAGAATCGACAACAATCTGTGTCCAGCAACGACACCTAAAAACTGTCTCAAATCTCGTAAATCCATGTCATAGTGTCTCTGGCCTCAGCCATCCGGCTGACCCATCTCAATGTCAATATCTCATCCTCTCGCGGCCCCGGTCGGTATCCTCTGGATATCCGCCGTGCCCAATGAAGTCACCGGTAGGTAATCCGTCCCCTGCCAGGCTCATCGTCAGCAACACGAGCTTCTTGCCCCGGGGTACCTTACCGGGCCCACCATGTACCCGAGACGGTTCATCCAACTCCTCGAAACGGGTCTCGAAAACCACAGCAAACTCATGGTGGACGACACTTACATCACTAGAAACTGCAATTTACATATTTTAAAAATATAATAAGTTTAGAAATTTTGCGGCTTTCCCCCGAAATCCAGAATATCACAAAATCTCAAGAAATCCTCATAAATGCATATGCCAATGATAATGAATGCATATGGTGTCAATAATCAAGTTGCGATGTATGATTGATAGATTAGGCATGAACAATTAATATGATGAAGTACATGCACATGAATAGCAATCCTACGATTTCATTTTAAGGAATTAAAGCAATAGCGCAAGTTTAAGTATCAATTATAGTAAAAGGGTTCAATTTAAAGGTTATCTAGTGTGGTGGCATGGTAATTACCAGGGTGTGTGTGTAAGCATGAATAGTGCTCGTGCTGCATATAAAAACCATGGCAATGGTGCAGGTGTCCTATAGAATGGGTTCGTATATGTATGTCAATATAAGGCATGAATATAGCAAATAATCATACAAGTATTACATCCCTAATTACTAACATTACTAAGAATCTTTTTAAGCTACTAAAACTATCGGGCGACTTGCGCCATCCAACGATAGTCCCCCGTAGATGTTACATCTGCTCACCGGAATCCCTAGCTAGTCACGTCCGATCACCGCTTTCCCCTTTCGAGCCGCGTCTGACGTCTCCGCGACTGAACCTGGAATTACATCAATACCAAACATAAGGTTACATATCAAGAACGACGCAAAACCCAAACGAAGATACTAACGTTCACAAGCTAGGTACAACGTGCACAGGTGTGCGGAACGCACGCGAAAATCGCAAAACTAACTAGAATCGTCGATTAGGTCGCCCGGAAAAACTGAAACCCGAACACTCAAAATCCGCACTCACACATCCTAAAAGTCATAGGATACGCTAAAAATGTCATCAAGACATCGCAATTAATTCATCACAATATTTTAGTAAAAACTAGTAAGTACTAATTTGCAATTTGGTGCAAACATCGACAATTAGCGACAAAGTTAACACAATCCAACACAACGATCCAAACTAACTCACTAGATAGCCACTACACTAATTTTAAACCATTAACTATGCTTCAAAACATATTTTCCACAACCAACCCTTCTCTTGATTTTTGGTAATTAGCAAAACAAGGAAAATATCACACAAGATTAACTTGGATTAGCATAACATCAAGCCACTTAAGCAAAGTAACCTTATAGATTGGTTAAGTAAACAACTAGATAGCTAATTAGCTTTATTTAACTAAATAATGGTTTCTAAAAAGCCTAGTTTAACCCTAACCATAAACCTTTAAAAACTAGATTAGAAACTAACACTAAATTTTAGCCCAATTAGCAAGTTAACCACTTAGATTAAGCTAACAAAATAACTAGATAACAAAATAGCTTAATTAACCTCTTAATGGTGTTCTAAACCCTAAATTAATTTCAAACCACAACTTTAAATAAAACTAGTATGCAAATAGCACTAAAATTAACACTAAAACAATTTTCAAAGTTCAATTAGCACACTTTAAACTACAATTTAACCAAAGATTGAAATTATACCTCACAATCTATGGATCTAGCATGATCATTTGCCTCTAAAATTGCCTCCTTTCCACAAGATTTAAACCAAATTGGGCTTGAAAAGAGATAGAAGAAGGTTTTGTGTTGAATTTGTGAAGAAAATTAGGGATTTCGGTGGATTTTTTTGGTGAAATTGAAGAAAAAGGAGATGGGGGAAAATGGGGACCTGCACATTCTTGAGGCTCGGCCTGGGAAAAGGGTGGGGGGAAAGTGAGGAATTGGAGTTGGAAAAACCAAGGTCAAAGCTCTCACATGTCACTCAAAACCCATACCTAAATTACTATATTTAATCCTATTCAAAACAATTCATTCACAATTGTTAAAGTCAAATGGAGGGGAATGGGGCTGTTGCAGCAGTGGTGGGGCCGGCCTTGGGGTGTGGGGGTGAGTGGGAGAGGTTACAAAAAGAATCCAATGCAAAAAGACCCCCCACAAGTCCAAAATTGCAAGTTTTAGCTTAAAATTCAATAAATTTCGATTTCCATAATAAAAATTAGTTAAAATTTAAAATAAAATACTAAAAATTTATATTACAACTAGATTTTAATTAACATGATTTTAAATCTTAAATTTAGCCCATTTAAATTTGTATTTATCGCTAATTTAATGTATTTTCTTACCGGCTTAAAATAATATTAAAAATTTTAAAATTAGGGAAAAATTTTAAATGACCAGAATTTCATAATTAACTCATTTGCTACTAAAAACTAGCAATTATCTATCCAAATAAGGTATAATTAGTCCTAAACTGCAAAATTACAAAAAGGACGGTTTTCGGAAAAATACCGAATTTTCACCGATTTTCAGGAAAACACCAAAACGACTTTTCAAGGCGTTACATTTTCAATGTCCAGAACTCACTTAAAAGAAAGTCTCCGGAATTAAATCAGGCTTTCTTATGGCATTGTAGACTATGTCACATCAATGAGAGAAGGTTGACTAATTACATAGAGAAGGATATTTGAATCCATTCGAATATCAATCTTATGCTACTTGTGAATCTTGTCTCATAAGAAAGATGACAAAGACTCCGTTTACTGGACACGGAGTAAGAGCAAGTGAGCTCTTGGGACTCGTACACAGTGACGTGTGCGGTCCAATGTCTACACATGCGCGAGGTGGTTATTCATACTTCATTACTTTTACGGATGATTTCTCTAGATATGGATATGTCTTCTTAATGAAGCATAAATCCGAGGCCTTTGAGAAATTCCAAGAATACAAGAATGAAGTGGAAAAACAAACAGACAAAAGTATCAAGACAATAAGATCTGATCGAGGTGGTGAATACTTAAGTGCTGAGTTCCTGGGTTACTTAAAAGAGAATGGAATTCTCTCTCAGCTTACTCCTCTATACACACCACAACACAATGGTGTATCGGAAAGAAGGAATCGAACTCTATTGGATATGGTTCGTTTCATGATGAGTAAGGCTGAGTTACCGCAATCTTTCTGGGGTTATGCGCTAGAATCAGCGGCATATCTTCTGAACAGGGCTCCTACCAAGACTGTGCCTACCACACCATATCATATATGGAGTGGAAAGAAACCCCATCTTCAACATCTGAAGATATGGGGATGTCCAGCTTTTGTTAAAAAGCAGCATGTGGACAAGCTCGAGGCACGATCTGTTAGTGTATATGCCCTAGAGGCCATTACTGTATCATACTAGTATGTATATTACTTGATGGAAGCTTGGGATATTCACAGTTGTACAGACAATCTTGCTCAATATAGTAGTATGCTACTTGGTTTGTCTCTGCTTTAATGTGTACATGTGTGTTTATTTATTATATCACCTATACGCATTAGTAGAGCCCTTAGGATCTTTGCTTGATTACCGGCGTTGTGATGGCGATCACACTCGTGGGGGCTGGGTAATCTACAAGCACATCCTTATACACGTCCCTGGTCGTGGGAGTATCGAGATAGGGCATCGATGCTCCGGAGTAGACTAGCGTATGCGCTTCTCATCCCAGCACGGGAGACGGTCTGTCCCACAGCCGTCGGTACGTCGTACTTGAGATAGTATGCGGGTGCTCGTTAGGTTACGAGTACACTGGACAGGACTCGTCGGGAACTGATGGTTGGTATTATACCTATCGTCAGTTATCAGTTCCCAGGTGACATGAGTACAGCTTAGTCCGTTGACTTGACACTGTCACTCCGCCTCGAGTGTGTTCCCACTGTTCTTTGATTACTACCCTACCACGGCTCTTCCGAGTCGTGCAAACAGGTAGTAGTTGGGAGCAGTCCCGAAACACTTGGAGGCAGTGACGGTTAGACAGGATTCGTCTCTCTCGGTATTGGGGGTTGACATCGCGCTGTGTCTAGGAGAGCCATTACACGAGTAGTCCCTGGCCAGGGCAAGCGAGATATACTGGAAGGTTTCCAGTGTTATCTCAGGGTGTTTTGGGCTTCACTCCGACACGACTTGTACCGCTATTGGGGGACTGACGTTTTACCGCCCCCTAGGCCCGACATGCGATGTATCAGACGAACAGACCGGACTGTACGGAGAATGTCACATTCAGACTCAGTAGGAGTTCAGATGGGGTTCACCTCGTCAGCCTTCTTGTCGGCATCTACCTGGGGACCGTTACGCACAGCTAGTGCCGCTTGCGGTCTGTGGTTAAACCCACTGCCAGCGTAGTGTCGAGTCTTTAGAGTCCCACACAGAGGGCATTCGCCTCTGGGCAAAACAGAGTAGAGGTCGCATGGTTTTGCGACAGGGTTCGTTCTCATCCGCGCACTTGTGCACGTTTGGAGTCCGGACGGATTATACTGGCAGGCTCTGGTTTGAGCCAGATACTGGTATATAAATTTGGGGTTGCTTTTATATCTTGGTATTCTTGTTCCTCGGAACGAGAATGCAGGTGTGTATGCACAGTTGCTTGAGGCGGAGGATGAGGTATTTCATTAGGGTTTCGGAACGGGTGCGTATGCACAGTTGGCAGTTATCATTTTCCAAACCCTAATGGATTTATGAATTATCTATTAATAATAGTAATTAAATGAGAATAATGTTATGGTTGATTTTGTTGACTTGTTGACCATGGTTGACTTGTTGACCATGGTTGAATGTTGACCACCATCATGCTTTAAAAAGTCCTCCTTGATTCATGCTTACATTTCATTAAATGAAGCATGGTTGTGGTCATTCCAAATTGCCATCAACTATTCTCATTTTGAATTATTATTATTTAGATAATTGTTTTTCTTTTGGCATTATGGTTGCAAGAAAAAAAAAACATAGCTCATTCTATCATAACCTCTCTCTCTCCTCATTTTCATCTTCTTCTTCCTCAAGCTCAAGGTGATTCCTTCTCATGTGTTGAGAATCCATCACCTTGAAAAGAAAGCACTCCATAGATACTCTCTACTCTCTCTAGGGTTCAAGGTTTAGCAAGCCGGAAATCCTAGTTCACTCAAAGATCGAGGAAGAGCCCAAAGGATGAAGCCCTCAGGTGGATCTATCTTCGGCAAAGAGGAGGCGAGGAGGGGAAGCCATTCAAGCTACTACAAAGAACAAGAAAGAAGAACAACAACAAGAAGAGAAGGAGTTCAAGTTGAGGTATAACCACTTTGCATAGTAGTTAACTCTTCTTTGCAAGTATGCTAGTTTAGTTTAGCAAAGATCCGGCTTTTACGGTCCATGTTACAAAGTTTAGAAAAATTTTGATTTACCGTTTCCGCAACCCCGAAAGCACCGGGAGAGGTAACGTGGACCTAACAGTGGTATCAGAGCCTAACTAAACTTAAACTAGCTTGGTAGCGAAGTGTATGGAAGTTCGAAACCGAAAAATCGCAAAACCGGAAAAACAAAACCCTAAGTTTCTGTTGAAATTTTTTCTGCTCTAAATGAAAAACTTTATACTTGTAAATTCGTCTCAGGGTTTTGTTTGACCACAGAAGAAAAACGATGACCTAATTCATTTAAACCGCCGCGCTTCCGCGGCACGAGGTAGGCATGTGCCGCGGAAGCGCCGCAGTTTGGTTTCCTCTCTGCATCGTTTTTCGTGCAGTGTTCTTCTGGTGGGATTTTGGGATTTTTCAGATATATTATATGTGCCCAGATTTTCCAGAACTGAAATTCACTTTTGGGGTCCTATAATTCCGTATTTTTTTCGAACTTCACTGCATTTTGGCTATGTTGGTTATATCTGTGTTGCTTGCATGTATTGAACGTCGGCTAATCGCTATAAGTCGATTAGTCGGGGTTATACATGATCTGTGTTTGATATTGGAATGTGTATATGAATCTGTTGGACTGTCGCGGGTGAATAGCCGGGGTGGATGTGAGATGAGCTTTTGTTTTTCTTTCATTCTTTGTAAATGTAAATTGATGTAATATTATTATTTGTTTGGCCGCACAACCGGGTCGGGGTTGTAGCCGTCATTGCATAATTCTTTTTACTGTTTTTGCTCCTAGGATAGACCCATGGAGGGGTGCACAAACTGCCAAGTACTTGGCGGGTAGTTTGCCGCACCCGTAGGGGTCTTGGGTGGGGTATTTGGCTATTCACCGCGACCGTGTAATCCGCTTTTCGTTGCAGGCTCGAAAGGATTGCGGATTGCTAGTATATCCAATGTATTCATCTGTGATCTGTAATGTCTATCATTGCTTTCTATTTAGGCGTTGCTTATGTTTTACAGCCGCGCTAGCCCAGCCCCCGCTCTGTCGTTAGTTAAGTAACCTAACGAGTGATGACGGGACCTCGTGGCGAATGCGAATGGCATAAGCGTACGTCATATTTTGGTTGTTTTCTGCAATGGTAGGATTAAATGATGGGACGCATTAAAAGAACTAATGCAAGAATATCACGCATTAAAAGAACTAATGCAAGAAAATAAACCTAAAAGACGTTGGAACAATTTTTTCAAAAAGCTGTTATTGCAAGGACGTTCATTTTTGTTTTGCATCGAGGTATTCGGTTATGAATGCCCAGCACCTCAATCCACGAGGCAAGGGCCGAGATCCCTTCACCGGGAGTGGCCCCTTGGACAAAAGTTTGTGTCAGGGTAATAACTTCACTATAGTCGATTATTCTTGCTTTGCATCGAGGTATTCATCTTATGAATGCCCAGCACCTCACTCGACGAGGAAAGAGCCGAGATCCCTTCGCAGGGAGTGACCTCTTTAGCAAAAGTTTTCGCCACTATGATTTTCAAAAGGGTGCAATCAGGTTCCTTTAACGATATCAAGTTCATTACGTTAACGGGTTTTTCGCCAAAAACCCAGCCGTAGCCCTCCGTCATTTCGGATTAATATTATTCAGTATTCGTGCTGCGTTTGTTGACCTAGTCAAGGCGTAGTGAACGGTAGCTAAATAATATTTTTCTGTGGATTGCAAATGTGATTGGTTAGGACAGTCGTGCGGCCTTGTTGACCTAGTCAAGGGCACGTACGGGTGGGTCTAATGCAATCAGGATTATGACGGGTAGAACTTGTCTAACAGTTTGTGGCTTGTTGACCTAGTCAAGGTCATGAACAGTTAGGGGCAAAAACCACATCGGGAGTTTCAAAAGAACTGAAACTTGCAGATTTAGCATACCTTCTGGAGTACGGTGACTAGAGTGGATTCCATCTAGGTTATCGCACAATGACAGTTGGATCCCGATCCCACTGATGAGTTGGTTTACTCTCGGGAGATTATTTCACTTAACGATCAATGCTATAAACCTAGTAGGTGTCTAGAAAGGTGTTAGCGGGATTACGCCCCCAGGGAAAAGAGGTTCTTTAATTAAGGAACTTCGCGAAAGCGTTGGAAAACCTCCCTCGAAGTACCGATACTAGCCTGGCTGAAAGGTTAAGCAAGTATTGTGACGTAAATTAAAACCCGGCTAGTTCTTCTTTTAAAAGGGTTTTAAGAAGAATTTGAGGAAACAGTGGGAGACATCCTGGTTAGATAAATTAATAAACCAATCTAATCTTGCAAGAGCATACGCTGAGTGTTTCTTTTCTCTCTCCAGGCAGCAACCTTTTCACGCCCTAATCAAGATAATAAAATGTATCACTTGACCGATCCGAATTCTTATTCGGGACTGGGGAAAGTTGGTTCAGCTCTAACTTGTGACAACAGTCATGAGTATGAGAATGGGAAAGAGGAAAGTATGGATTTCCAGGATGCCCAGTCGAAGAAGAAGCATGGTTTTGCATCTACTTCAGGTGTTCTTGTAATTGAGAACTGTTTTACCGTCAGCCCTACCTCCTGGGTACTTGATACCGGATCAGGATCTCATATCTGTAATTTATTGCAGGGACTGAGAAAAAGTAGGAAAGTTGCACCGGGTGATATGTCGCTCAGAGTAGCGAACGGAGCACAAGTTAATGCGGCAGCCGTCGGTGAATATCACCTAGTATTGCCAAATGGCAAGACTATGATTTTGAACGATTGCTACTATGTACCCTCCATGGTTTGCAACATCATATCAGTTTCTTTACTCGATAAAGATGGATATAACTTTGTTCTTGAAAAGAATATCATGAACATTTACCTTGATAAGGTACTGGTTGCAGAGGGTACACTGTTTAATGGTATCTACGTTCTAAATCAGAATACAGTTCTCAACATACAAAACACACGCAAGAGGAAGAATTCAGATACGAATGAATCCTACTTGTGGCATTGTAGACTTGGTCATATCGGAGAGAAAAGACTGAGCAAGTTGCATAAAGATGGACTCTTGAATACATTCGAGTTTTCATCTTATGGAACTTGTCAGTCTTGTCTCAAAGGAAAGATGACCAAATCTCCGTTCACCGGACATGGAGAAAGAGCAGCAGAGCTCTTGGGACTCGTACATAGTGATGTATGTGGTCCGATGTCTATACATGCAAGGGGTGGGTTCTCGTACTTCATCACATTCACTGACGATCTCTCTAGGTTCGGATATGTGTATCTGATGAAACACAAATCTGAAGCTTTTGAGAAATTCAAGGAATTCAGAAAGGAAGTAGAGAACCAGACAGGCAAAAGTATCAAGATCCTCCGGTCAGACAGGGGAGGGGAGTACTTAAGCACGGAATTCCTAGATTACTTAAAAGAGAATGGTATTCTATCTCAGCTTACTCCTCCTTATACACCACAGCACAACGGTGTATCGGAGCGGAGGAATCGTACCCTATTGGATATGGTTCGCTCCATGATGAGTAGTGCTGAGTTAACTCTTTCATTTTGGGGACATGCGCTATTGACAGCCGCATACCTATTGAATGATGTTCCGTCTAAATCTGTGCCTAAGACTCCGTTCGAGATATGGAATGGAAAGAGGCCATATCTTAAAAGATCTAAGATATGGGGTTGTCCGGCTTATGTTAAAAAGTATAAACCGGATAAACTAGAGGCACGGTCAGTTTTATGTAAGTTTGTGGGATATCTAAAGAATGGTTATGGATATCTATTCTACCACACCGAGGAACAGAAGGTGTTTGTTGCTCAGCATGCCGTTTTCTTGGAAACGGAGTTTCTTGCAAAAGAAATTAGTGGGAGCACGGTAGAATTGGAAGAAATTCAGCGACCACAAACTGAAACTGAAAGTTTGACAGAACCTCAGGATTCAATAACCCCAGACGAACCTCAGCCACTCCGCAGATCTGGTAGGATTTCTCATCCGCCCGAGAGATACTACAGTTTTCTCATTGACGGGGATCGAGAGGATTGCATCTTGGAAGAAGATGACCCTACCAGTTTCAGGCAGGCCATTATCAGTAGGGACTCTGATAAGTGGCAGGAAGCAATGCAATCTGAAATGGAGTCCATGTACGCCAATAAAGTGTGGACCATGGATATTGCTCCTCCTGGGGTAAAACCCGTTGGATGCAAATGGATCTACAAAAGGAAACTTGGTGTAGATGGGCAGGTGGAAACCTATAAAGCTAGACTCGTTGCAAAAGGTTTTCGTCAAAGACCTGGTTTGGACTATGATGAAACTTTTTCTCCGGTGGCTATGCTCAAATCCATTCGGATCCTACTTGCCATTGCTGCCTTCCATGACTATGAAATCTGGCAGATGGATGTTAAAACGGCTTTCCTAAACGGTTGTTTGGAAGAGTGCGTTTACATGGATCAACCAGAAGGTTTCGTAGACAGTGGGAGCAGCGGAAAGGTGTGCAAGTTGCTTAAATCCATTTATGGATTAAAGCAGGCATCGCGGAGCTGGAACATCTGTTTTGATGAGGCAATCAAGGAATTTGATTTCATCAAGAACGAAGATGAACCCTGTGTATATAAGAAGATTGTAGGACGAACTGTCGTATTCCTAGTCTTGTACGTGGACGACATTCTTTTGATAGGAAATGACATTCCTATGCTACAATCGGTCAAGCTATTTTTGTCACAAAGGTTCTCCATGAAGGACCTGGGTGATGCCTCGTACATTCTGGGGATCAAGATCTATAGAGATAGATCCAAGAAACTATTGGGACTTTCGCAGTCCAGGTACATAGAGACCGTACTAAAGAGATTTAGTATGGAGGGTTCCAAGTGCGGTAACATACCCGCATTGCACGGAATTACCCTCTCCAAGAAGATGTCTCCTAAGACTGACGAGGAGAGGGTTCGCATGAGCACTATACCCTACGCTTCGGCGGTAGGATCTATAATGTATGCGATACTATGTACAAGACCAGATGTAGCTTACGCATTAAGCACGGTAAGCCGGTATCAGTCAGACCCAGGGGAGGACCACTGGACAGCAGTGAAGAACATTCTCAAGTACCTAAGAAGGACTAAGGAGATGTTCCTGGTTTACGGTAATGAAGACCTCAGGGTCGAGTCCTTTACCGATTCAAGCTTCCAGAGTGACAAAGATGACAGCAAGTCTGTCTCGGGTTTTGTGTTTACCCTCAACGGAGGGGCGGTATGTTGGAGGAGTTCCAAGCAGGATACCGTCGCAGACTCGACGATGGAGGCTGAATACATTGCTGCAAGCGATGCCGCAAAAGAGGCGGTCTGGATTAAGAAGTTCAT
Source organism: Agapanthus africanus (assembly GCA_030015575.1). NCBI lineage: Eukaryota > Viridiplantae > Streptophyta > Magnoliopsida > Asparagales > Amaryllidaceae > Agapanthus > Agapanthus africanus. The sequence goes on along the minus strand of JASDDO010000019.1, from coordinate 689,629,945 downwards.
TAGTGAACTTCAGGTGGTTCCGTCCATTGTTGACCCAATACCTTTGTATTGCGATAACAATGGGGCTATAGCTTTAGCGAAGGAACCAAGGTCCCATCAGAAATCCAGGCACATCTTAAGGCGGTATCACCTGATCAGGGAGATCATTGATCGACAGGAGATCGAGGTGCGGAGAGTAGACACAAAGGACAACACTGTGGACCCATTCACGAAGGCTTTACCCCAGACTCAGTTCGAGCGGCTGATCGAGATGATAGGTCTTCGATACGCCAGTACATGGCCTTAGTGCAAGTGGGAGATTGTTAGTGTATATGCCCTAGAGGCCATTACTGTATCATACTAGTATGTATATTACTTGATGGAAGCTTGGGATATTCACAGTTGTACAGACAATCTTGCTCAATATAGTAGTATGCTACTTGGTTTGTCTCTGCTTTAATGTGTACATGTGTGTTTATTTATTATATCACCTATACGCATTAGTAGAGCCCTTAGGATCTTTGCTTGATTACCGGCGTTGTGATGGCGATCACACTCGTGGGGGCTGGGTAATCTACAAGCACATCCTTATACACGTCCCTGGTCGTGGGAGTATCGAGATAGGGCATCGATGCTCCGGAGTAGACTAGCGTATGCGCTTCTCATCCCAGCACGGGAGACGGTCTGTCCCACAGCCGTCGGTACGTCGTACTTGAGATAGTATGCGGGTGCTCGTTAGGTTACGAGTACACTGGACAGGACTCGTCGGGAACTGATGGTTGGTATTATACCTATCGTCAGTTATCAGTTCCCAGGTGACATGAGTACAGCTTAGTCCGTTGACTTGACACTGTCACTCCGCCTCGAGTGTGTTCCCACTGTTCTTTGATTACTACCCTACCACGGCTCTTCCGAGTCGTGCAAACAGGTAGTAGTTGGGAGCAGTCCCGAAACACTTGGAGGCAGTGACGGTTAGACAGGATTCGTCTCTCCCGGTATTGGGGGTTGACATCGCGCTGTGTCTAGGAGAGCCATTACACGAGTAGTCCCTGGCCAGGGCAAGCGAGATATACTGGAAGGTTTCCAGTGTTATCTCAGGGTGTTTTGGGCTTCACTCCGACACGACTTGTACCGCTATTGGGGGACTGACGTTTTACCGCCCCCTAGGCCCGACATGCGATGTATCAGACGAACAGACCGGACTGTACGGAGAATGTCACATTCAGACTCAGTAGGAGTTCAGATGGGGTTCACCTCGTCAGCCTTCTTGTCGGCATCTACCTGGGGACCGTTACGCACAGCTAGTGCCGCTTGCGGTCTGTGGTTAAACCCACTGCCAGCGTAGTGTCGAGTCTTTAGAGTCCCACACAGAGGGCATTCGCCTCTGGGCAAAACAGAGTAGAGGTCGCATGGTTTTGCGACAGGGTTCGTTCTCATCCGCGCACTTGTGCACGTTTGGAGTCCGGACGGATTATACTGGCAGGCTCTGGTTTGAGCCAGATACTGGTATATAAATTTGGGGTTGCTTTTATATCTTGGTATTCTTGTTCCTCGGAACGAGAATGCAGGTGTGTATGCACAGTTGCTTGAGGCGGAGGATGAGGTATTTCATTAGGGTTTCGGAACGGGTGCGTATGCACAGTTGACAGTTATCATTTTCCAAACCCTAATGGATTTATGAATTATCTATTAATAATAGTAATTAAATGAGAATAATGTTATGGTTGATTTTGTTGACTTGTTGACCATGGTTGACTTGTTGACCATGGTTGAATGTTGACCACCATCATGCTTTAAAAAGTCCTCCTTGATTCATGCTTACATTTCATTAAATGAAGCATGGTTGTGGTCATTCCAAATTGCCATCAACTATTCTCATTTTGAATTATTATTATTTAGATAATTGTTTTTCTTTTGGCATTATGGTTGCAAGAAAAAAAAAACATAGCTCATTCTATCATAACCTCTCTCTCTCCTCATTTTCATCTTCTTCTTCCTCAAGCTCAAGGTGATTCCTTCTCATGTGTTGAGAATCCATCACCTTGAAAAGAAAGCACTCCATAGATACTCTCTACTCTCTCTAGGGTTCAAGGTTTAGCAAGCCGGAAATCCTAGTTCACTCAAAGATCGAGGAAGAGCCCAAAGGATGAAGCCCTCAGGTGGATCTATCTTCGGCAAAGAGGAGGCGAGGAGGGGAAGCCATTCAAGCTACTACAAAGAACAAGAAAGAAGAACAACAACAAGAAGAGAAGGAGTTCAAGTTGAGGTATAACCACTTTGCATAGTAGTTAACTCTTCTTTGCAAGTATGCTAGTTTAGTTTAGCAAAGATCGGGCTTTTACGGTCCATGTTACAAAGTTTAGAAAAATTTTGATTTACCGTTTCCGCAACCCCGAAAGCACCGGGAGAGGTAACGTGGACCTAACACGATCAGTACAGTGTAAGTTTGTGGGATATCCAAAGAATTCCAAAGGATATTATTTCTATTACGCAGAGGAACAAAAGGTTTTTGTTTCTCGTAATGCCTATTTTCTAGAACATCAGTTTTTAGAAAAGGAAACAAGTGGGAGCGAAATAGAACTGGAAGAAATTTCAGGACCACAAACTACAACTGAAAGTATGGTAGAACCAGAGGTTTCATAAGAAAGGGACATGCCAGCACCTATCCGTAGAAGTAGTAGGTCATCTCATCCGCCCGAGAGATACTACGGTTTTGTCATAGACCGGGATAGAGAGGATTGCGTTATTGATGATGATGACCTTACTAGCTTCCAGCAAGCCATTCAGAGCGGTGACTCAGTAAAATGGCTGGATGCAATGCGGACCGAAATGGAGTCCATGTACACTAACAAAGTATGGACTTTGGACATTGCTCCAGATGGGGTAAAACCCGTAGGATGCAAATGGATCTTCAAAAAGAAGATTGGTGTAGATAGACAGGTTGAAACCTATAAGGCTAGACTTGTTGCAAAGGGTTTCCGTCAAAGACGTGGTTTGGACTATGATGAAACCTTTTCTCCAGTGGCTATGCTCAAATCTATTCGGGTCCTTCTTGTTATTGCTGCCTTCCACGATTATGAGATCTGGCAGATGGACATAAAGACAGCCTTTCTAAATGGAAATTTGGAAGAGAGCGTCTATATGGATCAGCCAGAGGGATTCATTCAGAGTGGGAGCAGCGGTAAAGTATGAAGTTGCTTAAGTCCATTTATGGACTAAAGCAAGCATCTAGGAGTTGGAACATCTGTTTTGATGATGCTGTCAAAGAATTTGACTTTATCAAAAATCCAGATGAACCACGCATATACAGAAAGATTGTAGGGAGAGCTGTAGTATTCCTCGTATTATACGTGGATGACATTCTCCTAATAGGAAATGATATTCCTATGTTACAGTTAGTCAAAAGATTCTTATCACAGAAATTCTCCATGAAAGACCTGGGTGATGCCACCTACATTCTGGGGATCCGGATCTATCGTGACAGATCAAAGAGGATGTTGGGACTTTCGCAGTCCAGGTACATTGACACCATATTGAAGAGATTCAGTATGGATGATTCTAAGCGCGGTAACCTACCAGCTTGTCACGGATCACCCTCTCCAAAGAGATGTCTCCCAAGACTGATTTGGAAAGGGATCGCATGTCGATTATACCCTACGCTTCTGTGGTAGGCTCTATAATGTATGCGATGTTATGTACCAGACCAGATGTCGCATACGCATTAAGCATTGTAAGCCGGTATCAGGCAAACCCAGGGGAGAAGCACTGGATAGCAGTAAAGAACATTCTCAAGTACCTGAGGAGGACTAAGGAGATGTTCTTGGTGTATAGCGGAAAAAACCTCCAGATCGAGGCCTTTGCCGACTCCGGCTTCCAGAGTGACAAGGATGACTCCAAGTCCATGTCGGGTTATGTCTTTATCCTCAATGGAGGGGCAGTCTGTTGGAAGAGTTCCAAGAAGGAGACCGTTGCTGACTCAACAATGGAAGCGGAGTACATAGCTGCTTGTGATGCCGCAAAAGAAGCTGTCTGGATGAAGAAGTTCCTCATAGAACGTCAGGTGGTTCCTACCAGTGTTGATCCAATACCTCTGTATTGTGACAACAACGGCGCTATAGCTTTAGCGAAGGAACCTAGGTCCCATCAGAAATCCAGACACATCTTAAGGCGGTATCACATGATCAGGGAGATCGTAGATCGTCGGGAGATCGAGGTGAAAAGAGTAGAGACGGAGAATATTGCTGATCCATTCACAAAGGCCATTCCTCAGACGCAGTTCGAGAGGCTATTCGAGATGATAGGTCTACGATATGCCAGCTCATGGCCCTAGTGCAAGTGGGAGATTGTTAGTGTATATGCCATAGGAGCCATTATTGTATCATACTTGTATGTATATTACTTAATGGAAGCTTGGGATATTCACAATTGTATATACAGTCTTGCTAAAAATGGTAGTATGCTACTTGGTTTGTGTCTACTTTAATATGTCCATATGTTTCTTGTAACGTATCACTTATACATATTAGTAGAGCCCATAGGATCTTTGCTTGATTACCAGTGTTGTGATGGCAGTCACACTAGTGGGGGCTGGGTAGTCTATAAGCAACGTCCTATACTTGTCCCCAGTCGCAGGATTATCGAGACTGGGCATGGATACTCCAGAGTAGACTAGTGTGTACGCTTCTTATCCTAGTTGGGGAGATGGTCTGTCCCACAGCCATCAGTACGTCATATTGGAGATAGGATATAGGTGCTCGTTAGGTTACGGGTACACCGGACAAGACTCGCAGGGGAACTGTTGGTTGGTATTATACCCGTCGTCAGTTAACAGTTCCCAGGTGACATGAGTACAGCATAGTCCGCAGACTTGACACTGCTACTTCGCCTCGAGTGTGTCCCGCTATTCTTAGATTGCTACCCTACCACGGCTCAAAGGAGTCGTGCAAACAGGTAGCAGTTGGGTGCAGTCCCGAGCACTTGGAGGCAGTGGCAGTTAGAAAGGATTCGTCTCTCCTGGTATTGGGAGTTGATATCGCGCTGTGTCAGAGAGCCATTATGCAAAGTCCCTGGCCAGGGCAAGCGAGATTTACTGGTAGGTTCCAGTAGTTTCTCAGGGTGTAATGGGCTACGCTCCGACACAACTTATACCGCTATTAGGGGACTGACGCTTGCCGCCCCTTAGGCTAGATATGCGATAGTCTTAGACGAACAGACCATACTGTATGGAGATTGTCACATCAGGCTCAGTAGGAGTTCGGATGGGTTTCCTCATCGGCCTTCTTATCGACATCTACCTGGGGACCGTTACGTACACCTAGTGCCGCTTACGGCCTGTGGTTAAACCTACTGCCAGCGTAGTGTCGAGTCTCTAGAGTCCCACACAGAGAGTTTCCCTGCTCCAGGCGAAACGATATAGAGGTCGTATGGTTTTACGACAAGGGTTCGGACGCATACGTGTTTAAACGCACGTGCGACGTTCGGACAATTTTTACTAGCCGGCTTTGGTTTAAGCCAGATTCGAGTATCGGGTTATTGGATTTATACAGTCTAAAGTTTTTCCGTGTTTTCACGGATTGGAGGGGCGTTCTCGTAATTTTCCGGGAAGCTTCTAGAAGCATGGTGACTTGGGGCTTAAGGTGGCATAAGCATTTATTGCTTAATGACTCATTTGTGTGATTCATCCATGGTATTAAATGATGCATTAATTAGTTAATGAGTCATATGATGAATCACACAAGGTGAATGAATCAACTATGATGATTAATCATTTATATTATTTATTTGATAAATTGTTATGGTTGTTAAATTCAAATGAGCTCATTATTCATATTCATTCTTATCATCACCTTCTCTCTCCTCAAGCTCTCTTATTCTTGAAACCCTAACCCTAACCTCTCATGTGTTGAGATCAAGGGTTAGCTAGACTAATACATCCATAACCTCACTTTATCCCCTAGGTAGCTTAGATTAGCACTTTGAGCAACCTAGTTATCTCAAGTTAGAGATCAAGCTTGGTGTAGGAGCTCTCAGGTGGATCGTCTTTAACTCGAGGAGGCCGTTGAGGTGCCGATGTTCCAAGGAGCCTACGAAGAGTGGAGGACAGCGATGAAGACCCGAAGGATAAGTAACATGAGGTATAACTTCGAATCCGAGTAGTTAAACCTCTCGTAGTTTGCTAGTAACGGTTTAGATACGATTCATGCGCTCAAGTCCGTGTTACGAAGCTTTGATAATCGTTTTTCATATATTCCGCCTCCCCGCAAGTTCAGAGGGTGCGTGACATGGACTTATAGTAAGACTAGTCGGGATTAATTACACCCTATAAGTTCGCCAATCTTTCGGCCATGCCAGTTTCGGTACTTTGAGGGAGGTTCCCCATGCTTTGGTATGGACCTAATTAAAATAAACCTCTTTTTCCCAAGGGCGTAACCCCGTTAACACCTTTCTAGACACCTACTTGATCGGCTAATTATGATGTATAAAACACTCCCAGGAGTAACTGTTACTCGCGGTCGGTATCAGGATCCAACTAAAAATGAAGTTAATTTCGTAGCAAGAAAACGGTCTCTCATTCAAAGGACCTGACATTGAAGCCAACGTCATGGTGGAATCTCATAGAAGGTTTGCAATCTCATTGCAAATTTCCACTTGAAATTCACGATAATATTTTGCCCCAAGCGATCTATGACCTAAACAAGGTCAACAAACCATAAATCGTAAGTCATGTTCAACCCATACATTTAATGATTGAATTAAATCCACCCGCACGACCCTTGACAAGGTCAACAAGGCCGCACGGCTACCCAAATCCAATCGCATCTCATTCTTTAGAAGATAAGCACTAATCGGCTACCATACACTACACCTTGATAAGGTCAACAAACGCAGCACGAATACTAAATAGTCCTTATCTGAAATGACGAAGGGCTACGGCAGGTTTTTAAGAAAACCTTTTGCGTAATGAACTTGATATCGTTGTAGAATCGAGTGATTTTGAAAAGGAGTGGTTTAAGCTCCGCTTTTAAAATCGAGTTTTTCAAAATAAACCGAGTGGGTGTAGCATCTGCTAGCTTATGCTAAAGAGGTCATGTTAGTGTATATGCCTTAGAGGCCATTACTGTATCATACTAGTTTGTACATTACTTGATGGAAGCTTGGGATATTCACAGTTGTATATACAATCTTGCTCGAAATGGTAGTATGCTACTTGGTTTGTCTCTGCTTTAATATGTGCATGTGTTTCTTTTAGCATGTCGCTGATATACATATTAGTAGAGCCCTTAGGATCTTTGCTTGATTACCAGCGTGGTGATGGCGCCCACACTCGTGGGAGCTGAGTGATCTATAAGCACATCCTTATACAGGTCCCTAGTCGTTGGACTATCGAGACAGGGCATCGATACTCTGGAGTAGACTAGCGTATGCGCTTCTCATCCCAGCGTGGGAGACGGTCTGTCCCACAGCCGTCAGTACGTCGTACTTGAGATAGTATGCGGGTGCTCGTTAGGTTACGATTACACTGGACAGGACTCGTCGGGAACTGTTGGTTGGTATTATACCTATCGTCAGTTATCAGTTCCCAGGTGACATGAGTACAGCTTAGTCCGCTGACTTGACACTGTCACTTCGCCTCGAGTGTGTTCCCACTGCACTTTGATTGCTACCCTACCACGGCTCAAAGGAGTCGTGCAAACAGGTAGTTTTTAGGTGCAGTCCCGAAGCACTTGGAGGCAGTGACGGTTAGACAGGATTCGTCTCTCCCGGTATTGGGGGTTGACATCGTGCTGTGTCCAGGAGAGCCATTACACGAGTAGTCCCTGGCCAGGGCAAGCGAGATATACTGGTAGGTTTCTAGTGTTATCTCAGGGTGTTCTGGGCTACACTCCGACATGACTTGTACCGCTATTAGGGGACTGACGTTCACCACCCCTAGGCCCGCCATGCGATGTATTTGACGAACAGACCAGACTGTACGGAGACTGTCACATACAGGCTCAGTAGGAGTTCAGATGGGGTTCACCTTGTCAGTCTTCTTGTCGACATCTACCTGGGGACCGTTACGTACAGCTAGTGCCGCTTGCGGTCTGTGGTTAAACCCACTGCCAGCGTAGTGTCGAGTCTTTAGAGTCCTACACAGAGAGCTATTCGCCTTTAGGCAAAATGAGTAGAGGTTGCATGGTTTTGCGACAGGGTTCGTTCACATTCGCGCACTTGTGCACGTTTGCTGTCCGGACAGCTTAAACTAGCGGGCTTTGGTTTAAGCCAGATCCTAGTATAGATTTGGGATTGGTTTTATCTCATTGTATTCATGTTCCTCGGATCACGAATACGGGTGCGTATGCACAGTTGCTTGAGACAGAAGGAGAGGACTTTGATTAGGGTTAATGACTATTGTCATTTTATTAACCCTAATGCTTATGTGTGTATTATGGTTAATTGATATTAGTTTAAATAATTATGCATGGTTTTGGTTGTTGACCATTTGATCTCCTTGACTTGTTGACCTAGGTTGACACTTTGACCATCATCATTTCATTTGGAAGATGCTCTTTGATCCTTGCAATTTGCATTAAAAATGAAATGATAATGGTCATGTCTTGATTAACCATGACAATTATCTAGCTAATTATCTAATTACAATAATTCACACATATATGAGAGAATGCTTCATATTTTCTCTCATTCTATATTTTACTTTCTCTCTCTTGTTCTTCCTCTCCCTCAAGCTCTCCGCTCTCATGTGTTGAGAAACACTTGAGCTTGAGAAAAACCTCTTCTTGATAATCTCTACTCTCATGTAGGGTTCTAGAATTCGCACTTCTTGCACCCTAGTTACTTCTAGCTTGGAGTTGAAGCCAAAGGTTGAGGCTTTCGGATGGATCTTTCTTCGACGTGAGAAGACGACAAAGGTGACCTCTTTCCACTACTCCAAGGATCAAGGAGAGAAGGACATAAAGCCCTAGGTATAACCTTTCTAACACTTAGCTAGTTTCTTGTTAGCTTTAGCTTGTTTTTGTTTAGCAAAGATCCTTCTTTGTCTAGTCCATGTTGCCTAAGTTGATAAAAATTTTCCGCCACCCCGTAAGTACCGGGGTGGGCAACGTGGACTTACAGTGGTATCAGAGCCTAACTAAACATAAACTAGCTAGGTAGTAAAGTGTATGGAAGTTCGAATCGGAAAAATCGAAAAACCGAGTTTTCAAAAACCCAACTTTCTGTTAAATTTTTTCCTGCTCAAAATAAAATAAATCATACTCCAAAAATCATCTCAGGGTTTTGAGAAGAAAGCCACCAAATACGATCCAGAGATTCGACCAAAGAGCCGCGGTTCCGCGGCAATAGCAAGCTATTGCCGCGCAACCGCGGCCGTTTTGGCTCGGCTCTGGGTCGAGTTTGGTGCAGTGTCTTTCTGCCTTGGTTTTAGGATTTTTAAGATGGTTTATATGTGCCCAGATTTTCCAGAATAGAAATTTATTTTTGGGGGCCTATAAATCCGTATTTTTTATCGAACTTCACTACACTTTGACTATAAGGGTTATATCTGTGATGTTTACATGTATTGAACGTCGGCTAATTGCTATATGTCGATTAGTCGGGGTTATACATATCTGTGATCTGTGTTTGATGATGGTATGTGTATATGAATGTGTTGTATTGTCGCGGGTGAATAGCCGGGGTGGATGTGAGATGAGTGTTTCTTTTTCTTTCATTCATTGTAATATGTAAATTGATGTAATAATATTTGTATGGCCGCACAACCGGGTCGGGGTTGTAGCCGTCATTGTATAATTCTTTTTACTGTTTTTGCTCCTAGGATAGACCCATGGAGGGGGTGCACAAACTACCGGGTATCTCGAAGTGCCGAGTGGCCTACTCACGGTGGTGAGGGAGGTTGCTTCGCTTCGGGTACTTGGCGGGTAGTTTGCCGCACCCGTAGGGGTCTTGGGTGGGGTATTGGCTATTCACCGCGACCGTGTAATCCGCTTTTCGTTGCAGGCTCGAACGGATTGCGGATTCCTAGTATATCCAATGTATTCATCTGTGATCTGTAATGTCTATCATTGCTATATATTTATATATGATAACTATTTAGGCGTTGCTTATGTTTTACAGCCGCGCTAGCCTAGCCCCCGCTCTGTCGTTAGTTAAGTAACCTAACGGGTGATGACGGGGCCCCGTGGCGAATGCGAATGGCATAAGCGTACGTCATATTTTGGTTGTTTTCTGCAATGGTAGGATTAAATGATGGGACGCATTAAAAGAACTAATGCAAGAAAATAAACCAAGTAAAAGTCGATTGGAACACTTTGAAAATCACTCGGTTCTTTTCAAAACTAAACTTTTAAACGCGGAGCTTGAACCACTCCTTTTAAAAGCTATCTCGTTCCATCGATTATATCAAGTTCACTACGTTCACGGTTTCGCCAAAACCATTCGTAGCCTTCCGTCATTCCACATGAATGGTCAAAAGTATTCAAGCTATGTATTTTGGCCAAAGTCAAGGCATAGTGATCGGTAGCTATTGGGTATTCATGTGCAGCATAGATAGATGCGTTGGTTTGGGACAGTCGTGCTGCCATTTTGGCCAAAGTCAAGGGTAGGTACGGGTGGGTCCAAATTAACCAGGAGAATGACGGGCAGAACTTGACATGTGACTTATGATATTTTGGCCAAAGTCAAGGTCATAAGAGCATGTGGCAGAAATCCACATCGGGAGTTTCATAAGTACTGAAACTTGCTAGCGCTGCATACCATTTGGAGTGTGATAATTCTGGTAGGATTCCTTCGGTTTTATCACGCGATGATATTTGGATCCCGATCCTACTGTGAGTATATGCTAGTCCTCGGGAAAACTCTCACTTAACGATCAATGCTATAAACTTAGTAGGTGTCTAGAAAGGTGTTAGCGGGGCTACGCCCACAGGGAAAAGAGGTTACTTAATTAAGGAACTTCGCGAAAGCGTTGGAAAACCTCCCTCGAAGTACCGACACTGGCCTGGCTGAACGGTTAAGCAAGTATTGTACGGTGAGATTGATCCTGACTAATCCTTTCTTTACGGTTTGAGAAGGGATTCGAGAGACAGTGGGAGCCATCCAGTTTAGACAAACTAAAAACCACTCTAAACTTGCAAGAGCATCATGCTAAAGTGTTTCTTTTCTCTCTCCTAATTGCAGCGACCATTCAACATGACCGGACTTAAGTTATTACTAGATAAAAACATATTGACAGGGCCAAACTACAAAGATTGGCTCAGGAATGTCAAGATGGCAATCACTTACGACAAGTTGGGGTATGTCCTTACCACCATAGCTCCCCCTGTCCCAGGTCCCAAAACCAGTGTCGTAGATAGGGAAATCTACAAGACCTGGGAAATAGATTGCGCGAAGGCCAGATGCCTCGTACTAGCCTCGATGGACAACGAACATCAGAGGAGGCATGAAAATATGGACCTAGAGTCCATATTTCTTCATACAAAAGAACTGTATGGAGAGCAGTCTCGTATCGCAAGATACGAAGTGTCGAAGAAGTTGTTTTCGGCAAGGTTGGCCGTCGGATCATCGGTAGCGGAACACGTGCTTAAGATGATTGGCTACATAGAGGAGCTCGCGGACCTTGGGACCACGTTGGAGAATGAACTCTATACTGATTTGATTCTCCAGTCCCTTTCTTCCACTTACGCCCAGTTTATTCTTAACTTCAACATGCAAGGAAAGGAGGTTGAAATTTCCGAACTTCTGAACATGTTGAGGAGTGCTGAGGGCACCCTACAGAAGGGTAGGGAGACATCCACTTTGTTTGTAGGAGGATCTTCCTCTTCTAGGTCCAGGGCGAAAGCCAAGGGAAAGAAGAAGAAAGCCCCCGCCAAACCAAGAGGCGGTGTCAGTAAAGTGGATACGAAGGGAAAAGGAAAAACAAAAAAGGTAGCGGGAAAGCTGGTGGGGAAGGAAGAATGCTTCTACTGTCACAAAAGTGGTCACTGGAAACAGGATTGCAAGGCTTGGAAGGCCAGAACACAGGATTTGAAGCGAGTTGCGGCTTCAGCTTCAGGTGTGTATGTTATTGAAAACTGTCTATCAATAAACTCTACATCCTGGGTATTGGATACCGGATCAGGATCTCATATCTGTAATTCTTTGCAGCCGTTGAGAAAGCGTAGAGTTTTGAAGGCAGGTGACATGAGCCTCAGAGTTGCAAACGGTGCTAGCATGGATGCTGAGGCCGTGGGGGACTGTCACGACCCGAAAGTACGGAACGTGACCGACACTTAGATTACGAAGCGTCTAGAGGCGCTGCGTAACCTAAGTAAGCCGAAGCCCAGAAATCTAAACCATAGAAGAAGAAGAAGAAGAAAAAGGAAACAGGTTTAAAAGAATCAGCAAATTTCCCAAAAATTTCGGCAGAGTCTCCTCTGTAAAAACTGGCCCCCAAATGGGTACAACAAGTATAATATACATAAACAATAAAAAGCATTCCCAAACGGGAGCTAGCTCAACGCCAACAGGCGGAAACAACCACAACAGCACAATAATATACAATGCCAAAGGGCGAGGCTCAAAACTCAAAAGAAAACAAAACCACCAGATCAGAATAATATATGCGCGACTCTAAGGTCGAAATAAAAGACTGGTCCAATAAACTTATCAAGTAATACAAGTATGGTTGATGGAGCTTACTAGATACAAATGAATGAATAAAAGTACAATGGTGGTTCGGATACAAGTGAACCAACCTACCGTGCAAATCACCCTGAAAGAATAGATGTGCCAGCAAGCTGCCAGGGAAACCTGTACACCGAACCTGTAATAAAATTTGGCACAACGGGGGTGAGTTGCCAACTCGTGAGTAGAAGACATCTACGAAAAGAAATCGAATGCACGATGCTATCCTAGGTCATAATAATACACTACTAAGTCCCAATCATTTAGTAATAGCAGGGTAATACTACGTGTAAGTGCAGATACTCCGTGCTCGTGTCAGTACCTCATATAATACTATGTCATATGAATGAAATGCATGCACCATGAATTTAAAGTAACAAATCCTGAAATCCAGATATATATGTATAAGAAATCTTTAGCTGTTATCATAGTAGAATGTGTATAAGAATCTGAAATCTCAATAATGAAATCCATGGAAATCCGTGTCAAGCATCGACACCACACATGTAATCTCAAGTCTCAATATCTCGGGCTCCGTCAGTCCGGATCGGCCCATATCATCAAATCTCACGACAACGGTCGGTATCCTCCGGATATCCGCCGCGCCAGACATCACCGGTAGGTAGCCTTCCCCTGCCAGGCTCATCGTCTACAACTCGATCTTCTTGCCCCGGGGTACCATACCGGGCCCACCATGTACCCGAGACGGTTCATCCACTCCTCGAATCGGGTCTCGAAATCCATCAGAAAACATGAAATCTCATTGTGGACGACACATACATCACGAGAAAACCGCATCTTATGTTTTAAAAATAGAGGAGGAGAGAGAGAGAAGTTTTTACATATTCTTGCGGTTTTCCCCAAAATCCAGAAATCTCATAGAAATCCAAATCTCAAAATCATGAGTAACTATATGATAAGTGTCGGCATATGCCCATAATACTGCATGATAACATGAAAATATGAATGCATGAATGTCTAAGCAATAAATATCATATCTGTACTAATGTCAGAGAATAATCACAATATTATAGCGGTCTAGTTGTTAACTGATTCTATCCATAAAGAAAATATGATCTAAAGTGTACGTGACATAGCAATTACCGATGATGATGTGTGTGAGCCGGCAAATAAGTGTGCGTGGAGTATGCGCATCATCGGTAATAGTGCTGGTGTCCTAACAGGTAAAGTTTATACTGATTATAGCAACATATAAAAGAACATGCACCATGATGATTACAGTATGAATGCAAGACAGATGTGCATTATCCACCCCTCTCCGACATACGAGAACAACTATCACTATATGAATCGAACCTAAACTAGTGTCCATCTAACCTCCTAAGGAACTTAACCTAAGAAACTAGTCAATAAGAAACAAGAGTCTACCTAAGGTCTGAATCAATATCTCTAATCGTCGGCGATCCAGCCTCAATAGCGTCACGTACGAAGTACGGCTTCCTCGAAACAAGAGTGCGGATCAATCATCATATCTATGCCTCGTACGGTAAAATCCATCGTACAGCATCCCAATATCGGGGTACGGTTCAAGTATCTCCTAGGTGTCTCATTACTCGTATAATGTTATCACCAACACATCTCATGATCAAGGTGCTAAACTGTAATCGCCTACATCAATCATATATCATCGCCATCATAATAAGCATCATTAGTTTATCCTCAGAAATATCATGTCATATGTATCATATTGTGATTAAGTCATATCGATATCTTATCATCATCAAGTCACAGGCTACAGCCCAGGTACTATTTTAGCGTCCCATGTACCTCAATATCACCACCACCCTTCATAATTTATATATTCATGTTCGTTATCTCTTTCTCTAATGATCCGCTAACACTTTAATACGACTGTATAGTCAAGAATCACGGCATCAAGCCCAGTCATACCGTTTCATCATACCTCAGATATCCTATCACATCAACGAATCCCATATACGTGTTGTGTATATATATACACCTATACCTAGTTTTATATATATACACACATATACGTATACGCCATGTCAAGTTTTAGTGTGTGCGTGTGTGTTTCTATCAGAAACCTACAAACCTCTCCCAAAGTATTCATCCTCAGGTATGGTTTTCCTAAATCAGTCTAGTCCCGCCTAGGGTCATTACTAGGGTCCTGCTCAGTAAGAATCTAGGGTCACATCGGGTTTCCTAATGTCAATAAGTACTATTCCTATTCTACGTTGCGGGGGTGCTAAACGCCATCAACCCGACTTCCCCCCGTAGATATGCATCTACTCACCTAGTCCATGTCTGTGAAGATGGTGTCGCCATCCTCCTCTTCATCGCCTGCAGTCCACGTGAGGGGTACCTAAACGCAAACATAATAATAGTATCGTAAACTGAATCACATACAAAAGTCAAAACGACGCAAGGAACAAGCATAGGTTAAAACCTATGTCCCGTCCACGCAAAAGAACCAAATATCGCTCGATATCGGCGTACAAACTCCGATGGATCGAGATAAACATCAACAAACAGGTTGTAGTTTAGAAAACTCGTTACTTATAATATAAAATATGATTTAATCCATCAAAACCCTAAAATCAATCAAATCGTCCGTTTTCGAAAAACCCGAAAATGCCAATTTACCGTTTTTCATCAAAACTTGACATTTAAATGAAACCAATGGTCATAAAACTCATTAAATAGCATCACTAGACTATACAAACCATTACTATATTTTTATTACACAATTTTGTATAAATTTGAAATTTCTAGTTTGCACCCTTTAACAATTTTCAACATTTTTCAAGCAAAATACCACAATTCCACCACAAAACATGATTTTGCATAAATTAATGACTTAAACCATAATTAATGATGATAATGATATAATAAAACCATAATTATATTTTTAATCTCATTTATATAGGAATTTCTAAAATCTAGTTTACAAAATTAGCAATTTTTATCACAATTTATCAATTAACCGTAGAAACTAGCAATCAAACTAAGTTTTTCTTTCCATTAACATGCTAATATTTCCACTAAAAATATAATCCAATGATAACAACCCAAATTAGAATTTTATATTAACCACAACCACATTTTGCAAAAACCTAGTTAACTAAATTCCTAATTTAAAACAATTTTTGAATAACAATTTGTTAAACAATAACCATGCAAGATTTCCTAATACTAAAAGTGTTAAACTAACTACTATAACCCTAATTAATTATTAAAAATCATAACTTGAATTTAGAACCCTAGCTTGCATTTTAAAAAAAAGAACATAGAATTAATTCATTAAATCTAATTAAGCTTAATATGAAGATCTAATAACAATAAATCAAAAGAAAGAAAATTATACCTTCAAAATGTGAAATCCAAACAAGAATTGAGCCTCCCAAAATGTATGCTTTCCATCTCCAAATTTCATATAAAAATGAGCAAGGAATAAAGAGTATGGAATAAATAGGATTTTGTGGAATTTTAATTGAATTTTTGATGTGTTTTTGATGAATTTTGAATAAAAATGAGGTGGAAAATGGGGGGCGGCAGCCATGGGGGGTTTGTGGCCGGCCCTAGAGAGGTGAGGGAGAAAAAGAAGAGTGTGGGAAAAGTGTGTAGAAGTTTCAAGAGAAGAAACATCAATAAAAGCCTTTTCATGCTTTATTTATTTATTTATTTATTTCTTTACTATAGCAACTCAAGAAAGCTCTAGAAAAGAGGAAAAAATTGCAAATAATTTTTGCATGATACACACTAAATTCTAATATGCCATGGTTCATTTTTACAAATTAAAACCATTCAAATTTGTAATTTACACTAATTTAGTGTAAAAAATAAAGCTTATGTTAATATTTAAAATAATTAATTTAGGAAAAATATTTTATTAAACTAAAAATTTATAAGTGGCTAAATAAACACCATTTACTAGTAATTTCATAATTAAAATAGATATTTTTAAAATTATAATGAAAAACAATCACGGTTTGGTTTTACGAAAAATACATTTTACTTTACCGAAAATCCTAAAATTCACTTAAACACTTTTATTCATTTAATTATTTATTTAATCATTTTTAAAAAGTTACAATCTTCCCCCCTTTAAGAAATTCGGTCCCCGAATTTAAATTAAAACTCCCCCTCCAAATACTAAAATGTTTAGCAAAACATTCAAATCGTCGGGGCTCCGAAATCATCAATACATAACTAAAATCAACTCCGTCAAGCATAACGCAATCATCGGAGTTATGGCGAGAATAAAATATCATAACCCAATGTTAAAACCATCATAATATACATCAATCTATAACTTATATATATTTCGCATCCTAGTAAAATCGCGTAAGCCTCATAATAAAGAAGCATACAAAAACCCCTCTTGAAAATTCGCCGTGCAATGCACGTGTCACGGTATAAGTAACGGACGTTTAATTTAAAAAAATAGCTATATATATATATATATCTTTTATTTAACATACACGTCCCTCCTGGTTACTAAATCAAATAATAATGACTATGAAAACATACTGCTCAAACTGAAATCAATCCCAATCACATCATAAAAATATCATGTGCGTCCGGTGCGCACTGAAATCGAAACCAACTAAAGATACCATGAATACACACAAAAACAAAACTAAGTGCAACAGGTGTGCACCAAAAACATCTGTCAAGTGCAACGGGCGTGCACGACTCAATATCAGGTGCATCTAATCTGCACAAAACCCCGATTTAGTGCATCTGGTGTACACAAAATCGCATCAAGTGGGCCAAGTATGCGCAAGAATCCTAATCAGGTGCACATGGTGCACGAGAACATACATCGAATATCAAAATCAAAATCACAGTACAAAAATGCATGAAAACTAGGTCGAAACAAATGTCAAAATCATGTGTAACCCCTATGCACGAAATCAAATCAAAAATCTCGAAATATATAAAACCAAATCAAGTGTACTGGGTATGTACTAAACAACATCAATACAACTGATATATGAAACACAAATAGAATGTAATGAAGATACACACATGAAATACCAATCATAGAACAAAGTTCTCAAAATACCAAAATCCAATCAACGAAAATATGAAATTCAAATCACTAAATCCTAATTGTAAACACTATCGTCAATGTGCGCCTCTCTCCTCTGATGTCGATTGCTTCGAACTCGTCTCTTCGTAGCTGTGCTGACTGCGCTACCAACGGCAATACTCTTGTCTAGAGCCTCCCACATAGTCGATCCTTTCACTTGATATCCGGACTACATTAAACCTTTCGATCGATCCATCAAAATCCCATAATTCCCCGAGAGCTCAACACTCAAGTACAGTTTAAAAATATCCGGTACATACCCCAACATCGATGATCCAGCCGTAGAAGGGCAAACCCAAGCCTCACTAATGGCACCGCGGAACTGCCGTAAACCCTAAGGTTCAAGGGCGTTCTCGTGGTCATTATGTCGTGTTAGGGTTTCATTCTTCTAGAGGGTCCATCGAAATACCTGCATGTTCTTCCGAATACTTTAAACTTAGGAAAATGGTTTTCTGATAATCGTTCGAACCCTTTAACTTCATCCGGACGGCACGTGAATACCCTTCGTCTGCACGCTAAGCAATACTTCAATCCTCAAGAATAAACGATACCCTAATGGTTATCGCATTCGAGCCGCAGCTCCCTCTGCCCGTGGTAACAGAAACCACTCTCCGACATCGACGAAGATAGATCAAAAGAACGAATGAAATACGGTGCAAACAATGTACATCCTAGGGCTCCTTAAGCAGAGTAGCGTATCGTAAGTATGCCGCGGACCATACCCACGGTACGTTACTCTACCTAAATCGCCTACTCCATCAACCAAGGGTCACCTAGACTTATACAAGGTTAAACCTAGCGCTCTGATACCAACTTTGTCACGACCCGAAAGTACGGAACGTGACCGGCACTTAGATTACGAAGCGTCTAGAGGCGCCACGTAACCTAAGTAAGCCGAAGCCCAGAAATCTAAACCATAGAAGAAGAAGAAGAAGAAAAAGGAAACAGGTTTAAAAGAATCAGCAAATTTCCCAAAAATTTCGGCAGAGTCTCTTCTGTAAAAACTGGCCCCCAAATGGGTACAACAAGTATAATATACATAAACAATAAAAAGCATCCCCAAACGGGAGCTAGCTCAACGCCAACAGGCGGAAACAACCACAACAGCACAATAATATACAACGCCAAAGGGCGAGGCTCAAAACTCAAAAGAAAACAAAACCACCTCATCAGAATAATATATGCGCGACTCTAAGGTCGAAATAAAAGACTGGTCCAATAAACTTATCAAGTAATACAAGTATGGTTGATGGAGCTTACTAGATACAAATGAATGAATAAAAGTACAATGGTGGTTCGGATATAAGTGAACCAACCTACCGTGCAAATCACCCTGAAAGAATAGATGTGCCAGCAAGCTGCCAGGGAAACCTGTACACCGAACCTGTAATAAAATTTGGCACAACGGGGGTGAGTTGCCAACTCGTGAGTAGAAGACATCTACGAAAAGAAATCGAATACACGACTCTATCCTAGGTCATAATAATACACTACTAAGTCCCAATCATCTAGTAATAGCAGGGTAATACTACGTGTAAGTGCAGATACTCTGTGCTCGTGTCAGTACCTCATATAATACTATGTCATATGAATGAAATGCATGCACCATGAATGTAAAGTAACAAATCCTGAAATCCAGATATATATGTATAAGAAATCTTTAGCTGTTATCATAGTAGAATGTGTATAAGAATCTGAAATCTCAATAATGAAATCCATGGAAATCCGTGTCAAGCATCGACAACACACATGTAATCTCAAGTCTCAATATCTCGGGCTCCGTCAGTCCGGATCGGCCCATATCATCAAATCTCATGACAACGGTCGGTATCCTCCGGATATCCGCCGCGCCAAACATCACCGGTAGGTAGCCTTCCCCTGCCAGGCTCATCGTCTACAACTCGATCTTCTTGCCCCGGGTACCATACCGGGCCCACCATGTACCCGAGACGGTTCATCCACTCCTCGAAATCCATCAGAAAACATGAAATCTCATGGTGGACGACACATACATCACGAGAAAACCGCATCTTATGTTTTAAAAAGAGAGGAGGAGAGAGAGAGAAGTTTTTACATATTCTTGCGGTTTTTCCCAAAATCCAGAAATCTCAAAGAAATCCAAATCTCAAAATCATGAGTAACTATATGATAAGTGTCGGCATATGCCCATAATACTGCATGATAACATGAAAATATGAATGCATGAATGTCTAAGCAATAAATATCATGTCTGTACTAATGTCAGAGAATAATCACAATATTATAGCGGTCTAGTTGTTAACTGATTCTATCCATAAAGACAATATGATCTAAAGTGTACGTGACATAGCAATTACCGATGATGATGTGTGTGAGCCGGCAAATAAGTGTGCGTGGAGTATGCGCATCATCGGTAATAGTGCTGGTGTCCTAACATGTAAAGTTTATACTGATTATAGCAACATATAAAAGAACATGCACCATGATGATTACAGTATGAATGCAAGACAGATGTGCATTATCCACCCCTCTCCGACATACGAGAACAACTATCACTATATGAATCGAACCTAAACTAGTGTCCATCTAACCTCCTAAGGAACTTAACCTAAGAAACTAGTCAATAAGAAACAAGAGTCTACCTAAGGTCTGAATCAATATCTCTAATCGTCGGCGATCCAGCCTCAATAGCGTCACGTACGAAGTACGGCTTCCTCGAACCAAGAGTGCGGACCAATCATCATATCTATGCCTCGTAGGGTAAAATCCATCGTACGGCATCCCAATATCGGGGTACGGTTCAAGTATCTCCTAGGTGTCTCATTACTCGTATAATGTCATCACCAACATATCTCATGATCAAGGTGCTAAACTGTAATCGCCTACATCAATCATATATCATCGCCATCATAATAAGCATCATTAGTTTATCCTCAGAAATATCATGTTATATGTATCATATTGTGATTAAGTCATACCGATATCTTATCGTCATCAAGTCACAGGCTACAGCCCAGGTACTATTTTAGCGTCCCATGTACCTCAATATCACCACCACCCTTCATAATTTATATATTCATGTTCGTTATCTCTTTCTCTAATGATCCGCTAACACTTTAATACGACTGTATATTCAAGAATCACGGCATCAAGCCCAGTCATACCGTTTCATCATACCTCAGATATTCTATCACATCAACGAATCCCATATACGTGTTGTGTATATATATACACCTATACCTAGTTTTATATATATACGCACATATACGTATACGCCATGTCAAGTTTTAGTGTGTGCGTGTGTGTTTCTATCAGAAACCTACAAACCTCTCCCAAAGTATTCATCCTCAGGTATGGTTTTCCTAAATCAGTCTAGTCCCGCCTAGGGTCATTACTAGGGTCCTGCTCAGTAAGAATCTAGGGTCACATCGGGTTTCTAATGTCAATAAGTACTATTCCTATTCTACGTTGCGGGGGTGCTAAACGCCATCCACCCGACTTCCCCCCGTAGATATGCATCTACTCACCTGGTCCATGTCTGCCGAAGACGGTGTCTCCATCCTCCTCTTCATCGCCCGCAGTCCACATGAGGGGTACCTAAACGCAAACATAATAATAGTATCGTAAACTGAATCACATACAAAAGTCAAAACGACGCAAGGAACAAGCTTAGGTTAAAACCTATGTCCCGTCCACGCAAAAGAACCAAATATCGCTCGATATCGGCGTACAAACTCCGATGGATCGAGATAAACATCAACAAACAGCTTGTAGTTTAGAAAACTCGTTACTTATAATATAAAATATGATTTAATCCATCAAAACCCTAAAATCAATCAAATCGTCCGTTTTCGAAAAACCCGAAAATGCCAATTTACCGTTTTTCATCAAAACTTGACATTTAAATGAAACCAATGGTCATAAAACTCATTAAATAGCATCACTAAACTATACAAACCATTACTATATTTTTATTACACAATTTTGTATAAATTTGAAATTTCTAGTTTGCACCCTTTAACAATTTTCAACATATTTCAAGCAAAATACCACAATTCCACCACAAAACATGATTTTGCATAAATTAATGACTTAAACCACAATTAATGATGATAATGATATAATAAAACCATAATTATATTTTTAATCTCATTTATATAGGAATTTCTAAAATCTAGTTTACAAAATTAGCAATTTTTATCACAATTTATCAATTAACCATAGAAACTAGCAATCAAACTAAGTTTTTCTTTCCATTAACATGCTAATATTTCCACTAAAACTATAATCCAATGATAACAACCCAAATTAGAATTTTATATTAACCACAACCACATTTTGCAAAAACCTAGTTAACTAAATTCCTAATTTAAAACAATTTTTTAATAACAATTTGTTAAACAATAACCATGCAAGATTTCCTAATACTAAAAGTGTTAAACTAACTACTATAACCCTAATTAATTATTAAAAATCATAACTTGAATTCAGAACCCTAGCTTGCATTTTAAAAAAAAGAACATAGAATTAATTCATTAAATCTAATTAAGCTTAATATGAAGATCTAATAACAATAAATCAAAAGAAAGAAAATTATACCTTCAAAATGTGAAATCCAAACAAGAATTGAGCCTCCCAAAATGTATGCTTTTCATCTCCAAATTTCATATAAAAATGAGCATGGAATAAAGAGAATGGAATAAATAGGATTTTGTGGAATTTTAATTGAAATTTTGATGTGCTTTTGATGAATTTTGAATAAAAATGAGGTGGAAAATGGGGGGGGGGGGGGCAGCCATGGGGGGTTTGTGGCCGGCTCTAGAGAGGTGAGGGAGAGAAAGAAGGGAGTGGAAAAAGTGTGTAGAAGTTTCAAGAGAAGAAACATCAATAAAAGTCTTTTCATGCTTTATTTATTTATTTATTTATTTCTTTACTATAGCAACTCAAGAAAGCTCTAGAAAATAGGAAAAATTTGCAAATAATTTTTGCATGATGCGCACTAAATTCTAATATGCCATGGTTCATTTTTACAAATTAAAACCATTCAAATTTGTAATTTACACTAATTTAGTGTAAAAAATAAAGCTTATGTTAATATTTAAAATAATTAATTTAGGAAAAATATTTTATTAACCTAAAAATTTATAAGTGGCTAAATAAACACCATTTACTAGTAATTTCATAATTAAAATAGATATTTTTAAAATTATAATGAAAAACAATCACAGTTTGGTTTTACGAAAAATACATTTTACTTTACCGAAAATCCTAAAATTCACTTAAACACTTTTATTCATTTAATTATTTATTTAATCATTTTTAAAACGTTACAGGGACTATCACCTGGGATTGTCGGATGGACATTTTTTGGTTTTGCGTAGTTGTTATTATGTACCAAATGCAACCTGTAATATCATTTCTGTATCTTTATTATCTAAAGAAGGTTATGAATTTGCATTTGTAAGTAATGTAGTGAACATTCACCTTAATCAAGTTTTGATTGGGTCAGGTACATTGAACAACGGTATATACGTATTAAACCAACCATAGATTTTCAATGTCCAGAATACACACAAAAGAAAGTCTCCAGAAATCAATAAAACTTTCTTATGGCATTGTAGACTGGGTCACATCAATGAGAGAAGGTTGACTAAGTTACATGCAGAAGGATATTTGGATCCGTTCGAATATCAATCGTATGCAACTTGTCAATCCTGTCTCAAAGGAAATATGACAAAGACTCCGTTCACTGGACACGGAGTAAGAGCGAGCGAGCTCTTGGGACTCGTACACAGCGATGTGTGCGGTCCAATGTTTACACATGCACGAAGCGGTTATTCTTACTTCATTACTTTTATGGATGACTTTTCAAGGTACAGTTATGTCTTCTTAATGAAACATAAATCCGAGGCTTTTGAAAAATTCCAGGAATATAAGAATGAAGTAGAAAAACAAACAGGCAAAAGTATCAAGGCACTGAGATCTGATCGAGGTGGTGAATACTTGAGTGACGAGTTCCTGGGTTACTTAAAAGAGAATGGAATTCTCTCTCAGCTTACTCCTCCATACACTCCGCAACATAACGGTGTATCGGAGAGACGGAACCGAACCCTATTGGATATGGTACGGTCCATGATGAGTAACGCTGAGTTACCGCGATCGTTCTGGGGATATGCGCTAGAATCAGCTGCATACCTTTTGAACCGAGTTCCAACTAAGACTGTGCCTACTACACCATATCAGATGTGGTATGTGAAGAGACCCTATCTTAATCACATTAAGACATGGAGATGTCCAACTTTTGTATAAAAAAGCAGCATGCGGACAAGCTCGAGGCACGCTCAGTACAGTGCAAGTTTGTGGGATATCCAAAGAACTC
The DNA here is from genome assembly GCA_030015575.1 of Agapanthus africanus. NCBI lineage: Eukaryota > Viridiplantae > Streptophyta > Magnoliopsida > Asparagales > Amaryllidaceae > Agapanthus > Agapanthus africanus. The sequence goes on along the minus strand of JASDDO010000019.1, from coordinate 689,605,871 downwards.
CAAGGGATATTTCTTCTATTGCGAAGAGGAACAAAAGGTGTTTGTTTCTCGCATGCCCACTTTCTAGAACACCAGTTCATAGAAAAAGAATTAAGTGGGAGCGCAATAGAACTGGAAGAAATTCCAGAACCACGAGCTATTACTGAAAGCTTAGTAGAACCAGAGGGTTCGAAAGATCAGGACATTCCCACGCCACTCCGCAGGAATAGTAGGCAGTCTCATCCGCCCGAGAGATACTACGGTTTTCTCATTGACGGGGATAGAGAGGATTGCATCATAGACTTTGATGAGCCTACTAGCTTCCAGCACGCCATTCAGAGCGTCGACTCGGTAAAATGGCTGGATGCAATGCGGACCGAAATGGAGTCCATGTACACCAACAAAGTATGGACGTTAGACATTGCTCCAGATGGGGTAAAACCCGTAGGATGCAAGTGGATCTTCAAAAGGAAGATTGGTGTAGATGGACAGGTTGAGACCTATAAAGCTAGACTGGTAGCAAAGGGTTTTCGTCAGCGACCTGGTTTGGACTATGACGAAACCTTTTCTCCACTAGCTATGCTGAAATCCATTCGGATCCTTCTTGCCATTGCTGCCTTCCACGATTATGAGATTTGGCAGATGGACGTAAAGACAGCTTTTCTAAATAGACATTTAGAGGGGTGTGTCTATATGGACCAGCCAGAGGGTTTCATTCAGAGTGGGAGCAGCGGAAAGGTATGCAAGTTGCTTAATTCCATTTATGGACTAAAGCAGGCATCACGGAGTTGGAACATCTGTTTTGATGAGACGGTCAAAGAATTTGGCTTTATCAAAAATCCATATGAACCATGCATCTATTGTAGATTTGTAGCGAGAACAGTAGTATTCCTCGTTTTATACGTGGATGACATTCTCTTAATAGGAAATGATATTCTTATGCTACAATCTGTCAAGGGGTTCTTGTCACACAGGTTCTCCATGAAAGTCCTGGGTGATGCCTCATACATTCTGGGTATCCGGATCTACCGTGACAGATCCAAGAGGAAATTAGGACTTTCACAGTCCAGGTACATCGACACCATACTGAAGAGAATCGGTATGGAAGATTCCAAGCGCGGTAGTTTACCGGCTTGTCACGGGATCACCCTCTCCAAAGAGATGTCTCCCAAGACTGATTTGGAGTGGGATCGCGTGTCTATTATACCCTACGCTTCTGTGGTAGGCTCTATAATGTATGCGATGTTGTGTACCAGACCGGATGTGGCTTATGCACTGAGTGTGGTAAGCAGGTATCAGTCAAACCCTGGGGAGAAACATTGGATAGCAGTAAAGAACATTCTCAAGTACCTGAGAAGGACTAAGGAGATGTTCTTGGTGTATGGCGGAAAAGACCTCCAGGTTGAGGCCTTTGCTGACTCCAGCTTCCAGAGTGACAAGGATGATTCCAAGTCCATGTCGGGTTTTGTCTTTACCCTCAATGGAGGGGCGGTGTGTTGGAAGAGCTCCAAACAGGAAACCGTTGCTAACTCAACTATGGAAGCGGAATACATCGCTGCATCTGATGCCGCAAAAGAAGCTGTCTGGATGAGGAAGTTCTTGAGATAATTTCAGGTGGTTCCGTCCATTGTTGACCCAATACCTCTGTATTGCAACAACAACGGGGCTATAGCTTTAGCGAAGGAACCCAGGTCCCATCAGAAATCCAGACACATCTTGAGGCGGTATCACCTGATCAGGGAGATCGTGGATCGCCAGGAGATCGAGGTTCGGAGGGTTGCTTCAGAAGATAACACAGCAGATCCATTCACCAAGGCCTTGCCCCAAACTCAGTTCGAGCGGCTGATCGAGATGATAGGTCTTCGATACGCCAGTACATGGCCTTAGTGCAAGTGGGAGATTGTTAGTGTATATGCCCTAGAGGCCATTACTGTATCATACTAGTTTGTATATTACTTGATGGAAGCTTGGGATATTCACAGTTGTATATACAATCTTGCTCGAAATGGTAGTATGCTACTTGGTTTGTCTCTGCTTTAATATGTGCATGTGTTTCTTTTAGCATATCGCTGATATACATATTAGTAGAGCCCTTAGGATCTTTGCCTGATTACCAGCGTGGTGATGGCGCTCACACTCGTGGGAGCTGGGTGATCTATAAGCACATCCTTATACAGGTCCCTAGTCGTTGGACTATCGAGACAGGGCATCGATACTCCGGAGTAGACTAGCGTATGCGCTTCTCATCCCAGCGTGGGACACGGTCTGTCCCACAGCCGTCAGTACGTCGTACTTGAGATAGTATGCGGGTGCTCGTTAGGTTACGAGTACATTAGACAGGACTCGTCTGGAATTGTTGGTTGGTATTATACCTATCGTCAGTTATCAGTTCCCAGGTGACATGAGTACAGCTTAGTCCGCTGACTTGACACTGTCACTTCGCCTCGAGTGTGTTCCCACTGCACTTTGATTGCTACCCTACCATGGCTCAAAGGAGTCGTGCAAACAGGTAGTTTTTGGGTGCAGTCCCGAAGCACTTGGAGGCAGTGACGGTTAGACAGGATTCGTCTCTCCCGGTATTGGGGGTTGACATCGCGCTGTGTCCAGGAGAGCCATTACACGAGTAGTCCCTGGCCAGGGCAAGCGAGATATACTGGTAGGTTTCCAGTGTTATCTCAGGGTGTTCTGGGCTACACTCCGACATGACTTGTACCGCTATTAGGGGACTGACGTTCACCGCCCCTCTAGGCCCGCCATGCGATGTATCAGACGAACAGACCGGACTGTACGGAGACTGTCACATACAGGCTCAGTAGGAGTTCAGATGGGGTTCACCTCGTCAATCTTCTTGTCGACATCTACCTGGGGACCGTTACGTACAGCTAGTGCCGCTTGCGGTCTGTGGTTAAACCCACTGCCAGCGTAGTGTCGAGTCTTTAGAGTCCCACACAGAGAGCTATTCGCCTTTAGGCAAAATGAGTAGAGGTCGCATGGTTTTGCGACAGGGTTCGTTCACATCCGCGCACTTGTGCACGTTTGCTATCCGGACAGCTTATACCAGCGGGCTTTGGTTTAAGCCAGATCCTAGTATAGATTTGGGATTGGTTTTATCTCATAGTATTCATGTTCCTCGGATCACGAATACGGGTGCGTATGCACAGTTGCTTGAGACAGAGGGAGAGGACTTTCATTAGGGTTAATGACTATTGTCATTTTATTAACCCTAATGCTTATGTGTGTATTATGGTTAATTGATATTAGTTTAAATAATTGTGCATGGTTATGGTTGTTGACCATTTGACCTCCTTGACTTGTTGACCTAGGTTGACACTTTGACCATCATCATTTCATTTGGAAGATGCTCTTTGATCCTTGCAATTTGCATTAAAAATGAAATGATAATGGTCATGTCTTGATTAACCATGACAATTATCTAGCTAATTATCTAATTACAATCATTCACACATATATGAGAGAATGCTTCATATTTTCTCTCATTCTATATTTTACTTTCTCTCTCTTGTTCTTCCTCTCCCTCAAGCTCTCCCCTCTCATGTGTTGAGAAACACTTGAGCTTGAGAAAAACCTCTTCTTGATAATCTCTACTCTCATCTAGGGTTCTAGAATTAGCACTTCTTGCACCCTAGTTACTTCTAGCTTAGAGTTGAAGCCAAAGGTTGAGGCTTTCGGGTGGATCTTTCTTCGACGTGAGAAGACGACAAAGGTGACCTCTTTTCACTACTCCAAGGAGCAAGGAGAGAAGGACATAAAGCCCTAGGTATAACCTTTCTAACACTTAGCTAGTTTCTTGTTAGCTTTAGCTTGTTTTTGTTTAGCAAAGATCCTTCTTTGTCTAGTCCATGTTGCCTAAGTGGATAAAAATTTGATTTTTATTCCGTTTTCCGCCTCCCCGTAAGTACCGGGATGGGCAATGTGGACTTACAGGTCATTCCCGGTGAAGGGATTGTAAGTCTACGGTAGCACCCCGGCCGTCTGTCACGCCCCAAAAGTACGGAACATGACCGGCACTTAAACTACAAATGTCTCGAGGCGTACGTAATCTAAGTGAGCCGAAAACCCAGAAATCTAAACCAAGAAAAGTAGTAGAGTGAATGAAAACCAATTTAAAACAAGTAGTTTAATAGCATAAGACGAATTATGCGGTTTTAAAAAAAACATCAAATATTTCCTGAAAATTTCGACAGAGTCTCCTTTGTAAATACAGGCCCCCAAACGGGATACAACATGAATAGTATACGAAATCAAAAAAAAGGCATCCCCATGCGGGAGCTAGCTCTTCGTCAATCGACGGTCACAACCACACAAGTAATATAATATACAACGCCAAGGGCGAGGATCAAAACTCAAATAGAAACTCAAAACAACAAGAAATCCACAGAAATACAACGCGCGACTCTAAGGTCGAAAGAATAAACATCACTGGTCTCTATCTCAAATAAATACATGTTTGGTTGATGGAATTTCTAGATACAACCGAATAATAATATACAATGTATAATGATGGGTACGATACAAATAAACCCACCTACTAGCAAGTCACCCGAACGAAACTGTACCCGCAAAGCCGTAAAGAAACCTGTACGGCGAAATCTGCAAGAAACTGGGGCACAACGGGGGTGAGTTGCCAACTCGTGAATAGAAAAACATCTACGAATAGAAATCGCATGCATAACGCAATCCTAGGTCATACGATCAATATATATAATCCTCAAATAAAACCAGCAGTCTATAACAATGACTAGGGTAAATATCTAATCCAAGTGTAATTCCATGTGCCCGTGCCAGTGCCTCAGTTAGCAATGTATCATATGGATGATGTATGAATGCATGGAACAGAATGCATGTACTGACGAAAACTGCTTTCATAAATCAGTGAGATTTCTGTATTTTAAAAATGAGGTACCATAAATGAAATCAGCATAAAACAGTGCCCAGCATCGACACAAAACAAGTGTCCAAATATCTCGATATCTCTGTATCACAATCTCTGTACCTCAATATCTCAAAATCTCAATATCTCAATCACGATATCTAAGGCGCCGTCGATCCAGACCGGCCCCTACCATCTATCTCAAGACCACGACGGTATCCTCCGGATATCCGACGCGTCGGGTAATATCACCGGTCGGTAGTGCTCCCCTGCCAGGCTCAACTTCAATAACACGATCCTCTTGCCCCGGGTACCGCACCGGGCCCACCATGTACCCGAAATGGTTCCTCCACTCCTCGAATCGGGTCTCGAAATCCATCAGCAAACTCATGGTGGACGACTCATACATCATGGAAAAACCGCACTTTTTATTTTAAAAGAGGGAAAAGGTTTATTTATGTTTTTACGGTTTTCCTCCAAATCCAGAAAATCTCATGGAAATCCGAATCCAAAACCTCAATAACACGTAAAATAGTGAATATATGCATGAGAATCCATGAATGCGGCATAACAATGAATAACGGTATGCATGAAGCGACAAGTAATAACTACAATATCTAAGCTGGCATGTAAAGTATGTACACTAATATTATGTCAAACTACTGGCTATCAAGCTAAGTTAAGCAATAATATTTTCTAAGGTGTATGTGACATGGCAATTACCGATGAAGATGTGTGTGAGCCGGCAAGTAAGTGTATGTGGTACATACGCATCATCGGTAATGGTGCTGGTGTCCTAACAGCATAATGTCAACAATGCAATATGAAATAACAATGTAAGTATGCGATGCGGAGCGAGCAACCAAAATGAGCGGGAGCTAAATATTGAACAATGGTGCCATTTGAAATAACACGAATCGTGGGGTTTTGAAAATAGGGTTACGGTAGTTTTAAGAAAGGATACGTCTTTTGAAATATTCGTAGATCCCTTGACCTGTCTTTTAAAATACCCACGATCCGCTAGTTTTGAAATAGGTAGGAGTCTAATCTAATCTAACAACTAAACTAAAATATACGGCCGAACTACAGGTAAGGAAACCGCCTATCATCTGAGTCGATACATATACATACCTGTATATGTATAGTCGGTGATCCCGCCTTAATAATATCATATCCGATACCATATCTATAATCAGACATCCCAAGTCAAGAGTGCGGATCAATCATCAATATATAGCTCGTACGTAAATTCGTCGTACGGCATCCCAAATCAGGGTACGGGTCAAAATCATATTCATCACACTATTCATCCGGTATCCTCTTTATCAAAGATCATAATCTAAGGTACTGACCTATGTCTAATACAATACTAATATCATCAATATAGTCATGATCTGACTACTGATCGACAGTCTCGTACAACCGATATCATCAGCACATATCATCATCAAGGGGTATACATCACCCAATACAGCCTAGGATCAATATCCTAGCATATCATATCTCATATCACGATCACATGTCGACCACTTATTTATAACACTATTCATCCGTATCGTCGCCCTAAGATCCGCTATAACACCAGGACGTACCTCAAGTACGAATCCTGCCATATCACCGATATCACAATCTCAACCCAAATCTTATCGACTCATCTCAATCCCAAGTATCATCCCCAAATCCGTATGTGAACACATAGTCCTATACCTATGTGAACACATAACTATATATTCCCGTATGAGCACAAAAGAAAGAAGAAAGTATGCAAGTATGGGTGGGTGTGTGCAAGTGTGTGCGACCGCTACTCAGGGTTTCGCGGCACTCAATCATCCAAGAACACCAAATATCCATATTTATCATCAATAACTCAAACAATATATAAACAATATATATATGTGTGTATACGTATTCGTATACATCACCACGAACTGCGGGGGTGCTATATGCCATCCACCCGACTTCTCCCCGTAGATATAAATCTACTCACCTGGTCCTCGCTCGCCGGTGCCGACGTCGCCACGTGCTTTCTTGTCGTCTCGAAGTCCACATGGGGTACCTACATATCATAACACATTAAAATCCGACTCATGACCAAAACGACACACGAATCCCACATAGGTCAAAACCTATGGTTGCTTCCACAAATCAACCCAAAAACCCTCGAAGTCGGCGTACAAACGCCAAACCATCGAGAACAACCCAAAGACACTCATTTGCACATTCACGAACACTAATTTTAATATAAAATAGGTTAAAACTCACAAAAACCCCAAATTCACTTTAAAAGCCGTTTTTCCGAAAAACTAGCAAGCAAAATTACCCGTTTTAGTACAAAACTTGACGTTTAAACAATTCCAGCGGCCATAATACTTATTAAATAACTTAAATAATCCATACAAACCATTCCCACGATTTAATTTCACCAAACCACATACGTTCAAAAAAAACTAGTTTGCAAAAATACCGACTTTAACTCTTTTTAAAGTAAAATTCACAATTAACCAAATAAGCTTGGTTTTGCATGGTCCAAAGGCATTAAACCACTTATTATAATATTAATAATGACATGAAACCATAATTATATTTTAATCTAAGGTATTTAATAATTTTCCAAAAACCCAAGTTAGCAAAATAGCTTAATTAGTAAAATTTAAAAAATACAATTAACAACTAGTTACTAGGTAAGGTTTTACAATTCCATAAGATGATAATCTACACTTGATTATCCTATTAGTGATGGTTAAACCCAAATTAGCTTCAAACCATACTCTTGAATTCTCAAATTAGCAACAAGAACCAAATTAACACTTAAATAACTTAGCTTTAAGAAATTAACTAACAAATTAAGCAAAAATGGTTAGAATTTATACCCAATAAATTGAAGATCCACAAGCACACACATAGCCTCCCAAATTGGAATCTTGTCCCCTAGATCCATGCAATATTGGCTATAGAGAAATGGGTAGGAGTCGGATTTTGATTTTGTGAGGGTTTGTGTTGATTTTTGTTGATTTTTTGAAGGAAAATGGAGGTGAAGGAAGATGGATACTTGGAGAAAATGGGGGGGCTGATTCTGGCCGAGAGTGGGGAGGGTGAGGTGAGTGGGAGAGTGAGAGAGAGAGGGTGTTGGTTTCAAAGTCAAAGAAAAAGTCAAAAGCCCATTCTTATACATTCTTTTATCCTTTCTTTTCCTTTTCTTTTCTTTTGAAATTCAAGTGGGAAAATGAGGGGGCACTTGGGGCTGCTGATTTGGAGAGGGGAGAGAGGGTGTGGGTGAGTGTGGGTGAGGAAAAAAGTTAAATGTATTACCCCAATTCCCATTAATACTAATTTCACCGAAAAAGCCTTTTTCTTCGATATTTTCTAAACCGTTTTGGCAAACCATTTCATTTCAAAAACCACATGACAAATTTTTATTTAATGTGTTATGATGCACAAATTTTTTTTCAACTCATTATAATTTGTAATTTTCCCTAATTAAATGTATTAGTGACGACTTAAAATAATATTAAAATAATTAATTTCGGAAAATTTTTCAGAAAATTTGAAATTTCACCAGTGGCTCAATAAACACCAAATACTAGCAATTTCATAGCTAGAATATGTATATTTAATTTTATAATAAAGATATTTGTATTTTGACTTTTTACAGAAAACCCCCTTATTTTACCGTTTTTTCGAAATTTCACCGAAACGATTTTCAAAACGTTACATCGTCAATCCGAGGCCAAAATGCGGAAACAAAAACTTTTTCATAAACTTGAAACTGGCGCTATCGTATACTTTCACCCGAACCGAACAATTAACATAAACTAGCTTACTAGAGTAGGGTTAGAAAGGCTATACCGATCGATCCGTGTCCTTCGGTCTTTGGCAACCATCCTAAGCTCCTTGCGGCATCTCCGATCTCCGGTCTCCTCGTCGGAAGGGCACCACATCAAAGAATCCTTTTACGGGCTCCCGCCTCTGAACCGAGGCAACTCGGACACGAAGTTTGTTAGTCGACGTGTCCAAGATTGCTGTAGAATATATGTAGAACACTTTTTCTTAAGGGTTAATCGAAGTTGCCCTTTTTGGAGATGAAGGTGTAAATGGAGCTTAGGAATTTTTCTTTCCAAATGAAATGAATCATCTCCTCACCAAAAATTGGGGCAGCCCAAATGAAGTGCTCGGCCAGGGAATCAAAGAGGAGGAGGGGGGGTGAGCACAAGGCAAGAGGTAATGTGGTGATCTATGCAAAAGGAAACAAAAACCCACACCAAAACATCACTCTCAAACCTCACAATCAAACCACCAATAATGCACAAAAAGAGCCAAGCTAATCCATGAACATTCCGGAAATGTGCTGGAGCCCTCCCACCGCAAAAAAACCTCTCCAATGCTAATTTCGAAATTTGCATAAAACCCCTCCATCAGAATTTAGTCATGGAGTAATTATTCAGCCATGGAGTAATAGAATGGAAATTTGGCCAAATAAAGAATGCAAACTGGCAACTTCAAAAAGTGATCCTGTAATAAATTACAGGATAACCCCACGGCTGTATATACATACCGCATTTGTATTCCGGCTAAATACAAATGCAATGAGACAAAATCTACACAGTATAATACTAGGATCTGGCTTAAACCAAACCCCGCTAGTATTATCCGTCCGAACCATGACACGTGTGTAAGTCCACGTTGCCCACCCCGGTACTTGCGGGGAGGCGGAAAACGGAATAAAAATCAAATTTTTATCAACTTAGGCAACATGGACTAGACAAATAAGGATCTTTGCTGAACAAAAACAAGCTAAAGCTAACTAGAAACTAGCTAAGTGCTAGAAAGGTTATACCTTGGGCTTTATGTCCTTCTCTCCTTGCTCCTTGGAGTGGTGGAAGGAGGTCACCTTAGTCGTCTTCTCACGTCGAAGAAAGATCCACCCGAAAGGCTCGACCTTTGGCTTCAACTCCAAGCTAGAAGTAACTAGGGTGCAAGAAGTGCTAATCCTTGAACCCTAGATGAGAGTAGAGATTATCAAGAAAGGGTTTTTCTCAAGCTCAAGTGTTTCTCAACACATGAGAGGGGAGAGCTTGAGGGAGAGGAAGAACAAGAGAGAGAAAGTAAAATGATAGAATGAGAGAATAATAACCATTCTCACATATATGTGTGAATTACTTTAAATTGATAATTGGCTAGATAATTGTCATGGTTAATCAAGACATGACCATTATCATTTCATTTTTAATGCAAATTGCAAGGATCAAAAAGCATCTTCCAAATGAAATGATGATGGTCAAAGTGTCAACCTAGGTCAACAAGTCAAGGAGGTCAAATGGTCAACAACCATAACCATGCACAATTATTAAAGTAATATCAATTAACCATAATACACACATAAGCATTAGGGTTAATAAAATGACAATGGTCATTAACCCTAATCAAAGTCCTCTCCCTCTGTCTCAAGCAACTGTGCATACGCACCCGTATTCGTGATCCGAGGAACACGAATACAATGAGATAAAACCAATCCTAAATCATATACTAGGATCCGGCTTAAACCAAAGCCCGCTAGTATAAGCTGTCCGGACAGCAAACGTGCACAAGTGCGCGGATGTGAACGAACCCTGTCGCAAAACCATGCGACCTCTACTCATTTTGCCTAAAGGCGAATAGCTCTTTGTGTGGGACTCTAAAGACTCGACACTACGCTGGCAGTGGGTTTAACTACAGACCGCAAGCGGCACTAGCTGTACGTAACGGTCCCTAGGTAGATGTCGATAAGAAGACTGACGAGGTAAACCCCATCTGAACTCCTACTGAGCCTGTATGTGACAGTCTCCGTACAGTCCGGTCTGTTCGTCTGATACTTCGCATGGCGGGCCTAGGGGGGTGGTGAACGTCAGTCCCCTAATAGCGGTACAAGTCGTGTTGGAGTGTAGCCCAGAACACCCTGAGATAACACTGGAAGCCTACCAGTATATCTCGCTTGCCCTGGGCAGGGACTACTCGTGTAATGGCCCTCCTGGACACAGCGCGATGTCAACCCCCAATACCGGGAGAGACGAATCCTGTCTAACCGTCACTGCCTCCAAATGCTTCGGGACTGCACCCAAAAACTACCTGTTTGCACGACTCCTTTGAGCCGTGGTAGGGTAGTAATCAAAGTGCAGTAGGACCACACTCGAGGCGAAGTGACAGTATCAAGTCAGCGGATTAAGCTGTACTCATGTCACCTGGGAACTGATAACTGACGATAGGTATAATACCAACCAACAGTTCCCGACGAGTCCTGTCCAGTGTACTCGTAACCTAACGAGCACCCGCATACTACCTCAAGTACGACGTACTGACGGCTGTGGGACAGACCGTCTCCCACACTGGGATGAGAAGCGCATACGCTAGTTTACTCCGGAGTATCGATGCCCTGTCTCAATAGTCCAACGACTAGGGACCCTGTCTCGATAGTCCAACGACTAGGGACCTGTATAAGGATGTGCTTATAGATCACCCAGCTCCCACGAGTGTGAGCACCATCACAACGCTGGTAATCAAGCAAAGATCCTAAGGGCTCTACTAATATGTATATCAGTGATATGCTAAAAGAAACACATGCACATATTAAAGCAGAGACAAACCAAGTAGCATACTACCATTTCGAGCAAGATTGTATATACAACTGTGAATATCCCAAGCTTCCATCAAGTAATATACAAACTAGTATGATACAGTAATGGCCACTAGGGCATATACACTAACAATCTCCCACTTGCACTAAGGCCATGTACTGGCGTATCGAAGACCTATCATCTGTAAGTCCATGCTACCTCTCCCGGTACTTTCGGGCATGCGGAATTTGGTGAAAAACAATTATCTTAGAGGTGGTAACATGGACTTAAAACCCGGATCTTTGTTAAACATCTAACTAACGACCTAACTACGAGTTGCTAACTACTCGGTTAGGGGGTTATACCTTTCTTTATCTCGAACTCCTTCGTCTTCAAGCTTCGATGGTCGTGCGAATCGGCTTCTCCCCGTCGTCTCCTTGCGCCGAAGATAGATCCACCTGAAAGCTTCAACCTTTGGCTCCTTCTTCGAACTTTGAAGAAACTAGTTCACTCGGTTTGCTAAACCTTGTGAACTAGAGTGAGTAGAGAAGAGTTTATATAGGATTTTATCTATGGTTCTTGGTTCTCAACTCATGAGACAAGTGAACCATAGACTAAGAGAGGGAGAGCAAGAGGAGGAAGATGGGAGCTCAAGAACAAGAGAGAGAATGAGCATGAAAGAAAAATGAGAGAAGACTTTTCTCATTTGGCTCTCATAATCCAAAACAATCATAACACCTCATATCAATCAAGTATTATGTGATGGTTTAAGCAACCATAGCCATATCATTTCATGCACTCATTTTGCACAAAAGAGCAAGCAAGCAAAATTCTTTGCCATGAAATGATAGCTATAGTTATCATGATGGTCAACTAGTCAAGCCTAGTCAACCGGTCAACAAAGTCAACAAGTCAACAAAAGTCAACAAGCCAACAAAGTCAATCCCTCAACAACCATGTCACCATAATACTTGATTAATATAATTGTTAATCACATATCATATTCTCATTAGGGTTGAGCAAAAAGTCAATAGTCAACTGTCAACGGTCAACAACCCTAATGAGAATCCTCTGCCTCTGTCTCTCCATCAACTATGCATACACACCTGCATCCGCGTTCCGAGGAACACGGATGCAAACTGGATAAAACCAATCCCAATACGTACACTAGGATCTGGCTTAAACCAAAGCCCGCTAGTGTGAACTGTCCGGACACAGTACGTGCACAAGTGCACGGATGTGACCGAACCCTGTCGCAAAACCATGCGACCTGTCGCAAAACCATGCGACCTCTACTCTTTTGCCTAAAGGCGAATAGCTTTCTGTGTGGGACTCTAAAGACTCGACACTACGCTAGCAGTGGGTTTAACCACAGACCGCAAGCGGCACTAGCTGTACGTAACGGTCCCCAGGTAGATGCCGACAAGAAGACTGACGAGGCGAAACCCATCTGAACTCCTACTAAGCCTGAATGTGACATTCTCCGTACAATCCGGTCTATTCGTCTGATACATCGCATGGCAGGCCTAGGGGGCGGTAAAACGTCAGTCCCCTAATAGCGGTACAAGTCATGTCGGAGTGAAGCCCAAAACACCCTGAGATAACACTGGAAGCCTACCAGTATATCTCGTTTTCCCTAGCCAGGGACTACTCGTGTAATGGCTCTTCTAGACACAGCGCGATGGCAACCCCCAATACCGGGAGAGACGAATCCTGTCTAACCGTCACTGCCTCCAAGTGCTTCGGGACTGCACCCAACTACCACCTGTTTGCACGACTCCTTTGAGCCGTGGTAGGGTAGCAATCAAAGTACAGTGGGAACACACTCGAGGCGAAGTGACAGTGTCAAGTCAGCGGACTAAGCTGTACTCATGTCACCTGGGAAATGATAACTGACGATAGGCATAATACCAACTAGTCAGTTCCCGATGAGTCCTGTCCAGAGTACTCGTAACCTAACGAGCACCCGCATACTATCTCCAGTACGACGTACCGACGGCTGTGGGACAGACCGTCTCCCACACTGGGATGAGAAGCACATGCGCTTGTCTACTCCGGAGTATCGATGCCCTGTCTCGATAGTCCTGCGACTAGGGACCTGCATAAGGATGTGCTTATAGATTACCCAGCCCCACTAGTGTGACTGCCATCACAACGCTGGTAATCAAGCAAAGATCCTAAGGGCTCCACTAATGTGTATAGGCGATATACTAAAATAAACACATGTACACATTGAAGTAGAAACAAACCAAGTAGCATACTACTATTTTGAGCAAGATTGTATATACAAGGTGAATATCCCAAGCTTCCATTAAGTAATATACAAACTAGTATGATACAGTAATGTCCTCTAGGGCATATACACTAACAATCTCCCACTTGCACTAAGGCCATGTACTGGCGTATCGAAGACCTATCATCTCGTTCAGCCGCTCGAACTGAGTCTGGGGCAAGGCCTTGGTGAATGGATCTGCTGTGTTATCTTCTGAAGCGACTCTCCGAACCTCGATCTCCTGGCGATCCGCAATCTCCCTGATCAGGTGATACCGCCTCAAGATGTGTCTGGATCTCTGATGGGACCTGGGTTCCTTCGCTAAAGCTATAGCCCCGTTGTTGTCGCAATACAGAGGTATTGGATCAACAATGGACGGAACCACCTGAAGTTCTTTCAAGAACTTCCTCATCCAGACAGCTTTTTTTGCGGCATCAGATGCAGCGATGTATTCCGCTTCCAACGTCGAGTCTGCAACGGTTTCCTGTTTGGAACTCTTCCAACACACCGCCCCTCCATCGAGGGTAAAGACAAAACCCGACATGGACTTGGAATCATCCTTGTCACTCTGGAAGCTGGAGTCAGCAAAGGCCTCGATCTGGAGGTCTTTTCCGCCATACACCAAGAACATCTCCTTAGTCCTTCTGAGGTACTTGAGAATATTCTTTACTGCTATCCAGTGTTTCTCCCCAGGGTTTGACTGATACCGGCTCACCACACTCAATGCATAAGCTACATCCGGTCTGGTACACAACATCGCATACATTATTGAGACTACCGCAGAAGCGTAGGGTATAATAGACATGCGATCCCTCTCCAAATCAGTCTTGGGAGACATCTCTTTAGAGAGGGTGATCCCGTGACAAGCCGGTAGGTTACCGCGCTTGGAATCTTCCATACTGAATCTCTTCAGTATGGTGTCGATGTACCTGGACTGTGAAAGTCCTAATATCCTCATGGATCTATCACGATGGATCCGGATCCCCAGGATGTATGAGGCATCACCCAGGTCTTTCATGGAGAACCTGTGTGACAAGAACCCCTTGACAGATTGTAGCATAGGAATGTCATTTCCTATTAAGAGAATGTCATCCACGTATAAAACGAGGAATACTACAGTTCTCGCTACAAATCTACTATAGATGCATGGTTCATCTGGAATTTTGATAAAGCCAAATTCCTTGACCGTCTCATAAAAACAGATGTTCCAACTCCGCGATGCCTGCTTTAGTCCATAGATGGACTTAAGCAACTTGCACACCTTTCCGCTGCTCCCACTTTGAATGAAACCCTCTGGTTGGTCCATATAGACACACTCCTCTAAATTTCCATTTAGAAAAGCGGTCTTTACATCCATCTGCCAGATTTCATAATTGTGGAAGGCAGCAATGGCAAGAAGGATCCGAATGGATTTCAGCATAGCCACTGGAGAAAAGGTTTCGTCATAGTCCAAACCAGGTCTTTGACGGAAACCCTTTGCAACAAGTCTAGTTATATAGGTTTCAACCTGTCCATCTACACCAATCTTCCTTTTGAAGATCCACTTGCATCCTACGGGTTTTTCCCCGTCTGGAGCAATGTCCAACGTCCATACTTTGTTGGTGTACATGGACTCCATTTCGGTCCGCATTGCATCCAGCCATTTTACCGAGTCAACGCTCTGAACGGCCTGCTAGAAGCTAGTAGGCTCATCATAATCTATGATGCAATCCTCTCTATCCCCGTCTATGAGAAAACCGTAGTATCTCTCGGGCGGATGAGACTGCCTACTACTCCTGCGGAGCGGCGTAGGAATGTCCTGTTCTTTTGAACCCTCTGGTTCCACTAAGCTTTCAGTAATAGCTCGTAGTTCTGGAATTTCTTCCAGTTCTACTGCGCTCCCACTAATTTCCTTTTCTAAGAACCGGTGTTATAGAAAGTGGGCATTACGAGAAACAAGGACTTTTTGTTCCTCTACGTGGTAGAAAAGATACCCCCTGGTGTTCTTTGGGTATCCCACAAACTTGCACAGTACTGAGCGTGCCTCGAGTTTGTCCGCATGCTATTTTTTGACAAAAGCTGGACATCCCCAGATCTTCAGATATTGAAGATAGGGTTTCTTCCCACTCCATAACTCATAAGGTGTGGTAGGCACAGTCTTAGTGGGAACTCGGTTCAAAAGGTATGCAGCTGATTCTAGCGCATACCCCCAGAATGATCGCGGTAAGTCAGCGTTACTCATCATGGACCGTACCATATCCAATAGGGTTCGGTTCCGTCTCTCCGATACACCGTTATGTTGCGGAGTGTATGGAGGAGTAAGCTGAGAGAGAATTCCGTTCTCTTTTAAATAGTCCAGGAACTCGGCACTCAAGTATTCACCACCTCGATCCGATCTTAGGATCTTGATACTTTTGCCGGTTTGTTTTTCTACTTCATTCTTATATTCCTGGAATTTTCCAAAGGCTTCGGACTTATGTTTCATTAAGAAGACATAACCGTACCTTGAAAAGTCATCCGTAAAAGTAATGAAGTAAGAATAACCGCTTCGCGCATGTGTAGATATTGGACCGCACACGTCGCTGTGTACGAGTCGCAAGAGCTCGCTCGCTCTTACTCCGTGTCCAGTGAACGGAGTCTTTGTCATCTTTCCTTTGAGACAGGATTGACAAGTGGCATACGATTGATATTCGAACGGATTCAAATATCCTTCTGTATGTAACTTAGTCAACCTTCTCTCATTGATATGACCCAGTCTACAATGCCACAAGAAAGTCTGATTTATTTCCGGAGACTTTCTTTTGTGTGTATTCTGGACATTGAAAATCTGTGGTTGGTTTAATACGTATATACCATTGCTCAATGTACCTGACCCAATCAGAACTTGATTAAGGTGAATGTTTACAACATTGCTTACAAACGCAAATACATAACCTTCTTTAGAAACCAAAGATACAGAAATGATACTACAAGTTGCGTTGGGTACAAAAAAGCAATTACGCAAAACCAAAACATGTCCATCTGACATTCCCAGGTGATAGTCCCCCACGGCTTTAGCATCCATGCTAGCTCCGTTCGCAACTCTGAGGGTCATGTCACCTGCTTTCAAAACACTACGGTTTCTCAACGTCTGCAAAGAATTACAGATATGAGATCCTGATCCGGTATCCAATACCCAGGAAGTAGAGTTTATTGAAAGACAGTTTTCAATAACATACACACCTGAAGCTGAAGCTGCAACCTGCTTCAATTCCTGTGTTCTGGCCTTCCAGGCCCTGCAATCATTCTTCCAGTGTCCTTTCTTATGACAATTGAAGCATTCTTCCTTATCCACAAGCTTCCCCGCTCTCTTTGTTGCTTTAGCTTTTCCCTTCGTATCCACTTTACTAACACCGCCTCTTGGTTTGGCGGGGGCTTTCTTCTTCTTTCCCTAGGCTTTCGCCTTGGACCTAGAAGAAGATGATCCTCCTACAAACAAAGTGGATGTTTCCCTACCTTTCTGTAGGGTGCCCTCTGCGCTCCTCAGCATGTTGAGGAGCTCTGAAAGTTCAACTTCCTTTTCTTGTAAGTTGAAGTTCAGTATAAACTGGGCGTAAGTGGAAGGAAGAGACTGGAGAATCAAGTCCGTATAGAGCTCACTCTCCAATGTGGTCCCAAGGTCCGCGAGCTCCTCAATGTAGCCGATCATCTTAAGCACATGTTCTGCTACTGATGATCCGACGGCCAACCTTGCCGAAAATAACTTCTTCGACGCTTCGTATCTTGCGATACGAGACTGCTCTCCATACAGTTCTTTTGTATGGAGAAATATGGATTAGAGGTCCATATTCTCGTGCCTCCTCTGATGTTCGTTGTCCATAGAGGCAAGCACGAGGCACTTGGCCTTCGCGCAATCGATCTCCCAAGTCTTACGGATTTCCTTATCTGCGACGCTGGAGGTGGGACCTGGGACAGGGGGAGCTTTGGTGGTCAGAAGATACCCCAGCTTGTCGTAAGTGATTGCCATCTTGACATTCCTGAGCCAATCTTTGTAGTTTGGCCCTGTCAGTATGTTTTTATCTAGGAGTAACTTAAGTCCAGTCATGTCGATTGGTCGCTGCAATTAGGAGAGAGAAGAAACACTCAGCATGATGCTCTTGCAAGTTTAGAATGGTTTTTAGTTTGTCTAAACAGGATGGCTCCCACTGTTTCTCGAATCCCTCCTCAAACCAAAAAGGAAGAATCAGTTAGGATCAATCTCACCGTACAATACTTGCTTAACCGTTCAGCCAGGCCAGTGTCGGTACTTCGAGGGAGGTTTTCCAACGCTTTCGCGAAGTTCCTTAATTAAATAACCTCTTTTCCCTGGGGGCGTAGCCCCGCTAACACCTTTCTAGACACCTACTTGGTTTATAGCATTGATCGTTAAGTGAGAAATTTCCCGAGGAGTAGCATATACTCACAGTAGGATCGGGATCCAAATATCATTGCGTGACGAAACTGAAGGAATCCTACCAGAATCATCACACTCCAAATGGTATGCAACACTAGCAAGTTTCAGTTCTTTTGAAACTCCCGATGTGGATTTTTGCCCCATGCTCTTATTACTTTGGCGTGAGGTCAAAATGTCATAAGTCACATGTCAAGTTCTTCCCATCATTATCCAGGTTAATTTGAATCCACCCGTACCTACCCTTGACGTAGGCCAAAATGGTAGTACGGCTGTCCCAAACCAACGCATTCTATCTATGCAACAGATAAATATCCGGCAGCTACCAATCACTATGCCTTGGCGTGAGGTAAAAATACATAGCTTGAATACTACCGAATATTTAACTGAAATGATGGAGGGCTACGAATGGTTTTGGCAAAACCGTGAACGTAGTGAACTTGATATAATCGATGGAACGAGATAGCTTTTAAAAGGAGTGGCTCAAGCTCCGCATTTAAAAGTTAGTTTTGAAAAGAACCGAGTGGTTTTCCGAAAGTGTTCCAACGATTTTAACTTGGTTTATTTTCTTGCATTAGTTCTTTTAATGCGTGATATTCTTGCATTAGTTATTTTAATGCGTCCCATCATTTAATCCTACCATTACAGAAAACAACCAAAATATGACGTATGCTTATGCCATTCGCATTCGCCACGGGGCCCCGTCATTACCCGTTAGGTTACTTAACTAACGACAGAGCGGGGGCTGGGCTAGCGCGGCTGTAAAACATAAGCAACGCCTAAATAATATCATATATAGATATATTGCAATGATAGCCATTTCAGATCACAGATGAACACATTGGATGTACTAGGAACCCGCAATTCGTACGAGCCTGTAACGAAAAGCAGATTACACGGTCGCGGTGAATAGCCAATACCCCACCCAAGACCCCTATGGGTGCTGCAAACTACCCGCCAAGTACCCGAAGCGAAGCAACCTCCCTCAACTCCGTGAGTAGGCCACTCGGCACTTCGGCATACCCGGTAGTTTGTGCACCCCCTCCATAGGTCTATCCTAGGAGCAAAAACAGTAAAAAGAAATTATACAATGACGGCTACAACCCCGACCCGGTTGTGCGGCCATACAAATAATTATTACATCAATTTACAAATATACATGAATTGAAAGAAAAGAAAACTCTCGTCTCACAACCCCCGGCTATTCACCCGCGACAATCCAATGAATTCATATACACATTCCAATAACATTACAGATCACATATTTGTATAACCCCCACTAATCGACATATAGCGATTAGCAAACGTTCAATACAAATATCACATCACAGAAAAACCCGTCAGCTAAAGTCTTTTAGAAGTTCGATCAAAAATATGAATTTTTAGGACCCAAAAATAAAATTTTCGTTCTGGAATATCTGGGATGAAAATACATATTCCAAAAATCCCAAAACAACCCAAGAAATACACTGCATCAAACTTGGACCTCGGCCGAGTCAACTCGGACGCGGAACCGCGGCGGGAGCGTGCTCCCGCCGCATTTCCGCGGCGCTTTGACTCGATCGTTGGACCAAATTTGGTGGGTGATCACACAAAAGCCTGAGCCGATTTTTAAGATAAAATTTATCAATTTTTGAACAGAAAAAAAATCGGCAGAAACTTGGCATATCGGGTTCGTTTTGTGACTTTTTCTTTGATCGATCTTCTAGCTACTTTGCTAACATGTTAGATAGAGTTTAACTAGGCTCTGATACCACTGTAAGTCCATGCTACCTCTCTCGGTACTTTCGGGCATGCGGAATTTGGTGAAAAACTATTTTCTTAGAGGTGGTAACATGGACTTAAAACCCGGATCTTTGTTAAACATCTAACTAACAACCTAACTACGAGTTGCTAACTACTCGGTTAGGGGGTTATACCTTTCTTTTTCTCGAACTCCTTCGTCTTCAAGCTTCGATGGTCGTCCGAATCGGCTTCTCCCCGTCGTCTCCTTGCGCCGAAGATAGATCCACCTGAAAGCTTCAACCTTTGGCTCCTTCTTCGAACTTTGAAGAAACTAGTTCACTCGGTTTGCTAAACCTTGTGAACTAGAGTGAGTAGAGAAGAGTTTGTATGGGATTTTATCTATGGTTCTTGGTTCTCAACTCATGAGACAAGTGAACCATAGACTAAGAGAGGGAGAGCAAGAGGAGGAAGATGAGAGCTCAAGAACAAGAGAGAGAATGAGCATGAAAGAAAAATGAGAGAAGACTTTTCTCATTTGGCTCTCATAATCCAAAACAATCATAACACCTCATATCAATCAAGTATTATGTGATGGTTTAAGCAACCATAGCCATATCATTTCATGCACTCATTTTGCACAAAAGAGCAAGCAAGCAAAAGTCTTTGCCATGAAATGATAGCTATAGTTATCATGATGGTCAACTAGTCAAGCCTAGTCAACCGGTCAACAAAGTCAACAAGTCAACAAAAGTCAACAAGCCAACAAAGTCAATCCCTCAACAACCATGTCACCATAATACTTGATTAATATAATTGTTAATCACATATCATATTCTCATTAGGGTTGAGCAAAAAGTCAATAGTCAACTGTCAACGGTCAACAACCCTTATGAGAATCCTCTGCCTCTGTCTCTCCGTCAACTGTGCATACACACCCGCATCCGCGTTCCGAGGAACACGGATGCAAACTGGATAAAACCAATCCCAATACGTACACTAGGATCAAGCTTAAACCGAAGCTCGCTAGTGTGAACTGTCCGGACACAGTACGTGCACAAGTGCACGGATGTGACCGAACCCTGTCGCAAAACCATGCGACCTGTCGCAAAACCATGCGACCTCTACTCTTTTGCCTAAAGGCGAATATCTTTCTGTGTGGGACTCTAAAGACTCGACACTACGCTGGCAGTAGGTTTAACCACAGACCGCAAGCGGCACTAGCTGTACGTAACGGTCCCCAGGTAGACGCCTACAAGAAGACTGACGAGGCGAAACCCATCTGAACTCCTACTGAGCCTGAATGTGACATTCTCCGTACAGTCCGGTCTGTTCGTCTGATACATCGCATGGCGGGCCTAGGGGGCGGTAAAACGTCAGTCCCCTAATAGAGGTACAAGTCGTGTCGGAGTGAAGCCCAAAACACCCTGAGATAACACTGGAAGCCTAACAGTATATCTCGTTTGCCCTGGACAGGGACTACTCGTGTAATGGCTCTCCTAGACACAGCGCGATGTCAACCGCCAATACCGGGAGAGACGAATCCTGTCTAACCATCACTGCCTCCAAGTGCTTCAGGACTGCACCCAACTACCACCTGTTTGCACGACTCCTTTGAGCCGTGGTAGGGTAGCAATCAAAGTACAGTGGGAACACAGTCGATGCGAATTGACAGTGTCAAGTCAGCGGACTAAGCTGTACTCATGTCACCTGGAACTGATAACTGACGATAGGCATAATACCAACTAGTCAGTTCCTGACGAGTCCTGTCCAGTATACTCGTAACCTAACGAGCACCCGCATACTATCTCTAGTACGACGTACTGACGGCTGTGGGACAGACCGTCTCCCACACTGGGATGAGAAGCGCATGCGCTAGTCTACTCCGGAGTATCGATGCCCTGTCTCGATAGTCCTTCGTCTAGGGACCTGCATAAGGATGTGCTTATAGATTACCCAGCCCCACTAGTGTGACTGCCATCACAACGCTGGTAATCAAGCAAAGATCCTAAGGGCTCCACTAATGTGTATAGGCGATATACTAAAATAAACACATGTACACATTGAAGTAGAAACAAACCAAGTAGCATACTACTATTTTGAGCAAGATTGTATATACAAGGTGAATATCCCAAGCTTCCATTAAGTAATATACAAACTAGTATGATACAGTAATGGCCTCTGGGGCATATACACTAACATCATCTCGATCAGCCGCTCGAACTGAGTCTGGGGCAAGGCCTTGGTGAATGGATCTGCTGTGTTATCTTCTAAAGCAACCCTCCGAACCTCGATCTCCTGGCGATCCACGATCTCCCTGATCAGGTGATACCGCCTTAAGATGTGTCTGGATTTCTGATGGGACCTGGGTTCCTTCGCTAAAGCTATAGCCCCGTTGTTGTCGCAATACAGAGGTATTGGGTCAACAATGGACGGAACCACCTGAAGTTCTCTCAAGAACTTCCTCATCCAGACAGCTTCTTTTGCGGTATCAGATGCAGCGATGTATTCCGCTTCCATAGTCGAGTCAGCAACGGTTTCCTGTTTGGAGCTCTTCCAACACACCGCCCCTCCATTGAGGGTAAAGACAAAACCCGACATGGACTTGGAATCATACTTGTCACTCTGGAAGCTGGAGTCAGCAAAGGCCTCAATCTGGAGGTCTTTTCCGCCATACACCAAGAACATCTCCTTAGTCCTTCTCAGGTACTTGAGAATGTTCTTTACCGCTATCCAATGTTTCTCCCCAGGGTTTAACTGATACCTGCTTACCACACTCAGTGCATAAGCCACATCCGGTCTGGTACACAACATCGCATACATTATAGAGCCTACCGCAGAAGCGTAGGGTATAATAGACATGCGATCCCTCTCCAAATCAGTCTTGGGAGACATCTCTTTGGAGAGGGTGATCCCGTGACAAGCCGGTAGATTACCGCGCTTGGAATCTTCCATACTGAATCTCTTCAGTATGGCGTTGATGTACCTGGACTGCGAACGTCCTAATATCCTCTTGGATCTGTCACGGTAGATCCGGATACCCAGAATGTATGAGGCATCACCCAGGTCTTTCATGGAGAACCTGTGTGACAAGAACCCCTTGACAGATTGTAGCATAGGAATGTCATTTCCTATTAAGAGAATGTCATCCACGTATAAAACGAGGAATACTACAGTTCTCGCTACAAATCTACTATAGATGCACGGTTCATCTGGATTTTTGATAAAGCCAAATTCCTTGACCGTCTCATCAAAACAGATGTTCCAACTCCGCGATGCCTGCTTTAGTCCATAAATGGACTTAAGCAACTTGCACACCTTTCTGCTGCTCCCACTCTGAATGAAACCCTCTGGCTGATCCATATAGACACACTCCTCTAAATGTCCATTTAGAAAAGCTGTCTTTACGTCCATCTGCCAAATCTCATAATCGTGGAAGGCAGAAATGGCAAGAAGGATCCGAATGGATTTCAGCATAGCTACTGGAGAAAAAGTTTCGTCATAGTCCAAACCAGGTCGCTGACGAAAACCCTTTGCAACCAGTCTAGCTTTATAGGTCTCAACCTGTCCATCTACACCAATCTTCCTTTTGAAGATCCACTTGCATCCTACGGGTTTTACTCCATCTGGAGCAATGTCCAACGTCCATACTTTGTTGGTGTACATGGACTCCATTTCGGTCCGCATTGCATCCAGCCATTTTACCGAGTCGACGCTCTGAATGGCTTGCTGGAAGCTAGTAGGCTCATCACAATCTATGATGCAATCCTCTCTATCCCCGTCAATGAGAAAACCATAGTATCTCTCGGGCGGATGAGACTGCCTACTACTCCTACGGAGTGGCGTGGGAATGTCCTGATCTTTCGAACCCTCTGGTTCTACTAAGCTTTCAGTAATAGCTTGTGGTTCTGGAATTTCTTCCAGTTCTATTGCGCTCCCACTTATTTCTTTTTTCTAGGAACTGATGTTCCAGAAAATGGGCATTACGAGAAATAAGGACTTTTTGTTCCTCTGCGTAAAAGAAAAGATACCCCCTGGAGTTCTTTGGGTATCCCACAAACTTGCACAGTACTGAGCGTGCCTCGAGCTTGTCCGTATGCTGCTTTTTGACATAAGCTGGACATCCCCAAATCTTCAGGTATTGAAGATAGGGTTTCTTCCCACTCCATAACTCATATGGTGTGGTAGGCACAGTCTTAGTGGGAACTCGGTTCAAAAGGTATGCAGCTGATTCTAGCGTATATCCCCAGAACGATCGCGGCAACTCGGCGTTACTCATCATGGACCGTACCATATCCAATAGGGTTCGGTTCCGTCTCTCCGATACACCGTTATGTTGCGGAGTGTATGGAGGAGTAAGCCGAGAGAGAATTCCATTCTCTTTTAAGTAACCCAGGAACTCGGCACTCAAGTATTCACCACCTCGATCAGATCTCAGTGCCTTGATACTTTTGCCTGTTTGTTTTTCTACTTCATTCTTATATTCCTGGAACTTATCAAAAGCTTCGGATTTATGTTTCATCAAGAAGACATGTCCGAACCTTGAGAAATCATCGGTAAAAGTAATGAAGTAAGAATAACCGCTTCGTGCATGTGTAGACATTGGACCGCACACGTCGCTGTGTACGAGTCCCAAGAGCTCGCTCGCTCTTACTCCGTGTCCAGTGAACGGAGTCTTTGTCATCTTTTCTTTGAGACAGGATTGACAAGTTGCATACGATTGATATTCGAACGGATCCAAATATCCTTCTACATGTAACTTAGTCAACCTTCTCTCATTGATGTGACCCAGTCTACAATGCCATAATAAAGTTTTATTGATTTCTGGAGACTTTCTTTTGTGTGTATTCTGGACATTGAAAATCTGTGGCTGGTTTAATACGTATATACCGTTGTTCAATGTACGTGACCCAATCAAAACTTGATTAAGGTGAATGCTCACTACATTACTTACAAATGCAAATTCATAACCTTCTTTAGACAATAAAGATACAGAAATGATATTACAGGTTGCATTTGGTACATAATAACAACTACGTAAAACCAAAAAGTGTCCATCCGACAATCCTAGGTGATAGTCCCCCACGGCCTCAGCATCCATGCTAGCACCGTTTGCAACTCTGAGGGTCATGTCACCTGCCTTCAAAACTCTACGCTTTCTCAACGCCTGCAAAGAATTACAGATATGAGATCCTGATCCGGTATCCAATACCCAGGATGTAGAGTTTATTGATAGACAGTTTTCAATAACATACACACCTGAAGCTGAAGCCGCAACTCGCTTCAAATCCTGTGTTCTGGCCTTCCAAGCCTTGCAATCCTGTTTCCAGTGACCACTTTTGTGACAATAGAAGCATTCTTCTTTCCCCACCAGCTTTCCCGCTATCTTTGTTGCTTTTCCTTTTCCCTTCGTATCCACTTTACCGACACCGCCTCTTGGTTTGGCGGGGCTTTCTTCTTCTTACCCTTGGCTTTCGCCCTGGATCTAGAAGAGGAAGATCCTCCTACAAACAAAGTGGATGTCTCCCTACCCTTTTGTAGGGTGCCCTCAGCACTCCTCAACATGTTCAGAAGTTCGGAAAGTTCCACCTCCTTTCCTTGCATGTTGAAGTTAAGAATAAACTGGGCGTAGGTGGAAGGAAGGGACTGGAGAATCAAATCAGTATAGAGTTCATTCTCCAACATGGTCCTAAGGTCCGCGAGCTCCTCTATGTAGCCAATCATCTTAAGCACGTGTTCCGCTACCGATGATCCGACGGCCAACCTTGCCGAAAACAACTTCTTCGACACTTCGTATCTTGCGATACGAGACTGCTCTCCATACAGTTCTTTTATATGAAGAAATATGGACTCAAGGTCCATAATCTCGTGCCTCCTCTGATGTTCGTTGTCCATCGAGGCAAGTACGAGGTATTTGGCCTTCGCGCAATCTATCTCCCATGTCTTACGGATTTCCTTATCCGCGACGCTGGAGGTGGGACCTGGGACAGGGGGAGCTTTGGTGGTAAGGATATACCCCAACTTGTCGTAAGTGATTGCCATCTTGACATTCCTGAGCCAATCTTTGTAGTTTGGCCCTGTCAATATGTTTTTATCTAGTAATAACTTAAGTACGGTCATGTTGAATGGTCGCTGCAATTAGGAGAGAGAAAAGAAACACTTTAGCATGATGCTCTTACAAGTTTAGAGTGGTTTTTAATTTGTCTAAACTGGATGGCTCCCACTGTCTCTCGAATCCCTTCTCAAACTGTAAAGAAAGGATTAGTCAGGATCAATCTCACCGTACAATACTTGCTTAACCGTTCAGCCAGGCCAGTGTCGGTACTTCGAGGGAGGTTTTCCAACGCTTTCGCGAAGTTCCTTAATTAAGTAACCTCTTTTCCCTGTGGGCCTAGCCCCGCTAACACCTTTCTAGACACCTACTAAGTTTATAGCATTGATCTTTAAGTGAGAGTTTTCCCGAGGAGCAGCATATACTCACAGTAGGATCGGGATCCAAATATCATCGCGTGATAAAACCGAAGGAATCCTACCAGAATCATCACACTCCAAATGGTATGCAGCGCTAGCAAGTTTTAGTACTTATGAAACTCCCGATGTGGATTTTTGCCCCATGCTCTTATGACCTTGGCGTGAGGTCAAAATGTCATAAGTCATATGTCAAGTTCTTCCCATCATTATCCTGGTTAATTTGAACCCATCCGTACCTACCCTTGACGTAGGCCAAAATGGCAGTACGACTGTCTCAAACCAACGCATTCTATCTATGCAACAGATAAATATCCGGCAGCTACCAATCACTATGCCTTGGCGTGAGGTCAAAATACATAGCTTGAATACTACCGAATATTTAACTGAAATGATGGAGGGCTACGGATGGTTTTGGCGAAACCGTGAACGTAGTGAACTTGATATAATAGATGGAATGAGATAGCTTTTAAAAAGGAGTGGTTCAAGTTCCGCGTTTTAAAAGTTTAGTTTTGAAAAGAACCGAGTGGTTTTCAAAGTGTTCCAATCGACTTTTACTTGGTTTATTTTCTTGCATTAGTTCTTTTAATGCGTCCCATCATTTAATCCTACCATTGCAGAAAACAACCAAAATATGACGTACGCTTATGCCATTCGCATTCGCCACGGGGCCCCGTCATCACCCGTTAGGTTACTTAACTAACGACAGAGCGGGGGCTGGGCTAGCGCGGCTGTAAAACATAAGCAACGCCTAAATAGTTATCATATATAAATATATAGCAATGATAGACATTACAGATCACAGATGAATACATTGGATATACTAGGAATCCGCAATCCGTTCGAGCCTGCAACGAAAAGAGGATTACACGGTCGTGGTGAATAGCCAATACCCTACCCAAGACCCCTACGGGTGCGGCAAACTACCCACCAAGTACCCGAAGCGAAGCAACCTCCCTCAACACCGTGAGTAGGCCACTCGGCACTTCGAGATACCCGGTAGTTTGTGCACCCTCTCCATGGGTCTATCCTAGGAGCAAAAACAGTAAAAAGAATTATACAATGACGGCTACAACCCCGACCCGGTTGTGCGGCCCAACAAATAATAATACATCAATTTACATGTTACAATGAATGAAAGAAAGAGAAACACTCATCTCACATCCACCCCGGCTATTCATCCGCGACAATCCAACCCATTCATATACACATACCATCATCAATCACAGATCACAGATATGTATAACCCCGACTAATCGACATATAGCGATTAGCCGACGTTTAATACATAAAAACATCACAGATATAACCTTTTAGTCAAAGTGTATTGAAGTTCGGAAAAAAAATACGGATTTATAGGCCCCCAAAAACAAATACTTATTCTGGAAAACCTGGGCACATATAAACCATCTTAAAAATCCTAAAACCAAGCCAGAAATACACTGCACCAAACTCGACCCAGTGAAGAGCCAAGACGGCCGCGGTTGCGCGGCAATAGCTTGCTATTGCCGCGGAACTGCGGCTCTTTGGTCGAATCACTGGATCGTTTTTGGTGGCTTTCTTCATAAAACCCTGAGATGATTTTTGGAGTATAATTTATTTTGTTTTGAACAGAAAAAAATTAACAGAAACTTAGGGTTTTGAAAACTCGGTTTTTCGATTTTTCCGATTCGAACTTCGATACACTCTACTAACTAGCTAGTTTATGTTTAGTTAGGCTCTGATACCACTGTAAGTCCACGTTGCCCATCCCGGTACTTGCGGGGAGGCGGAAAAAGGAATAAAAATCAAATTTTTATCAACTTAGGCAACATGGACTAGACAAAGAAGGATCTTTGCTAAACAAAAACAAGCTAAAGCTAACTAGAAACTAGCTAAGTGCTAGAAAGGTTATACCTTGGGCTTTATGTCCTTCTCTCCTTGCTCATTGGAGTGGTGGAAGGAGGTCACCTTAGTCGTCTTCTCACGTCGAAGAAAGATCCACCCGAAAGCCTCGACCTTTGGCTTCAACTCCAAGCTAGAAGTAACTAGGGTGCAAGAAGTGCTAATCCTTGAACCCTAGATGAGAGTAGAGATTATCAAGAAAGGGTTTTTCTCAAGCTCAAGTGTTTCTCAACACATGAGAGGGGAGAGCTTGAGGGAGAGGAAGAACAAGAGAGAGAAAGTAAAATGATAGAATGAGAGAATAATAACCATTCTCACATATATGTGTGAATTACTTTAAATTGATAATTGGCTAGATAATTGTCATGGTTAATCAAGACATGACCATTATCATTTCATTTTTAATGCAAATTGCAAGGATCAAAGAGCATCTTCCAAATGAAATGATGATGGTCAAAGTGTCAACCTAGGTCAACAAGTCAAGGAGGTCAAATGGTCAACAACCATAACCATGCACAATTATTAAACTAATATCAATTAACCATAATATACACATAAGCATTAGGGTTAATAAAATGACAATGGTCATTAACCCTAATCAAAGTCCTCTCCCTCTGTCTCAAGCAACTGTGCATACGCACCTGTATTCGTGATCCGAGGAACATGAATGCAATGAGATAAAACCAATCCCAAATCATATACTAAGATCCGGCTTAAACCAAAGCCCGCTAGTATAAGCTATCCGGACAGCAAACGTGCACAAGTGCGCGGATGTGAACGAACCCTGTCGCAAAACCATGCGACCTCTACTCATTTTGCCTAAAGGCGAATAGCTCTCTGTGTGGGACTCTAAAGACTCGACACTACGCTGGCAGTGGGTTTAACCACAGACCGCAAGCGGCACTAGCTGTACGTAACGGTCCCCAGGTAGATGTCAATAAGAAGACTGACGAGGTGAACCCCATCTGAACTCCTACTGATCCTGTATGTGACAGTCTCCGTACAGTCCGGTCTGTTCGTCTGATACATCGCATGGCGGGCCTAGGGGGGCGATGAACGTCAGTCCCCTAATAGCGGTACAAGTCGTGTCGGAGTGTAGCCCAGAACACCCTGAGATAACACTGGAAGCCTACCAGTATATCTCGCTTGCCCTGGCCAGGGACTACTCGTGTAATGGCTCTCCTGGACACAGCGCGATGTCAACCACCAATACCGGGAGAGACGAATCCTGTCTAACCGTCACTGCCTCCAAATGCTTCGGGACTGCACCCAAAAACTACCTGTTTGCACGACTCCTTTGAGCCGTGGTAGGGTAGTAATCAAAGTGCAGTGGGAACACACTCGAGGCGAAGTGACAGTGTCAAGTCAGCGGACTAAGCTGTACTCATGTCACCTGGGAACTGATAACTGACGATAGGTATAATACCAACCAACAGTTCCCGACGAGTCCTGTCCAGTGTACTCGTAACCTAACGAGCACCCGCATACTATCTCAAGTACGACGTACTGACGGCTGTGGGACAGACCGTCTCCCACACTGGGATGAGAAGCGCATACGCTAGTCTACTCCGAAGTATCGTTGCCCTGTCTCGATAGTCCAACGACTTGGGACCTGTATAAGGATGTGCTTATAGATCACCCAGCTCCCACGAGTGTGAGCGCCATCACAACGCTGGTAATCCAGCAAAGATCCTAAGGGCTCTACTAATATGTATATCAGCGATATGCTAAAAGAAACACATGCACATATTAAAGCAGAGACAAACCAAGTAGCATACTACCATTTCGAGCAAGATTGTATATATAACTGTGAATATCCCAAGCTTCCATCAAGTAATATACAAACTAGTATGATACAGTAATGGCCTCTAGGGCATATACACTAACAACGTGCACAAGTGCACACGTATGTTCGAACCCTGCCATAAATCCATACGGCTTCTACAACGTTTCGCCCGAAACTTGAGAAACTGTCTGTGGGGGACTCTAAAGACTCGTCAATATACTGGCTGTGGATTTAACCACTAGCACGTCAGTGGTACTAGCTATACGTAACGGGCTACCAGGTTTTGACCAAAAGGGAGGTCGATGAGCGAACTCATCCTGACACCCTACTGAGCCTATCAGTGACAATATCCGTATAGTCCGATCCGTTCGTCTATGAGCATCCCAAGTCGGGCCTAGGGGGTTGGTAAAAGTCAAACCCCCAAAAGCGGTAAAAGTCGTGTCGGAGTGTAGCCCAGAACACCCTGAGATACTACTGGAATACCTATTAGTAAATATCCTGTCTTGTCTAAGGACTTCGTGTAATGCCTCTCCTAGACACAGCGCGATCTCACCCCCAATACCGGGAGAGACGAAACCCCTGCCGATCCGCTCACTGCCTCCATGTGGCTCGGGATAATACCCAACTAAAACCTGTTTGCACGACTCCTTTGAGCTATGGTAGGGTAGTAATCAAAGCATAGTGGGAACTCACACGAAACAAATGACGATCTCAGGTCGATGAACTAACCTGTACACATGTCACCAGGGAACTGCTATCTGACGTCAGGTATAATACCAACTAGCATGTTCCCGGCGAGTCCTGTCCGGTGTACTCATAACCCAATGAGCACCTGTATACATCTTAGGTGAACCAACTGACACCAATGGCTTGTGAGACCGGCCACCGCCCCTCGTCAAGGTCTCGACTGTATACACTAGTCTACTCTGGAGTATCGATGCCCTGTCTCGAAACTCTCTCGACTAGGGACCACTTTAAGGATGCGCTTATAGACTACCCAGCTCCCACGTATATGATCACCATCATACTGCTGGTAGTCAATCAAGAATTCTAAGGGCTCTATCAATGTATAATAGTGATCTGTAAGGTCGCCTAAAACTGTACACGATGATAAAGATAAACCAGATAGCATACTATCATCTTGAGTAAGACTGTCCTTCCGGCATAGGTCCTTCGTCAATCATTGCAATCATGTGCCTGCGATCCAATAATTGACTTTGAGGGCACTATATCCAACAATCTCCCACTTGCACTCAAGGCTAATTATTGCGATGTCGCATACTCACAGCCCGTGTGATACCGAACACCCAACTCCTCTACTAATCAGTTTCACAAAGCCGGTTTGTGAAACTATTGCGTTCGAGGAATAGCCTCAGTGAGTGGATCCGCCCTGATGTTTACTTCTATGTCTCTCTTTATCTCAAGTTCGCGGACAAAGCCATCTCCCGAAATGAGCAATAGCTATCTTAGAATATATCTGGATATCTGATGGGACCTAGTTCATAAATGAACTCCAAATCCAAACTTCTTAGACTGTATCGACAACTGAATTTAATCAGTATCCTACGCCATGTCTTCCTAAGTATCCGCTTGGATCACCTGTCCAAACTACTGCCCCTCGTCAGAGGGAAAACTATAACTCTGACAGTCACTCTGTCATCCAGGTCACCTTGGAAGCCTGGAATGATAACCGTCTCCCGAAAGAGGCTGTTGTCATCATATCCCTAGAACATCCACTTATGTTCTAAAACTGCTTCCGAATGTTTCTCCAGGATTGGATCAATATCAACTTATTGCATCTAGTGCAAAAACAACATCTGGTGTGGTACTTGACATCTTATGATCAACTCAATTGCCTAAGCAAGTGATCTGCCAATCATGCACATCCCTCTCTGTAAGACACCTTTAAAGAGGATGACTCCATCACCTGCAGGTACACTACCATGCCTGGAGTCGTCCATTCTAAAGCACCTTTAGAATGCTGTCTAAGTACCCAGATTGGAAAACTACCTAAATCTAGATCTAAAACCATAGATCTAGTAACCAAAATGTCTAATATAATATCCAAGTCCTATGTGGAGAAACCACTGTATGACAACCAAAGTATAACCGATCGTAGTATAGGAATTTCACTTCCTACTATGTGTATGTCATCCAAATATCAGGACATCATACCCTACTACCTTCTTAACAGATCCATCTCCTATTCTGATGAAGTCAAATCTATGACTGTTACATCAGAAATAGATGATCTATCTCCGCTATATCTGCTTTAGTCTATAAGTATATATAAGCCACTTGTCCACTATGCATCCGTTGCTCCCACTGACTACGACAACCCTCTGGCAGAGTCATATACATGTGCACTTCTAAATCTAGTTTAGAACGACGCTATACTCATCCTCCAGTCTGGTCTCATAGCCTGGAACAACAGTAGTGTCAAGTCTGGGTAAACAAGAACCTCCCTGTCACCGTCCTTGAGGATACCGGAGTACCTCTTGGGTGCTTGATGTTACCCTACATATCTACGGAGTGGCCAATGGAATGTCAAACAAGATTGAACCTTTATGTCCTATTAAATTTTCAGTAATCGTTTGCGGTTCTGGAATCACTTCCAGTTCTACCATACTCCCACTGCTGTTTTCTGAAAAAATCCATTTTACTAAAACTGTGGCGAGTCAAGAACAATATCACTATTGATCTTCCAGATGGTAGAAAGTTAACTCTCGTCATAGCCCGGGTCAACCCACAAACTGCCATTACAGAAACGTACCTTGAGTTATCCAGAGTCTGGTTTTAAGCATAAGCCGTACAACTCCCCGTACCTTAACTGTAAGTCAATGTACAATACCCCAATACTTGTGGGGAGGCGGAATTTTCAAAAACGAACTTGTTTAGTGAACAAACATCGACTAACCGCTTGAATCGAAGCTAAACGATAACTAACTTAAAACATAGAGTTTCTATGCTACTATGTTTAGGGATTATACCTAACGAATCGTGTCCTTCGTCTTTGTGAACTCCTCCTCCTCCTCGGCCTTCTCGAAGTAGTAGACGATCCACCCGAGAGCTTTACTCCAAGCTTAGCCTCTAAACTTGAGGCAACTAAACTTCTTTAAGTGCTAATCAAAGAAGCTAGGTGAAATATAGAGAGGGTTATGGATTAAGTAGTCTTACTAATCCTTGTACTCAACTCATGAGAGGGGAGGATTAGTGTTTGAAGAGGGAGAGCTTGAGGAGAGAGAAGATGATAAAGATAATGATATGAGAATAGTGAGATAACATGATATATATCAAGCATTTCTTTTTATCAAGAAAAGAATAAGAAATGAATTTAGCAACCATGCTTGATAATATCTAGTGATGATTCACTCCATGAGTCATTAAGCATTTATCATGCATTAATGACATGGATGAATCATCCATATGACTCACTAATCACATTCATTGCATATGCCACCTAAACCTCCATAGTCACCATCTTCTAGAAGCTTCTCGCGCAATTACGAGAACGCCCCTCCTTTCCGCAAAAATACGGAAAAACTTTAGACTGTATAAATCCAATAACCGGATACCAGTAACTGGCTTAAACCAAAGCCGACTGGTACAAACTGTCCGAAAGTCGTACGCGCGTAAATGCACGTATGCGTCCGAACCCTTGTCGTAAAACCATACGACCTCTATATCGTTTCGCCTGGAGTAGGGAAACTCTCTGTGTGGGACTCTAGAGACTCGACTACTACGCTGGCAGTGGGTTTAACCACAGACCGCAAGCGGCACTAGCTGTACGTAACGGTCCCCAGGTAGATGTCGATAAGAAGGCCGATGAGGGAACCCATCCGAACTCCTACTGAGTCTGATGTGACAATCTCCATACAGTCCGGTCCGTTCGTCCAAGACTATCGCATATCGGGCCTAGGGGGCGGCAAGCGTCAGTCCCCTAATAGTGGTATAAGTCGTGTCGGAGGGAAGCCCATTACACCCTGAGAAACTACTGGAACCTACCAGCGAATCTCGCTTGCCCTGGCCAGGGACTTTGCGTAATGGCTCTCTGACACAGCGCGATATCAACTCCCAATACCGGGAGAGAAGAATCCTGTCTAACCGCCACTGCCTCCAAGTGCTCGGGACTGCACCCAACTGCTACCTGTTTGCACGACTCCTTTGAGCCGTGGTAGGGTAGCAATCTAAGAACAGTGGGACACACTCGAGGTGAAGTAGCAGTGTCAAGTCTGCGGACTATGCTGTACTCATGTCACCTGGGAACTGTTCACTGACGACTGGTATAAAACCAACCAACAGTTCCCTGTGAGTCCTGTTCGGTGTACCCGTAACCTAACGAGCACCTGCATACTATCTCCAGTACGACATACTGACGGCTGTGGGACAGACCATCTCCCCAACTGAGATGAGAAGCGTACACACTAGTCTACTCCGGAGTATCGATGCTCTGTCTCGATAATCCAACGACCAGGGACCTGAATAAGGATGTGCTTGTAGACTACCCAGCCCCCACTAGTGTGACTGCCATCACAACGCTGGTAGTCAAGCAAGATCCTAAGAGCTCTATCAATACGTATACTCACATATTAAGATAGAAAAACCAAGTAGCATACTACCATGTTTAGCAAGACTGTTATATACATGTGAATATCCCAAGCTTCCATTAAGTAGTATACAAACTAGTATGATACAGTAATGGCCTTCTAGGGCATAAACACTAACAATCTCCCACTTGCACTAGGGCCATGTACAGGCATATCGAAGACCAATGATCTCGAGTAGCCTCTCGAACTGAATCTGAGGTAGGGCCTTCGTGAATGGATCAGCAATGTTCTCTTCAGAAGCAACTCTCCGAACCTCGATCTCCTGACGATCAATGATCTCCCTGATCAGGTGATACCGCCTCAAGATGTGTCTGGACTTCTGATGGGACCTTGGTTCCTTCGCTAAAGCTATAGCTCCGTTGTTGTCGCAATACAGAGGTATTGGATCAACTATGGTAGGAACCACCTGAAGTTCTGTTAGGAACTTCTTCATCCAGACTGCTTCTTTTGCGGCATCGCAAGCAGCTATATACTCCGCTTCCATCGTTGAGTCAGCAACGGTGTCCTGCTTGGAGCTCTTCCAGCACACCGCCCCTCCATTGAGGGTAAAGACATAACCCGACATAGACTTGGAATCGTCCTTATCACTCTGGAAGCCGGAATCAGCAAAGGCCTCCAACCTGAGGTCTTTTCCGCCGTAAACCAAGAACATCTCCTTAGTCCTTCTCAGGTACTTGAGAATGTTCTTTACTGCTATCCAATGCTTCTCCCCTGGGTCTGACTGATACCGGCTTACCACGCTTAGTGCGTAAGCTATATCTGGTCTGGTGCACAACATCGAATACATTATAGAGCCTACCGCAGAAGCGTAGGGTATGATAGACATGCGTTCCCTTTCCAAATCAGTCTTGGGAGACATCTCTTTGGAGAGGGTGATTCCGTGACAAGCCGGTAGATTACCGCGCTTAGAATCTTTCATACTGAATCTTTTCAGTACAGTGTCGATATACCTGGACTGCGAAAGTCCCAACATCCTCTTGGATCTATCACGATAGATCCGGATCCCCAGAATGTAAGAGGCATCACCCAGGTCTTTCATGGAGAACCTGTGTGACAAGAATCCTTTGGCAGATTGTAGCATAGGAATGTCATTTCCTATCAATAGAATGTCATCCACGTACAAGACGAGGAATACGACACTTCTGGCTACAACTTTACTATATATGCACGGTTCATCTGGATTTTTGATAAAGTCATATTCTTTGACTGTCTCATCAAAATAGATGTTCCAACTCCGCGATGCCTGCTTTAGTCCATAAATGGACTTAAGCAGCTTGCATACTTTCCCGCTGCTCCCACTCTTATTGAAACCCTCTGGCTGATCCATATAGACGCACTCTTCTAAATTTCCATTCAGAAAAGCCGTCTTTACGTCCATCTGCCAGATTTCATAATCATGGAAGGCAGCAATAGCAAGAAGGACCCGAATGGATTTGAGCATAGCCACTGGAGAAAAAGTTTCGTCATAGTCCAAACCAGGTCTTTGACGAAAACCCTTTGCAACAAGTCTAGCCTTATAGGTTTCCACCTGTCCATCTACACCAATCTTTTTCTTGAAGATCCATTTGCATCCTATGGGTTTTACCCCATCTGGAGCAAAGTCCAAAGTCCATACTTTGTTGGTGTACATGGACTCCATTTCGGTCCGCATTGCATCTAGCCATCGTACCGAGTCGCCGCTCTGGATGGCCTGCTGGAAGTCAGTAGGTTCATCATCATCTATGATGCAATCCTCTCTATCCCCATCTATGAGAAAACCGTAGTATTTCTCAGGTGGATGAGACGGCCTACTACTCCTGCGGAGGGGTGCGGGAATGTCATGTACTTCTTGAACTTCCGGTTCTACCAAACTTTCAGTAGCAGTTTGTGGTTCTGGAATTTCTTCCAGTTCTACTACGCTCCCACTCTTCTGATTTTCTAAAAATTCAGTTTCTAAGAAGCGGGCATGACGAGAAACAAAAACCTTTTGTTCCTCTGCGTAATAGAAAAAAATATCCCATAGAGTTCTTTGGATATCCCACAAACTTACACTCTACTTAGCGTGCCTCGAGCTTGTCCGGATGCTGCTTTTTTACAAAAGCTGGACATCCCCATGTCTTCAGGTACTGAAGATAGGGTTTCTTCCCACTCCATATCTGATATGGTGTGGTAGGCACAGTTTTGGTTGGAACTCTGTTCAAAAGATATGTCGCTGATTCTAGCGCATAACCCCAGAAAGATTGTGGTAACTCAGCATTACTCATCATGGATCGTACCATATCCAATAGGGTTCGATTCCGTCTCTCCGATACACCGTTGTGCTGTAGAGTGTATGGAGGAGTAAGCTGAGAGAGAATTCCTTTCTCTTTTAGGTAACCTAGGAACTCGGCACTTAAGTATTCTCCACCTCGATCAGATCTCAGTGTCTTAATACTTTTGCCTGTTTGGTTTTCCGCTTCACTCTTGTATTCCTTGAATTTCTCAAAGGCCTCGGATTTATGCTTCATTAAGAAGACATGTCCAAACCTAGAGAAATCATCTGTAAAAGTAATGAAGTAGGAATAACCACCTCTCGCATGTGTAGACATTGGACCACATACATCGCTGTGTATGAGTCCTAAGAGCTCGCTCGCTCTTACTCCTTGTCCAGTAAATGGAGTCTTTGTCATCTTTCCTTTGAGACAAGATTGACAAGTGTCATAGGTTTGATATTCGAACGAGTCCAAATATCATTCTCTATGCAACTTAGTCAACCTTCTCTCATTGATGTGACCCAGTCTACAATGCCATAAGAAAGCTTTATTTAAATCTGGAGACTTTCTTTTTGGTGTGTTCTGGACATTGAAAATTTGGAGTTGGTTTAAAACATATATACCGTTATTTAGTGTACCGGACCCAATCAAACCATGATTAAGGTGGATGTTGACAACATCTCTTACAAACGTGAAATCATAACCTTTATTTGATAACAAGGAAACTGATATGATATTACACGTTAAGCTTGGTAAAAAATAACAGTTATGTAAAACCAAAATGTGTCCACTCGTCAATCCTAGGTGATAATCCCCGACGGACGCAGCTCCCACACTAGCTCCGTTAGCAACCTTTAGGGTCATATCACCTTTCTTCAGCACTCTACGGTTTCTCAGTGCCTGCAATGAATTGCAAATATGAGATCCTGATCCGGTATCCAATACCCAGGAAGTAGAGTTGATCGACAGACAATTCTCAATTACAAACACACCTGAATTCGAAGCCACAGCTTGCTTCGGTTCCTGGTTCTTGGC
Organism: Agapanthus africanus; assembly: GCA_030015575.1. Classification (NCBI taxonomy): domain Eukaryota; kingdom Viridiplantae; phylum Streptophyta; class Magnoliopsida; order Asparagales; family Amaryllidaceae; genus Agapanthus; species Agapanthus africanus. The sequence continues at coordinate 689,568,001 of JASDDO010000019.1, read as the reverse complement.
GTTCCACGCCTTGCAATCCTTCTTCCAGTGCCCTTTCCTGTAACAATGGAAGCACTCATCCTGGCCAACTACCGGTACCGCAAACTTTTTCTTTCCCTTCCCTCCCACCTTACTAACACCTCCTCTAGGTTTGTTGGCGGCCTTCTTCTTCCTTCCTTTGGCCCTAGCCTTGGACCCGGAAGAAGATGCACCGCTAACAAACATAGCGGGTGTTTCCCTTGCTTTCTGCAAGGTGCCCTCTGCACTCCTTAACATGTTCAGGAGTTTCGGAAGTTCAACTTCTTTTCTTTGAAGGTTGAAGTTCAGGATAAACTGGGCGTAGGTGTGAGGAAGGGACTGGAGAATAAGGTCTGTATAGAGCTCATTATCCAAAGTCGTCCCAAGGTCTGCGAGCTCTTCAATATAGCCGATCATCTTTAGGACATGTTCTCCCACTGATGACCCGACAGCCAACCTCGCTCGAAACAAGTTCTTAGAGGTCTCGTATCTTGCTATACGAGATTGCTCTCCATAAAGTTCCTTTGTATGGAGAAATATACCATCTAGGGTCATATCCTCGTGCCTCCTCTGATGTTCATTGTTCATTGAGGCAAGCACGATGCACTTGGCTTTCGCGCAATCTAAATCCCAGGTTTTGCGGATTTCCTTATCCGCATTGCTGGATTTGGGACCAGGGACAGCAGGTGCCGTAGCGGTGAGGACGTACCCCAATTTGTCATAGGTCAAAGCCATTTTGACATTCCGCAGCCAATCTTTATAGTTTGGCCCTGTCAGTATATTTTTCTCTAAAAGTAACTTAAGTCCAGTCACTTTCAGGGTCGCTGCAATTAGGAGAGAGAGAAGAAAACTCTTTAGCATGATGCTCTTGCAAGTTTAGAGTGGTTTTTAGTTTATCTAAACTGGATGGCTCCCACTGTTTCTCGAATCCTTCCTCAAACCATAAAAGAAGAATTAGCCAGGACTATTCTCACTGTACAATACTTGCTTAACCGTTCAGCCAGGCTGGTGTCGGTACTTCGAGGGAGGTTTTCCAACGCTTTCGCGAAGTTCCTTAATTAAATAACCTCTTTTCTCTGGGGGCGTAACCCCGCTGACACTTTTCTGGACACCTACTAGGTTTATAGCATTGATCGTTAAGTGACGAATATCCTGATAAGTAGCATATACTCACAGTAGGATCGGGATCCAAATATCATCGTATGATAATGTTGAAGGAATCCTACCAACATTCATCAAACTCCAAATGGTATGCATCTCTTTGCAAATTTCAGTTTCTTTAGAAATTCTCGATATAAGTTTTTGCCCCATGCTCTTATGACCTTGACGTATGCCAACAAATCATAAGTCACATGTCAAGTTCTGCCCATCATTATCTTGTTAATTTGAACCCACCCGTATATACCCTTGACGTAAGCCAACAAGGTAATGCGACTGTCCCAAACCAACACATCTATCTATGCAACAAATGAATACCCCAGCAGCTACCAAACACTATGCCTTGACGTAAGCCAACAAGCATAGCTTGAATACTATTGACCATCCATAAGAAATGACGGAGGGCTACGACTGGTTTTGGCGAAACCGTGAACGTAGTGAACTTGATATAACCGAAAGAACCTGATAGCTTTTAAAAGGAGTGGTTAAGTCTCCGCATTTAAAAATATCTGTTTTAAAATTAACCGAGTGGTTTCTTTTAAATTGTTCCAACGATTTAAACTTTGGTTTGTTTTTCTTTGCATTATAGATAATGCGTCCCATCATTAACCTATCATTGCAGAAAACAACGAAAATACAACATCCTCTTATGCCATCCGCATTCGCCATGGGGTCCCGTCATCACCCGTTAGGTTACTTAACTAACGACAGAGCGGGGGTTGGGCTAGCGCGGGTGTAAAACATAAGTGACGTCTAAATAGCTATCATATATAGATATTGTACATTCGTCAGACGCAATAATAGGCATTCCAGGTCACAGATGAACTTTATTGGATTTGCAAGTAATCCGTGTTTGTTTCGAGCCTGCAACAAAAGACGGATTACACAGTTGTGATGAATAGCCATTACCCCACCCAAGACCCCAACGGGTACGGCAAACTACCCGCCCGGCAGTTTGTGCACCCCACCTTGGGTCTGTCCTATGAGCAAAAACAGTAAAATGAAATAATACAACGGTGGCTACAACCGCAACCTGGATGTGCCCCGCAAAATAATATTACAACAAATTACATTTACATCAAATGAATTAAATAATAACCCATTACATAACCCCGGCTATACATCACAACAGTCCAACACAGTTCATATGCACAAACAGATAAAATCCATTTCAGAAATGTGCAACCCCCTGCCAACTGACATACTAGCAGTTAGGGGAGGTTTACGAACACATTATACAATCACAGATATAGTCCAACAAGCAAATACTGTATAATTTCGATCGATTAAACACTTTTAATTTTGCTCCAATACTGCTCTGCAAATCTGAAACCTGAGCAAAAATTAAATATTCCAGAAAATCCCAAATATCACACAGAACCAACACAGGAAAATTGGGTTCATGACTCGGCAACTCGACGGCGGAACCGCGGCGGATCGGTGGGATCCGCCGCGTTTCCGCGGCGCTTTAGCCGAATCATGTGCCCAATTTTCTTGGGTGTTCTTCTACTGTCTTTTTAAGCTTTCTGAACCTCCCTGAAAAATTTTAGGACTTCATTTAAAAAACGACAGAAACTGAAGTTTTCGGGCTTTTCCGGTTTTGTTTTTTCCGTTCGAAATTCATACAAATTTGCAAGTAAGTTATTTATTGTTTAGCGAGGCTCTGATACCACTGTAAGTCAATGTACAACACCCCAATACTTGTGGGGAGGCGGAATTTTCAAAAACGAACTTGTTTAGTGAACAAACATCGACTAACCGCTTGAATCGAAGCTAAACGATAACTAACTTAAAACATAGAGTTTCTATGCTACTATGTTTAAGGATTATACCTAACGAATCGTGTCCTTCGTCTTTGTGAACTCCTCCTCCTCCTCGGCCTTCTCGATGTAGTAGACGATCCACCCGAGAGCTTTACTCCAAGCTTAGCCTCTAAACTTGAGGCAACTAAACTTCTTTAAGTGCTAATCAAAGAAGCTAGGTGAAATATAGAGAGGGTTATGGATTAAGTAGTCTTAGTAATCCTTGTACTCAACTCATGAGAGGGGAGGATTAGTGTTTGAAGAGGGAGAGCTTGAGGAGAGAGAAGATGATAAAGATAATGATATGAGAATAGTGAGATAACATGATATATATCAAGCATTTCTTTTTATCAAGAAAAGAATAAGAAATGAATTTAGCAACCATGCTTGATAATATCTAGTGATGATTCACTCCATGAGTCATTAAGCATTTATCATGCATTAATGACATGGATGAATCATCCATATGACTCACTAATCACATTCATTGCATATGCCACCTAAACCTCCTTAGTCACCATCTTCTAGAAGCTTTTCGCGCAATTACGAGAACGCCGCTCCTTTCCGCAAAAATACGGAAAAACTTTAGACTGTATAAATCCAATAACCGGATACCAGTAACTGGCTTAAACCAAAGCCGACTGGTAAAAACTGTCCGAAAGTCGTACGCGCGTAAACGCACGTATGCGTCCGAACCCTTGTCGTAAAACCATACGAGCTCTATATCGTTTCGCCTGGAGTAGGGAAACTCTCTGTGTGGGACTCTAGAGACTCGACTACTACGCTGGCAGTGGGTTTAACCATAGACCGCAAGCGGCACTAGCTGTACGTAACGGTCCCCAGGTAGATGTCGATAAGAAGGCCGATGAGGGAACCCATCCGAACTCCTACTGAGTCTGATGTGACAATCTCCATACAGTCCGGTCCGTTCGTCCAAGACTCTCGCATATTGGGCCTAGGGGGCGGCAAGCGTCAGTCCCCTAATAGTGGTATAAGTCGTGTCGGAGGGAAGCCCATTACACCCTGAGAAACTACTGGAACCTACCAGCAAATCTCGCTTGCCCTGGCCAGGGACTTTCCGTAATGGCTTTCTGACACAGCGCGATATCAACTCCCAATACCGGGAGAGACGAATCCTGTCTAACCGCCACTGCCTCCAAGTGCTCGGGACTGCACCCAACTGCTACCTGTTTGCACGACTCCTTTGAGCCGTGGTAGGGTAGCAATCTAAGAACAGTAGGACACACTCGAGGCGAAGTAGCAGTGTCAAGTCTGCGGACTATGCTATACTCATGTCACCTGGGAACTGTTCACTGACGACTGGTATAAAACCAACCAACAGTTCCCTGTGAGTCCTGTCCGGTGTACCCGTAACCTAACGAGCACCTGCATACTATCTCCAGTACGACGTACTGACGACTGTGGGACAGACCATCTCCCCAACTGGGATGAGAAGCGTACACACTAGTCTATTCCGGAGTATCGATGCTCTGTCTCGATAATCCAACGACCAGGGACCTGAATAAGGATGTGCTTGTAGACTACCCAGTTCCCACTAATGTGACTGCCATCACAACGCTGGTAGTCAAGCAAGATCCTAAGAGCTCTATCAATACGTATGCTCACATATTAAGATAGAAAAACCAAGTAGCATACTACCATGTTTAGCAAGACTGTTATATACATATGAATATCCCAAGCTTCCATTAAGTAATATACAAACTAGTATGATACAGTAATGGCCTTCTAGGGCATAAACACTAACATTAACATCGTTAAGATATGAACCGTTCTATATCCAATATAGAAACAGAAGCACTTATTTAATTGAAACCAGATTCAAATCTTGCAGCTGTCTCCAGTGCATGTCAACTAAATGGAGAGAGGCTGATCAGCATTACTCAACTTAGGAATGCATCCAATTATGAGTAATCTGAAAGAGAAACATGTTTCTCAAAACCATTACTATCAACTGAACACCATATACAAGTATCTACGTCTTCGATTATCTTGAAGAATCCCGATACTTGCAATACCTGGTTCTCTACTTTACTCTTATACCTATAACTTCTCAAAACTTGTACCTTGTGTTTCTATGAAACACATGTCTAAGAACTAGAGAAGTCACAAGTAATCAGAATATAGTACGAGTACCAGGCCCTCTGTCCTAATGGATACAGGACAACATACAATACTCTGTATAAGTCCCCTGAGTCTAATAACTCATTCCTTGTGTGTCGTGGGTTGAAAACTGTACTATGGTTATGAAGAGTTACACCGCTGTTGAATGCTCCTTACCTAACCATCAACTGATATAGGTAAATGTCATGGACATAATTTCAAAAAGTTATATCTCACTTTATAAAAATAAACGTACAGATATATCAATTTGAAATTGGCGCATAACAACGGATATTCAAAACCAAATATTTGCCATCCGGCAAACAGCCCAGGCGATTTCCTCAAATATCACCAATTACAACGAATCCTGATATAATGAGGATGATCACCTAATTCCCAATAACTTACTCCCACTCATCATTTGTAAAAACCATACAAATGTGAGAATCAAACCTGATAAATACATACCCTAGAGCAAGACCTAATTGGGAAATCAATTTTCTTTTAACAATACACAGTGAAACTGAAACATGAAAATGTTTCGTAGGGGTATCCGGTATTCCTAGTAATACCTCTTCCATTATCAGATTCACAACTGTAACCGTATATTTCTTTTTCATCTCTCCAAATCCCTTTATATGTCTTTAGTCATTACCTTTTGTACAACACCTTTAGGGCAAATGGTTTTCTTCCTTCCCTACCGTTCGACACCAGCCTATGGTTTGGAAGAAGACTATCCAATAAGCATAATAGGTGTACTCTCCTAATCTTAGGAGTACTCGCAATCTGAGAGAAGGTAATGATAAAAGACAACAGAATAAACTTTATTCCTATTTCTCCTGAACCAGAATCCATCCCCGAACTGGAACAAGGTCCTTCGAGTTCGTATATAACCATACGATGGAGTATCCAATAAACTATGGATCTTCGTAGTGATACGGGGTGTTCTGGAGAAATACAAAGGTGAAGTAGGAGTGGCGATGAAATACTTGGTTTGGTCGTGAATAGCAGTCGCAATTTACTTTGCCCTCTTTCTAATCCCTTTATTTTGTCTTTACTTATTACCTTCTGTACACCTCACTTAGGCTAAATGGTTTTCTTCATTCCCTACCTTTCGGCACCTGCCTATGGTTTGGATGAAGACTATCCAAATAGCGTAATAGGTGTACCGTCCGAATCCAAGGAGCACTCACAACCTGAGAGAAGGTAAATGGAAAAGACAACTGAATAGTCCTATTCATTTTCTCCAAAACCGGAAACCATCCTTGAATCTGGAATAATTTCCTTCGAGTTCGTATATAACCATACGATGGTTTTATCCAATGGAAGTGGATGTTCGTAGTAATACGGGGTGTTCTGGAGAAAAGGGTAGAAGTAGGAGTGGCAATGAGGTATGCAACTCAGACAATCCAAAAGCCAGTGTTTTTAACAAGGTTCGGTCAACTTGGTCACTGAGTCATAGTTTAGGGTCGGGCCATGGTCGCTGCCAAAGAGAGAGAGAAAAGAAACACTCTGCGTGCACTATAACTTAGATCAGAATGGTTATCAATTTATCTAATCAGGAAACCTCCCACTGTATCCTCAAATTCTCCTCCAAACCTGAAAGAAGAATTAGTCGGGATCACCCGAGGAGTAAACCAACTCATCAGTGGGAATCGGGATCCAACTATCATCGCATGATAACGTGATGGAATCCACTCACGTTATCACACTCCAGAAGGTATGCGCATGCCTGGCAAGTTTCAGTTTCTTTAGAAACTCCCGATGTGATTTTTAGCCCATGCTCTTATGACCTTGACGAAGGCCAACATATCATAAGTCACATGTCAAGTTCTACCCGTCATTATCCAGGTTAATTTGAACCCATCCGTACATACCCTTGACGAAGGCCAAAATGGTAGTATGACTGTCCCAAACTAACACATCTATTTATGCAGCAGAAAATTAACAAATAGCTACCATACCCTTGACGAAGGCCAACATACATAGCATGAATACTAAGTGCTACCTTTCTGAAATGACGGAGGGCTACGAATGTTTTTTGGCGAAAAAACCTTTAACGTAATGAACTTGATATCGTTGAAGGAACCGGATAGCTTTTTATAAATATAGTGGCGAAAACCTTTGCTAAAGATGTCACTCCCGGTGAAGGGATCTCAGCTCTTTCCCCGTAGAATGAGGTGCAGGATATTCCAACTGAATACCGCGATGCAAAGCAAAAAGTAATCGACTATAGTGAAGTTATTTCCCTTACGCAAACTTCTGCCCAAGGGGTCACTCCCGGTGTAGGGACATCGGCCCTTGCCTCGTCGACTGAGGTGCTGGACATTCATAACCGAATACCACTGTGCAAAACAAAAGAAAACGTCCTTGAAATAACAGCTTTTTGAAAAATGTTCCAACAACATCAGAATAGGTTTTTTTTAGCTTGCATTGATCCGAATCAATGCAGTCCCACCAATTAATCACACCACAACAGAACGAAAATATGATGTACGTATATGCCATCCACATTCGCCACTAGGTCCTGTCATCACCCGTTAGGTTACTTAACTAACAACAGAGCGGGGACTGGACTAGCGCGGGTGTAAAACATATACAATATCTACTAGTATATATATCAATATATAATAATCGCTCAAGGCGTGATAAATGCAACATCACAGAAATGTAATAAGCAACACAGAACAATACAGATAATCTGGGATCCCCGGGTTTCATAGAGCCATAACTGAAACCCGACGTTCCCTTGGTCGTGTGGATAGCCTATGCAATGAAATCCTAGACCCCTACGGGTGCGGCAAGTTACCCGCCAAAACCTGAAGCGAGAAAGCCCCCTTCAACAAAGTGAATGGACCACCCAGCACTTCACGGAATCCGGTAACTTGAGAACCTCTCCTTGGGTCAACCTATACCCCCTACGAGTGCGGAGAATTGTAAGTCGATGTACAACACCCCACGACTTGCGGGGAGGCGGAAAATTGAAAAACGATCTTGTTCTTTGCATAAACATCGACTAACCGAGAATCTTTGCTAAATATATCTAACAAGAATCATAGAAGTTAACAACTACTATGAAAAGTGATTATACCTAATGAACCGTGTCTTTCGTATTTTCGTTCTCCACGTCCTCTCCGGCCTTCTCTATGTAGTAGATGATCCACCCGAGAGCTTTAGTTCAAGCTTCACCGCTAACTTGAGGTAACTAGGTTTCTTAAAGTGCTAATCTAAGTAACCTAGGTGATATAGAGAAGGGTTATGGATTAAGTAGTCTATTCTAATCCTTGGTCTCAACACATGAGAGGGGAGGATTAGGGTTTGAAGAGAGAGAGAGAGCTTGAGGAGAGAGAAAGTGAGCAAGAGAATGGAATGAGATAATGATCTCTCATGATATATATGAAGCATTATCATTATCAAAATAAATCCAATAAAGGATTTAACAACCATGCTTCATAAATACAAATGAGTGATTCATCTACGTGAGTCATTAAGCATTTATGATGCATTAATGACAAGGATGAATCACACAAATGAGTCACTAATTTCATTTAATACTTATGCCACCTAAACCCCCAAGTCATCAACCTTCTAGAAGCTTCTCACGAAATTACGAGAACGCCCCTCCTTATCCATGAAAACACGAAAAAACATTAGACTGTATAAATCCAATAACCGGATACTAGAAACTGGCTTAAACCAAAGCCGGCTAGTAAAAACTGTCCGGATGTCGTACGTGCGTAAACACACGTATGCGTCCGAACCCTTGTCGTAAAACCATACGACCTCTATATCGTTTCGCCTGGAGTAGGGAAACTCTCTGTGTGGGACTCTAAAGTCTCGTCTACTACGCTGGCAGTGGGTTTAACCATAGACCGCAAGCGACACTAGCTGTACGTAACGGTCCCCAGGTAGATGTCGAGAAGAAGGCCAATGAGGAAACCCATCCGAACTCCTACTGAGTCTGATGTGACAATCTCCGTATAGTCCGGTCTGTTCGTCTAAGACTATCACATATCGGGCCTAGGAGGGCGGCAAGCGTCAGTCCTCTAATAGCGGTATAAGCCGTGTCGGAGCGTAGCCCATTACACCCTGAGAAAACAACTGGAACCTACCAGTAAATCTCGCTTGTCCTGGCCAGGGACTTTGCGTAATGGCTCTCTGACACAGCGCGATATCAACTCCCAATACCGGGAGAGTCGAATCCTGTCTAACCGCCACTGCCTCCAAGTGCTCGGGACTGCACCCAACTGCTACCTGTTTGCATGACTCCTTTGAGCAGTGGTAGGGTATCAATCTAAGAACAGTGGGACACACTCGCAGCGAAGTAGAAGTGTCAAGTCTGCGGACTATGTTGTACTCATGTCACCTGGGAACTGTTAACTGATGATGGGTATAATACCAACTAATAGTTCCCCGTGAGTCCTGTCCGGTATACCCGTAACCTAACGAGCACCTATATACTATCTCCAGTACGACGTACTGACGGCTGTCGGACATACCATCTCCCCAACTGGGATGAGAAGCGTACACACTAGTCTACTCCGGAGTATCGATGCCCTGACTCGATAATCCTACGACTAGGGACCTGAATAAGGATGTGCTTGTAGACTACCCAGCCCCCACTAGTGTGACTGCCATCACAACGCTGGTAGTCAAGCAAGATCCTAAGAGCTCTATCAATACGTATACTCATATATTAAGATAGAAAAAACCAAGTAGCATACTACCTTGTTTAGCAAGACTGTTATATAACTGTGAATATCCCAAGCTTCCATTAAGTAATATACAAACTAGTATGATACAATAATGGCCCCTAGGGCATATACACTAACACGAATAGCATGCCAATTCTAGAGTAAAGCCCCTTCTGTCTCAAAGCCATGAGATGCTGTCTCGTTGTCCTCTAGAACACGTCTATCCGTGCACCCCACCGCGGGGTAATCCTAGTACAGAAAATAAAATATATACAGCGGGTACATCGACCTCAGCCCGGTCGTGCCCCAAAAGAATAATATACAAACAGGCAGTGACGGCAGTACACATGTCGGACGCTCGCCCCGCAATATCAAATGTACAAATATAACCAAATTGTACTAACATTGCATCAAGCTATCCACCACGACAAATCCACAACATCACAGCACAACACAGAACATCAACGCGAATGTCACGTTCGCAAATCCGTCTAAAAGGGCTATAACGATTAGAAAAGATTTACTGATCAAATTATAGGGTTACCAGGCACTATCACAAGGGTCTATAAGGCATCAACCATGCCCGATTTAAAATTTAGACGTGCCGAACAACCTAAAGCGAGGATCTTTGCTAGATAATTAGGGTTAAACATGCAAGTAAACATCTTTACAATTAAGAGAGAGGGATTACAACCTTTGTAGTCCGCTCCTTTATTTCATAAGCTCCAAGTAGTAGTCCCTTTGCCACGATCCATGATCTCCCGGACTCAAGAGAGGATCCACAAGCCGAATGATCCATGCTTGCTTGAAGTCTTCCTTTTCGAAGATGATCTACCTTGAAGTTTCTTTAACTCAAGCTCTCACTTTTATAATCAAGTATTAATGAAGTGAACACCCTAATCTAATTGGCTAGATTAGATGAGGATGATGAAGTAGGAATTATGCTCTCTTTTATTTTCAAGATCTCACACTAATTCATCACAAAATCAAAAAGCTAGAAAGCTTTCATGAAGGAAGAAGAAGATGATTTCTTTTGTGATGAATAATGAAAAGTTACTATGCTTACAAATGAACCTTGAGTTAATAATATGAAGAATTAACTCATGTAGAGAGTTTACTAGGGTTATGGGTTTGGGTTGGGTTAAATAATATCTTCAAAATATCAACACATAATATCTTAGCTTCAAACAAAACAAAAGCTTTTAGAAGCTTCAAGAAAATACTAACCCAAATCAAACAATAACCATGTTTAACCTCTACTAATCATGTTGCATTTGTAAACATAGCTTGTTACAATATTATATATCACATATATAATATATTTTTGTAACAAAAGAAAATAATACAATTAACATATATCGCATATATATCAATGTATTACCCGGTGAAAAATGAATCAATAAAGCGAGCCAATATCAGATAATGTAATGTAATATATCACATATATAATTATACATTAAATTATCAAATCAACACTTGATCCGACAATCCGGCTATTTCTCAAATATCCGACTAATATAAACTGTATCAGTTCATCGAATCAACACTTGATCCGATGATCCAGCTATATCATATATACCCGGCTGATATCTAATATCACGAGAATAGAATACGGTATCTCATATCGTATTATCCTCGGTTCCGCACATAGCATATATGTGCTCCTACTCCGCTTTGCTTGAGTCAAGAAACCTCTGTGTAGTACTCTAAAGAATCGTCAATACGCCGGCAGTAGGTGATGATCATATCAAACACTCACAAGCTGCAAGCGGTCAGCTAAACGTAACAACCAACCAGGTATTGAGCGATCAGAAGATCAACAAGCAAGCCTATACATTCTCCTGTGAATCCAGTCAGTAACACTACCGTACAGTCCGGTCTCTTCGTCTAATATGTTGCATATCTAGTCTATGTGAGGCTCATAACAGGTCAAGAACCTACTGATAACACTTATCAGTAGTACTCAATATCCGCCCTGGCCAGGGACTTCCAGTTATAGCCAATCAAATACAGCACAACATCAACTTCCTATACCGGGAGAGACGAAACCCCTCCTATCGCTCATTGCCTTCATGAGATTCGGGACTGTACCCAAAGCCACCATTTTGCACGCCCTCTTGGACGCGGTATGATGGAAATCAAAGCACAGTGGGAATCACACAAGACTCTATGACGATCTCGGGTCTACAGACTAACCTATACCAGTGTCACCAGAGAACTGCCATCTGACGTGAGGTATAATACAATCTGAGAGTTCTCGGCGAGTCCGTCCAGTGTACCCAGTCTCCACTGAGCACCCGTACACCATCTTTGATGTCAAACACCGATGGATATGGGATCATCCATCGCCCATCATTTGGGTCAAGATGCGTATACGCTAGTCTACTCTGGTGTATCGATGCCCTGTCTCGATACACCCTCGACTAGGAACAGTTATAGGATGTACTCGTCGGCTAACGTTGCCCCACTAGTATGATCTCATCATAGTCCCAGTAGTCGAGTACATATCCTAAAGGCTTTATCAATATGTGAGAGCAAGACAGTAAACTAATACAAGTCAACATGTTAAGACAAAGTAAAACCAAATAGCATACTATCATGACGAGCAAGAATGTCCTCTTTATATATATCCAAGCATCCATTATAATATACATCATATGTACAACAATGGCCTCTAGGGCATATATATAACTAACAATCTCCCACTTGCACTAAGGCCAGCTGTTGTAGTATCTCATACCTAACATCGCAAATAATCTCTCAAACTGTATATGGGGAATGGCCTTTGTGAGTGGATCCGCAGTGTTGTTCTTCGTATCAACTCTCCTGACCTCGATCTCCCGGCGATCTACTGTAGCGTCTTGAAAAGTCGTTTTGGTGTTTTCCTGAAAATCGGTGAAAATTCGGTATTTTTCCGAAAACCGTCTTTTTTGTTATTTTGCAGTTTAGGACTAATTATACCTAATATGGATAGGTAATTACTTGTTTTTAGTAGATAATGAGTTAATTATGAAATTCTGGTCGTTTAAAAATTTTGCCTAATTTTTCAATTTTTTAATATTATTTTAAGCCTGTAAGAAAATACATTAAATTAGCGATAAATACAAATTTTTCTGGGCTAATTTTAATCTTTAAAATTTTGTTAATTAAAATCTAGTTGTAACATAAATTTTTAGTATTTTATTTTGATTTTTAACTAATTTGTATTATAGGAAACGAAATTTATTGAATTTAAGCTTAAACTTGCAATTTTTGACTTGTAGGGGGTCTTTTTGCATAAAATTTCTTTTGTAAAACCCCTCTCTCTCTTCCCTCAGCCCTAGGCCAGCCCCACCACCATCAGGTCCAGAAAAATTACATGCTCCTTGACTTGTTTTATTGCGTGGAAATGATGGTTGTTTTGAGAAAGGTTTGAATTTGTTTTTGGGTATAGTCTTTTGTGGTTGGTAGGAATTGACCAAGACTTTTTTTCCCACACCCACACCATCCCCTCTCCCTCATTTCTGGCTGAATTCCAGCAGCCCCCTTCATCTCCTTGTTCTTTTCATTTTCTTCAAAAAATTCATTAAGTTGCTTCAAAAATTCCAAATTTAAACCTCACAAAATAACCACATTCTTCATCCCCTTTCTCTTTAACCTCTCTTGCTTGGAATCATGGTGCTAGGAGGCCATCATTGAGACAAATTTCTTCTTGCTAGATCCATAGGTTTGAGGTATAATTTCTACTCTTTTAATTTCTTATGGTTAAAATCCTTTAATTAAATTGTTTCAGTGTTAATTTAGTGCTATTTTCATTCTAGTTTTGTTTAAAGTTAATGGTTGAGTTAACTAGGGTTTCATGAAACCATGATTTAGTTAATTAAATCTAGTTAATTAATCTAGTGGTTTACTTAACCAACCTATATGGTTACTTTGCTTAAGTGGCTTGATGTATTGCTAATCTAAGTAAACTTGTGTGAAATTTTCTTTGCTTTGCTAATTACCAAAATCAAGAAAAGGGTTGTGTATGGAATGTGGGTTTTGATGCATGGTAAAGGGGTTAATTTAATTGTAGTGGCTTTCTAATGGTTTAATTTGGATATTTGTGTGATAATATGTGCACTTTGTCGCAAATTGTCGATGTTTGCACCAAATTTGCAAACTCCTAGCTTACTAGGTTTTTATTATATTATTGTGGCGAATTAATTGCGGTATCTAGATTATATTGTTGGCTTATCCTATGACATTTAGGATGTGTGAGTGCGGATTTTTGGGTAATCGGGTTTTAGTTCTTCCGGGCGATCAAATCGACGATTTTTGCAGTTTTTGCGATTTTCGCGTGTGTTCCGCGCACCTTGTGCACGTTGTACTTAGCTTGTGAACGTTAGGATTTTCGTTTGGGTTTTGCGTCATTCTTGATATGTAACCTTATGTTTGGTATTGATGTAAATTCCAGGTTCGGTCGCGGAGACGTCAGACGCGGCTCGAAAGGGGAAAGCGGTGATTGGACACAGCTAGCTAGGGATTCCGGTGAGTAGATGTAACATCTACGGGGGATTATCGTTGGATGGCGCAAGTTGCCCGATAGTTTTAGCAACTTAAAAGATTCTTAGTGATGTTAGTAATTAGGGGTGTAATACTTATATGATTATTTGCTGCATCCATGCCTTATATTGACAAACATATGCGAACCCTTTTTATAGGACACCTGCACCATTGCCAGGGTTTTTATATGCAGCACGGCACTATTCATGCTTACACACACGCCCTGGTAATTGCCATGCCACCACACTAGATAACCTATAATTTGAAACCTTTTACTAATTGATGTTTAAACCTGTGCTATTGCCTTTAATTCCTTAAAATGAAATCGTAGGATTGCTATTCATGTGCATGTACCTCATCATATTATTTGTTCATGCCTAGTCTATTAATCATACATCGTAGCTTAATTATTGATACCATATGCATTCATCACCATTGATATATGCACTTATGAGGATTTCTTGAGATTTTATGATATTTCTGGATTTCGGGGGAAAGCCGCAAAAATTTCTAAACTTATTATGTTTTAAAAATATGTAATTGCGGTTTTCTAGTGATGTAAAGTGTCGTCCACCATGAGTTTGCTGTGGTTTTCGAGATTCGTGTCGAGGAGTGGAGGAACCGTCACGGGTACATGGTGGGCCCGGTATGGTACCCCGGGGCAAGATGAATGTGGTGTTGACGTTGAGCCTGGCAGGGGACGGATTACTTACCGGTGACTGTTTGGCACGGCGGATATCCAGAGGATACCGACCGTGGCCGCGAGATGATGAGATTTTGATATTGAGCTGGGTCAGCCGGATGGCTGAGGCCAGAGATACTATGACATGGATATATGAGATTTGTGATAGTTTTGAGGTGTCGTTGCTGGACACAGGTTTTTCTTGATTCTATTAGTATTGTGCTGGTATTTCAAAAGAGATTCTTAAAGGGAAAAACATGATTTCTTATACTTACACATTCAGATCACGAGTTGACTCGCATTGCATTCATACCTGCTAGTATATTCATATTGCATACATACTTGCCATTATGTCCTGCCTTACCAGTATTTAGATGCTAGGATGCTTGTGTGCATGCATACGATAGCCTGTGTAGATGTTATTTATTACTCACGAGTTGGCAACTCACCCCCGTTGTGCCATAGCCTTTTGCAGGTCCGCTCCGTCAGTGCAGTAGCGGCGGGCGCTCTTGTTTCTTTTGCCTGGACTCGAGGTTTTGCTCTTAGGTGGGTTATATCATTATTTTTGTACCACCTTGTATATTCTTGTATCTAGTGTACTCCATCTACTGTATCTACCAGTATTATTGTATATTGACCTAGAGATGAGACTGTGAGGTTTGTGGACTTTTATGCTGTATTTTGGGGTCGAGCTCACTTGAGTCGACATGCTGTTTTTCTTATGCTTCATTATGATTATTTCGCATGTTGTTGCTTTACATTGCGTGGGATTTGTGACCGCCTTATGGCGAAGAGCTAGCTCCCGCTTGGGGATGCCATATTTGTTGGATTCATTTATATTCTTGTTGTACCCATTTTGGGGGCCAGTATTTACAAAGGAGACTCTGCCGAAATTTTCGGAAAAATTGATATTGTTTTTAAAAAGGGTTTTATATGACTTATTTGATAAACTCGTTTTCAATTGAATGGGTTTTCTTCACTCTTCTGCTTTGTGGTTTTGGTTTTCTAGGCTTTGGCTTACTTATTTTACAGACGTCTTGAGACGTTTCGTAAACTTAAGTGCCAGTCACGTTCCGTATCCTGCGGGTCATGACAAAGTTGGTATCAGAGCGATAGGTTTTACCTTTTTGAGTGTAGGATAACCCTTGGTAGATGGAGTAAGTGACTTGAGCAGGGTAACGTAGCGTGCGTATGTCCGCGGTATACTTGCGATACGGTACTCCGCCTAAGTGACTTTAGGATACTTGCTTGAAATTCCTTCTTCAATTCCGTGTGTCCTATGATTCTATTGCACTGTTCTTATTATCCGTTTTCCTGTAACAGCCATTATGCCGCCGAAGGCTACGAGGGCACAGAGGGCTGCCGCCCGAGACGAGATTCGACCTGGCTCGTCCGAGACTAGGACTGAGCAGAGTGGTATGCCTACGCCGCAGGGACAGACCGATCCACCTTCCCCAGGCCGTATAGATAGGCTCGAGACTGGTATGGAGGAGTTGCGACAGATGATGGGGGGCATGCAGGAGCTACGTCAGATGGTAGGATCCCTAGTTGCAGCCAGTCATACACCGAGACTGGACGACGTACCTACTACGTCACAGACGACCATGATACCTGCTCCTACTATTACCACCGTGGCCATTCCGGTTTCACTACAGGATTTCATGAGGCTGAGACCTCCAGTATTCACCGGCACCGAGGCAGCGGAGGATCCCCAGACGTTCCTTGACAGTTTAGCCAGGATCTGCCGTTCGCTGAGATGTTCGGATGATCGATGGGTAGAGCTTGCGAGTTTCCGACTAGAGGGTCTCGCGCAGACATGGTGGGAGTCAGTCTTGAGAGGTCGAGCTGCAGGTCTACCGCCTATGACTTGGGCCGAGTTTACAGCGGTCTTTCTAGCTCGTTTCCTCCCAGAGAGCGTTCGTGACGCCAGAGTTCGTAGCTTCAAGGCCTTAGTCAAGACACCTGGGATGACGGTGTCTGAGTATGACATCCAGTTTACACAGTTATCCCGATATGCTCAGTATTTGGTGGATACCGAAGAGAAGATGGTGAAGAGGTTTGTAAAGGGACTTGATGCCCAGCTATATCTTGCCATTGGCGCCCAGCACTACGATACTTATTCAGCTCCTATGGATACGGCATTACGGATGGAGGCACGCATATCACAGACTTCGGCCGTTTCTGGGCCGAAGAGGATTCGCACCGATGTACCGTCTCAGAGGCAGCGCGCCAGATTCTTTCCGAGAGATAGGTCTGGCAGAGGATTTGGACGGGGACAGTTATATGGTTCTTATCCCCAGGGGCAGCAGCCGTCGCCAGGTTGTTTTGGGTGCGGGAGTCTGCACCATCTTGTCAGAGACTGTCTGGTGAGACGACAGGGAGCAGCGACAGTTCCGCATGTGACCCTACCACCATCACCACCCCCTCCTCAGAGAGCCCTACTTCCTACCACAGGCGATGCTCCACGCCAGTTAGGTGCACCCAGAGGCCGTAGACGCGGCGGTCCTGTTCAGAGAGGACGAGGAGGCAGAGGCCGAGGTCGAGGTCAGCCCGCTATCGGTGGAGGACAGGCCCGAGTATTTTCTTTGACACCGCAGGATGCGCAGGCATCCAATGCCGTTGTGACAGGTACCTTGCTAGTTTGTTCTTTCGACGCACGGGTATTATTTGACCCAGGTTGAACACATTCGTACGTCTCTACACACTTAGCACCGATGTTGGGCCGTGAGTCGTCATCGTTAGATCATCCGCTTGTTGTTGTTACTCCGGTAGGCGAGTCGTTTGTCGCTCGTTTTGTATTTCGTTTGTGTTCCGTTCGTATCGGGGAGAGGGATTCATCAGTTGATTTGATTCTCCTTGATATGTTGGACTTTGATGTGCTTCTGGGCATGGATTGGCTAGCCACTTGTTATGCTTCGGTGGACTGCCGTGAGAAGGCAGTCATATTTAGCTTTCCGGGAGAGCCAGTCCTTGTTGTTCAGGGAGACCGCAGCATCACCCTTCCTAGCTTGATTTCGTCTCTTTGCGCTGGTCAGCTCTTGCGAAAGGGATGTCAGGGATTCTTAGCGTTTATTTGTGATACTCGAGCTGCAGAGGTTCCGTTGGACCGGGTCCAGGTTGTTTGTGAGTTCCCTGATGTTTTCCCTGATGAGCTACCTGGGCTACCACCTGACCGCGACGTTGAGTTCTGCATCGATTTGATTCCCGGCTCGGGGCCTATCTCTATACCGCCTTATCGGATGTCCCCGGCAGAGCTTCGAGAGCTGAAGGATCAGTTGCAGGAATTGTTAGATAAGGGGCTTATTCGACCTAGTGTTTCTCCATGGGGTGCTCCGGTCCTGTTTGTCAAGAAGAAGGATGGAAGTTTGCGCTTATGTATCGACTACCGCCAGCTGAACAAAGTTACCGTTCAGAACAGATATATGTTGCCACGCATTGATGATTTGTTCGACCAGCTTCAGGGTGCGGGATATTTTTCGAGGATCGACTTGCGATCAGGATACCATCAGCTGCGAGTTCGACAGGAGGATATACCGAGGACAGCTTTCCGCACGAGCTACGGCCACTATGAGTTTTTGGTGATGTCGTTCGGACTCACCAACGCCCCAGCAGCATTCATGGATTTGATGAACCGTACATTCAGGCCGTATCTTGACTTGTTCATCATCGTGTTTATCGACGATATCTTGGTGTACTCCAGGAGCAGAGAGGAGCACGAGCAGCACTTGCAGATTACGTTACAGACTCTGAGGGAGCACCAGCTGTTCGCAAAGTTCTCCAAGTGTGCATTCTGGCTGGACAGCGTCGGATTCTTGGGTTACGTGGTTACGAGAGACGGCATTTGTGTGGGCTCGAAGAAGATTGAGGCTGTTCAGCAGTGGCCCCGACCTACATCGGTTACTGAGATCCGTAGTTTTCTAGGCCTGGCGGGCTACTACAGGAGTTTTGTTCAGGACTTCTCCCATATAGCTGCACCGTTGACCGGTTTGACCCGGAAGGGAGTTCCTTTCGTCTGGACGGAGGAGTGCGAGCGCAGTTTTCAGCAGCTACGGACTCGTTTGACTACGGCGCCGGTATTATCTTTGCCTTCGGGATCAGACGGTTTTGTGGTCTACTGTGATGCTTCGCGAGTGGGATTAGGATGCGTGTTGATGCAGCATGGCCGGGTGATCGCATATGCTTCTCGGCAGCTGAAGAAGCATGAACAGAACTACCCCACTCACAATTTGGAGATGGCTGCAGTAGTCTTTGCACTGAAGATTTGGCGACATTACCTATACGGCGAGTCGTTTCAGATATTCACCGATCACAAGAGCTTAAAGTACATATTTCAGCAGCGAGACCTGAACCTCAGACAGCGTGGTTGGATGGAGTTAGTGAAAGACTATGACTGCGAGATCTTATATCACCCAGGCAAGGCGAATGTAGTGGCAGATGCGTTGAGTAGGAGGCCCGGGGGTAGTCTATCCCTTTTGCGCGCAGTGCAGAGGCAGTCGTCAGCAGATTGGCAGATGCTATGCGACAGCCGAGTTGAGTTCGAGTTCACTCAGACAGGGGGACAGCTCGCGCATGTTCGTGCACGCCCACAGTTGCTTGACCGTATATATGAGGCACAGCGCAGTGACGACCGTTGCTCGGAGATCATAGCACAGATGGGTCAGGGCAGATTTTCCGAGTTCGTGATTGATGATCAGGGGATTTTACGATATGGATCTAGACTGTGCGTACCAGATGCTGATGGATTGCAGCGCGACATTCTTGAGGAGGCACACCGATCAGTGTATAGTGTCCACCCCGGTTCCACCAAGATGTACCATGATATGAGAGAGACCTACTGGTGGGACGGGATGAAGAGGGACATTTCGGAGTTCGTTTCGAGATGCCTGACTTGTCAGCAAGTCAAGGCCGAGCACCAAAGGCCCGTAGGAGAGCTACAGCCGTTACCCATTCCGGAGTGGAAATGGGAGCAGATTTCGATGGATTTTGTTGTGGGTCTACCCAGGACCAGTCGAGGGTATGACTCCATCTGGGTGATCGTAGATAGATTGACGAAAGCGGCTCACTTCCTGCCAGTGAAGACCACTTTCATCTTCGCTCAGTATGCTCAGCTCTACATTGACGAGATCGTGCGACTACATGGCGTACCGACTTGTATCGTGTCAGATCGAGGCACTCAGTTTACCAGCCGACTATGGCAGAGACTCCAGGAGGCTTTGGGCACTCGTTTGAGCTTCAGCACAGCATTTCATCCGCAGACCGACGGACAGTCAGAGCGGACCATTCAGACTCTCGAGGACATGCTCAGAGCGTGCGTTTTAGACTTTGGCGGTAGCTGAGATCGTCATTTACCCCTAGTGGAGTTCTCCTACAACAAAAGCTTCCAGGATACTATTCAGATGGCACCTTTCGAGGCATTGTATGGGAGGAGATGCAGATCGCCCGTCTGTTGGACAGAGCTCAGCGAGAGCAGCATTTTGGGGCCGCAGCTTGTTGAGCAGACGACAGCGAAGATACAGTTGATCCGAGACCGGATGAGAGCGGCTCAGAGCAGGCAGAAATCGTATGCAGACAGGCGCCGTCGCAGATTAGAGTTCGCAGTTGGCGACCATGTTTTTCTGAGAGTCTCTCCGATGAAGGGCGTGATGCGTTTTGGGCGAAAGGGGAAGCTTAGCCATAGATTCGTAGGTCCCTTCGAGATTCTCGAGCGTGTTGGCGCTGTTGCATATCGTTTGGCTCTTCCACCCAGCTTTCCCGATGTTCACCCCGTCTTCCATGTTTCGATGCTCCGCAAGTACCTTCACGACCCTTCGCATGCGATTCAGCACCCGACAGTCCAGCTAGAGCGCGACCTTTCTTTTGCAGAGCAGCCGGTGGCCATCCTGGATCGGCAGGTGAAGAAGTTGAGATCGAAGATTATACCAACCGTCAAGGTCCTTTGGCGTAGCCCGAGCAGCGAGGAGGTTACCTGGGAGACTGAGGGCGAGATGAGGAAGAAATATCCCAATCTCTTTGAAGGTACGCGTAGTTATATTTTTAAATTCGGGGACCGAATTTCTTTAAGGAGGGAAGATTGTAGCGTCTTGAAAAGTCGTTTTGGTGTTTTCCTGAAAATCGGTGAAAATTCGGTATTTTTCCGAAAACCGTCTTTTTTGTTATTTTGCAGTTTAGGACTAATTATACCAAATATGGATAGGTAATTGCTTGTTTTTAGTAGCTAATAAGTTAATTATGAAATTCTGGTCGTTTAAAAATTTTCCCTAATTTTTCAATTTTTTAATATTATTTTAAGCCGGTAAGAAAATACATTAAATTAGCGATAAATACAAATTTTTCTGGGATAATTTTAATCTTTAAAATTTTGTTAATTAAAATCTAGTTGTAACATAAATTTTAGTATTTTATTTTGATTTTTAACTAATTTTTATTATAGGAAACGAAATTTATTGAATTTAAGCTTAAACTTGCAATTTTTGACTTGTAGGGGGTCTTTTTGCATAAAATTTCTTTCGTAAAACCCCTCTCTCTCTTCCCTCAGCCCTAGGCCAGCCCCACCACCATCAGGTCCAGAAAAATTCCATGCTCTTTGACTTGTTTTATTGTGTGGAAATAATGGTTGTTTTGAGAAAGGTTTGAATTTGTTTTTGGGTATAGTCTTTTGTGGTTGGTAGGAATCGACCAAGACTTTTTTCCCCACACCCACACCATCCCCTCTCCCTCATTTCTGGCTGAATTCCAGCAGCCCCCCTTCATCTCCTTGTTCTTTTCATTTTCTTCAAAAAATTCATTAAGTTGCTTCAAAAATTCCAAATTTAAACCTCACAAAATAACCCCATTCTTCATCCCCTTTCTCTTTAACCTCTCTTGCTTGGAATCATGGTGCTAGGAGGCCATCATTGAGGCAAATTTCTTCTTGCTAGATCCATAGGTTTGAGGTATAATTTCTACTCTTTTAATTTCTTATGGTTAAAATCCTTTAATTAAATTGTTTTAGTGTTAATTTAGTGCTATTTTCATTCTAGTTTTGTTTAAAGTTAATGGTTGAGTTAACTAGGGTTTCTTGAAACCATGTTTTAGTTAATTAAATCTAGTTAATTAATCTAGTGGTTTACTTAACCAACCTATATGGTTACTTTGCTTAAGTGGCTTGATGTATTGCTAATCTAAGTTAACTTGTGTGAAATTTTCTTTGCTTTGCTAATTACCAAAATCAAGAAAAGGTTTGTGTATGGAATGTGGGTTTTGATGCATGGTAAAGAGTTAATTTAATTATAGTGGCTTTCTAATGGTTTAATTTGGATATTTGTGTGATAATATGTGCACTTTGTCGCAAATTGTCGATGTTTGCACCAAATTTGCAAACTTCTAGCTTACTAGGTTTTTATTATATTATTGTGGCGAATTAATTGCGGTATCTAGATTATATTGTTGGCTTATCCTATGACATTTAGGATGTGTGAGTGAGGATTTTTGGGTAATCGGGTTTTAGTTTTTCCGGGCGATCAAATCGACGATTTTTGCAGTTTTTGCGATTTTCGCGTGTGTTCCGCGCACCTTATGCACGTTGTACCTAGCTTGTGAACGTTAGTATTTTCGTTTGGGTTTTGCGTCATTCTTGATATGTAACCTTATGTTTGGTATTGATGTAAATTCCAGGTTCGGTCGCGGAGACGTCAGACGCGGCTCGAAAGGGGAAAGCGGTGATTGGACACAGCTAGCTAGGGATTCCGGTGAGTAGATGTAACATCTATGGGGGACTATCGTTGGATGGCGCAAGTCGCCCGATAGTTTTAGCAACTTAAAAGATTCTTAGTGATGTTAGTAATTAGGGGTGTTATACTTATATGATTATTTGCTGCATCCATGCCTTATATTGACATACATATGCGAACCCTTTTTATAGGACACCTGCACCATTGCCAGTGTTTTTATATGCAGCACGAGCACTATTCATGCTTACACACACGCCCTGGTAATTGCCATGCCACCACACTAGATAACCTATAATTTGAAACCTTTTACTAATTGATGTTTAAACCTGTGCTATTGCCTTTAATTCCTTAAAATGAAATCGTAGGATTGCTATTCATGTGCATGTACCTCATCATATTATTTGTTCATGCCTAGTCTATTAATCATACATCGTAGCTTAATTATTGATACCATATGCATCCATCACCATTGATATATGCACTTATGAGGATTTCTTGAGATTTTATGATATTTCTGGATTTCGGGGGAAAGCCGCAAAAATTTCTAAACTTATTATGTTTTTAAAATATGTAATTGCGGTTTTCTAGTGATGTAAAGTGTCGTCCACCATGAATTTGCTGTAGTTTTCGAGATTCGTGTCGAGGAGTGGAGGAACCGTCACGGGTACATGGTGGGCCCGGTATGGTACCCCGGGGCAAGATGAATGTGGTGTTGACGTTGAGCCTGGCAGGGGACGGATTACTTACCGGTGACTGTTTGGCACGGCGGATATCCAGAGGATACCGACCGTGGCCGCGAGATGATGAGATTTTGATATTGAGCTGGGTCAGCCGGATGGCTGAGGCCAGAGATACTATGACATGGATATATGAGATTTGTGATAGTTTTGAGGTGTCGTTGCTGGACACAGGTTTTTGTTGATTCTATTAGTATTGTGCTGGTATTTCAAAAGAGATTCTTAAAGGGAAAAACATGATTTCTTATACTTACACATTCAGATCACGAGTTGACTCGCATTGCATTCATACCTGCTAGTATATTCATATTGCATACATACTTGCCATTATGTCCTGCCTTACCAGTATTTAGATGCTAGGATGCTTGTGTGCATGCATACGATAGCCTGTGTAGATGTTATTTATTACTCACGAGTTGGAAACTCACCCCCGTTGTACCATAGCCTTTTGCAGGTCCGCTCCGTCAGTGCAGTAGTGGCGGGCGCTCTTGTTTCTTTTGCCTGGACTCGAGGTTTTGCTCTTAGGTGGGTTATATCATTATTTTTGTACCACCTTGTATATTCTTGTATCTAGTGTACTCCATCTACTGTATCTACCAGTATTATTATATATTGACCTAGAGATGAGACTGTGAGGTTTGTGGACTTTTATGCTGTATTTTGGGGTCGAGCTCACTTGAGTCGACATGCTGTTTTTCTTATGCTTCATTATGATTATTTCGCATGTTGTTGCTTTACATTGCGTGGGATTTGTGACCGCCTTGTGGCGAAGAGCTAGCTCCCGCTTGGGGATGCCATATTTGTTGGATTCATTTATATTCTTGTTGTACCCATTTTGGGGGCCAGTATTTACAAAGGAGACTCTGCCGAAATTTTCGGAAAAATTGATATTGTTTTTAAAAAGGGTTTTATATGACTTATTTGATAAACTCGTTTTCAATTGATTGGGTTTTCTTCACTCTTCTGCTTTGTGGTTTTGGTTTTCTGGGCTTTGGCTTACTTATTTTACAGACGTCTTGAGACGTTTCGTAAACTTAAGTGCCAGTCACGTTCCGTACCCTGCGGGTCGTGACATCTACTATCTCCCTGATCAGGTGATACCGCCTCAAAATATATCTGGACTTCTGATGGGACCTGGTTCCTTGGCCAAAGCCACGGCTCCATTGTTATCGCAATACAAAAGTATTGGATGCTCAATGGACGGAACCACACCAAGTTCAGTAATGAACTTCTTCATCTAGACAGCCTTTTTGGCGGCAGCGTTGGCAGCGATGTATTCAGCCTCCATCGTCGAGTCTGTAATGGTATCCTGTTTGGAACTCTTCTAACACACCACCCCTCTATTGAGGGTAAAGACAAATCCCGAGTGCGACTTAGAGTCGTCCTTATCACTTTGGAAGCTCGAATCGGTAAAGGACTCCACCTGGAGTTCTCCGTTACCATACACCAAGAACATCTCCTTAGTTCTTCTAAAGTACTTGAGAATGTTCTTCACAGCTATCCAGTGACTCTCTCCAGGATCTTCTTGATACCTACTCTCTACACTTAGTGAGTATGCTACATCAGGTCTGGTACATAGCATCGCATACATGATAGAGCCTACTGCCGAAGCATAGGGTATCCCTTGCATGCGAGCTCTTTCCAAATCAGTCTTGGGAGACATCTCTTTTGAGAGAGTGAGTAGGTTCCCACGCTTCGATTCTTCCATACTAAACCTCTTTAGTATGGTGTCAATGTATCTGGATTGGGACAATCCCAGTATCCGTTTAGATCTATCTCTATAGATCATAATTCCCAGTATGCAGGAGGCATCACCTAGATCTTTCATTGAGAATCTTTATGACAAGAAGAGCTTGACCAATTGCAGCATAGGAACATCATTTCCTATCAAGAGTATATCATCCATGTACAATACAAGGAAGACAACCTTACTCTCTGCAACCTTCTTATATTTACAAGGTTCATCTACATTTTTGATGAAGTTAAACTCTTTGACTACAACTTCAAAGCAGATGTTCCAACTCCGCGATGCCTGCTTTAACCCGTAGATGGATTTAAGCAGCTTGCACACCTTTTCGCTGCTCCCACTATCTACGAAGCCCTCTGGCTGAGTCATGTACACGCACTC
Organism: Agapanthus africanus; assembly: GCA_030015575.1. Classification (NCBI taxonomy): domain Eukaryota; kingdom Viridiplantae; phylum Streptophyta; class Magnoliopsida; order Asparagales; family Amaryllidaceae; genus Agapanthus; species Agapanthus africanus. The sequence continues at coordinate 689,542,449 of JASDDO010000019.1, read as the reverse complement.
TTCTAAATCACCATTTAGAGAGGCGGTCTTAACATCCATCTGCCAGATTTCGTAGTCATGGTATGCAGCAATGGCAATTAAGATCCGGATGGACTTAAGCATAGCCACTGGAGAAAAGGTTTCGTCATAATCCATACCTGGTCGTTGAAGAAAACCCTTTGCAACAAGTCTAGCTTTGAAAGTCTCAACTTTTCTATCTACACCATGTTTCTTCTTAAAGATCCATTTGCTCCCAATGGGTTTTACCCCTTCAGGAGTAACTTCCAAAGTCCATACTTTGTTGGTGTACATGGATTCCATCTCAGATCGCATTGCATCCAGCCATTTCACAGAGTCACCACTCATGATGGCCTGCTCGAAACTAGTCGGGTCATCATCTTCCATGATGCAATCCTCGCTCCCACCATCAAGGAGAAAACCGTAGTATCTCTCAGGTGGATGAGAAACCCTACTAGATCGGCGGAGAGGCTGAGGTTCGTTGGGAACTACTGAATCCTCTGGTTCTACTAAATCTTCTGTCATAGTTTGTGTTGCAGGAACTTCTTCCAGTTCTATCTCAGAGCCACTAATCTCTTTTGCAAGAAATTCCTTTTCTAAAAAGGTGGCGTGCCGAGAAACAAACACCTTTTGTTCCTCGGTGTGGTAGAAGATATACCCTCGCGAATGTTTGGGATATCCAATAAACTTACATAGAATAGACCTTGCCCCGAGCTTGTCCGGATTTTGTGTTTTCACATGTGCCGGACAACCCCATATCCTAACATAATTAAGATATGGTCTCTTTTATTTCCATATCTCATATGGAGTGGTTGGCACAGATTTGGTGGGAACCATATTCAATAGGTCTGCAGCTCTCTCCAGTGCATATCCCCAGAAGGAAATAGGCAGCTCAGCTGTACTCATCATAGAGCGCACCATATCTAATAGGGTGTGATTCCTCTGCTCCGATACACCGTTGTGCTGTGGTGTATAAGGAGGAGTAAGCTGAGAGAGAATCCCATTCTCTTTTAGATAGTCCAGAAACTCATTTCTCAAGTATTCTCCTCCTCGATCAGATCGAAAGATCTTAATACTTATGCCCTTTTGGTTCTCTACTTCATGCTTATATTCTCTGAATTTCTCAAAAGCTTCAGACTTGTGTTTCATCAGGAACACATGTCCGAATCTTAAAAGATCGTCAGTGAATGTAATGAAGTAAGAAGAACCATTCCTGGCATGTGTAGACATAGGACCGCATACATCACTATGTACCAGCCCTAAGAGTTCCTCAACTCTTTCTCCGTGTCCGCTAAACGGAGTTTTGGTCATTTTACCTTTGAGACATGAATGGCAAGTATCATAAGATGATAATTCGAACGGATTCAAATATCCATCCTTATGTAACTTAGCTAGCCGTGTCGTATTGATATGACCAAGTCTACAATACCGCAAGAAGGATTCATTCATTTCTGAACTCTTCCTCTTGTGTGTGTTTTGTATATTAAGGACTGTATTTTGATTGAGAATGAATATGCCATCATGTAACGAGTCCGATCCAATCAACTTTTGATTTACGAAGATATTCATAACATTATCCTGTATTACAAAATTATACCCTTCTTTACTTAATAAAGAAACTGATATAATGTTGCACATCATGTTCGGTATATAATAGCACTCATTCAGAATCAATGCATTTCTACTTGGTAATACAAGGTGATATTCGCCAACTGCTTTGGCTGCAATATTTGTACCATTCCCTACTTGTACGGAATGATCACCCTTTCCCTGTTCTCTACCTTTACGTAGCCGATGTAACAATTTACATATGTGGGATCCCGATCCGGTATCTAATATCCAGGACGTAGGGTGAACTGAGAAATAGTTCTCAATAACAAACACACCCGAGGAAGATGCATCAACATACGTGTTCTTCGTTTGGGCGGCGTGAGAATCCAGATATTGTCCTATTCCCTACTCAGTCTCATAACACTTATAAAAAAGAACAGGACCAACATTCCCCTGCTCATTATAATAAGCGGGTTCAGTCAATACATCCATATTATCATCTTGATTATGGCCTGACATGGTCGCTACGTGGAGAGAGAGAGAGAAGGAAACACTTTAGCGTATGCTCTTGCAAGATTAGATTGGTTATTATCTTATCTAATCAGGACGTCTCCCACTGTTTTTATCAAATCTTTCTTCAAACCCTAAAAGGTAAGATTAGCTGGGATTAATTACACCCTACAAGTTCGCCAATCTTTCAGCCAGATCAGTGTTGGTACTTTAAGGGAGGTTCCCCTTGCTATCGCACGAACCTAATTAAAATAAACCTCATTTTCCCACAGGTATAACCCTGTTAACACCGTTCTAGACACCTACTTGATCGGCTAATTGTCCTGTGTAAAATTCTCCCAGGAGTAACTCTTACTCGCAGTGGGTATCGGGATCCAACTATCTCATAAGAGGTATGCAATCTCATTGCAAATTTCAACACTTGAAATTCCCGATAATGCTTTTACCCCTAGCGTCCTATGACCTTGACCCAGGCCAACAAACCATAGTCTGCTAGTCAAGTTCAACCAGTACATTTCTTGATTAATTTAAATCGACCCATACGACCCTTGACACAGGCCAACAAAGTCGTATGTGTAAGTCCACGTTGCCCACCCCGGTGCTTGCGGGGAGGCGGAAAACAGAATAAAAATCGGATTTTTATGAGCTTAGGCAACATGGACTAGACATTAAAGGATCTTTGCTAAACAAAAACTTGCTAAAGCTAACTACAAACTAGCTAAGTGCTAGAAAGGTTATACCTTTGGTCTTTATGTCCTTCTCTCCTTGCTCCTTGGAGTAGTGGAAGGAGGTCACCTTGTCGTCTTCTCCCGTCAAAGAAAGATCCACCCGAAAGCCTCAACCTTTGGCTTCAACTCCAAGCTAGAAGTAACTAGAGTTCAAGAAGTGCTAGTCCTTCAACACTAGATGAGAGTAAAGATGATCAAGAGAGGGTTTTTCTCAAGCTCAAGTGTTTCTCAACACATGAGAGGGGAGAGCTTGAGGGAGAGGAAGAACAAGAGAGAGAAATGAAATGATAGAATGAGAATAGAATCAACCATTCTCACAAATATATGTGTATTATTTTAATTAGATAATTAGTAAGATAATTGTCATGGTTAATCATGATGTGACCATTATCATTTCAATTTGCAAGGATCAAAAAACATCTTCCAAAAGAAATGATGATGGTCAAAGTGTCAACCTAGGTCAACAAGTCAAGGAAGTAAAATGGTCAACAACCATAACCATGCACAATTATTTAAACTAATTATCAATTAACTATAATACACACATAAGCATTAGGGTTAATAAAATGACAATAGCCATTAACCCTAATCAAGGTCCTCTCCTTCTGTCTCAAGCAACTGTGCATACGCACCCGCATTCGTGATCCGAGGAACACGAATACAAAGAGAAAAACCAATCCCAAAACATATACTAGGATCCGGCTTAAACCAAAGCCTGCTAGTATAAACTGTCCGGACAGAAAACGTGCACAAGTGCGCGGATGTGAACGAACCCTGTCGCAAAACCATGCGACCTCTACTCATTTTTCCTAAAGGCGAATAGCTCTCTGTGTGGGACTCTAAAGACTCGACACTACGCTGGCAGTGGGTTTAACCACAGACCGCAAGCGGCACTAGCTGTACAAAACGGTCCCCAGGTAGATGTCGATAAGAAGACTGACGAGGTGAACCCCATCTGAACTCCTACTGAGCCTGTACGTGACAATCTCAGTACAGTCCGGTCTGTTCGTCTGATACATCGCATGGCCCCCCTAGGGGGCGGTGAACGTCAGTCTCCTAATAGCGGTACAAGTCGTGTCGGAGTGTATCCCAGAACACCCTGAGATAACACTGGAAACCTACCAGTATATCTCGCTTGCCCTGGCCAGGGACTACTCGTGTAATGGCTCTCCTGGACACAGCGCGATGTCAACCCCCAATACCGGGAGAGACGAATCCTGTCTAACCGTCACTGCCTCCAAGTGCTTCGGGACTGCACCCAAAAACTACCTGTTTGCACGACTCCTTTGAGCCGTGGTAGGGTAGTAATCAAAGTGCAGTGGGAACACACTCGAGGCGAAGTGACAGTGTCAAGTCAGCGGACTAAGCTGTACTCATGTCACCTGGGAACTGATAACTGACGATAGGTATACTACCAACCAACAGTCCCCGACGAGTCCTGTCCAGTGTACTCGTAACCCAATGAGCACCCGCATACTATCTCAAGTACGACGTACTGACGGCTGTGGGACAGACCGTCTCCCACACTGGGATAAGAAGCGCATACGCTAGTCTACTCCGGAGTATCGATGCCCTGTCTCGATAGTCCAACGACCAGGGACCTGTATAAGGATGTGCTTATAGATCACCCAGCTTCCACGAGTGTGAGCGCCATCACAATGCTGGTAATCAAGCAAAGATCCTAAGGGCTCTACTAATATGTATATCAGAAACATGCTAAAAGAAACACATGCACATATTAAAGCAGAGACAAACCAAGTAGCATACTACCATTTCGAGCAAGATTGTATATACAACTGTGAATATCCCAAGCTTCCATCAAGTAATATACAAACCAGTATGATACAGTAATGGCCTCTAGGGCATTGTCACGACCCGAAAATACGGAACATGACCGGCACTTAAACTACGAACGTCTCGAGGCGTACGTAATCTAAGTAAACCGAAAACCCTGAAATCCAAACCAAGAAAATAGTAGAGTGCAGGAAAAACCAACTTAAAGCAAGTAATTTCAATAGCATAAGCCGAATTATGCGGTTTTTAAAACATCAAAAATTTACTGAAAATTTCGGCAGAGTCTCCTTTGTAAATACTGGCCCCCAAACGGGATACAACATGAATAGTATACGAAATCAAGAAAAGGGCATCCCCAAGCAGGAGCTAGCTCTTCGTCAATCGACGGTCACAACCACACAAACAATATAATATACAACGCCAACGGCGAGGATCAAAACTCAAAAGGAAACTCAAAACCACCAGAAATATAACGAGCGACTCTAAGGTCGAAAGAATAACCAACACTGGTCTCTATCTCAATAAATACATGTTTGGTTGATGGAATTTACTAGATACAACTGAATAATATCATACAAGGTAAATAATGGGGGTATGATACAAGTAAACCCACCTACTAGCAAATCACCCGAATGAAACTATGCACGCAAAGCTGTAAGGAAACCTGTACGGCAAACCTGCAAGAAACTGGGGCACAACGGGGGTGAGTTGCCAACTCGTGAATAGAAAAATATCTACGCACATAAATCGCATAAATAACGCAATCCTAGGTCAATGATCATAATATATCCTCAAATATATGTATAACAGGCAGCCTATGACAATGTCTAGGGTAATATCTAACCCGAGTGTAATCACATGTGCCCGTGTCAGTGCCTCAGGTAGCAATATATCATATGAGTGAGGTATGAATGCATGAAAACAGCATACATGTAAATGATGAAACTGTTTTCATAAATTAGTGAGATTTCCTTTGTATTTTTTTCAAATGAGGTATCATAACTGAAATCAGCACCAACGGTGTCTAGCATCGACACAAAACATAAATCTCAATGTCTCAAAATCTCAATATCTAAATCACAATATCTAGGGCGCCGCCAGTCCAGACCGGCCCCTACCATCCATCTCAAGACCACGACGGTATCCTCCGGATATCCGACGCGTCGGGTAATATCACCGGTAGGTAGTCTCCCCCTGCCAGGCTCATCGTCATCACCACGAGCTTCTTGCCCCGGGGTACCTTACCGGGTCCACCATGTACCCGAAACGGTTCCTCCACTCCTCGAACTCGGGTCTCACATGTCGCTCTCAGCACCGAGAAAACACATGGTGGACGCACTGAAATATCATATCCAGGGTAACCGGGTTTTTAAAACAATTACATATTCTCTTTTGAAATCTCCACGGTTCCCAAATCCTGAAATATCAAGGAAATCCGAGTCCAAAACCTCAATAGCACATAAACTAGTGAATAAAGGCATGAGAATCCATGCGTGCGGTATAACAATGAATAACAATATGCATGAAGTAGCAAGTAATAACTGAAATGTCTAATATGGCATATAAGGAAAGTACACTAATATCATGTCAAAACTACTAGCTAACAAGCTAAGTCAAGCAAATATATTCTCTAATGTGTACGTGACATGGCAATTACCGATGAAGATGTGTGTGAGCCGGCAAGTAGGTGTACGTGGTACATACGCATCATCGGTAATGGTGCTGGTGTCCTAACAGCATGATATCAATAATGGAATATGCAGCACAATAAGTATGCGAGGCAGAGCGAACATCAATAATGTGCGGGAGCTGAATACTAGACACAACGATAACTAATCTGCAATAATCTAATATAAGTCCTACAAATGGTGCCTTTTGAAATAACACGAATCATGGGGTTTTGAAAATAGGGGCTACGGTGTTTTTATGAAAAGATACGTCGTTTTTGAAATATCCGTAGATTCCCTTGAGCTGTCTTTAAAAATGCCCACGATTCATTAGTTTTTGAAATAGGTAAGAAGTCTAATCTAATCTAACAACTACACTAAACTATACGGCTGAACTAACAAGCTGAACTACAGGTAAGGAAACCGCCTATCATCTGAGTCGATACATATACATACCTGTATATGTATAGTCGGTGATCCCGCCTCAATAATATCATATCCGATACCATATCTATAATCAGGCATCCCAAGTCAAGAGTGCGGATCAATCATCAATATAGCTCGTACGTAAATCCGTCGTACGGCATCCCAATCTGGGTACGGGTCAATATCACATTCATCATACTATTCACCTGGTATCCTCTTTATTAAATATCATGATCGGGGTACTGATCTACGTCTAGTACCATACTGATACCGTCTACGTGTGCATGGACATGTGTGAAACACTACGTCAAGGACCCGCTACAACGTCATGTCGTATCTAAGATACGAACCTTGCTATATCACCGATCTCACGGCCTCAAATCAAATCTCATCGACTCAGCTCAATCCCAAGTATCATCCTCAATCCGTATGTGAACACATAGTCCCATACCCATGTGAACACGTAACTATAAAGAATCCCATGAGCATATATCAATAGGAATGTATGCAAGTATGTATGTGTGTATGTGTACTGCAACACTACCCTAGGGTTCGCAACACTAAAAATAGTCCAACACACCAATATCCATCCTGAGCATCGTTATTAATCCTAAATAACATATAATAAATGTTGGTGTGTATACGCATCCGTATACACCACCACGGACTGCGGGGGTGCTATACGCCATCCACCCGACTTCTCCCCGTAGATATAAATCTACTCACTTGGTCCTCGCTAGCCGGTGCTGACGTCGCCACGCGCTTGCTTGTCGTCTCGAAGTCCACATGGGGGTACCTACATATCATAACGCACCATATCTCATTAAAATCCGACTCATGATCAAAACGACGCACGAATCCCACATAGGTCAAAACCTATGGTTGCTTTCACAAATCAACCCAAAAACCCTCGACGTCGGCGTACAAATGCCAAACCATCGAGAAAAACCCAAATACACTCATTTGCACATTCACGAACACTAATTTTAATATAAACTAGGTTGAAACTCACAAAAACGCCAATTTCACTCAAAAAGTCATTTTTCCGAAAATCTAGCAAGCACAATTCGCCGTTTTTGTACAAAACACGATGTTTAAATGAATGTAGCGGCCAATATATTTATTAATTATCTTAAATAAGTCATAAAAACCATTTCCATAATTTAAACTCATAAATTTGCATAATTTCCAAAATCCTAGTTTGCAAAATATCAAATTTAACACCCTTTAAAGCAAAATTCACAATTCATCAATTAAGCTTCGTTTTGCATGAACCAAAGTCATTAAACCACTCATTATAATAGTTATAATGACATGAACACTTAATTATATTTTAATCTAAGCATTTGATAATTTTTCAAAAACTCTAGTTAGCAAAAACAAAACTTAATTTAGACATTTCCATGCAACAATATGAAATTTAACTACTAAATTACTTTCTATAAATTCTAAGATGGTAAGCTACCCATCACAACCATACACCAATTCACAATAACCTAACTTGCATTCAAACCCTTTTCTTGAATTCCAAAACGTGCAATTAAACTCACATATCCAAATAACACTTAAATAAATTAGCTTAAGAAATTAGTAACAATTTAAGCAACAAAAATGTTTAGAAATATACCCAAAAGCATATGAAGATCCACAAGCATCCATGGCACTCCAAAATGCTCTCTTTTCACAAGGATCCATGCTTGAAATGCTAAGGAATAATGGGTAAGTGTTGGATTTGGAAAAAAGCTTTGAAATTGTATGGATTTTGAAGCTTTTTTATGGATTTTTGAAGCAAAAATGGAGTGAGAACTTGGGGAGGGGGGGGGGGGCTGCTGCTAAGGGATCAGTTTTGGCTAGATTTTGGGGGGAGTGGGTGAGTGAGGAGA